>CM053600.1:9168349-9203790 GCA_028646575.1 Pseudocheirus occidentalis
CCCATTTCATGCTTTGACCCTTTTTGTCCACAAAAAAGGATTCTAGAGTTTTATGGCTGTTTTTATTTTGCTTCCTTTTCCTCATGCTGTCCAGTCAATTAATTGGTTGGTTTTTTTAGGTCTGTGAAACTCTGCTTCCAGGGCGGGGGAAGCTCTGTTCCAAATTGCTGGGGTTTTCCCAGCTGCCAGAGCTATTAAGGGGGTGTTGCAAGTCCCCCCAGCTTTGGCTTGCTGAAAGTACACCCCAGGACCACCACCCAAGACCGCAATCCAGATCCAGGCCGCTCAATGCAAGAGCACTTGGCCCTGATCAATTGATTCAACCCCCCCTGCGGAGTCCGCAGGCCAGGGACTCTGAAGCAGCCTGGTGGGGGCCTCCGCTGGTTCCAGTTGTTCCCCTCCCCAACTGCTTCCTTGCCCGGGGGCAGATTGGCCAAACTGCTTTACCTCCCCCAAATTAATTTTCAAAGTTTCACTTTCACTAACCATCTCTGAGGATTTGAAGATCCTCTTAGGTAGGTGCTTTAGATTTTCTCTGAAGTAGGTTCAAGCTTTGGAGGCTCAGCTGCTCTTCGTGGCTGCCCTGGGGCATGGCCTGGCCGTGGCTGCAGTTTGGGGCTGGCCGCGTCTCTGCTCCTCTGCATGCCCTTTTCCCGTCCCTGTTCCTCACGCCTTGGCAGATGTGGAGGTGCTGGAGGCTGTAGAACCTCTCCTCTGCAGACTGGCTGCGGGGCTCGGCTCAGCTCAGCCCGGCTCCTTCCCACCACCCCAGGCCTGGCCGCGGTCTCGGCTTCAGGCTGTGCCAGTCTCCGCTCCAGTGGCCGCGCTGAGCCCCTGCTGCCGCACTGCCTTCAGCGAGAGCTGTGTTCTCTGTATTTTTGTGAGTCTGAGAGTCCTAGACTTTCCTAGACTTTGTCTGGGCTCATATTTTCTGGGTGTTTAGGGTGGCGGTGTGGGAGCTGCGGGTCCTGGCTGTGTCTATGCCACCATCTTGGCTCCGCCCCACCCCCGACTTTTCCTGCCCATCTTATCCTTTGGTACATCTAGTCTTCTAAAATGAAAGGTGAGTCTCTCAAGGTCAGACAACATGCCTACCCCCCCTACACACACACACACACACACACACACACACCCCTACAATGCCAAGTACCAAGCTGAACACGCAGCAAGCCCACAACAAGTTACTGAATAGAGTGGCAAGCAGTCTTTATTTAATCTGAAACTGATGTGAATCCTGAAGCAGGCCTCCTCAGGATTTCCATTTGGGCAATATTTTATAAGTTTAGTTGTTGGCATTATCTTGGATAAGCAATAACACTACATTTTATGAATTTCTGCTAGCTATTTCTACAACTATTCTAATTTAGGAAGGTTTAATCTGTCAAACTAGTCCTTGATGTCAAGGGTGACACTGATAAGCCAGAACCTTGTACTAGGTTTGTCCATTTTGGCTATACTTAAGAATGGCATCAGCCCTGGTGCTGGGAATGGGGACGAGGGGGAAGGGACAAAGTATCTTGTTTAAATGAGTATAGTACTCCTTACTCCTTTCTTTGCTGATTTAGCGGACTATGGGCATGAAATATTATCTTTCTTTTTGAATCTTTGTTATGAGTGATAGTTCGCTGGTCAGGGGAGCTGGAAGGGGTATATAAAAAACCAAAATGGTAAAGAAAACAGTAGCAACAAAAAGAAATTATAGAAACACACAAAAAAGGAGCAAACACAATTAGCAAAGCTAAAATAAGAAAAGAAACAAGTGGGGAAAATCACATCAAATATCATAAGTAAAATTCTGATATCCATGACATATGGGAAATTGATAAAAATATCTAAAATTAAGTGTAATTCCCCAAAAGTTAAGAGATCAAATGATATAAATAATTTACAAAAGAAGCACAAAATTATCAGCACCCATATGAAAGATTGCACCAAGTCGCTAATAATAATAAAATTAAATGCAAATTAAGCCAATTCTGACGATCTACCGGCATCTGGCAAATTGGCAAAGGAAATAAAAGACAGAAATAACCAATGAAAGAGGATGTAAACAGACCCAACCACCGTGGAGACCAATTTAGAATTGGAGAAAAGTAATTCGTTATTCCCACCTTTTGACCCCGAGATCCCTCTCCTGGGTGGTTGTACCTAAGGAGGCTAATGACAAAAGTATGGTCCCATGTGTACCAAAATATTTATAGCATCACTTTTGTGGTGGCAAAAAAACCAGAACGCTATCCTTTTTATTTTATTTATTATTTTTATTTTCCTATTTATTTAGGAAAGGTTAAAGAAGCTGTGCCATATAAATATAATGGAATATTATTGCACTCTAAGAAACACTGAATATGAGGAATTTAGAGAATCATGGGATAATTTCTGTGAACTGTTGCTTAGAGAAGAGGAGAACCCTATAAATGATGACTTTTGTTGTTACCGTTCAGTTGCCTCGGACTCTTTGTGACCTTATTTGGGGTCTTCTTGGCAGAGATACTGGAGTGGTTTGGCAACTCCTTCTATAAATAAGGAAACTGAGACAGACAGGATTAAGTGACTTGTCCAGGGTCACACAACTAGGTCACATTTGAACTCAGAAAGGTGAGTCTTCCTGACTCCAGACCTGGAGCTCTATGCACTACGGGGCCACTCACCCGCCCATTAATTCTAATAGTGTAAATGAACAGAACTGAATAATTCTGAGCCAATGAAATGCCTCATCTTTGTCCAGTAGCATAGATGATGAATCATGCCCTCCTTTGGTGGAGAAAGGGGGGACTTTGGGTGTAGAATGTTGTTTACTGCCAGATGTGGGGTCACTGTTTCTGTTAGTTTTGCTTAAAGGTCTTTTTTTTGTTACAAGATGAGGAGTTGTTGCCTTGCGTGGCTGGAGGTGGGAAGGGTAGGACTATAACAGAAAATGGCTATAATTTAAAAATGAAAGACAACAATAAGACTTATTTTGAAAAAATAAATCAGGTGCAAGCCTCTTCTTCAGAGGCTTTATCCTCTCCACAATAGCATTTTGCTACACACAACAGATGCTGATGAAATATGGAGACCGCTGAGAATGTTTCTGTTCTCTTCCAGATCTCCAAGTGGCCTCTGGACTGCAGTCTAAAATAAACCTGTCCCGGGGATATGGAATATAAATCAGGCCTAAGACCACTGGTATCAGCTTATGAAATGCTAATGGCTTCCCCATGCGGGTTTACCACCTTTTGCTCTAGGCAGTTTGGGGGCACTAAGAATCCACAGCCAGAAGTTTTAAATAGTAAGGTATCAAATATTTACATGTGAAAGGATCTGTGTGGAAGATTTGGAGAAAATGCCATTATCTGTAGAAAACTCACTATCTCAGACTAGCTGACTGTCCGTTTCGGGCTCTAATGTAAGAATACGGATGATTTGAAATGTTAGACCAATCAATTAAACAATCAGTCTGTGTTTATTATTTTATTATTATGTGCCGGGCACTCTGCTCAATTCTGGGGACACAGAAAGAGGCCAAAAACAATCCTTACCCTATTGAACTCTGGAATTCTCTTCTGAAAGAATTTTCTCACTGACTGCCAAATTGGAGCACTGGGCCTTCAGGTTCTTTCATATTATAAATAATAATCATTCATAGTTCTATGGTAATTTATTTCCATAATTTAGTGTAGTGTGAACTAATATTTTAAAATAATGTAATATTGTAATAACAATAATAATAATGTAATATTGTAATATATTATATATTAATATAATAATAACGTATTTTAAAAGAATGTAACTATTACTAGTTTTATAATAATATTATAGTATAATTATTATAGCTATTTACAAAAAAGAATACAGTGTATTTTTGCTGTTATTCAATCACTTCCACCATGACCAGCTCTTTGTGACCCCCATTTGGGGTCTTCTTGGCAAACATACTGAAGCGGTTTGCCATTTCATTCTCTAGCTCATTTGACAGATAAGGAAACTGAGGCAAACAGGCCCTTGCTGATTGAGGGTCACACAGCTAATGTCTGAAGCCAGATTTGAACTCAGGAGGATGAGTGTTCCTGATTCCAAGCCCAGAGCTCCATCCACTATGCTGCTTAGGGTACAGCGAATAGAGTGCTGAAGCGGGGGTAACAGATTTGAAATTGAATCCTAGGATAGAGCTTGACACATTGTAGGGCATTGGTTTGCTTCCTTGATTGGTTCATTGCTGAATTTAGATGTGGTTGCGTGTGATATTCTAGTCATCCACCCCTATTTGCATGAATATTTTTAACTCAGGAGAAGCTAAAAATCTATCTAGCCTTCCACCCTTCAGCATCCCCATCCCCGCCCCAATACACACACAAACTGAACTCTTCCCTTACCCTGACCACTGGACAGCATCACTTCTCGCCCTGGGGCCAAGGTCCACCTGAGCTGAGCTGCCCCCTCTCTACAGTTAATGCATTGGGGATTCACATCTCTGTAATTAAGGACATAATGAAATATAAAATTGAGGTGACTAGACGGTACAGTGGGTAGAGACTCCTGGGTTTGGAGTTAGAAAAATATGGGTTCAAATCCAGTCTCAGATATTTACTATCTTCATAACCTGGACGAGCGGCCCATTGTCTGCCTCAGTATCACCATCTGTAAAATGGGGGTGATAAGAACACCTACCTCCCTGGCTGATTGTGCAAATCAAACGAGGTGACGTGTGAAGTCTTACTATTATTTTGTTCCGGTTTAAAAGGACACCCATTAGGCTGCATGATGAAGTAAAAGCAAAGAGATAGTGAATGCTATTGATAAAACAGCTTCATTCTGCTCCCGAGGAACCTAGGAAAGGGAAGGCAGTGCTTGAATTGATCTGCATGATTCTCCTCCGTGCAAATGACTGGCCAAAGCGTTCACATTTCATCAGATCAACGTTTGCAGCTGAAAAAAGAATAAATGAGAGAGTTTCTTTGGAGCAAAGAACTCCATGTGGTTTTTATTTTGTTTTTTTGCGGCTTTTCCTTTGGTTAAACCGGCAGCATTCTTCTGTTTGCTTTTAACTATTCTCACAGTGTTTTGTCTTTTACAATATAGTATCATGGTCTTTGTATATAGACCTGCACTGATCAGCTCCTGTTTTCCTCCCTCAAAAGCAGCAGCTTTATTCCTGGCATGCTGGGCATGTTTTTTACTCTCTCCTCCTCTGAACACTCCAAGGACCGATATTTCCTTAGGCCACTTAATATTCTAGGTCCCCCTCCAAGCCCTGATTTCATGACCTCTGGCATCTTGATGCGTTTGAATTTACAGACCATATTGACTGAAAATTGTTACTGCGAGGACAGAAATTATTAATACCAAATGTAATATTATTTGCCACTCTCTCAGATGAGCCCTGTAATGTCAGAATTCCAGTAATGTCCTTTCTGACATTCTAACACCTAAGAATTCTACATTCTTATGTACAAAGATACTTAGTCTACATTAGGTTGAGCTGAACCACACCCTAGGTCCCTCCACCCTGGGAATTTCCCTTATGGGGAGCCCAGATCAAGTGGGAGCTCAGCTTCTAGGGTCCTTGTCCCCTTCCATCAGGATTCATGGCACCAAGAGCAAAATAAAATAAAGGGGCTTTCTTTGCCCCAATTGCCAAGGGCCATAGGGGTCTCATGACTGAGCCTTGTTACCTCATACTGCCTCTTCCTAAAACTATAAAACCTTTTTCATGGTTCTTTTTGGTTGGGAAATTCACTGGACATCCCCCAGGGTAGTGGGTTTGCTATCCAGTTATATTAATTAAAGATGCTTCATTCCTCCATTCATGGTTTTGATTTATTTCTTGATATTCTCCACCCAGGGTTAATCCTTGGGAGGCAGGATGCAAGGCCTGGAGCCTGCCCACTTACAATTGCCACACCACTAAGAATTTTATATGGGTGATTCAGAGTCAAGTGACCATAAAGAATAATAATCAAGGGAAAATAAGTTTTAAAATGATGGTATATAGTCCAAAGGGTTTGTTTGTGGAGAGAGTTGCATGACAGATGACAGAGGGTATTTATTCCTTGGAGTCAAGAGATCAGGCTTCAAGGTCTGACTCTGGTCTTGTGCAAGCCATTGTACTATGAGCCTTGGTTGGTTACTTCATCTATATCATGGAGACAATAGTATTTATATTAAAGGATGTTATAAGGAAAATGATGCTTCATCAACCACAAAGCACAATATAAGTTAATGACTTTATTTTGGCCCCAGACTAGAGTTGGCCCCAGACGTACCTTTACAATAAAAAATGTAATCTATCTCTACAGAAAGATCAAATGGAGTCTGAATTCAGACTGAATAATTTCTTTATTTTTCTTGGCTTTTTGTTTCTTTTGCAACAGGGGCTGATGTAGAAATAGATTTTGCATGACTGCACACGTATAATTGGTATCAAATTGCTTGCCTTCTCAAGGAGAGGGTCCGGGAGGGAGGGAAAGAATTTGGAACTCAAAATTTTAAAATACAAATATTAAAAATTGTTTTTACATGTAATTGAGAAAAATAAATAAAAAATTACATGTCTTTAACCTCTTCACAGATGGAAGACTATGGTGTATAATATTACATATACCATCAGACTTGGTTGATGTGTTATTTACTTTTTTCTTCTTTCTATTGTATACTTGTTACAAGTAACAGCTTCCTGGGTAGGGAAGGAAGGAAGATATCTGGAAATAGAGGTGACATGGAAAAAAAAGGCATTGTACTAAAATTTTCCAAAAAGAAAAAAAGCACTACATTCTCTATTATTGTTGTTCTGGAAAAAGAGAAGTGTAGTCTCTGTGCTCATAGTCGGTCATGGTGGTGTTAGGTGTCCTGCCTGAATGAGCCTCAAGTCTATTTTAATACCCTTTGGAAAAACAACCTCCACCTTCCCCAGGCACTGCCCAGCTGTTTGCCAGCGTTCAGGGCCAGGTCAGTTGTCAGAATTGGCTCTAAGCTGGAGACAGCTCTGTTTATAGCACACCATATATTTATTAAGAAACTTACTTTGACATTTTGATGCTGTAATGTTAATGGAATAGGAGGATCTTCCCTGTCCATTAATAGTCCTATGCGACCACGTGTCCCCTTTTCTCTTGGAACAAGGGCCGTGTTCCCAGGTCTAAAGGTACACAGGTATTTCAGTCACAGCTGTGATATATCCTGAATCACGTAGAGCTCACTGAGGGAGGAACTTGCCTAAGGAGGAGCTTACTTAGGGGGAGGCTTGCTTGCAGGAGGGTTTTCACACTTTAGCTAATTGGGCACTGAGTCATAAGGGTTGTGAAGTCTTCCATTTCTGAGTCTAATAGTTGAAAGCATATATATATACATATATATATATATATATATATATATATATATATATATATTCTGAGGTGAGATTTTGCTTTGGGAGCTCACCTGCTTGTATTTTTCTATACTCACTTCTTTCTCACTTTCTAATTAAAGCAAGATTGTTGACCCCTTTTGAAACTTTCATTTAGAAAAGCAGATGAAAGAAAGTGTGCTAGCCGCCCATCTTGGGTGTGTTGGGGTGCTCGCTGTTACAGATGTTCTAAGGACGTGTGACATCTTTGGCACGGATATTCCCTCCACTGATGGAGGCTGACCATTACCGCCCATGAGACAGACAGGCCAGCCTAGTTTAAGCAGTCACCTGTTTACTTACCAGGAAGTGAGTCACACCACCTGTACCAACTTTACCATCACCTCCCTTCAGACCTCAGTGGAGACAGCTTCGGACTCTGAGCCCAAGAATCCCGGGAACAGCAGTGGTCTCTAGACCATCAATCCTGCTTCCAGCCCTGTCTCCCCAGCTGTTAACCAGAGCATGTCTTCAGGGGCCGTCTAATCCAACCCTTAAACCTCCCCCCAAAAAAGAAGTCCCCTTACAATACACCTGACAAAGGACCAGTCAGCCTAAAGATCTCAACCCAACACCTCAAAAAGCAGCTCAGTCCACTTTGGAATAGTTCTGATGGATTAAAAAGTTTCCTAACATGGAGCCCAAATGTGCTTCTTTACTACCACTGTGGCTACCGTTTCCTCCTTCTGAGACAAAACAGAATAAATCAAATCTATTTTCCAAATGACAGCCTTTAAAATAATTAAAGGTAATATCCTATCCTTCCTGAGCTTTCTCTTGGCTCCACGGATAGAGCACAGAGTCTGGAGTCAGGAAGAGTTAAGTTCCCCCTAGGGTGAGAGGGTTATGTTTGTTTAAATCCAGTCAGATATAATTATGCTCCTTGAAGTGGAAATATCATTCGTTCCAAAGGCAAACACACCCACCTGGTTCTCCTCACAGTTCTTGTCCTATGTCACATGATCTGGGTTCACCCTAAGAGCACGTATGACCAAGGGAGACTTGGGGATGCCCCCTCTTTGGTGCCGGACACGACTGTCAAAGTGAGTGATGTCAGCTGCCAATGTTCTCAGTTCTGTGTGGCCTCTCTGGATTCCAAAACCAACAAACCATTGGCTGGAGACTCCTAACATAGGTCCCCATCCTTTTCCATGGAGGAAGAGGATCCAATGTCCTAGCAACCCCACAAAGCACTCCATGGCAAGTTTCAACAACAAACTCTGGGTTGCCTGAATAGAATGAATTGGGTGGTAATATTGGCCACGGGTAACTAACCACATTCGCATGCCTATTGCCTCTGTTCTGAGCAGAACTGAGCCAGGGACCTGGGAATAGGGCCACAGAGCTAGGGGACATTCGGCTATGCAGAGAGAGTCTTGGGGTGGGCCCTTCGGATATCTCCCACGTAGGACCCTCCAAATCTAGAGGGAACGAGTGTGATTCCTGAGCCAGGGAAAAGATGAAAATCAAATATTTGGAAAAATCTTATTCGACTCTTACTTTCAACTCGAAAGAAGAAAATCTGCTCAAGAAAAAACTCAGTCTTTTGGAATCCCTGAAAAAATATGAAGCCAGAACCTGGCTAGTAGAACAGAGAGCTTTGTACAGCCGATACCGCAAGATGCTCTGGAGGTCAGAATTGACCTATGCCAGGGTGCTAGGCAACAAGGACATGGTTAGACAGCTCACCAAGGACGAGTTCTCGAGCTACCAGAGCACCATGACAGATGGTGAGCCAGTGCCGATGACTGCAGTGCAGAGCAGGAGAGACATGAGGAAGACTCTGGTACCAGGCTATCTCAGCCCTAGGAGGGATGACTTCTCCCCCGCTACCAGTGGTGGCTTATTGATGAAACAGAAGGAAAGCAAATGCCTGAGTGGGTCTTTGGAAGCTTCTAAGAGAAAGCTAAATCTAGATCCAAAGCAAAGCAGCTTGAAAATGAATTTGGGAAGGAAAAAGCTAGAGGCCCATCAGGAATGGGGTAGTTTGGATGAGCAAATCAGGTTTTATCTCCAGAGGCCCCACGAGGGTAAAGAGCAGGAGGGACACAAAAGAAAATCCATCTCTGCCCACTATAGATCTCATTTTAATCAAAGGCTACCAAGTCCTCCAAATCAGCAGCGCCCAGCTACCACCCACACTGGGCAGGATGTGCGAATAGATGGCTGGGCCCCAGCCACTGGGAGACCAAAGGATAAGTTTCTGGGACATCAGCATTATAGTGGTAATGGAGAATGTGGTCACTTAGCCAGATCAAGACCCAGCTCAAGAAAGGTCTTTTTAGGGGAGGAAGAGGCAACATCATACATGTCCTTGAGGGCTGAAATTCAGGCCATGATGAATAAAAAACCACATTTTAAAGAGAAAGTCAAGCACTATCTTTGGAAAGTAGTGATTCCACCACCTCATGTTTCCCTTTCTGGAGATTACACCAAAGGTCTCCAAGAGAAGGGTGGGCAAGATCCCTGTTATGTCTTGAACTCAAAAGTTGATATAGAGAAAGAGTGGAAGAAATGGCTTCCAGTGGGACCAGAATCCAGCTCACGCAGCATTACCTTAAAGAAGCTGGATTGGTGCTTTGTTCAAAAGACCTCTTCCCCAGAGATCCTTTTCCTGGAGACTTACAATGCAATCCTCACCAAAGAAAACCAGAAGAAGAGAAATTGGTTCCATAACAACCCTGACTGCTCAACCACCAAAGTGCCCTATAATTTCTCCAAATAGATAATTTCCTTCTTTGGATGGAGAAATGACCCAGAAGCTGGACCCAAGCATTGTTGAAAATTGAACCCCAGGAACTGAGGTTATCTTTTTCCAGATTTGTGAGAAAGCATGACCACCCAGACCCCAGAGAAGATAAACTTTCCACCTTCAAAGGCATTACTTTGATGGACTATGTTGGTGAATGCTTTGGACTTTCCAGACCCAGCATCATCTTTGAGTCTGCAGTTCAATTCTGTGGAACCCCTTTCTTGGAGAAGATTTCTAGGAATCCAATGGACTTGAGAAACTTTATCCTATAAACCATGTGAGTATAAAAGGGAGAGCTGGAAACAATAGTTTGTATAAAGTGGAAAAATGTCAAAATTGAGTGTTGACTGGGGTGGGGTGGGAAGTGAACTGTAGGGAGAGAAGCTAACTCCTATTTCTAAGCCTTTTTAACAATGAACTAAACCAAGCAAGTTGAAAAGGGCTTTTGCTTACCAAGAGCTGGATGGAATCCAGTGGAACGTCAAAGCTGTGATTAGTACCTGAATGGAATTTCTCTTCTCAAGATGCTTGAAGGGAAGAACCAATGTAGGTCACCCTCCTATACACACACACACACACACACACACACACACACACACACACACACCATTGGCCTAGCTCTATTAGAGCCAGGGCACTGATCCAGTTTATATGTCTGTTCCTTTGACCTCTCACCTCATTCTCAAACCCTTATGCCGTGTCTGGTAGTGTTAGCCTTTGGTTCACAAATTCAGATTCTTGACTGTCTAAAAGCAGAATAAAAACATCTCCAAAGGTCCAGGTGGCAAAATAGAATGGGCACTGTATCTAGAGTTGGAGGACCTAGGTCTCCATTTCCTCCTCTGTGAAATGGGGGTGTGGGGGAGGTTGAAACTGATCACTGGTCCCTGCCAGCTCTCAATCTATTACCCTATTACCGATCCTCATTGGTCAATCAAAATTAAGACTTTTTTTCATTGTGGCATGAGATTATTAAATCATTTTACCTTAATTATGGTACAGTAGAAAGACCACTGGACTTAGAACCAGGGGAAAGGATCTGAGTTTGAATTCTAATACTGACTATATGGCCTTGGACAAGTTTTGTAACCTTAGTTTTTTATCTAAAACATGGGGATAATAATGCATATAGGAAATGTTACTAGGTTAGGAGTCAGGATTCAAAACCTACCTCTGCTCCTTATAATGTGTATAATCTTAAACAAGACCTTTAACCTCTCTAGAATTCAGGTTTCTTATCTGTAGAAGGATCACCATGGTCCAAAATTCTCTAATTTTACAGAGGAGGGATTTTCTTGCCCATAATTTCACATGCAGTGGGG
This sequence comes from Pseudocheirus occidentalis, assembly GCA_028646575.1. Taxonomy (NCBI): domain Eukaryota; kingdom Metazoa; phylum Chordata; class Mammalia; order Diprotodontia; family Pseudocheiridae; genus Pseudocheirus; species Pseudocheirus occidentalis. The sequence goes on from CM053600.1 coordinate 9,179,787, forward strand.
GGCATAGGTAAGTTTTGCACCCAGGTCTCCTGACTAACTTCAGGAGTCTTTTCACTACACTATGCTGGTATGTGTGGCAACAGCCAGTTCTGACATAGTTAAATGATAAGACAGGCTATTCCTGTACCCTGAAACAAAAGATCTAACACGTCTGGGGTCTTCAAATGACTGTGGAAAGATCCTGTGGTCTGGTGATTTAATTGACTTCTTGGGTGAATTGTTTGGAAGGATCACAGGAATGTATATTATATATTAAATACAAAAAAACATTCCACTAACTGATATTGGGTCTTCTGAGTGTGATTTGTCTCTGTTGGGGAGAGGGAATGAAAAGGCTGGCTGGACATTTAGGCTTGGGGGCCGATAAATATATTGTGGATAGCAATAGAAAGAGGATGATTTAGTACAGTACTAAAATATGCAACCCATTTTATGCTGAACCATCATAATTAAGCTGATGTTATACCCATTTTACAGATAATAGCCAACTTCAAATAAGTTATGATCAAAACCTGGATTGAGTAGCTGCCACTTCCCTGTGTCACTGAGAATGTATATATTATATTTTCAAAGGCTGCCCCTTATCCAAAAATCATTACCTTATAAGTCTAATAAAAACAACCACAGACAGAGGTTATAAATAGTGGTTTTCTAGATAAAATATTCAAACTAGTTGCTGCATCTTCAATGGTCAGGAAGCATTTTTCATGAGTGCACCTCCTTGTTTTGTAGAGCAGCTAGGTGACTCAGTGGATGGAAAACCTGAAGTTAGGAAGACTCATCTTCCTTAGTTCAAATCTAGCCTCAGTTACTTACTAGTTTCATGACCCTGGACAAGTCACTTAACCCTGTTTGCCTCAGTTTCCTCATCTGTAAAATGAGTTGGAGAAGAAATGACAAACTCCTCCAGTATATTTGTCAAAAAAAGTCTCAAGTGGAGTTGTGAAGACTTGGATACAACCGAACCACAGAGTTTTCAGGAATTAATTTCTGAAATGGTCATTTGAGGATACATTGTGAATTTAAGAAGCAGCACATCTCCTTCTGCCCACAGTATTACCTTGAAAATAGAATCTTTGTGGAGTTTCTGTGCCAAGGTCAAATCTACAGCAGGAATCACAAAATGTTTTCACTTGTAACCATTGACAGCTTTGGGAGTAGCTAGGTGGCACAGTGAATAGAGTGCTGGCCCTGGAGTCAGGAGGACCTGAGTTCAAATCCGGCCTCAGACACTTCTCACACACACACACACACACACACACACACACACACACACAAACAAAATCGTGTGGCCTTGGGCAAGTCACTTAACCCCTACCTTCCCCCCTTCAAAAAAAAAAAGCAAAAATACAAACAAACCCAAAACACTGACAGCTTTGGAGAGATAGTGGGTTCCTATGGAAAGATGCACCGGATTTATGTATAGAAGTTCTCAATTTTAATCCAGGCTCTGCCCACTCTTATAACTTTAGACAAGTCATTTAATTTCTCTCGGCTTCAGTTTCTGTATCTATAAAACAAAGGGCTGAGACCAAATGATTTTTAAGGACCGTTACGACCCTAAAGCTATGATCATAAGAATTCTGCTTTGATTGGCACCTGTTCCTGATAACATCCGAAACCAGAGGTGGGAAAGCACTGTCCTTGGAAGACTCTCCTTCCTCGATTTCTTTTTCCTCCATAGAGACTGACTTTAGGACCTAGATTCCTAGTTCATGCATCAGGATCTAATCTATGAAGGAAGCATATTTTGGAATAGAGCCATCTAAGTAAAGGGAGAATCCTCCAGCCTCAAACTCCTCTGCATTTATTCATAGCATCCTTAGACTGAGGATTTCTCAGACAGGCATCATGATCAGTGTTTTCTGAAAGACAATCTTCCCTTTCTTCTTGAAGAATGTATTCATGATCTTCTCTGTAGCTTACAAACCTTTGTTCTCTCTGGTTTCTCATTCCTGAACCGTATTTCCCAAAATATTTTTCAGCACCCTCCCATAAGCTCATCTTTGTCCTGAAGCCAGTGAATGTTAAAGTATGTGGTAACCTATTGGGAGGATCTTATCAAATTCTTGGTAGAATTTTCCTCCCTCCTCATGCTCTCCAATAGATTTTGGTGCAGAACTGCATGCAATTGCCTTCATGGTGGTCTCTTCTCTTATGCTTATTACAAGCACTAGGATGAGGTGGCCAAGTATCCCATTAAATAGTGCTTCTTATTGCCCTTGGAATGCATGGTGAAACCAACTTTGCCTTTACTTGCATTTCCAAAGAAAAACTTCCTTCCATTTAGCTACAGTTTTCTTGTATCTTCTGGTCTCAGTTGTAGAAAGAATGTCCCTATTGATGGTTAAATTCCTCCAAAAACATGACAACTTAATGGTTCCTGCACTAAGATCCCACGGTAGCAGTAGCTGAATTTAAAACTGTAGGATTGCTGGTACCCTCTGCCCTCTTTCTTGCCATCTGCCCCATCACTACAAATGTGAAAAGGCACTGCACAGGACCAGGATTCATTTTGTCTGTTGAGAGTACTGGAGGGGCAGCTAAGTGGCAAGTGAATAGAGCACCAGCCCTAGAGTCAGGAGTTCAAATCCAGCCTCAGACGTTTACTAGCTGTGTGACTCTGAGCAAGTCCCTTAACTCCAATTGCCTCCAAAAAAAAAAGTGCTAGATTTAGAATAAGAATTTGAGTTCAGATCCAAGCTCTGTCGTCTTCCTACCTGTGTGATCTTGGCCTTAACCACTCTGGGTTTGAGATCTCTTATTTGCAAAATAAAGAAGATGGGATGCATGATCTCAAAGGTCTTTTTAAGATCTAAATCAGAGATCATAAGGGATTGTATGTCCAAAAAAATCCTATTGATAGTTACCACTCTCCTTGAACAGTAGATGATCAGTCACAAAGACCACACTCAAAGCTAATTCAGTTTAACAAAACAAGTTTCTCAATTCTAAACATTTCAAAATCAGTACCTACCAACCAGGCATAGAATGATCAAAAAGGGGAACCGCAAATTAAAAAACCAAATGGTCCAATGTCTCTGTAATCCCTACTGTCCTACAAATTACTCAGGACAAGAGATAATTTTACATGGGTTTCATATTGTGACAGCAATGATCACCCATATGTGCTTCCACATTAATGTGATTTGGGGCTGGAAGAGACAGCAATGGGTTAATTTGATGCAGAACATTTGACCCTGACCAGATGAAACCAAATGGAGCTGGTTCCTCCACTCGTCCTCAGTTCTGTAAGTTGAGTGTTGATTTCATGCCAAATAACATATGGTTCGTTGCCCTTTTAATGGTGTTTTTAATTGTGTGGTTTGTGAGAATGGTTATTACTTCAAAGAATTATGCAGAAGTGGTCACTCTCAAAGAGCCCACTTCAATGACTGTAAGAAATATTGCAGCATTTTTTTTTCTGTGGGGAAACCAAGTTTTTCAAGGATCATCGAAGCTCATAATTTAATGAGATCAGATGAACCGAAGCAAAAAGGAAAGTGGTTGAAAAGAAAAAAAAACCATGAAGAACTGAGCGATTATTGCTACAAAAGAGAGTAGTTAATCTGCACAAAACCAGCAAAAATTTAAGGAGGAAACTGGAAGCTGGAGTTTTTCTTGACCTCTCTACAACATAGTCTAGGCTTATCCATGTTGAAAGAACAAGAGATAAGCAAAAACAAACAAAAAAAGACACAGTGGCTAACTGTTGCTATTCAGTAAATAAAAAACAAAAATGGAAAAAGCTACATGAAAACCACTGACCTTAGAGGTTCAAATGAACTTGTAAGATCTGAGAATCTTCATCATATTGTAAAACAGACACATAAAAAATGTTTGGGGAAGCTTTTTTAAATTTCTAGTTGACCTGAAAGTCTTATTCTCATTAAGGGAATGATGGACTCTGATAAACATATCGACGTACTGAGAAACATTTATTTATTTATTTTGGAATTATAGAAATCCCCAAATAAAGATGATATATTGAAGTATCTTACACCACGCTCCATATCATAAAAATTTAGGAATTTGTCAAAGAGATGAACATAAACTGGCCCAAATGGCCTGGAAATTCACTTAATTTAAACCCCATTTAAAAGCTATGGGACACAATCAAAGCTAGAATTGAAAAAAAAAAAGGATGATTCATCAAAGGTACATTTATACCCCAAAATAATACAAATACAGCATATGAATACAATAGAATGTCAGTCTTTTTACATTTTCAGTCGTATTCAACTCTTTGTGACTTCATTTGCGGTTTTCTTTACAAAGATACTAGAGTGGTTTGCCATTTCTTTCTCCAGTTCATTTTGCAAATGAGGAAACTGAGGCAAAGTAGGTTAAGTAACTTGCCTAGGATCACATAGCTAATTAGTATTTGAGGCCAGATTTGAACTCAGGAAGAAGAGTCTTCCTGATTCCTGAATCTACTGTACCCCCTAACATGCCCATGTAATGGAATACTATTGTTCTATAAGAAATTGAAAGCAACTATTTCAGAGAACTACGGGAAGACTTATGGACCCATGTGAAGCCAACAGAATCAGAACAATGGATACTACTAACAACATTGTAAAAATGAACACTTCTCAACGGCTTAAGATCTCTGATCAATACAAAGATAAAGTATGATTCTCAAAGGGTAGATGATGAGGAATGCTACCCATTTTTTGACAGAATGGCAGTAGTCTAAAAATGTAGAATAAGAGACATTTTTAGACATGGTCAATACGAGAATTTGTTTTACTTGGCTATGCGTGCAACAAAGATTTTGTATTTGTTTTTTCTTTTCAGATGTGGGGGAGTTGGAGGGAAAGAAAGTTGAATTGAGAATTAAAAAAAAAATTAAATCCAATGTGGTACATATGGTTTCCTGAGGAAGAATGAAAAATTAAGTGTCAAAGTCTTGTAGATTCAATGCTAAATCACATAAAGCAACTGAAGCAAAATGGAGACATATTGCCCATAGAGACTTTTTTTTTAAAGATGTAAAGAGTTATAAGGTTTATGGAATAAGATAACATGTTTATTTATTTTTTCCCAGTTAATTTTCACAACACTGTGAATGCTGTGATCTCAGGGTTGTTCTGATGCCTGAAGTGCATAACAAATTTTGTTGCTGAGTCATTTCAGTTACATCCAACTCTTGGTGACCCCATTTGGGGTTTTCTTGGCAAAGAAACTGCGGTGATTTGCCATTTATTTCTCCGGCTCATTTTTGTAGTTGAGGACACTGAGGTAGAGTTAAGCGACTTGTTACTCATTAAGTGTCTGAAGCTGGATTTGAACTCAGGTCTTCCTGACTCCAGACCTGGCACTTTATCCACTATGCTACCTAGCTGCTCCATAGGAAAGCAAATAAAGCCCCTCGATAAATAAAGGAGTGGGTGGAGAGAATAAAGTGGACTTCCCTGTTTCCCAGGTAAAGAACAACAGAATAAGCATATTTAGGGAGGGAAGGGAGTAAAGTTCACTGTATATTCTACAATAAGTGTAGGAAGATTTGAACCCAAGCCTCTCTTGATACCAGTACCAGCAATCTATTAACTAAATTATGAAGCATCTGAGGTAAAGGGACCATGATGCCTCTTCTGGACTCTGAAAGCAACCTGAGAATCACCTTAGCTCTTGCAGTCATGTGATTGAAGGTAGCTAGGGTGGCAGGGAGGATAGCCTGGACTCAGGTTGACTCACCTTCCAGCATTCAAAGTCTGGCCTCAGACACTGGCTTGGCCAGGAATAAGAACTGAATAAGAATAAGAACTCAGGTTCAAATCCTGCCTCTGACACTTATTAGCTGTGTGATTTTGGGCAAGTCACCTGACCCAATTTGCCTCAGTTTCCAAAACTATAAAACGAGCTGCAGAAGGAAACAGCGAGCCACTCCAGTATCTTTACCAAGAAAACCCCACATGGGGTCATGAAGATTTAAACATGACTGAAAAATGTCAACAAAGCCATGGGATTGAACTTGTAGTTTTACTAAAATTCCCAGGTCTATTTTTTAACAATGGATGGTTATTGAGCCTCTTTTTCCCCATTCTATAGTACAAAGTTGAGTGTTTTTCTCTAGAGACCCGACTGCAGCACTTTTCACTCTTCTCCACTGAATTTCATCTCATCCAGTTTGGGGTCCCCCACTTCTAGCCATTGAAGATCTTTGGAGATTTTTAATCCCCTTGCTTAGCAGAATGCCTTGCAAACAGTAGGTGCTTTACAAACGCTTGGAGGACTTATTGGGGGTTAATCGGGGGTTCTGACCAATTTAAGGAGGCTACATAAAGTGATGAGAATTTTGATCTCGCCTCTCTATTATGGCTGTGAATGTGGCCGTTAATCCCTATTGAGAGTGTCGTAGGCACCAGCCAGTGCCCCTTCTCTAGGTCTGGATAAGAGAGGCGGTTCTGATCCACAATAATCCGAGGAATCAAACAACTCATCCCCGAAAATGTTCTGAACTATTCATAATGGGACATGAAGAGGTGGTAAATATCCAGACTCTGGGTGTCCTCTGGAATCCTCACCATGATAAGGTATAGACACTCCTTCTTTAGGGAGATTTATCAGAGTCCTAAATAAGTCGGCTCATCGGTCTCTCCAGTACGATGCGAATTCTCTCTCTGTGCAATCCCTTATCCTTTTGGTAAGAGGAGGTGACTAGGAGGTATGTAGTAGAGAGAGGGGTTAGGCTGTTAAGAAGTTCTGAGATCAAATCCAGCCTCAGATCCATACGGTGTGACCTCAACAGATCACAGCCTCAGTTTCTTTATTGATAAAATGGGGATAGCAGGTTGTTATTAGGACTACATAGGGTCACATACACAAAGCACTTTGCAAACTTAAACCATTATATGAATGCTAGCTGTTATTAATATGGATATAAATCGGTACAGTGAGGCAAAAAAAATCAATCCCAAGATTCTGCCTTACTGGTGTCCATGAAGACCTGCCTCTTTAGCTCCTCTGCAACGGGGCTCAGATGGGGTAAGACAGGTCAAAGTATGAATTGACTATGGGATCTGCCTGTTATACAAATATTCAATTAGAAAGTGAAGTTTAAAAAGTAAAAGTAAAACCACCATCACCAAGGAGCAAGTATTGATTAGGGGAAAGTTACAAAACACAAGAGCTACAGTTGTTGCTCAGTCCTGTCTGACTCTTTGTGACCCCATTTGGGGTTTTCTTGGCAAAGATACTGGAGTGGTTTGACATTTCCTTCTCCAAATCATTTTACAGATAAGGAGACTGAGGCAAAGAAGTGATTGGCTCAGGGTCACGCCGCTAATAAATGTCTGAGGCCAGATTTAAACTCAGCAGGATGAGTTTTGCTGACTCCAGACACACTAGCCGTGTGAGCCTGGGCAAGTCAGTTCACCCAGTTTGCCTCAGTTTCCTCATCTGTAAAATGAGCTGGAGAAGTAAGTGGCAAACCATTCCAGGATCCCCAAACGGGATCATGAAAAGTTAAACAGGATAGAAATGACTGAACAACAACTTCACAGATCAGAATTCTTTCAACTGTCTCCTTTTTATAGATAAGGGAAATGTTAATTCAGGAACTCAGTTCCTGGTCACATATTTTGTAAGACCTGAGTTATATTGGGAGAGAGATTCTATTTCGGTCAATCCCATGAAAATGGAATAATTTTATAATAGATGCTAAAATCTTCTCCCCAAACCCTCCATGCTTTCCACCTTCCAAAAGATGAGGAACTCAGTCACAGCACACGATGCTTATTATTTCTTTTAATGGAGGGAGGAGAAAAAAAAGGTTCTTATCCCTTATGAGAAATGACATGATTTCCTCAAGTAGTAAAATAATAACCCACGATTTGGGATAAGTACAGAAAACTGGTTTGCAGCACAAATACAACTTAAAATGAAATTAACCTGGTATATTTAACATTGTGTATAAGTGTTATGTGGAATGTTCCTTAGGCATAATTCTGGGCTTTATCTTCCATTATGCAAAGCACTGGGGAAACAGAGAAAGGAAGAAACAAGGTCCTTGTCCTCGAGGAACTCACAGTCTGATGAGGCAGACGGCAGGCTAACACCTATGTATGTGCAGCCAGACCAAGTGTTTCTGGGCTCAGCTAGTAGTGGGGAAGATGTGATGATCTTTCCACCTCTCTTTCAGGGGAGTCACAGATTCACTGCCTCCCCATGACTCTGACCCCTTTCCCCCACAAGCTAAGGTCTAATCTACAAGGTAGAATGGTCCGCAAGACCTTAAGCCAAGTTGGCCCTGGAATACCCCTATGCCATCCTGACATGGCTAGAAACCCAAAAATCACATTCGTCTGCTTCTGGAAATCCATTCTTATCAATGGTAGAGGTGCAAGAATATAATCTAGCCTCTTTCAGGACCCGAAGCCCATTCTGTCTTGGTCAGTCAGTTAACAAACTTTTATTAAGCCTTTGGGAGGCAGCTGGGTGGCTTGGTGGAAAGAGGGCCCAGTCTGGATTCAGGAATACCTGGGTTCAGATCTGCCTTAGATACTTACTAGCTGTGTGACCCTGGGCAAGTCACTTTAGCCTCTGTTTGCCTCAATCCACTGGAGAAGGAAATTGCAAACTACTTCGGTATCTTTGCCAAGAATGAATTGGATACCACTGAACAACAATGTGTCAAAAGTTGTCCTAAGCACTGGGGATAAAAAGAAAGGTGAAACCATGGTCCCAGAAGTCATGGATCTCATATTCTAGTTGGGGGTGGGGGGACATACTTTAATTTTTAAGATTGTTAATTTAATTGTTAAGATTTTGTGCAATGACTATGCAGCAAGATACATACAGGGTAAGTGGAAAGAAATCTCAGAGGAAAGGAGAGGGTAGAAAGGGGGAGAATACTGAGAAAAATCTTCTAAAGAAGGATTTAATTTGAATCTTGAATCTCCCTGCATTTCTTTTTAAAGATAACTTTACAGGACATTTGGTCATCTCATTTTGTATTCATTCTATTTATTTATTTTTGGAGAGGAGAGGGCAGGGCAATTGGGATTGAGACTTGCCCAAGGTCACACAGCTGGTTTTATGTTAAGTGTCTGAGGTCAGATTTGAACTCAGGTCCTCCTGACTCCATGGCCAGTGCTCTATTCACTGAGCTACCTAGCTGCCCCTGATTTGAATCTTGAAGCCAGGAAAACTCAGATGACAGAAGTGAAGAGGGGGAACATTGCCAGAACAGGGGGAAGGCAGTAAAAAGGCATGTAATCAAGAGATGGAGTATTGTGTGAGAGGAAGAGCAAGGAAGCCGTTGTAGTTGGAGTATGTAGTATGTGGAATGCAAGAAGACTGGAAAAGTAAGAAGGGGAATAGATTGTGAAATACTTTAAATGACAGAGCATGCTATATTTAATACTAGAAGTAACAGGGAACCACTGGAGTTTATAGAGTAGGGGGAATATTGTAGTCAGATCTGGGTTTTAAGAAAATCATTTTGGCAGCTGAATAGGCAATGGACTGGAGCGGGGATGATACTTGAGAGTAGAAGATCCTGGAAACCAATCATAAGACTATTGCAATAGTCCAGGGTGGTAACTATGTGTGTTGAGAAAAAGGGGAGTCTTTTGACGCATGTGATAGCAGAGACGGCAAGACTTGGCAACAGATGGGACGTTTGAAATGTGTGCAAGCAAAGGAGTTAAAGATGCCACCATCATGATTGCCCAGAATAACCAGGAGAATGGTGGTACCATAGTAATAGGAAAATTGGGAAGATGGGGGGGTTTGGGGGGAAAATGAGTGAGTCTTGCTTTGGATATGTTAAGTTTGAGATGCTTATGGAGTATCCAATTTCAGACGTCCAAAAGTCAGTTCATGATGAGAGCTCAGGAGATCTGGGCTGGTTATGTAGATGTGGAATCACCATTGTAGAAACAGCCAATGAGATTGCCAAGCAATATGGCAGAGAGGCAGAAGAGGAAACGTGGCAGAACCTTGAGGTGTACCCACAGTTAGTGGATGTGAGCTGGATTAAGATTCAGCAAAGAATTAAACTGCAGAGCTGTCACAGGTAGGAAGTGAACCAGGAGAGAGCCATATCATGATAACCTAGAGGCATGAATATTGAGCAAAAGAGAATGGTCTACTGTGAAAAGAAGCCAAGGTCAAGAAGGATGGGAACAGAGAAAAGCCCATTACATTTGCAATTGAGACAACTGACAACTTTACATAAACTGTTTTTAGTGAATGATGAAACTGGAAGCCAGGTGGAAGAGGGTTTAGAAGGAAGTGAAAGGAAAGGAAATGGAGGCACTTTCTCAAAGAAATTTCCTGGGAGTAGGCAAGATAAAGGATGCTAGCAGGGATGGTGGGACCAAGCAAGGGATTATTATTATTATTATTATTATTATTGTTATTATTATTTTTAGTAAGAGAGATGGGTATTTTTGTAGGTACCATGGAAGAATCTATTAGATACGGAGAGATTAAAGATTAGAGAGTGAGGAAAATGTAAGCAATGCTCTAAAGAAGTCAGAAGATGGAATAAAGGACACACATGATAGACATGAGCCAGTGGTGGTCCTGGAAGTCATGAAGAGGAAGAACAGAGCTAGGGGTGGTATCATAGGTAAAGAAGGAATGATAAAAGATAATGATGGAAGAAATTTTGGGGTTCATCAATTGAAGTGGGATCCTTGGCAAAAATCAAGGGGTTGATCATCTGAGTCTAGCTGAGGTGAGGAGGGAGATATGGCCATGGCGGTTGAGGGACAGGGAGGTTAGGGTATTTGAGGTAGTGTAAATATCTATGTTTAAATCCTTTATTATCAGGGCAGGAGTTGGGGGTAGAGATTGTGAGCCAGATAATGAATTTATTGAAGAAGGGGAATATAGTGAAGGGTCCATAGATATTCTCAAAGGAGAGATTGCTGAATGATGAAGGTAAAGGGAAAATCTGGAAGTCAAAAATGGGAGCAAAGTATTCTGATTCCTCCAAGATGGAAGGGTGTGAGTGAGCATGAAGCCAGTATTAGAAACAGTGATTGTTCTGACAAACATTGCTGTCAGGAAGGAGTCAGGTCTTAGTGAGTGCAAGGTGGTGAAAAGAATGAGAAAGAAAAAAGATTTAATGGAAGTTTATTATGGAATACATATTTCTGGGAGCACAGTGGAAGGAATGAATAGATCTCGAGTGTGACAGTAAGTGGAAATTAAATCGAGTTGAAGAGCAAAGGAGTACGGGAGAAGCACAGGAAACCATCAGGATCTTCTCTTTAATGCTTGAACCCAGATTGGATTCCTTCCCTCATTCCCTAACTTTAATTCTTCTCCCTCTATTCAAATTCCCAGATGTAGGTTGGTTTTTTTTTCAATCTGTCATGTTAATTTTTGTAGCATAACCAATGGTGTGATGGTAAATATTGAATTTAGCTCTCCAGGAGGAGGAAAAGTTTTTTTAAGTCTAATCTGCATTATTAACATTTTCTCTATCATGTTTTAGACAAGCAATAAAAGAATGAATCACGTCCTGATTTGTAGCATTTGCCCCTTTCTGAGATGTAAATGCTCACATTGAAAACTTATCATTTGGTTCTGCAAAATGAGCTGCATCCAGCACACACCTGAATAGCCCTTTTCTGACATTCTGACATATATCCCAATGATGCTTCTGATGCAGCATCCTAAAGCCTCACTTCAGCTCTGCAATTAATACATTCAACATTTATCATCCACTCCTGCGCCCTAGCCCTGATTGGATGGCTCCTCCCAGAACTTCCACTTAGGGAAGGTGCCTAGGCTACACTCTAACTTCTATCATTCCCCCACGCCCACAACCAGTACCGGATTCTCTTCCTCCCTCCCCCAACTTCCTTTTTTCAAATGATCCTCCCCCATTAGATTGAAGTTCCTTGAGGGCAGGGCTTTTCTTTCTACTAGAATTTGTATAGCTAGCCCTCATTGTAATGGCACATCTTAAGCACTGGGTTGTATACTATTTCTAATAGTGAAGTTTCTGGCAAAAAAAGTGCATGGTCCAGTGATAGTAAAATAAATAGTAAATAGTAAATAAATAGTAAATAGTAAAAATAAAATATCTTCCAGTAATAGAGGTATTAGCGTATTGTTTATTAAGGCAGGGAAGTTTTACGATATATACATGTTAGAAATACTTCCATAAAAAGTCTGTCCTTGTTATGTTTAGCTGCAGATTTTTGGGAAAGACTTATGTAGACTAGCTCATTTGATGTCAGATAAATGAGGTGGATGGACTTCCAGATTCTTAGCTTCAGACAGTTTGAAAGTTTGGTAGAGGTTAGTTTCTGAATTCTTCTTGCAAGTTCACTCCTCCGCACTGCTCTCATTTCCCATTCATTAATGGTAAAACTCATAAATCTCAAAGGATGACTATAGAGGAAAATTCGGGTATAACATTATTCAGACACCAGGGCTGCCTTTTCAGCATGTACCTGGAAACAGGCAGCATCCAAAAACGAATTCTCTCCAACTTATCTCACAGACTTTTTTTGCCTTTTGAAGACAGTTTAGGATGTAATAGGTATTTCAAAAACGTCAGGGATCCTCAGCATCCTATGAGATTACATGCGGCCAGCAGGAAAATAATACTAAGAGTATAGAAACTGTTTTGAAATCACAAATGACCAAAATATGAAGATGTGGCGAGTTTAAGCCAAGCATGAATCTCTTTCCGACCCAAACACATTAAGTGATGCGACATCCCATTACACCTTCAGGCAGTTCTAACTGTTAACACGCTTCTTATATTAATCTAAACCCCATATATATTTATATAACTTCAACCCAATTCCCCTTTAACACAGAACAAGTTTAACTGTTCCATCATGTCCTTAGATCCCCTCTTTTCCAGCTTCTGGTCTTCATCAGGCTAAATATAGCCCCACTTCATCCAGCAGATTCACACAGCATACATTGGATGTCTTGCTGTCAACAAAATCACATATGCTAAAGATGGAAGGGAGTCCACAAAGAGATTCCTCTTAGCTTCATTCACCTACTTGCTTATTGGATTTTTAGTGATCGTGAACCCCTTTTCCCAACTTTGCCTGTCAAATACCTCATAACTTTAGCTATATCTAAATATATATATATATATACACACACACACACACATATATACCTATATATCTAAAATAGGTTCAAAATAAAGATGTCATTTTCCATATGTTATAATTAACCTCTTTCCTAAAAGTTATGCCCAGGCCTTAAAGGAGAAAATTATGCACAATTCTACCTTATTCCACATTATTCATAGGTTCACAGACAGATCTAGAAGGGATCTTTGAAGGTGCTCTAGTCCAAACATCTCACTGGAATGACTTTCAATGCGAAACAGGCTCAAATAGGTTGTGACTTGACTAGGGTCACTCAGCTACTAAATGAGAGAGCTGGAATTAGAATTCAGGTCCTCTCTGTCTCTAACCTTAGTACATTTTTTATTATGCCAAGCTGCCTTCAGCCCTTTCTAGAGCAGTCTTGAAAAACAGTCAGTTCTAGGGCAGTCCAGCTCCCCATACTGTGGGTCTGAGAGTTTGGTTGGGGCTTCCGAACAACCCAAGAGCTGCCCTAGCTTCTGTATATGACAGGATAGGAAGAGGATGATTGTAGGCTATGCAGAGAGACTGTAAGTTCATTCAGGGAAGAAAACAGCATTACCTCACACTGGCATAGAATTAAACTGAGTTCTGAATAGGGGAGGGTGGGATCCAGATGATTAAGGAATTTGCCCCCATAGAAATCAGCATTTTTCCATAGGGTGCTGTCACTATCAATGCATATACCCCCACATTAAATTGTGAGGCAGAGAAAAAAATTCCAGACCTTAACCCGACCAAAAAAGTTAGTGGTCACGAAAATCTTGCACATACACACACATGCACAGTCACGGTGCCTCAGATGCCTGCTAGCTGCATGAGCCTCCGTAGTCACTTAAGCAGTTTGCCTCAGTCTCTTCACCTCAAAGATGGGGAGAGTAGCATCTACTCAAGTTAACATGAAATGTTTATAGTGTTTTGTAAGCCTTAAAATGCTACTATATATGTGTCAAACCTCAGATTCTAGCTTGCCCAAAGGAGGAAAATCCAGTAGATGCATGCGGCACGATAAAAGTCTTCTAGTTTCATTACTGAGAGCGGATGAGCTTCAGACAGTATTTTGCACTGTGGACTCCAAGGTGTTTTCAGGGTTACCTCATACTGAAATGCATTTATGATCTCATCAGTGGGGGTATGCTTTGATATGATGCAGACTGCAGTCCAGTCACGTCTGCCCAGGCGTCCTCCCATAAGGTGGCCACAGTGGGGAGCAGGGGAAGGATCTTGCCCAATGCTGGCAGCCTTCCTTGCTTTTGTTCGACATCACACGGAGAATGACGGGACTAGGTTAGGAGTTATTCCCTAATCTTACCGCGAGCCCGGCTCATCGTTTTCACTCATACTTTTCTCAAGTAACTCCATCCCAAGCAGATGTTTGTAAAGTGTTGCAGCCCCTACATGACCACTACTGACCTTTGGGTCATTCCCCCTACTGATTTTCGAGACCCTTGCCCTAATGTACACGTCTGTCTAAGATACGATTTCATGAGTACTGGTAATGAAATCTGTAAGAAAGTCAGTATGACCCCACCCCCAGATTAATAAGCAGTTCTGAAAACTGAACCAACCCACAGGACGATGCCACAGAGTTGAGTATGTGAAGTCATGAGTCAAAAACATGAGTGTGAGTTTATCACACACACCCTTCTCCAAAGAATCAAATAGGGGCTGTAGAGAAGCTCAAAAAGACGTCAGCCTTCTTGGTTATAAGGTTTCCTTCTTTTTCCTTAGAGGATGTCCTTAATGAACACCATCATCTGAAGCAAACTGGACAGTGTTCACTAGCATTACAAGGCTGTTTCTTTCTGTATAAAATGAAGATTTCCCTCCCTAATTTCTTCAATATAAAACAGAATTGGCCAGGCCTCACTGCATTATCTACTCTGTATTTAATTATTAATAGTTTATTCTTTATCAATGGCTAATTAATAAAAATAGTACTTTAAGATATACCCATCCCATTTGATCCTTCTTAACAACCCTGAGATTAGCTAATGAAATCACCATCCCCATTTACACATATAGAAACTGAACCTCTCAGAAAATTAAGGGTTTTGTTTAGTTACACAGCTAGAAAGAGTTGGAATTCAAACTCGGAACACCTTCAAATGTAAATTCCAGAGCTTCTGCACCTAAAACGTCACTCTTGCCTTTTCTCCAATCCAACCCTAACACCGCTGCTAGAATCATGTTCTTAAGAGTGTATCTGATCATATTGTGTGGTTTTGTTTTTTAATTATAAAAAAATCTCAGCGGTTCCCTACTGAACTGCGAGTAATGTTTGAATTTCCCAAGCACTCCAGGTCCCCCTCAGACCGGGGCACCCTAGCGCACCATCACTCACACTCATCTCCAAGGCTTTTTGTGGGCTGTTCCCCAGGCCTGGAATCACCTTCTCCGTCTACTAAATTCCTGCCTGCTCTTCAAACCTCAGCTCAGATACGACTCTTCTTGAAAGCCTTTTTAGACTTAGTTTCAAAACAACTTTCCCCCAGAGCTCACCTTGGAACTTTCCACGGCGCTAATTAGATCACTTCGTGCATTGTAGCTACTGACCTTGGTGTCTGACTCCTGAGTTCTTAGAAGGCAGGTTTCTTAAGCCTGGATCTCCCCCAGCACAGTTCTGTGCACACAGTAGAGGCTTTACATGATGTTTTATTTATTAACAGCTCCTTAGGTAGGTTCTATTTAATTGGGATACTAGGCACACTTTATGTTAACGGATTACTTTTTTCCAGCCCTGAATATGGGATGATTTCTTATGACAAGCTAAGTCTGAATCTGATGATTCTTTATGGTATCTCAGATCTAGTCTTACCAATGGCATAAAGAAAACAGAGGTAACATATGATTAATTTACAGTTATTATTTGCCCCTTTATTCTGGCTTTTTCAACTGAAAAAATCTACAGGTATCCACCTGTAGACTAAAAAAAAAATCCTTCATTAAAAAAAATGGATTGCAAAGAAACACTGTCTTTGCCTTTCATGCCCAGTCTTAGATCTTTACATTTATTAAATATTAATAGAGTATTTGTGAAAACTTTTTTTAGCCTACAAAGATTGTTAAAAGTGCAGCTTAATACAACATAAACCTTTCTGGGTGTTTTGGCACCAGACTGTTTCCATGTTATACTGGTTTGGAACTGATGAAAATATTATCAGAATCCATGAAAACTAAGGATTGCTTCATATCAGGGAAGAAAAGAATGTGTATCTGTCAATTATAAAATAGCCCTTTGCCATTATTGGGGGGTGGAGGGAGTTTTAAGTGAAAAATGTTCCAAGATAACGTAACAATTTCTAAGCAGGTTGTAAAGGGGGTGGGGGGGGGGAGAACATTGTTGCATGTCAAGTTGCTATGGTTTAAACGGAAGGCCTTTATAGGTATGCGTATTCTCACCTTCTTTGGAGCTAATACGGCCATAGGACAAATCATACATTACATTATGAGCAAATAACATGAAAAAAAACTAAAACATTAACCTTCTTATTTAAAATTGATTCCAGTTATTTTTACTAAAGGGTGATAAAAATGTTATTGTGGCACAGTATCTGGATATATTTAGAACCCGCTCTCACAGATACACAAGCCATGCACCTGGCATCCTCTCCTCCTCTGTGCAGTTTGCAGCTCCTGGACCACTTCTAAATCTTTCAACACCCCCCTGACCCCCCAAAAAAACCGTATGGAATTATAGAAGTGAAAAGAACCTCTAATACCTCAATTTACACATGAAGTCAAGCAAAGTTAAATAAATTGCCCAAAGAAAGGCAGCTAATTAACAAGATTCCTAAAATTACGACCAAAGTTTCAACGGCCTTACAAGAAGCAAACCACTTTTCTAGAAAATAAAATAAAAATTGATGATTACACTGAAACAAAAGCCTTCTCTCCTTAGTTGATTGTATAAGAGGATGCCATTTTAAAAAAACAGCAGTTATGAAACATTGATGCTCTAATCAGAAATTAATATTTTAAGCAAAAGGTAATTTTGTTGCTACCAAGAAGGCAAAATCGATAAGCAATAAAATTTTTTAAAAAGTGGATTAACTGGTGACTTTATACAGTTATAAACTTTGGAAAACAAACATGCTAAGATTGGACTTGGGCTTTTTCTGTCATTCTCATACTATTTAAAAAGCCAATTCTTTCTGTTAGTGTTACAATGAGGAAAAATGGGTCAGTTCTGGGAAGGGAGTTTTTAATGAAAGCATTCTCTTCCTGGGCTTCACTGATGCTACAACCTAGTTTTCCAGACTGAGATGCAAAAATTACTTCTGAAGAAAGTAAGTTTAAAATAAGAAGCTCAGGTTTTTTTTGATGGTATGTTGAGAAGCACAAGCTAAGATTCAGAGAAATACAGTCCCAATTAAATCATTGATTTCATCAAAGCCCTTAAGACACAAAACCAAGAGCTATGATACTGAACAAATGGCTGTTTTGAATTTTATTCCATTCCTACCTGTTGTATTAGCAATGGAAAATCACAGGCATGTGAAAAGAAGCTGTGGCACACAAAAAACTCTGAAGAGAATGCTTGGCATAGTCATTTGCCTTTCCTTAAAGCCTTCTTTAATGTAGATTTTCTTTTAAATCCTAATGTTTACTTTAAAATCTGCTAGATTCAGAAATAAAAAAAACGTGTCTGTCAGGATTTCAGCAGTGAAATGACAATAGAATTTAAAAGAATAACGGAACAGCTTCAAGTTGCTTCACCCACTTATTATATAAAATGCCCACTGGCACTTGGGGTTTTCTTCGCTCTCACTTTTACTGTGTAGGAAAAAAGAAACAAACCAAACCCAGAATGGATATTAAATCCTTTAGAACAATGTGTAATCATGAGTGTTCACTGTAATGTATATAGACCTTAACGATGTTCTGAAACAAGTGAGCCCAAATTACAGCCAGTTTAACTTATCAAGTAAGGAAATCACCATCTTATTTTTCCACTGGGTCATGGTGAAAAAGGTCACTGTTTTATTCGGCATTATAGTTACATAACAGTTCTGTTTCTATGACTAGAAAGAATTTATTAAAATAATCCTGAAAGACATCTTTCCCCCCTCCAATGATTTCAAGACTTATCCTTTTCCTGCCAATTGCACACCAATCATCAATCAAGCTGATCTGACTTGTAGAAGTCAGTTAAAACAATTGTCAAGGCACAAGCTCAGCTCTGCACAACAGCCACAGCTCATAGCGAAAGATTTACCAATTATGTCCCCTTAGTTAAAAATACACAATCCCTTTATTGTATACTGCAACAGGAGAAATCAGCATTACAGACACAGAGGACTAGGAAAGCTACTTCTGAATTGCCGTTTCAATGGAAAACCTGCGGTCTATTTTCTGTAACACATAAAGTAATTTCAGCATTTACTTTGTAAAATAGTATTGAATCGTCGGGGACATACAACAGAAACAGGCCTTGAGATCAATCGCTTTGTTCATGTCCAGGTTTGCTCATTGTTAGACTCGATCAGACAAGGAACAGGAGCCATCTTTTTTGATCATGTAGCAACACTGATCATGTGCCTTGATAAAGGAGCAACAGTTCATTAAATAAGATGTTGACATCACGTAGGGAAGACTTTGGATTGTCAATTTTAAAATCAATGTAACAGGCAATTAATAAAACTTAATTTTAAGTGCACTTCCACACATTTCCTATCTTTCTTGCAACACACTCGGCTCGCTACCGTTTGGCTGAATATGCACTTTCCCCCAGTAAATGTTTAAAGCAAAAAAACAAAACAACACAACCTAAAATCTACATCCTCTCGTACACTTAACAGGACTGGCCACTGAAGCAGCGGATTGCAAGACACGTGAAGACAACAAGAGTGGCATGAGTTTTGTTTTGCTTTTAATTTGTTGTGCTGTGACTAAAGGAAAGTTCTCAGGGCTGCAGTTGAAACATTCCAAGTTCTCCCTTTCATCTTTATTGATTCTCAAGATTTTGCACAGAAAATTCTTTGGGGGCCAGAACAGCAGTAATGGCATCACACTGTTTCCAGGACTTCAAGTTTTAAAAGCAAACTGTTCCAAAAAGTACAGTTCCTGATTTGAGTAGATACAGGGACAAAAAAATAGCACATACTTGAAGGGTTACACAGGCTACAAACGATGGCAATGTTTTCCTTGGGAAAGTACAGTTTTGTTGGTATTTTTTTAAATACTCAAAAAGGCTCAACTTCAAGCAGTAATAAACACAAGCAAAAGTGATTTAACCCTTAAAATAAATATTCAGGAAAACCTCTCTGTACATACAAGTGAAAGAATATGTAACACTTTCACGTGAAAAGAAAAAAATAAAGAATTTGTTCATACAAGCAGCTGAAATCTGCTGTTCCAGCCCTAATGTCCCCATTAAAGAAGGGAGGCACAGACACGGGTGACTACGGGAGCTCACTACCTTATGGCCTTTTTGTACAGGGACATCACCACCACCAATTTTTATCCCTTTTGTTATATTTATTAATTTATTTTTTTTACAGCATGCCAAATCCTTTGGCATATGTGATGGCCTTCAACAATCTTTCTTTGAGTTTTTCTTTGCTGGAGTATTCCGGAAGCAAAAGGACATTAAAGCAAGTGTGAGATGTAGGCAACCTAAATGAAAAGAAAAAGGAAAAAATGGAAAAATATTAAGTCACAGGAAAGTACAGTATACAAATGTGTTATGATCTGTGAAAGATGTATATTCCATCAAGCTGGTTTACCATGAATAATTCACACTAAATCAAAGTATAGCAATGAATTTCTGCTCTTGGATTTAAGTAATAAACATGAGATCCTCTGGCTTAAAAATATTCAAGGTCCAAAGGATCTTTTCAGTTCAACTACCTGCCTGTCAATCATTCAATGCTACATATAATTGTAAAATCAATTTTAAATTAAACATATGAATCTATATATGGGAAGAAATGCTACTAAGGCCCTATAAGACACAAACAGGAGTAGGGTCATTTCATTTCTCTATTAGAAACTCAAGATGTGATGACAAAATGGCCAAACTTCCATGCCTGTGTTTAACTATTTCTGACAAATTACCTAACCAATGACTTGAATAGAACCAAGCTGTAAATTAAAAAAAAAAAAAAGTGAATGAACCACAATAATTTGTTGAGACAAAAATATAATATTTTATTGAGCTGAAAGCTGAACCAAATTTTAATGAATAATAATAATAATGAAACTATACACTTATTATAAACCAGTACAAATTTCAACTTCAAAATATTTTTTGAAAAATACTTAAACTGAACCAAAATCATAATTGGTTCAAACAAATCCTTGAAAATCATGGTAAAACTGTTTGGATATTGTTTATACTTGAATAAGGTACATTTGGGAAACATGACAAAAGGTACTATAAGTCCCCAAATTCCATAATTACCTTTCTGTGTCTGGGCCATTTTTGGCTATAATCATCTTTAATTTTCCTAGTCCTCCCACAGGTGCTCTGTCTGTACCTGTTGTAAACTGCAAGAAGAGTCTTTTCTGCTCATCTGTAAACGAATGGACGATTTCCCAGAACTCTCTAAGAGGGGAGAAAATGGAACAGTAAATTCTAGTTAAAAATTGTGCCACTGGCTACAGGATTACACTTACGAGCTTAGTATTATGTGAATTTTCTATAAAAAATCTATGGCATACAAAACACTCTATCAAGCATGGTTTACTTGCCAAGAGACAGGGCAGTCATGAGCCATGCTAGTTTAGAACACACTCACATAGGAAATCTCATATATAGAAGACAGTAAAAGGTCATAAGCAGTATTGCCTCTTCTTCTTCTTATCATCATATGACAGCAAATTTAGGAGATGCTTTCTAGGCATAAGCAAAACCATTCTGAGGGTATTTAAGGATGAGGCAGCAAGGAAGATGGCAAATAGATGAAAATTGAAAAAATCTGTCAAGATTTTTATGACAAACTCTTTTATCATGACATTGTATGTACCACATTTATATCTGAACACCACCAGCTTGGGTGCTTGAAGGGGAGGCTGAAACAATATTAAAGAAAACAAAAATGGGATTATTAGTTGGGCTAATAATCCAACTAAGAGCAAAATCCAAAGCTGAGGATGACAATTGTGAAAGCACTGATGGGATCAATTCTGAATAGGGAAGAAGAACAAACAAAATTTCAGACCATCCTGTTACCAGATAAAAGGTGATAAAATATTAAAACTCCCCAAATTGTAACAATTTCTACAGACTTATGACTTAACATTCACATACATTGGGAACACCTTCAAAGGAGGAATAGGAAAGGAAGAGAAAGATTTTCACAAAGTAAATCTTGCAGCGGCACACACTTAAATAATATAAGAAATGCTTTGTCAGAAGCATCTGCACCAGCACAGCAGCTATATGAGAGCCAGACAACACCTCAAAGGCCTTTATATAATAAACTGTCTCACACATCTGTGTAAAATCATAAGATTACCTGAAAGATGTAACAGATACTTTTGTTCTATATCACCCCCCATCTGCTTATGTGTATAATGAGGCACACAACCCAGGGAAATATGTCCTTGCCAAAGGAGGCGGCCACTACCATTAAACACAGTCAGCGCAAAGTCCAGACTAAATAAGGCGTGTTTAGTAGGCGAAGCCTTCCAGATATTCTGCTATGTGGCTGACCATGTGCTAACTATACTAAGCCCCGAATATTAAACAACTTTCTAAATGAGACTGAAAATCACTCAAAAGAATTCAGCTTAGGGATTCAAATGGAAAACCCAAGATGGATAAAGAAAGCCTATCATTCAGCTTGTGCTGTGGACTTGGATGAGAGGGGAGTTTCAGCAGAAGGTGACGCCTGAGCAAGTTCATTCCAGGCACAGAGACATGGAGACCATAGGAGGGTCATGGGAAAGCAAGAGAGATGAGTCCAGACAGGCTGTGACCACTCACAGAGCAGGGAGGTGGGAAGGGAAGCAGGAATGTCTCTGTTTTACTCTGTAGGAGCAATGTGGAAAAATCTGCACCTAAAGGTGGACCCCAGCGGTGAAGCAGAAAGCAGGAAGAAGAATGAGGATGTCGTGGTAATGATGCAGGAGAGAGAAGGGCCTGAATGAGGCGTATGGTTGTGTGAGCAGAGAGAGAAGCACCTGAGAGAAGCTGTGGAGGTGAAGACAAGAAGACTGAGGAAAGGACTCAATACACCGGATAAGTGAGAAGGTGGATCTGATGACAATGGGAAGCTCATCAGACCAAAGGACGGTGGTGTCTCCCAGAGAAAGGGGGGAGTCTGAAAGTGCGGCTGGGGGAGAAGATGAGGGTGGCTTGTACAGCCTGTGCTTGAGTTTCAGGTACCTAACAGGCAACTCCTGATGTGAAACTCGAGCTAAGAAGAGAGACGAGGGCTGTTTAAATGGGTCTGTAAGGTGTCTCCACAGAGAGGAATGTAAACACAGAGGAGGATACCGGGTGAAGTGGGATACATGGAGAGGGAGGGAGCAAGAGGAGGAGACAGAGAGATGAGGGGAGCAGGAAGCGAAAGGAAAGATGCAGGAGGGGCAAGAAAAGAGGGGAGGCCAGAATCTTGTGGCACAAACACGTAGAGTCAGAGATATGAGGAACCAGCCAAGGAGAGGCACTGGTCAGACAGGCCAGATACAAACAAGTGCAGAGCAACGGGAGGAAAACCCAAGAGGAGTGATCATCGAATAAGAGAGGGTGGTCAATGGGGTGAAATGGGAGAAGACCTTCAGAACTGGAATGAGGAGATTACTGGTCATGTCAGAGAGATGAGCTTGAGCTGAGTGATGAAGTCAGACTGCAAAGGGCTGAGGAGCAAGAGGAGCAGAAATGAAGGCAGCTTTCTCAAGGAGTATGAGACTGCAAGCACGGAGGGATGGCGATCCCACAACGCGGTGAGACTCAAGGATGATGGATGAACCGCCTGCGTGTGCTACATGGTGCCAAGAGGTACAGATGAAGGCCCCAGGACCTCGGGGAGGATTTAAGGGAGATCATGGCAAAGACCCGCACAGGACGACAAGAGCAGACTGAAATTTATGTCACCGTCAATGATGAACATCAACGATGTCCCAAATCTTAGCATCGATCAAATGAACACAAAAAGCAAAAATGTAGCACATTGTAAAAATATTCTTGGAAAAACTGTTCACGTACAATGTCCTCGAAACAAAGGCGTAAATATTATAAAGACAGAGGAATCCCCTTTATGATACTGATACTGGGATGAGCAGAACGCCTGACATGCTTCAGACTTGTGAAACCTGCGTTCTAGGGAGACGTGGAGGGTATTGTGTGCATGACAGTGTACTCCAATCTCTGTAACAAAGAGGCGTACAACACACCAAAGCCACTTGTCACTATGGATGCCAGTGGAAGGAAGCAGCGGTAGTATCTGAGGAACCTGACATTTCAGGGGAGAAAAATCTCATCTGTGTGAGTGTGTGTGTGTGTGTGTGTGTGTGTGTGTGTATATGTGAGTGTATGTGCATGTGTATGTGTGTGTGTGTATATGTGAGTGTATGTGCATGTGTATGTGAGTGTGTCTGTGTATATGTGAGTGTATGTGTGTATATGTGTGTGTCTGTGTGTATATGTGAGTGTATGTGCACGTGTATGTGTGTCTGTGTGTCTGTGTATATGTGAGTGTATGTGTGTATATGTGTGTCTGTGTGTGTATATGTGAGTGTATGTGCATGTGTATGTGTGTGTGTGTCTGTGTATATGTGACTGTATGTGTGTATATGTGTGTCTGTGTGTATATGTGAGTGTATGTGCATGTGTATGTGTGTGTGTCTGTGTATATGTGACTGTATGTGTGTATATGTGAGTGTATGTGCACGTGTATGTGTGTCTGTGTGTCTGTGTATATGTGAGTGTATGTGTGTATATGTGTGTCTGTGTGTGTATATGTGAGTGT
>CM053600.1:9212170-9239892 GCA_028646575.1 Pseudocheirus occidentalis
GCGGGCGGGCGGGGGGGAGCCCGCAGGAAAGGCGGGAGGCGGGGCGGCGGCCTGGGCCCGGGGGAGGCCAGGCCGGGGGCGGCCACGGACCGGAGTCTGCGGGGGCCCCCCCTTTTCTCTCCTCGCACGGCCGGTCGTCCTCCGGCTTGCCGTCGTCACCGCCGGCTGCAGGGGCGGCTGGGAAAGGGGACCCGCTTCGGGGCCGCCCTCAACCCCTCCGCGCCCCGCAGCCATCTTGGAGTCGGGCAGAGAGGGGCCCCCGGTGCGAGGGGACCCCCCCCCCCCGGCTAGAACCGGGAGGGACTCAGTCAATCCCGTCCTGCTCAAGCAGGGGAGATTCGGGGGACGGGGGGGGGGGTTGGCGGCGGAGGTCCTTGAACTTGGACGGGAAAGAAAATGACATCATGGCTTTCCGTGACCTCTAACTGAAAGTTTGCATTTCCTTCAATTATGAAAGTGGGCGGCGCGCTTTGAAGCGCCAGCCAAGGTCCCACGGGCCCTCCTCCTGCAGGAAGCCTCCCCTGATTGCCGTTCCTCTATTGCTCACCCCGCGTTTATCTCGTGAATGCCTGGCTTATGCACAGCGCTTTGCATTGACAGGGTCTCCCAGGGCAGACCGAGTCCCCCCCCCCCTCCCCAGAGCGGGGGTGCCTTCTACCTCTCTTTGTTTTCCCTGCGCTTTAGCCGGTGCCTGCCCCCAGGGACCTCGCAATCTAGCGGGGAGGCAGCCTGCAAAAGACTGGAGAATGCATGCATGCATACGTGCACACGCACATACATGTCCACACACACGCCTACATGCATGCTTACATGCACATGTAGTGTTATAGTCCGCACTTCATGCCTGTTCTGGGAACGGGCTCCCAGGAAGGGCCGTGGGGTCCACAACTCACAGGAGTGGCCAACAGCCTCCGCTTTGAGGGCTTTTTAAGTCCGTTTTTTCCACCCCTCTGGTGAGTCTCGGGTGGTTCTGCAAAGCTCGTCTTCCTGAAGAGCTGAGCGTCTGCATGCTTAGGAAGAGGAGCCCAGACTGTGCCTTCTTTCCGTGCCTCCGTCTCCAAGTCTCAGATAAATCGTGTCTTCTGCGGAAAACCTCTCCTAGTCCCCTCGAGCCTTTCCTCCGAGATCCCTTCTAATTTCTTCTGTACCTATCTGGTTGCTACACACTTGTTTGAAGCTTGTCTCCCACCGCCAGATTGTGAGGTCTTCAAGGGCAAACCCTGCCTTTTTGACCTCCAGCATGTAGCGCGGGGCTGGGGGCATCCGTGGGTCAGTTTGGAGGGGCTCGGGGATGTGGTCCGTGGGGTTTTCTTGGCAAAGATACTGACTGCAACGGTTGGCCATTTCCTCCTACCGCATGCCCCCATTTTACAGATGAAGAACTGAAGCAAAGAGGGGTTAAGTGCCTTCCCAGGGGCGCACAGCTACTAGGTGTCTGAGGTCACATTTGAGCTCAGATCTTCCTGACCCCGCACCTAGTACTCTCTCCACTGTCCCACCTGCTGCATATCAAGTGCTTTATAAATGCAAGCCTTAGTAGAAGGTTATCCAAAGACACCCTCTGTCTCTTCGAGCTTCTCAGAATCTTAATTGACCACGTATGCGACCAGTCTAGTACTTCCTTAGAAAGACAGTACAGAAGTAAATGAAGCTCCCAGTAAAGGAGGTTCAGCTGAGAACACCGAGTTAAAACTGGAGAGGACCTCGGAAGCTCTATAATCCCCGCATTTTAAAGATGAGGAGCTGGGGGCCAGAGAGTGATTTTGCCTAAGGTGACCCTCGTGGCAGTTTAGAGGAGATCTTGATCAGAACGATAATGGAAGCCTATTTAAGACCATATTTACTCACTGAACATAAGCTCCATTATCTTAGTGATGCAGAGATTTGGGCTTCCAGTCAGGAAGAGCTGAGGGCTAACAGATCTACGTTTTTTGTCATCCTAGACTCCTCACTCTCACTAATCCAACCAATCCAGTCAGTTTCCAAATCTTGACATTTCTGTCTCTACAACAGCTTTTTTCTATTCACTGTTCTCTCCACTCCTGCAATCCCTGCAGTCAACACCCAAATTCAAGCAGTCTTGGCCTGAACTATTGCAATGCCCCCTGGTTGGTCTCCTTGATTCAAGCCAATAAAGCAATTTTTCTATGGGTCTGAGCATGCCACGCTAAAGAACTCCATAAGCCTCTGTGGCTCCCTCTTACTTATGGGAGCAAATATGAACTCCTTTTCCTGGACTTAGATTCTTTCATAACCTGTCCCCTTCTTACCTTTAGGGTCTTGGACATTATTCTGTTCTATCCCTGTTCTATCCAGGCATACTTGCTTATGTGTTTCTTCTGTCTCCCCACCTTTACACTCTATGCCAGGAATGCACTCCCTCTTTGTCTCTGCAACTTGGAATCTCTACGTGTCTTTAAAATTCTGTTCAAACATCTTTTACATGAAGCCTTCCCCCAGCTATTAACGCCTCTCTCCCTCAAACTACCTTGTGTCTGAACTGTATTTATTCTGTATACATTTCTATATATACCTGTTGTCTACTGACTTAGAATGTCCTCTTTATGTGCAGGGGTTCCTTTTTTTGTTTATCTTTAAATCTCCAACTCAGTACAGTTCCTGGAATGTAGCAGACACTTAATAATTTGTTTGGTCTATCTAAACTAGGTTAAAGACTTTTCATTTTTAGTATACTATGAATAGCTAAACAATTTCTGACTGTATATTTTAGTCACTTAAAGCATTCTGACCCTCCAGTTCTCAGAGTATGTTGCGTAGAACATTGGAGCTGGGGTCAGGAAAGCCTAGTTTAAAATCCAAGCTCATATGCTTAAGAGCTGTGTGACTTTGGGCAAATATCTTCACTTTTCTGGGTCTCAGTTTCTCATCTATAAAATAAGGGGGTTAGATTTGGTAACATCTAAGGTTCCTTTTAGCTCTAAATCTGAGAACCTATGTATACTACTTTGCAGTTGATTTCATAGTTAAAAGATTCTCAGTTTGATAAATGATATATATGTATGTACTGCTGCCAGCAGAAAAACAAATCAGATACCCTTTTGAGTTGCTATGTTACACACACGCACATATGTGTGCATATTCGTATTATATATGCGCAAATATACATATATGTTGGTATGATATATACACATAGACAAATATCCTAGTGCCCACTTTTATGGTCATAAACTTTGCAGTACTGTTCAATCATTCGGTCATGTCTAGCTGTTCATGACCCTGTGGACCGTAGCATGTTAGTGCTATCCTTGGGGGTTTCTCAGCAGAGATATTGCAGAGGTTTGCCATTCCTGCTCCTGGGGATTAAGGCAAACAGAGGTTAAGTGACTTGTCCAGGGTCACACAGCTTATGTCTGAGGCAGCATCTGAACTCAGATCTTCCTGACTCCAGGCCCAGGACTCTATGCCACAGAGCCCCTCACACACACACACACACACACACACACACACACACACACACACACACACACCCCAGTCACCCAGAGTCACTTTCATCCCATGGCAAAGCAAAATTACATGATGTTCAAGATGTTGTCTTAGATGCTGAGAATGCACAGACAAAACATAAACAGCACACAGTGTGTACACTGGTAAATAGTAAGTCATGTTGGATTTGGAACAGAGCACTGAGAACCAAGCAGCACGGCAGAGGCAGGGGCAGCTGAGCTGAACTTGAAGGGAGCCAGACTCCAAGAGGATGGGTTCACTGGATCGTAGATTCAGAAGTAAGCTTAGAGACTAAAAAGTACAACCCCTTCATTTTACAGGTAAGGGAACAGACTTTACAAGAAGGGTTACATGACCTGCCCATGATCACACAGCAAGTGCAATGAGAAGGAGGGCATTTCTGGCATGGGGAACAGCCCAGGCAAAGTCTCAAAGATGGGCAATAGAATCCTGTCTATGAGGAACAACAAGTAGCCCAATTTGTCCAAAATTTAAAATTGATTGGTCTGGATGCTATGGTTCCCTCTGCATAAGGAGCTCCCAGTGTGGAAACCCTTTTCATCAAAGGAAATCAGCAACTGGTCTGTAATTTGAGAGTTTCAAAGAGTTGAATGATTAAGTGACTTGTACTTGGTCACAGAGCATGTGTCAGAGACCTCAGTCTGTGATCTTAGGACTTGAACAGAGGTCTCTGGGTCTTCATGGCCAGCCTTCTCTCTTATAATACAATACTGCCTCTCTAAAGAGTGATCTTAGGTAGAACATAGATTTAGCACCTCAAATCATATAAGTTTCAGCGTAGAAGGAAGCAGAGTACAGGGGAAAAGGCAGAGTTTGTTTGGCCAGGAGATAAGTGACTTACCCAAAGTCACGTAGCTGATAAAAGGAAGAGTCACCACTTGCCTTCGTCCTTCCCTCCTCACTAGGACTTAAGTCTTCTGATCCTTACTGCTGTTATTATAATATACCTGACAAGTGGTCATGCATCTTCTACTTAAAAGCCGTCTCAAGCAGTTTGAGGATAACGTACAGGGCTCCAATCCACTGGGGAATTAGCTATTCCAAAGTAGAATCTTCTTTTCATTTTATTTCTTTACCTTACTTTTTATTCTTCTGTGATTGATTCTCTGTCCCTTAATGGCTATTGCATTCTTAAATGTGGTGGGTCTTCTTAAACCCACCTTTTTCTCTATTAGCATAGGTCCTCATCTACTACTTTGTTAAGAAAATGGAGACCATCTATAAATGAGAGTGTTGTCCCTCATTGGAGGTCTTAAAGAACAAGTTGGATGAACAATTGTTGGCTATGTTGTACCAGGGATTCTTGCTCAGCAACAGGTTCTACCACATAAAACCTACTCTATTTACCCTCTCAGATCCATTTCTACTTGGAGTTTACCTGAAAAAGGTTTGAAGAAGTTTAACCATGGCTGATCTTAAGCCATTCTCTGGTCAACCTATTCCTTGGGAGATTTACAAGTTGTTTTGTTTTGGTTTTTTTCTGTAGCTTGTTCATTTTTACTTCTTTAAGGTGTTCTTATGGGCATTTAAAAAAATGAAATATACTTAAAATCATAGTATACTCACCCCTTACCAAAGAAGGAAGATAGATTTTAAAAAATTATTTTGATAAATTAAAAAATATATATATCAAGGTGAAAAATGAATAACAATCATTTTGCTTGTCACACTAATTGAAGGAACAGTGCAAGAAAGTGGAATTTACTATTTTTTTGTTCCTCTAACAAGTTTAACTCGCAGAGTTTCAAGGTGTGGCAGAAAAAACATAACTATAAGTCTGAAGATAAAAATTTTAGCCCTAGAAGTACCACTTAAAACCCTAGCAAGTCACTGAATGATGTTTGAAAAAAGTTTTGAAACGGTGATTCTTAGCCATTCCAACACTGTCACTGTGGAAGTTGACCTCAAAGGCTTAAAGAAGGCATTTTATATTTTTCTCTTTTTTATGAGTGGTGATGGCCTCTAAGCTTAGTTAAGCTGAACCTCAAACATTAGATACAATCTGTCACCAGGACCGTATTAAGTCTTTCTAAAGTGGTAGATTCTGCCAGAGCTTGTGCTCTGCTGACATAGTCTTTGAAAACTCAAGGTCATCGCCTCTCAATGAGGCGTAGAAACCATTTCCCAATGGACCAGTGGTTCAAGAATATAAAGAGTTCTCAAAAGAAGAAATACAAGCTACCATCCGAAAAACTGTTCAAAAGCACTAATAGAGAAATGCAGATTAAAATAAATCTGATGTATTCTTTGACACCTATCAAATTATTAAAGAGGAGAAAATTCATCTTTAGAAGGGCAATGGAGAAAGACATGCTAATTCTCTGTGAAGCTGTGAATTACTTAAACTATTGTGGGAAACAATTTAAAATGCATAAGAAAAGTTTATAAATTTCTCATGCCATGGGAATATGTTTTGCATGATTCCACATGTATAATCAATATCATGTTGCTTGCCTTCCCAAGGGATGAAGGAGAAGAGGAAGGGAGAGAATTTGGAACTCAAAAATTTTAGATAAATGTTAAAAAATTTGTACATGTAATTGGGAAATATTTAATGAAAAAGAATGAAAGAAAGAAAAAGAAAGAAAGAAAGATATATATGTATGTATATATATAAATTATTCATGCTCTTTGACCTAGAGATAATAATACCAGGATTACACCCATGTGGAGGTTATTATTTGCCCTGCTCATTCTTAGGAACTAAAAAATATATATGCGTTAATGTCCTTTCAAGTATCCTAGTGTCCCAGTTCATCAGCTTCTTTGGTTCTCATGACCTACAGTTTCTCTCTCTTTAGCTGCCTACAGGGATGGTCATACTTTAAATCTTTTCTCCTTTCACAGTTTAGACCAGGGATGTGGAACACAGTACATCATAATTTTCTCAGGCAGTACACAGTATATAAGTAAAGTCTTCTTCGAGGCTGACTCTCAGCTTCCATGGTTCCTCTTCCATGGTCCCAGCTCCAACTGTCACCTGGGTTGAAAGGTAGTCAGCTCCCAGCTCCTGGTCCAGTTCCCATTCCGTAGCTCCTGGTCCAGTTCCCATTCCGTATTGAAGTTCACAGTGTCCAGTCCACCTCAAGTCCTTCACAGTTCCTGTTTCTGGGAAGACAAAGCTTGACAGAGCCACAATAATATTCATACATTTTGCCAGCACTATCAATTCACTATCTGCCTGTGAAATCAACTCAGACCCACTAACAAGGTCTGAGAACTCAACACAAATCATCAACACAGAAATCAATACAGACCCACAAACAAGGTCCAAGAGGCCAGCACAAATCATCAGTAAAATCCCAGGACCTCCAGAACCCTCTTCCAGGACTTCTATAAACATACAAACAGAAACTCCTCTTTCAGGGCTTCCAGTAAGATCCCAGGGCTTCTGCACAAAGTATCACAAACACCAACACCACAGGTTTTCTTCTTGACTCTGCCACCAAAGAGTCCTCTTCTCAGAGCTGCTGTCTCCAGCCTGGGGCTCTCCTTATATATGGTCATTAGCTCCTCCCCAAGAGTTCACAAGTTCTAGGGTTCACAAATTGTGGGGTTCACATATTCTGTTTCTTAACAGACTTGACACAAGGCTCAAAAGAAACTTGAACTGAAACAAGGTGTTGATTCAATAGCTCAAACAAAGTGCGAACTACTTCTGTGCTTTTCATTGGGTTCCCCACCCCTGCTTTAGACCCTGTAATGGACAGATTAGCCACACACTGTCCTCCACACAGAACTCACTTACCCTCTTCTTCCACTGCCATTTAAACCTTGCCAGTTTTTAGCCCTGGACTACCCATTCCTTGCCCCTCCACCCTCAATCTGCCATCTCCACTTGGGTTCCCAGGCTTCTGAATGATGTTGGAACAACTCACCTCTGTGCTGACTGGGTCAAAGTTAACGTTACCTAATTTCAATTAAACCTTCAATCCTGCTCTTTTTATTCTTCTGTGATAGATTCTCTGTCCTTCATACCTCCAGATATTCTGTTTTTAAACTCATCTTTTTCTTTCTTAACATATATCCTTGTCTACTTTATTGAGAAATCAGAGGTCATCTGTAATGAGATCCCTCCTTTTCTTCAACTTGATATCTCAAAAGCCTGCCACATCTTCTTCTTTATTCCTGACTCTAAGAAAGAATTGGCCCCTCTCTTTATCCAGGCTAACCTTTCTACTTACTTCCTTCGGTCTTCTTTTCTTTTTCCTCTAGGAGCCTGGCATACCAATCATTCCCTATTTCAGTCTAATTTAAATCAAAGTATACTGGCTCTTTTCCAGCTGCCTACAAACATTCTCAGGACTACTATACCCTTAAAGAACCTTCGTATGACTGTGTAATCCTTTTGAACTATCAGTTCTCCATCTCTCCAGGTCTGTATCTGCTCCCTTTCATGACTAAAATCCCACACGCACACTCACTGACTCTACTTCCTCACCAGTCATTCCTCAGTCTCTTAGCCTCGATTACCATAGAACTAAAACTACTCTCTCTCCAAGGTTAACAGTCAGAACTGCTAAATGCTCTATCCTTTCCTCAGTCCCAGAACTCCCTGACTTTTCTGTAGCCTTTAATATTAGCGACTGCAGGCCTTCTCTCGGATGCTCTTTCTTCAGCTTCTGAGAAGAGCTCTCTCCTTCCTCTCCTGTCTTTCTCAACATGCTTTCCCGGTTACCCTCTCAGGATCAACCTCCATTGTCTGTTCCCTCAGCATGAGTGTTCTCCAGGACATTCTCTCTATAATCTCTCATCAAGCTTTAGTTCATGTAGATTGAAATCTCTCTATGTAAATGACGTATGTATGGATATATGTATACACACATATGTATATACATATGCATATATACATGCATACACACATATGTATATACATATGCATATATACATGTACACACACACACACACATATAATGAGTTTTAACGTCTCTCCCAAATTCTACGTCTTTATTCTCAACAGCCTACTAAACATATCCTCCCACAGATCTCACAGGTATGGCGTACTCAGTATGTCTGATATGGAACTCGTTATCTTCCGACCTAAGTCTCCAGACTTTCCTGTTTATATTGAGGGTGTGACCATTAAACTAGTCACTCAAGGGCCGTAGAATGATGTAATTGAAGAGTTGTAAGGAAACTCAGCAGCCATCTAGTGCAGGCAAGGGATATTGGAGACATGGACTTAAGACATTTTGTCTGCAAGAATCACTACTATAATAAAACTGACACATGGTGGTGCTGGGTAGGTGATTCTCGGTTGTAATCCTAGCTCCTTTGCCCTCCAGAATATCATATTCCAAGCCCTCCAATCCTTTAATGGAGAAGCTGCTAAATCTTGTGTTATCCTGGCTGTGGCTCCATGGAACTTAAACTGTTTCCCTCTGGCTGCTATTTTACCCTCTGTTTCTAGGATATTAAGGCAATTTTCCTTTATAATTTCCTGAAATATGATGTTAAGGCTCTTTTTTTGATCATTGCTTTCAGGGGATTGAAAAATTATTAAATTATCTCTTTTCAATCTATTTTTCCAGGTCAGTTGTTTTTCTTCTGAGATATTTCACATTTTCCTTTAATTTTTCACTCTTTTGATTTTGTTTTACTTTTTCTTGATACCTCACAGAATCATTATCTTCCACTTGCCCAATTAATAATTTTTAAGAAGTTATTTTCTTTAATTAGCTTTTGTACCTCTTTTTCCTTTGGCCAATTCTGCTTTTTAAGGAGTTCTTCTCTTCAATGGGTTTTTGTGTCTCTTTCACCAGGCTATGGACTCTCTTTCCATACTTTTCTTGCATCCCTCTCTTTTCTTTTCCCAGTGTTTACTCTACCTCTTCTATTTGATTTTTAAAATCCCTTTTTTAAAAAACAACAGCAACAACAAAGCAAAACCTGTTCCAGGGATTTGTTTTGGCCTTCAGTCCAATTCACATTTTTTCTTTGAGTCTTTAGACGTAGCGGCTTTGATTTCATCGTCTTCTTCTGGGTTTGTACCTTAATTTCCTCTGTCTCATAGTAACTTTCTATGGGCAGGTTATTTTTTGTTCTTTGCTCATTTTTCCAGTCTATTTCTCGACTTTTAACTTTGAACACTGTCCCAAGTTTCAGATGTTTTGTGCTGCTATTTTCGGGGCTACTCTTTCAGTTCTTCCAAGGTGGTACGATCTAAGGAGAGGTATGTTCACTATTGTTCTGGACCGGGCTGTGAGCCTCCATAAGCACTCCTCTAAGCCCAGGAACCCTACTCCTCTGTGGCTGTGAGCACTGGCTCCTTCTGACCTTTTAAATGTAACTCAGGAAAACAACAGTGCTCTTCTCTACGCTGGCCCTGAAACTAGGTCTCCACTCTCCTTTGAGTGATGACAAGTGCTCTTCTCTGCCCTGGAACTGGAACTAGTACTTCTGCTCCCCAGGACCCACAAGAACCAGTAGGCTAGTATTTCTTTCTACCCTGGGACTTATACCTAGAACTATGCATGGGTAATGCAATAGGGTCCTGCACTCAATGCCACTAAAGGGCACCCTGTAATCTCCTTTTGACAACTTGTCTGACCCACCCTTACTCTCTGTGTGTTGAGAACTCCCCAAGTGACTGCTTTTCTATTGCAGCCACCCCCAAGGCCCCTTCACTGCCTTTACTGAGCTCTCAGGGCCTGTTACATCCCCAGAGAGACAGACCTTTCCTGTTCACCTCCTAAATTGTTTTAGGCTGGAAAATTGTTTCAACCCAACCTTTTGTTGCTTTTTTGCTCCAGAATTCAATTTGAGGCATTATTTTAAAGTTGTTTGGAGGGGGATTTAGGGGAGTTCCTGTTACTTCATCATCTTGGTTCTGTGACCCAGTCCTTGATATCTGACTAGGAAGCCTCCTCTTCTAGCCATAGATACCGTTTAAGGCTCCATTGGTATAGGAACCCAATCTGAACTCACTCTTTTAAGCATCCCAGAACAGTGACTGCTATTACCTTTCGTATGCTAGGAGAATTTATCTCCTTAACACCAGATCATGAGCCCCTACCAGTGTGCTTTTAACAATCTACCAACAGACTTTCTGACTCTGAATCTGACTTTCTGGCATTTACTCAAATGGTACAGTAAGAATAATGGTTAAAAAGGAAATTCCTCCAAACCAGGGTTGCATTTACAACAAAAATATACAGAATAATTAAAAAGATATGTGGGCATGAACCTAAGCTATAATTACAGTGAGACATAATGTGCAGGGAATGCATGCAACCAGACAACTCACAACTCTGGAAACGCAAGTTCTCAGTGTCCTTTCTTCAGAGAGAAGTTCTCTCATAGTATTCTCTGTGGACCGTGGAGCTGGTGATGAATGGCTTCTGCTATGTCAGCTCCTCACCTGCTAGGCTGTCAAAGCAGATCATTCAGCTGTTGTGCTGCATCCTCACCAGGACTGACTGCTTCTGAGTTGAACTAGGAAATTACTCAGCCATTGGGCATGGCTGATTTTGGTCTGGATCTGACAGGTCATTTGACTACTGGCTTTATGCTGAAATGGCTGTTGCAACTTATATATTGTTAGGATATTGAATAAGTTGGAGTTTGTCCAAATCTGTGCTGACAAAACAGGGATGTTCTTAGATTTGGACAAACCAAAGCCAAAGTGTTTACTTCCTGTCAAACCAATAACTTCTTTAGCAAACTTTAGATTCCTTCCAACGTAGCCTTAGTTGTCTTTTTTGCTTACTCCATAGAGTCCTAAGCCTTTCAGAGGCTGCAATGAAATTTTTCTTGTGTCTCTTTTGAAAATCCTGGTACATAACTTGACTAATGTTTAATGCTAAGGTATTTGTAGAACTTATATTGGCTTGCCTGCTGCCATGAGGGAGGGGGAGTTGGGAGCAGAGAAGAGAGGGAGGGGGAGAAAATTTGGAACTCAAGGGATTATGGACCTGAACGTTGTAAACTAAAAGTAAATTTAAAAAAGAAGAAATCCTGTTACATAATGGTCACTTGAGATATAGAAAATTTGCAGTCTTTACAGTCACTTTTGGGGTGGGGTGGTTGTAGAGGGTTCCAATAAATTCAGGCCCAGGAATCAATATGTAACTAGTGTTCAGTTCAAGCTTAGTGTCCATTGCTGGCTTCATCTACATGTCTTGATATTGATTCTCAGTAATTCAGCTTCTCACACACTAACTCTGCTTCCTTCTGTTAGGTTTGCATATCACTCCTAGGTCCATCTTGGCAGGATGTAGTTTTGTCCCTTCATTTTGTCTCTATTAGTGGTACCTTTACATTAGGTAGTTGTGACCCCTAGTCCTGGGACCACTGACTTCTCCTAGTGTAATGTCTACAGCTATTTTCCTCAGCAGGTTTTCTGTAAGTACCTGCCCTTGAGTCTAGGTGATTAGAGATGGTCTCTTGTGCTGTTTCTAGGGTCTGCACACAGGAAGATGTCAAGGAGCTAGGCAGAGTTGTGTTTTTTCGAGTCAGATTATTCACTGCAGCTTAGAAATGATTTATAAGCTGGTTTACTGTATCCAGCAACTGATCACATTTTGCTTGCTTGTGTTTCAGCTTTTTGGAGTAAACTATTACATGGCACATTTGTTCATAGTCTAACTACACTTGCTTCTTCAGATTTTACAGCTCTCTGTAGTTGATTGTCCACTCAAATTATAAACTTGAAGGGCCTTTTTCCTTTTCACTGAATGAGCTCCATGTATGCTTCTTGTGGTTTCTTATCACAATTACATTACTTTTCTAGTTTCCACAAGCATCTTTGCAGTGTGAGTTCATGTTGTGAAGTCTTCAGACTCTACAATTCCAAAAGCTAAGTAGCAATCACTCTCTTTTTTCCACTTCATAAGACTGCCAAAGTTATAGTGCTTCAGTTCAATTTGTCACCCAGACAGGATTCCTTCCCTGAGAAAAGGCAATATCTTCACCTAAGATTGCCCTGTGGTACAACACTGTACATTGTTGAGCATGGACACTTACTGGCATCTGTAGCTGCTTCTTCACTTCAGATTACTTTCAATTGAAGTTTAGTCCCAATAATATGTCTCTAGATCCTTCTTCATTGATTAACCCTATGCAATATCCTCTTTTCCTCTGGGAAAAGCCTGGTTATCAGTCCCTAAGTTCTTTCTGAAACTCTTACCCAACCAGGAATTTAGAAGAATCTATAACTTCAGGTAATTTACTGAAAAATACTGTTTTCATCACTTTTCTCATATCACTTAGTGAATACTTCCCATCCCAAAGTCTCAATAGCATCTTGTAAAATGCTCTAAGAATCCTTGTGTCTCAAGTCCTGTGGCACTCTTTTATTTCATTTAAATTTTTTATTTTTAGTTTCAAATTCTTTTCCTCAACCCTTCCCTTACCCAAAGAAAAGGCAAGAAATATGATCTCCATTACACATGTAAAGTCATACAAAACATTTTTCATATTAGTGATGTTGCAAGAAAAATAAAGTGAATGTCCAAAGCGCTATAAAAATGCGCTTGCCCTTTGATCCAGCAATACCACTACTAGGGCTGTATCTCAAAGAGATCATAAAAATGGAAAAAGGCCCATATGTACAAAAATATTTATAGCAGCTCTTTTTGTAGTAGCAAAGAATTGGAAATTGAGGGGGTGCCCATCCATTTGGGAATAGCTGAACAAGATGTGGTATATGAATGTAATGGAATACTATTGTTCCATAAGAAATGATGAAGAGGCGGATTTCAGAAAAACCTGAACAGACTTACACGAACTGATGCTGAGTGAAGTCAGCAGAACCAAGAGAACATTGTACATAGTAACAGCAACATTGTGTGATGATCAACTTTGATAAACTTAACTCTTCTCAGCAATACAGTGATCTAAGACAATTCCAAAAGACTCATGAGAAAATATACAATCTACATCCAGAGAAAGAACTATGGAATCTGAATGTAGATTGAAACATACCATTGTCTCTTTTTTTCCACCCTTATGTTCTGATTCTTTCACAACTTGTTCAACCATGCTACAATTGATATCTAAATTCTTTGCCACCACAAAAAGAGCTGCTATAAATATTTCTGCACAGATGGGTCCTTTTCCTTTGATCTCCTTAGGACACAGACCTAGTAGCCGTACTTCTGGATCAAAGGATGTGCACAGATAGCCCTTTGGGCATAGTTGCAGATTCATCTCCAGAACGGTTGGACCAGGTCACCACTCCACCAATGATGCAGTACCGTCTATTTTTCCACATCCCCTGCAACATTGATCATTTTCCTTTTCTGTCGTGTTGTCCACTCTGATAGGTGTGAGGTGATACATCAGGGAAATTAGCATTTTTCTAATTATTACTGACATAAAGCGCTTTTCCATATGAATACAGACAGCTTTGATTTCTTCTTCTGAAAGCTGCTTGTTTCTATTTCCAACCATTTATC
The DNA here is from genome assembly GCA_028646575.1 of Pseudocheirus occidentalis. Lineage (NCBI taxonomy): Eukaryota > Metazoa > Chordata > Mammalia > Diprotodontia > Pseudocheiridae > Pseudocheirus > Pseudocheirus occidentalis. Next base: position 9,226,054 of record CM053600.1, read on the forward strand.
AATTGAAAAATGACACTTATTTTTATAAGTTTGACTCATTTCCCTATAAATTTGAGAAATAAAGCCTTTATCACAGAAACTTGCTGTAAAAATTGTTTCTCAGTTTCCTTCTTTCCTTCTGATTTTGGTTGTATTGGTTTTGTTTGCCATGGCACTCTTTTTAGTGAGAACTTTTATATGTGGCCCTATTTGCATTACTAGGTACCAATGTTCTAGGAATCCAACATCCAGCCTCCATACCTGTAATGTTGCAGTGATAGACAATATTATTATAACACAGTTATTATATTGCAGTAATAAAATTGCATTGCAATATAATCTGTACTTACACATTCAACTATGTAAAAGTTATCTCAAAGGAACTGGCCTTCTGACTTACAAAGGAAATACCAGAAAAGACTATCCAATTATAGTCTGGAACACTACAGAAATATAATGCTATTTTCTAGTGGATCCCTTAAATTAGGGCATCTAAAAAGAACAGCCCTGGATAGAGAATGCCTCCAGTGGATCCCTTAAAATGAAAAAGATACCCAAATATATTCTTTTACATCTTTTATATGAAGCCTCTACATGTAGCATCCCCTCTGAACTGACTTTCCACACTAGAGTACTGTCTCCCTAGAAACCAACTAACTACTTTTCTCCTCAGAGGTCTATTGCCAAGTAATCCAGTGGTACTGGGATTGGCTAACATTGTTGCTCATGAATCTAATTTGTTCCCCACCAATATCAATTAACAGTTGTTATCAATTAGCTTTTCCAAAGGGATTTTTTTTTTTTACTAAGGAAATTGTAAAATCATCCCCCAAATAAGCCCCTGGGGAGGGTGGGCTCAAATCAGAGCACAACTATGTTGAAGCAAACATGTAGGGGGAAAGTGGGCCTAAGGCATACGTCACAACTCATGGCTTGTAGAGTCTTTTTTCCTTACCGAGTGTATTTCTGTGTATGGTGTCTCAGACAGATGAATTGTATCCTTGCCCAGCTGGCTTGCTCCTTGCAAAAGTGTCTCAGCTAACAAGTCAATTCCTTGCTGCTCTGGGTCAAGATCTCCCAATAACCATGCCAGATCCTCCACTTCACTATGGCCTCCACTGTCTCTATGACCCTACTTGTTGGTGGGACCTTGGATGGTTTTAATGGGTCTCCTAGTGGACACTCATTTACCTATAATCAAGAAGGATGTAATAAGAAGAGAGGTTCTAGATGTTCATAGACACTTGGCTAGGTGAGAGATAGGGCCTGTTGCCCCTTCCCTCCCCAGTAGTTCACAGCAGTGGTCCTCAAAAGCTGACAAGGAAGAAGCATGCACGTGCACACACACACACACACACACACACACACACACACACACACACGGAAGGTAATTCATTCAGTCATTTTTCCATCACCAGTCCTTCCAAGTCTGAAACCAACTGGAAAACTGCAGACAAGTCCCTCAGTAATTCATGACTGAAAGAAAACTCAAAGTTACATATGTCAGATTGCAAGCAGGCAAGAAATATTAGGTGTTAAAAATAAGCCTTCATTGGCCATTTCTCCATTACAACAGATCACAAAGCTATAGTTTAAAGGAGCAGTTCTCAATCTGTGGGTTATGTTCAATTTGTAACAATGAAAATACATCCTGCATATCAGATATTTACATTATGGTTCATAACAGTAGCAAAATTACAGTTATGAAGTAGCAACGAAAATAATTTTATGCTTGGGGGGAAAGCATGACATGAGCAACTGTATTAAAGGGTCACAGCATTAGGAAGGTTGAGAACCACTGGTTTAAAGGCACCCATAAGTCGTCTTAAAAAAACAAAATAAAAGAAATATCAGTGATTTTATCTCTGTTTGGAATCTCACACACACAAATACACAGCTGGTTTTTTAAGATAAAAATTAACCCCTGAAGGCCTTTAAAATTAAAATTATGTAGTTCATAGATGTGTCATCTTGTCCTTCTTCCTCATTTTACAGATGAAAAAACTGAGACCCAGAGAGATGAAAAGGCTTTTTCTTTAATAATATCTTTTATGTTATATTTTGCATTATTGATAATATGCTGCTTTCCATTTTTTCCCCCAAAAGTAACCTGCAATATTTTTTCTTTGGTGATTGTGGCAATACATGATTTGTATATATACAACATCACCAAAAGAACCCAGAACTAAAAAAATATTTTAAGTTTGTAGAGTAATTTGAGAACATGTATAATGCTACAATTTCCCTAAGGCAGTCCGATCCATTCTTTCTATTTGTTTAATCCACGGCTCAGTTCATTATCCATCTGCCATAAGTGACCGACATAATGTGTTGATGGACTGGCTCAATTGGTTGCTCATGCAATTGCAAATCATAGTCAATAAGCATACTTCTCAAAAAGCATTCTTATGCTTCCACTGCTCAGTGTTCTATGTGGATTGTGAGGCCATCAATCTAAGAACCTGAAATTTGTTCATTAAAAATTGACTATAAGTGACTTCAGTTCGACCATCTAATAACCACAGATGGATAATACAAGTATTTCTTTGGTACCCATCCAGAATTAAAACTGGAACAACCTCCAGGGTGTTGAATGGTTTATCTGAAAGATTTATGGGGAAGCTTGGATAAGAATGGAAGAAAAACACACTGGATGGGAAAGCATTGACAAGATTTCATCTACATACTTGGAGGTAATTCTTCCATTAGTAGAATCTGTTGAAGTTTTGGAATAAATGGAATTTATTAGAATAAATAAATGGAATAAATGCATAGTTTTGTGTTACAAAATATCTCAAAAACCTATGAAACAGGTGGTGCAAGTTTTAACATCCTGCCTCCATCCCAATCAATGAGTTAATCAACAAAGTGAATATTAAGGATTTTTTTTCTATAACCTCATAGTAATGTGTGGACAAACTCTTAATCAATCTTCCAATCTATTCTCATCACTGAAGACATAATGAGTGTGTGTGTGTGTGTATGTATCCAGTGTGCTATATGAGGAATAGAAACTGCATGAAACAAAATGAAGTCTGGAAAAACAGTAGGACCCGACAAAAGACATACAGAAGAAATTTCAAGGCAACACAGTTGTGAAAGCCCACAAGAACTGATTTTTTCAAGATAACCAAATTGGGTAAAGATTCCATAAGAATGAAGAGGAAATGTTATTGATTCTTTTTTTTTAATTGAATCTGTGATTTCATTGGTATAGGAAATTTCTGGTGAAGAAACTCTCTTCACCAATGCAGATGAGACATTGTGCTGCAATTTTTACTCAGTTTCCAGGAATACTGTGAGGTTAGTGACTAGCTCACAGATATAGGAGTTGAGCAGGTTGTCAGAGAACCCAAACTTCTCCCTGCCAAGCAAACCTATATTTTCAAAATTAGTATTCTTCTGGTGATATTCCATAGCTAGAAATCATGTTACAATATAATCTAAGAAGAATCAAAATTATGTCTGTAACCCAAAGAGGTTATTAAAAAATGTAAAAGGACCCACACATACAAAAATATTTATAGCAGCTCTTTTTGTGGTGGCCAAGAATTGGAAGTTGAGGGGATACTCATCAACTGGGGTATGGCTAAACAAGTTGTGGTATATGAAGGTAATAGAATACTATTGTGCTATAAGAAATGATGAGCAGACTGATTTCAGAAAAACCTGGAAAAACTTACATGAACTGATGTTGAGTGAAGTGAGCAGAACCAGGAGGACATTTTACACAGTAACAGCAACATGGTATGATGATCAGCTATGATGGACTTAACTCTTCTTAGCAATACAAACAGGAGTGGGGAACCTGTGGCCACAAGGTCACGTGTGGCCCTCTAGGTCCTCAAGTATGGCCCTTTGACTGAATCCAAATTTGTCAGAATAAATCCCCTTAATAAAAGGATTTGTTCTGTAAAACTTTTGACTCAGTCAAAAGGCTGCACCCAAGGTATCTATGTGGCCTTGAGACCTCAGGTTCCGCACTCCTGATTCTAAGACAATTCTAAAAGACTCTTGAGGGAAAATGCTGTCTATATCCAGAGAAAGAACTATGGAATCTGAATGCAGATTGAAGTTTACTATTTTCTCTTTGTTTTTTCTTTCTTGTAGTTCTTCCCTTTTGTTCTGATTCTTCTTTCACAACACAACCAACGTAGAAATATGTTTAATATGATTGTACACGTACAGCCTAATTCAGATTGTTTTCCAGTCTTGGGGAGAGGAAGGGGACAGAGGTGAAAAATTTAGAATTTAGAATTTTACAAAAATGAATGTTGAAAACTATTTTGTATGTAATTGGAAAAATAAAATACTATTAAGTGGGGAAAATTCAATTCAATTAAAAACTTGTTAAACAAAGAATCAAAATTGCAAGTTTTCTGCATAGAAACAATGAGATTGCCATGGGCACAATAGAATGTACCATTATATGAATGATAATTTATATAAAAGACATGGGTTAGAAGACTTTATCAAAGACACGCATGACTGAAATAGTAACTAAGTTTGGCATGTACTTAGATCAAGAACTAAGAAGTAGTCCAAATGTTCTACTGGGTGAGGAAATCTATTCATGCAAAAATCTCTTGGTCAATAGGTGCAGGATTTGAGACTTGGGACACTTCCTCTGTTGCTCATTGCCAATTTATCACATACATAGTTTGTTTGAACACAGTTGGAATCTTGTTTCCTCATTAGAATATGAGTTTGTTGAGATCAGGGACCATCTTTAACCTTCTTTGTATCCTCAGTACTAAGCACAATACCTACCACATAGTAGATAATATATGCTCATTGACTGACTGAGTCTTCCACTTATTTCTGAAGGCAGCAAGATTAGAGAATGAAGGGAGTAATCCCAGATAGAGTGTTCACCTTACCTTCTCCCTGTTGATCAAGCTGTTGAAGCCAGGAACAGTAGAAAACACACTTGAAAACAAACATGAATATGGAAAAATCAGTGGGCTAGAGACTGTACAAGGACATGGAGCATTTTAGCCTAGCAAAGTGCTATACTTAGGGAGAATCAATCAATCAATAAACATTTATGAAGTACCTACTATGTGTCAGGCATGGTTCCAAGCACTGAGGATACAAAGGGAGGCAAAAGACAATCCCTACCTTCAAGGAGCTTACAATCTAATAGACGAGACATGTTGCAAACAAATATATACAAAACAAACTATATTTGGGATAATTAGGAAATAATTACTAAAGGAAAGGCACATTTATAATTAAGAGGGATTGAGGAAGACTTTCAGCAAAAGATGAGATTTTAGTCAAGACTTAAAATAGAACTTCATTGGGACTCTATGAAGGGAGAAAAGAACTTCCAGTAACTGGGAGTTGTGAGTCACCCCTTTGCCAAATGTATCCTCTACACGTGTTCCTTACTGTCTTTTGTTCTTTGTTCGACTTTACTCTTTCCTGGGAGCTTGCATGTATAAAGGAAGGATGTATCCCTGGTTTTGAGGGGAATGTTTTGTATGAATTGTTCTTACTATATTATCTTAATAAATACCTTGCTAGAACTGATTTGAGGTTATGAGCTGATAATTAATGGGTTATCAATGAATGAAAAAAAATTTTATTAAACATTTGTTATATGCTAGGCATACTGTTATATGCACTTAGGAAATACATATTAGAAGCAAAGACAATTCCTACCCTTAAGGATGTTATATTCTAGCGAGGAAGATCGTACACTGGGAAACAGAGACCTCGGAGAGGTACTTTGGATTGGAATAGTGAAGAGTACCAAGGGAAGTACTGGCAAGAATTGATTAGGTTATTGTTCATGGTTCCAGAACTGGAGATTGGGTTTGGGGGGGGGAGATGAAGGAAAGGGTACACACAGTTGATTAGGCAATTGAGGTGATTGTATGGAAGGGGAAGCAAAAGAGGAGGGAGTGAAGCAAAGTATGGTTGTGGCTGTTGTGAACAGATCTTAAGAGAAATGCTGTCGTCTGTCTTTCTTTCTGAAGATATCACTGGATGTCTTCAGAAGCAGAGTTGTACAAAGTTGTCTGCTTCACTTTCCCAGTCACCCAAGTCCAGTGGCAGGATAAAACCCAAGATGACTGGCAATGGCCCATGATGCATTGGATGACCTTGGTGCCTTCCAAGGGTTCCGCAGCACCTGCTTTCAGCCACCTTCATGGCCTTTGGAACAAATTGTTCTCATCCACCCATTCTGCCAGAGGGAAGTCTTCACATGCTTGGGGTAGACATCCCTCCTAACTCACCAAAGGAGTTGAGGCCTCTAGGTTACCCTCATTCTGGCTTACTCCATCTGCAGAGATGGTTTTACTGTGGTAGCTGCTGTGCATGCTACAGTTTCTTGTACCCACAGAAGAGAGTGGAATGAGAAAGGTAGATGAGCAGCCCTGAAAAGGGCTTGGCAAAACCTCACACCAGAGGTGCTAGTTCTTCCCAAGCACCTCATATGCCCCTTAAGAGAAATAGTCATTAATTTGGAGAGCAGGAGCCCCAGGATAGAAGTCTTTCCCGGCTATGATCTTTGGCGTGGTTGTCAAGGCAATCGTCTAGGAGGCTGTGGAAGATGGAGCCAAATAGAAGTATACCAGGGAGGGTCCTGAGTGACTACAACAACAGAAATATGGCGGCTCACTATTAACGCTAAAGCCAGCGCTGTGCTGGTAAATGTTTAAGGACAGGCTGGAGGTGGGAGGAGAAGGCTGGTGTGGAGCACTGGGAAGGGCATATGTGTCTGGGAGAGACTTAAATTCAATAAGCATCATTAACATTTTTCTCTATCACTTTCTTAAGTCTAGACAATCGATAAAACAATAAATCAAGCCCTTGTTTGTAGAATTGACCAATTTCTGAGCTGTAAATGCTCACCCTAAACATTTACCAACTGGTTCTCCTGAAAATAATATGAGCTGGCTTCAGCACATCCCTGCTTACAGCACAGTAGGGTAATAGTCAATCCAGGACAGGGGACCCCTTGCATATGCATGTGTGACTGAGGGGAGTAGCCTCAGAGGGGATGATACACAAATATTATTATCTCCATTCTACAGATGAGAAAACAGGGGCTGTTTACTCAAGACCAAACAACTACAAAGAGGGATTTCAATGCAAACTCTACTAACTAGCCTTGTGATGTTGGGTAAATCAGTTAACCTCAGCTTCCTCCTCTCTAAAATGAAAGGATTGTACTGGTGATATCTAAGACCCTTTCAGCTATAATTTTTTTTGATTCAATTAACCAATAACTTTTTTTTGCCTTTTTTGGAGGGCAATGGGGTTAAGTGACTTGCCCAAAGTCACACAGCTAGTAAATGTGTCAAGTGTCTAAGGCTGGATTTGAACTCAGGCTCTCCTGACTCTAGGGTCAATGCTCTATTCACTGCGCCACCTAGCTGCCCTGAACCAATAATTCTTAATGTTATACTAATAACAGTGATATTAAAGTAATTCAGAAAAAAAAAACCACCCAGATACCCTTATATACTTAGACTCCATTTTACATCCACCAGTGTCATGTTCTTTGATCTCAGGCATCTCAAGCTCTTTGGGCTTCCCTTGCCCCAGCTGGGAAGTAAGTGGAAATAGAAGGGTCTCATTGAACGCCAGCTGCTGCTGCTAATCTGAGCTTTTTTGAATAAAACAGTTCCACTCAAAATCAATGAAGCAATTCTTACAAAGCCAGTTCTAACATGAGCACTATTTCAGACTTTTGAAATTATTCACACTGCATCTGCATTTTAACATATATTTCACATGCCATCCACATTTTGAAAATGAGCTGATCCTAACAATTCATTTTTTAAAAAATTTCTAAGAAAACATCTTTGTTATATGAAATCTGAACATTAAGAACTTAGGGGCAGTATGCATGTCGCTATGTTTTCCTCAAATGATCTATTTGTATCTGAATAAGGAAGAATCACAAATCTAATTTGAACTATGTAAGTATAGTATAGTTTTATTATGAGACTAGCACATGTTAGTATATTACAGGAAAGTCTCATTATCAAAATGATACATTTTACTAGGTTATTACTTTTAATGAATTTGGTTCAAATAGACTATTCAACTCCCAAAGCTTTGCTTTCTTTGACAGTAAAATAAATCAATATTATGATAGAATTAATAAAAAATATGACTCCATAATATATATGTAGCACAGAATATTTAATTTGTGAAGGTGTGAAAATATCTCTTTAGATGTGTGATTTTCTCATAGAGTAGCTGTATTTATACTTAAATAATATATGAAAAAATTTGATTCAAATGACTGTATGTTTCTACCAACTGTAATTTTAGTCTAAGAGCTCGAGATATTTTGTTCACCTACCATAAGAGAATAATAAACAAAAGACCTCAACTTCATACATGCCAACGAGTTCACATGCACACCAAGGTAAACATTTGCTTGAATTTTTCCTTTTCTTATTGTTCCTAAAGCTAAAGAGTTTATCTGTTTGAGTTGCTCCCTCTGCATTTTATAAGACTATGCTTGAGCACCTCTCTTCAAGGGTTTTCTAGTACTCTTGAAAAGCCGGGTTTGGGAGGTGTTTAATCTTTGCCATTGGTTAAAGATGCCATCTATTGTGTACCTTCAACTTCGAGGGTCCCCAACACCCTTGCTCCATTTAACCTCTTAACAATCAGATTAGTTTTTTACAAATAAATATTTCAAAGTTTTAACAAGAACATACCACACCTTCCTGCCTCATGACCTGGGGATGGTGGTGGTGACAATCCCTTTTGCACTCCCTTGATTTTTTGTTAGGGAAGGGGGATTAGGTTTTCAATTTAGTTTAGCTCCTAAACAGATGACATCAGTTCCACCAACTTCCCAGTCCAAAGCCCTCCCCCTCACCTCTCATCTTGGCACCCTAGCTTCCAGGGGTTTCCCTGCTGGGCAGGGAGCAACATCTGACCTGGAATTGTGACTCCATTGTCTCAAGCTCCTGCATCTAGGACTTCTACTAGAACCGAAGAAGACAAAAGAAAAAGACCCAAAACCCAAGTCTATTTCTTGAGGCCAAACTACCTAAGTCAAGGAGGAGGTAGACCTGTCTCCACCAAGCTTAGTGCATGGTGCCCATGCTGAGGGTGAACTAAACCCTCACACCTGGATGCTTCCCAAGAGAGAATGCTCAACTGTTTCTCCAGCAGGTCGATTTAAAGAAGTAACCAGTCCCAACTATGTAACCAATGGAAAGAGGCTGCTATAACACACATGTGAAGGAAAAGCAGAATTTCTTCTCCCAGAATTCATGCTTGGTGTCTCATACTCTCCCATGTGGGTGCTTCTTTGGTCCTCTGGGTATGTGTCAGAAAGCCCTGTAACAAAAATTTGCTATTGTGAGTAATTCAGATAGTTCTTTTTTAAGGTTTAAAGTCTTGATACTTTTGGTTTAAACTAGGAAAATATCTTTGCCTTCTTAACTACAGAGCTGTGAAATAAGGTTTTATATGGAATAAAATGGTACAACTGTTAGACTAACTTCTGCACACCAAAGATAGGAAATGAAGAGCCAATAGAAATGTTAAGGAGAATTTGGGTTGGGAAAATGTAATCATTCTTATAACAACTGGTTTAAACTCTAGGGCCAGCACTGGATTTTCTGGTGAAAAATGTCAACATATTTTTCAAGACTTTTTTTTTTTACCACTGTCTGGCTGAACTTTAGGATTTAGGATCCCAAACATTCCAAAGTTATTATGTTCATTATTTTCATTACAAATTAAAAAAAATAAATTCTCAAAAGATTTTGGAAGTCTCATTGAAATTTTTGTCTCCCTGGAACCTATCAATTTTATTTTTTTGGTTCTAATTCACTGTATTCACTTTTGGGTCAAAGGATAATGGCACAAAAGACAATACAGATTCATTATCTTTGCATTTATTCAGCATCTTTTGTTCTCATTCTTCACAATAGGAATGAGATTTCTTCTGTCCTAAATGAGCTCTATTGCTGGCTACAGACTCTGTCCTTATCGTCAAAAGTGCTTCTTGTCCTTAGGATGAACACATTGTTTATACTCAGTCTGAATTGTTCTCTATTGCTCCATACAAACACTATGTGCTTTCTAATGTAACTTATGAGCAGTTGGCAGCAATGTGTTTCAAATTCTATTTTGATGTGTCCTTGAAGCGTTTTTTTTCCTTGCCTGTCCTGTGACCAGGATTGAAGTGCCTCCACAAAGTAGTGATGTGAATTTTCATGAAGCCAGATGCCTAAAAAGAATGCCTGAGACTGTAGGTCATGGTTACTTCCCCTTCCCTTTCCTTTCTTCTATCTCACTAAGCTGAAACCTTGATAGTCTACCAGTGACATGCAAAGAAACTGAATTGCTTCCGTTTGAAGATCACTTGGCAAGATAAGCTACCAGACCCTGGAGGTCCTTTCCTGAGCAGAACTGCCAAACATTCAAATTCTACTGCAGAGAGTGTACAACTCAGATGGGCTGGCCACCTTGTTCTAATGCCAAATTTGCATTTGCCTTAAAAACTACTTTATGGAGAACTCACATAAGGCAAGCACTCACATGCAGATCAGATGTTATATAAGGACACTCTCAAGGTCTCTCTGAAGAATTTTGAAATTAATTGCATGAGGATGGGAGACCCTGGACCACCCAGCATGGCATGTCCACATTAAAGAAAGTACTATGCTCTATGAGTGAAACAGAATTTAAGGAGCTCAAAACACACATGAGATGTGCAAATTTAGAGACATTTCCACTTTAAATGTTCATATATACTATTTGTGCCCAGCCTATGGTAGAGCCTCCCAAGCTCATATTGGTCTGATCAGCCAGTCGGTAGGACACACTATATCTTGACTCCAACAAAGTGATGTCATTTTGCTCCTCTTTAAGAATGAAGTTCAACAACCAACCAGATTGTCCTCAGAACATTTGGCAATGCCTTATTGTCCTTGGGATCCTAGCTTTTAAATATTTGACTTTCTTTTGTTGATATTACCTGATAAACTTATGTGATCCTGGAGTGTTTGAATGTTGAGGAAACTTTTAGTTTTTGGTCAAATTTTTGTATAGCCTCTATATGATGTGAAGGTAAGAGAAAGGGATAAGAATTGGTCAAATGATAAAATGGCCACAAAAATTCACTAAAGAGAAGAATTCCTGAAGAGCTAAAAAAAAAAAAAAAGACTTTAAAAATCAAATAAGAGAGGAAGAGAAAAAAATGGGGGAAAATGAATTATGTGAGAAATTATGAAAAGAGAGGCAATAGCTTGTTAAAATAGGTACAAGGATGGAAGAAAATAATAAAGCTAAAAAACTAGAATTGATCAACTGGTTTAAAAAAAGGCACAAAAACCCACTGAAGAGAATTCCTTAAAAAGTAGAATTGACCAAAAGGAAAAAGAGATACAAAAGCTCACAGAAAAAAAATAATTTCCTAAAAATCAGAATTAGGCAAGTGGAAGATGATGATTTCATGAGGTACTAAGGACAGTAAAACAAAATCAGAAGAATGAAAAATTAGAAGAAAATGTGAAATATCTCTGAAGAAAAACAACTGACATGGAAACAGAATTTTCTGGACTACCTGAAAGCAATGATCAAACAAAGGGTCTAGATATTGTATTGCAAGAAATTATCAAGGAATACTGCCCCAATATCCTATAATCAGAAGATAAGATAGAAATTTAAAGAATCCACTGATCTCCTCCTGAAACAGATCCAAAAATGAAAACTGACAGGCATATTATACCCAAATTCCAGAGCAACCTGGTCAAGGAGAAAATATTACAAGTAGCCAGAAAGAAACAATTCCAATGTTGTAGAGCTGCAATCAGGATAAAACAAGATTATCAGCTTCTACATTAAAGGAGTGGGAGGCTTAGAATATAATATCCCAGAAGGCAAAGGAATTAGGATTACAACCAGGAATAACCTACCCAACAAAATGAATTATAAACCTTCAGGGGAAAAATTGGATGTTTAATGAGATAAATGACTTCCAAGCACTCTTGATGAAAATATCAGCACTGAACAGAAAATCTGACATTCAAACAAAAGACTCAAGAGAAGCATAAAAATATAGCGATTATTTCAATAGATGTAGAAAAAGCTCTTGACAAAATAGAACACTCATTTTTATTAAAAACTCTAGAAATCATAGGAATAAATGGAACTTTTCTTAAAATAAGTAGTATCTATGTAAAATCAAAAGCAAGCATGATCGATAATAGGGATAAACTAGAAGCCTTCCTAATAAGATCAGGAGTAAAGCAACAGTATCCTGCTATTATTCAATACTGTACTAGAAATACTAGCTATAACTATTAGATAAGAAAAAGAAATTGAAGGAATTAGAATAGGCAATGAGAAAACAAAACAATTAGTCTTTGCAATTGATATGATGGTATACTTGGAGAATTCTAGAAAATCAACTAAAAAACCAGTTGAAATGATGAACAACTTTGGCAAAGCTACAGGGTAACACCCACACAAATCATCAGTCTTTTTATATATTTCCAATAAAATCCATTAGGAAGAGAAAAATGAATTCCATTTAAAATAACTGCAAACAATATAAAATTTTGGAGGGCCTCCCTGCCAAGACAATGCCAGGAACTGCATTTACTGCAACAATTACAAAATATTTTTTACACAAATAAAGTTAGAACTAAATAACTGGAAAAATAATCATTGCTCATGGATAGATTGGATCAATATAATAAAAATGACAATCCTACCTAAATTAATGTGCTTATTCAGCTCCATACTAATTAAACTAACCAAAGAATTATTTTATAGAGCTAGAAAAAATAAAGAAATTCATCTCGAAGAACAAAAGGTTGAGAATATCAAGGGAATCAATTAAAAAATGTGAAGGGAGGCAGCCTTGAAGTATCAGATTTCAAACTATATGAGAAAGTGGTAATCATGAAAACCATCTGGTACTAGCTTAGGAATAGAGCGGTGGATCAGTGGAATAGATTAGGTACCCAGTGCACAGTAGTAAATTATCATAATAATTTAGTGTTTGATAAATGCAAAGAGTCAAGCTTTTGGGACAAGAACTCAGTATTTGACAAAAATCTGCTAGGAAAACCAGAAAACAGTTCAGTAGAAACTAGGTACTCAACATCTCCTACCATATGCCAAGATAAGATCAAAATGAGTACGTGATTTAGACTTAAAATGTGATAGCATAAGCAAATGAGGGGAGCATGGAAATTTTTACCTGTTATAATAATGATGAAGGAAAGAATTCATGACAAAACAGAAGATGGATAGCACCACAGGATGTAAAATGTATAATTGATTACATAAAATTTAAAAGGTTTTGTACAAACGAATCAATGTAGACAAGATTAGAAGGAAAGCTTGAGACTCTAGGAATTTTTTTACAGAAAGTTTCTCGATAAAGGCCTCACATCTCAAATATATAGAGAACTGAGTCAAATTTATAAAAATACAAGTCATTTCCCAATTGATAAATAGTCAGAGGATATTACCAGGCAGTTTCTAGAAGAATAAATCAAAGCTATCTATAGTCATATGAAAAAATGCTCTAAATCACTATTGATTAGAGAAATGCAAATGAAAACAACTCTAAGGTACCACTTTATACCTATCAGATTGGCTAATAGGTTAGGAATGGAGAATTATAAATGTTAGAGATGTGGAAGAATTCGGATAATAATGCACTATTGGTGGAGTTGTGAACCATTCTGGAAAGTAATTTGGAACTATGTCCAAAGGACTTTAAAACTGTACAAGCCCTTTGACCCAGTAATACCACTATTAGGTATTTACCCCAAAGAGACCAAAGAAAAAGGAAAAGGTCTTATATGTACAAAAATATTTACAGCAGCAACTTTTGTGGTAGCAAAGAATTGG
>CM053600.1:9239992-9311018 GCA_028646575.1 Pseudocheirus occidentalis
AAAAAAAAAAAACCTTGGAAGACTTACCTAAATTGATGCAAATTAAAATGAGCAGAACCAGGAGACCATTGTACACAGTAACAGCAACATGATTGACTGTGAATGGCTTAGCTCTTCTGATCAATACATTTATACAAGGCAATTTTGAAGGGCTTATGATAAAAAATGCTACCCGCCACTAGGAGAGAACTAACGAAGTGTGAGTGAGAAACATGATTTTTTCACTTTATTTTTCTTGACTTTTTTAAACAACATGGCTAATATGAAAATATGTTTTTACATGTTTTCACATGTGTAATTGATATCACATTTCTTTCCTTTTCAATGGGCAAGGGATAGGCAGTGGGAGGGAGAGAATTTGAACTCGAAATTTGTTTAAATATTGAACATTAAAAATAAATAAATGGCTCACCAAGAAATAAATAAAAAAGAAATTCTCCTTAGGACTCAAACTGCCTCTCTGCCTGTATAAGTTGGAGGGGTGTGTGTGTGTGTGTGTGTGTGCGCGTGTGTGTGTGTGCGCGTGTGTGTGTGTGTGCATGCTACATATGGTGGACATGTTTAATTTTGCTAAACTGGGTTTTTCTTTGAAAATCTTTTAAAATAGGAAAGGCTCACTGAGTGGGGAAATGGGTGAGGGATACTTCAGAAATAAAATATGATTAAAAAAAAAAACCAAGCCTAACTAACCCATTCCATTTTAGATGGCTCTTAAATTGTTAGGATAGTCTCCCTTATATTAGGCCTAAATTTGTTTCTTGGTAACATCTAAACATTATTTACTACTGGCTCTACTCTCTTGGACTTACTTAACAGAATAAATCTAATCCTTTATCCACATGTCAGGCCTTCAAATACTTAAAGACAGCTATTATATCCCCTTCCTCAAGATCTCCACATTTTTCCTTTCCAGGCTAATTAACCCCATTTCCTTTAAGTGATCCTCATATGGCAAAATCATATTTTGGATATTTTCCAACTTATCAATGCCCTTCCTAATACGAGGTACTGGGAAATAAACATAACACTTCACATGCTATTTAGTGAGGGCATGGTGCAGGGGTATTTCCCTTGGTCCCTGTTACCTTCCTGTTACCTCCTTGGTTCTGAATACTTTGCCTCTCAATATAGTCTACAATTACATTAGCTTTGGCGATATCAAGTCACACTATGGACTCATCTTGAGGGAACACCTCCTGAAGGTGCTTGGGAGCTTCATCTTTGTGTATGAAGAACAGAATATATTTGAATGAGCTTTGTTAATCACTCTAGGTCATTAATGAGGATGACTCCTCAGAGCTAAGTTATTGTGAAAGACCTCCCATTTAAGAACCAGCTGTATATAATTCACATATAATTCACTGTTTATGGTTCTTCTATATTTCTCTCCCCCCTCCCAACATTTTTTGCTATTTATTTGTCTGAGGTTTACTGCTTTGTTATATTATTTTCTTTTTTTTTCTTTTTGGAGGGCAGTTGGGGTTAAGTGACTTGCCCAAGGTCACATGGCTAGTTTTTGTGTTAAGTGTCTGAGACCGGATTTGAACTCAGGTCCTCCTGACTCCAGGGCCGGTGCTCTATTCACTGCGCCACCTAGCCGCCCCTGTTATGTTATTTTAATAGGGCATCTATGTGGCTCAGTAGATCAAGATCCTTAGTTAGGAAGATCTGAGTTCAAATTTGCCCTCAGACACTTACTAGCTACGTAACCCTGGGCAACTCACTTAACCCTATTTGCCTCAGTTTCTTCATCACGTAATATGAGCTCGAGAAGGAAATGGCAAACCACTCCAGTATCTTTACCAAGAAAATCCCAAACAGAGTCACAAATAGTCAGACATGACTGAACAATGACAATATCAATCTAAAAGTAGTTTGTATTCATATAACACTTTAAAATTTACCACGTATTTTCCTCACAGAACACTTACAGGGTAGAAAATGTAAGTATTATTATATCTACTTTACCAGTAAGAAAACTGATGCACAGAGAAGTTATTTGCTCAGCTTCACATAGCTAATAAGTTTCTAACCTTGAACTGAAAACCAGTCGACTATAAAATCAGTGTGCTTTCCATGAGAGCAAACTTCTCGACTCCTCTCCGTCAAGCAGGAGGGAGTTTTACCTCTAAAACCACAACTTCTCTTTGCATTGTTTGCTAAACAGACCTTGACATGCTATTGTGGATTGTTACTCCTTCCCCATATTTGTAGATATAAATGAGTGAATTAATGCGTGGGTGAATGAATGAAAAAAGCATGTACTAAAGGTTTATTATGGGCAAAGCATTGTAATAAAAACTAGGCATACAAATACAGAAGATAATTCCAACCCTCAAGAAGCTGACATTCTAACAGTGGGAGACTACAGGGGTATAGAGAGGTACAGAGAGCATGGATGTTTAGATGACTGGGGAAGGGTCATATTTTATTTGAAAATCTACCAGGATGGTAAGTATAGTATAGCTAAGGGGAAGCAGACTGACACAACCTTGCTTGGACAAATGGTAGAGCTGAGGTGATTTGGGCTTCAGAATTGGCAAGTGGGGGAGGGACAGAGAAAAGATGGCAAAGGGGGTAGGGAGGAAAGCGTGGCAGGTTAATTCAGGCTGCCTGAATTAATGAAGCCGGGCTTGTGGAGTGGGTAGCGTGAGCAGTCCTTAGCATACCACATGTTTGTCTGACCACAATAACATCTTCCTCACAGAGTTGTTATGAAGATCAGGATAAATATATGTAAAGGATTTTGAAGACCTTAAAACAATATGTAAACTAAAGATATTATTACAATTCTTTCTCTGGAGATGAATAGCATTTTTCATCATAAGTCCTTAGGAACCATCTCATAATATTGAATTGATCAGAATAACTAAGTCATCTGCAGTTGATCATCTTATAATATTGCTGTTATTGTGTACAATATTCTCCTGGTTCTGCTCATTTCACTTTGCATCAGATCATGTAAGTCTTCCCAGGTTTTTTTTTTCTGAAAGCTTCCTGCTTGTCATTTCTTATAGAACTATAGTATATCAATACCACAACTTGTTTAGCCATTCTCCAAGTGATGGGCATCCCCCCAATTCCCAATTATTCCCTGCCCCCCCATGTAATAGTAGTTTATTTTTTTAAATCACATATAAAGATTGTTTTATAAGTTTTTTGAATTCCACATTTCTTCTTCTTCTCCCTCCTAAGACAGCAGGCAATCAGATATAGGTTATACATGTACAATCATACTAAACATATTTCCACATTATTCATGTCGTGAAAGAACAATCAGAACAAAAGGGAAAAACCACAAGAAAGAAAAAAAAGAGCAAGAAAATTATATACGCTTTGATTTGTATTCAGACTCCACAATTCTTTCTCTAGATGTGAATAGCAATTTCCATCATGAGTCTTTTAGAATTGTCTTAGATCATTGTATTGCTGAGAAGAGCTAAGTTTATCACAGTTGATCATCGTTACAATGTCGCTCTCACTGGATACAATGTTCTCCTGGTTCTACTCATTTCACTTTGTATCAGTTCACATAAGTCATTCATAGGTGATCATTGTTACAATGTTGCTCTTACTGTGTACAATGTTTCCCTGGTTCTGCTCACTTCACTCAGCATCAGTTCATGTAAGTCTTCCCAGGGTTTTCTGAAATCTGTCTGGTCATAGTATTCCATTACATTCATATACAACAATTTGTTCAGCCATTCCCCAGGTGATATACATTCCCCCAATTTCCAGTTCTTTACCACCACAAAAAGAACTGCTATAAATATTTTTGTACATATAAGACCTTTTCCTTATTCTATGATCTCTTTGGGATAAAGACCTAGTAGTGGTATTATTGGGTCAAAGGGTTTGTACAACTTTATATCCCTTTGGACATAGCTCCAAATTGCTCTCCAGAATGGTTAGATTAGTTCACAACTCCACCGACAATGCATTAGTATATCAATTTTTCCACATCCCCTCTAAAACTTGTGATTTTCCTTTTCTGTTTTGTTAGTCAATCTGATGGGTATAAAGTGGTGCCTTGTATTTGTTTTCATTTGCATTTCTCTAAACAATAGTGATTTAGAGCATTTTTTCATGACTATAGAAAGCTTTGATTTCTTCTTGTAGAATCTGCCTGTTCATATACTCTATTAATTGGGGAAAGACTTGTGTTTTTATAAATTTGACTCTGTTCTCTGGCTTTTTAAAAAGAGATTTTATTTGAGAGACACATGAAGCCTTTATCAGAGGAACTTTTGGTAAAAAAATTTTTCCCCAGTTTCCAGTCTCCTTTCTAATCTTAGCTTCAGTGGTTTTGTTTGTGCAAAACCTTTTAAATTTAATGTAATCAATTACAAATTTTATATCCTATAGTGCTCTCTGCCTCTTGTTTGGTCATAAATTCTTCCCTTCCCCATTGATCTGACAGGAAAAATTTTCCGTTCTCCTTTAATTTTCTTTTGCTATCACATTTAATTTTTTAATTGTGTATTTATTTTGACCTTATTTTGGCATATGGTTGGAGATGTTGGTCTAGTTTCTACTGAATCATTTTTCTGTTTTCCCATCAGCTTATTCAGATAGTGATTTTGTCCCAAAAGCTTGGTTCTTTGTATTTGTCCAACACTAGATTATTATGGTAATTTACTACCATGTACCTAATCTATTCCACTGATTCACCACTCTATTTCTTAACCAGTATCAGATTGTTTTCATGATTACCACTTTATAATATGGTTTGAAATCTAGGATTGCAAGGCCATCTTCCTTCACATTTTTTTTCATTGATTCCCTTGGTATTCTTGACCTTTTCTTATTCTGGATGAATTTTGTTATTTTTTTTTCTAGATCTATGAAATCATTCTTTGGTCATTTGATTGCTTTGGCACTGAATAAGCAAATTAACTTAGATAGAATTGTCTTTTTTATTATATTGACTCAGCCTATCCATGAGCAATTAATATTTCTCCAATTGTTTAGATCTGATTTTATTTGTGTGAAAAGTGTTTTATAATTGCGTTCCTATAGTTCCTGGGTTTATCTTGGCAGGTAGACTCCCAGGTATTTTATATCATCTACAATTAACATGTAGTTTTATGGTCCCACTTTAAGTACAAATACACTTGTCCATCAATGTTTCTTTGTCACCTGAGTTGCAAACAAATAGTATAAGAGATCTAGTAGAACTTCACCTTTCTATCTCTCTCCCTTTCTAGGTGTTGGTGGATTTTCTTAATAAGTCAAAATGATTCCCATTTATAGAGTTCTTTAAGGTTCTCAAAGTGCTTTACATACATTATCTGATTCTGAGAAGAATAAGGTTAGGTAGGTGCTATTTTTTCTATTCTACAAATGAGGTGGCTAAGGCTCAAAGAGATTAAGTGACTCACCAAGGGACATGTAGCTAATCAGTATCTGGGGTGGGATTTGAATCCAGGTCCTTCTGGACTTTACTCTAATCCCTTGCCCAGCTCCCTCTAATGATCTACCACAGAGAGAAAGAGGAAAAGCAAAGGAATTAAGCAAGTGAGTAAAGAAGGAAAACAAGCTGTGACAGGAAGAGTAGACAGGAGAAGGAAGACAGCCTTGCTCTGGTATCTTCTAGAACCCTCTATATAAGCATATCTGTAAGTATAAGCAGTAGAAGGTTAGTGAAAGAACTTGAACACTAAAATGATTTGATTTAACCATTACATTAACTAATCAATGATTACTGAAAATTTACTCCTGATCCCTGACATTAGTGAATCAATCCGACAAGACAAGACTAATGTAAAAGTGAGAGAAACAAGCCATAATTACCTCTTCTAAAGATCCCCTCCTGCCTAGCCTGGTATCATTTCTTCAATTAAGCATCCTCTATTCCTAGATTTTCTAATTCATCCCTCTATGGGCAACTCATCACTCCCTAGGAACATGTTATTTTCCTTTACACTAAAGAGTTTTCAGTTTTGTTATGCCTTTAAGATATTGTCCTGACTCTCTCCTTCCTTCTTTCCTTCCTTCAATATTTCTCAAAATAAGAGTTTATAGGGCAGCTAGGTGGTGCAGCATACTGACCCTAAAGTCAGAAGGATCTGAGTTCAAATCTAGCCTCAGATACTTATTAGTTGTGTGACCCTGGGTAAGTCACTTAACCCTAATTGCCTCCCCCCCCCAAAAAAAAACAGCAAAAAAAGGTCTATATTCAATCCTATCACTTTGGTATCATCCTCTTACTCTTTTATCCCTTGCAATCTAGAATCTAAAATTCTTAACAATCTACTGATTCCTTCTTATCAGAGGTTACAGTTCATCTCCCATAGTATATCTGGCTTTTTAAAAAATCCTCACTCATCTCCAAACCCTCTACAGCACTGGATTCTCTTGAACCTTTTTGAAACTCACTTTTCCCTTGGCTTCCAAAAAATTCAACCTTCTTGACTTTCTAGTTTTTCTGTTTAGGTCTATCTCTTCTGCTGGCTCCTCTTCTTTCTATACCCAAAATGAAGCTATTTCTGAGGTTGTGTTCTTAAACCTTTCTTTTTACACACTCTTACTTGATGATTTTATATATTCCCATTAGCCCAGTCACCCCAGTTAGAAACCTTAAAGAATGCTTACCTCTCTCTCACACATCCATAGTCAATAAGTTGCCAAGTCTCATTGATTCCACTTCTGCCACAACCTTTGTATGTGTCCCTTCCTTGTCATTCCCATGGTCACCACCCGTCCAGGCCCACATGACTCTTTATCTAGACCAGCGGTTCTCAACCTGTGGGTTATGTTCAATTTGTAACAATGAAAATCCATCCTGCATATCAGATATTTACGTTAAGATTCATAACAGTAGCAAAATTACAGTTGTGAAGAAGCAACTAAAATAATTTTATGGTTGGGAGTCACCACAACATGAGGAGCTGTATTAAAGGCTTGCGGCATTAGGAAGGTTGAGAACCACTGCTCTAGACTGTTGTGATAACCTCTTAAATGGTAATCTCACCATCATTCTCCATTATCTTTTCCTTTACCAACAGTGCTTTAGTATAGCAATTCTTTTCCTTTCTTTCTGTCTCTAATGAAAAGATGATTCTTCTCCTCACCAACTTCATCTTCTCTACGACTTTGATCTCATCCCCTCTTGTCTCCTCTGATAGTTCAGATAAATACAGGTTGTAACCACTTTCTTATTATTTAGTGTAAAGTTTGAAATTGGCTTAAAGTTTAGTGACTAGGAATAATTCCTTAAAGAATATATTTTTTTCAAAAAATTGCTGTTTGTCCTTAATTCTCACTTGCAAGTGAGTTGGATTTAAGTGAGGTAGAGCTGTGCAAAGTTATCAGCCTCACTTTCTTCTCCAGGGTCATCTGAGTCCAGTGCCAAGATAAATATCAGGACGAGTTTTCTGAAGTTAAAAAATTTGCTGAAAGTTTAATAAATAGAAATAATCCCATAAAGCATATATATATATATATGCATGCTGTGTATATATATGTGTGTGTGTGTGTGTATATATATATATATATATATACACACAGACCCCTCTCCCAGCTTTAAAAAACCCTCTCTTTGCACAGGCTGTCCCCATGGCTCCCTTCCTATTTCCATCTCTTAGAACGCCTGGCTTTCTTCAGAGCTTACCTCAAATGCCACATCTTATACAAAGCCTTTCCTGATGTCTGCAATTACCGTTATCCTCCCCAAACACCTGGTTATTGCTTTATATACAGTTTAATATACTTTTATGTGTACATGTTGCTTCTCCCTTTGGACTGTAATCTCTCTGAGGGCAGAGACTAATTCATTTTCATTTTTGTACGTCCAACACCTAGTATAGTGACAAACATATAGTAGGCCTTTAATGATGACTTAGTGAGTCACCGTTTAAGGCCTTCCAGTCAGTTTTAAATCTGACTTATGACTTTATGTCATAGGACACTCTGTTCCCCAAATATGCTCTATATAATCCTTTGCTTAAACCATTCCCATTCTCTAGAATGCCTTCTACTTTTCCAACCTCACCCTATCTCTCCCTTTTGAAATAATCGTATCATCACAGATTTGGAGCTGGAAGGACCCTGCAATATATCAGTTTCTGTCTCCCCATTTTACAAATGTAAAGGAGCTGAGGTCCATAGAGGTTCTTACTTGGTCGAGGTCACATACAGAGGCAGAGCTGGGATCTGACCTCGGGTTCTCATTCAAAATCCAGAACTGTTTCCACTGTGCCAGACTCTGCTTCCTAAACGAAAACTTCCTTTCATCTCCTCCTTTATCCACTCCCAGCTGGAAGTGATTTCCTTCTTCTCTGATTACAGATCACTTTCTGTCTGATAGTGATTTGTGTAAACGTCTAATTGTTCCTGCTAGATTATGATCTCTTTGAAGATAGAAATTCGGTTATCTTTGTATCCATCACAGTGTCTAGGACAATGCCTTACACATAGATTGTATTCAATTAATGTTATTTAAGCAAATGAATGAAGTGTTAAATTGTATGTTATGGGCTATAATTGTTCTAGTGTTTTGGTATGGTTTGTGGTGCCTGAAAGACAAGCAAACATTATATAAAGCTCCACCAACATAAGCAGAGAGAACAGTCTCTCCAACTTAAAAAAAAAATAATTTTCTCAATTGTCAAACATTTACTTTTTTCTCACTCCTAGTTCCCCCTTCCTATCACCCAACACAAATTGGGGAGATCACAGACATTTGCCCCAAATAAAACTTTTGAAACAAATACTCATCCGTAAGCAAAACAAATCTCTATATTGGCTACATCCAAAAACACCTAATTCTGCCAATTTAGTCTACTATCTTTCTGTCAAGAGGTGAGTAACCTTCTTTATAATTGGTCCACTGCAATCAGGATCGATTCTTAAAGTCTTTCAATATTATCCATTTTTACAGTGTTATTATAGAAGACATTGTTCTCCTGATTCTGCTTACTTCACTCCAAATCAATTCATATATTTCTTTCCAGGTTTCTCTGACACCATCTCTTTCATCATTTGTAGTAACATAATAATATTCCTTTACATTCATATACAATATTTTTTAGCCATTCTCAGCTGATGGGCACTCCCTTAGTCTTCAATTCTTTGCCGCTACAAGATCTGCTATAAATATCTTAGCACATATGAAATTTTTTCCTCTTTCTTTGATCTTGCTGGAGTACAGGACTAGTAGTCATACTGTTGGGTCAAAAGGTATGTGTGGTTTATTTTTAAAACAAATGTTTGTTGATATCTCTTGCATTTTATTTCACCAGGGCTTTTCCCAGTATTCCTCCCCTTTTCAGAAAGCCATCCATATGACAAATGATATTTTTAGAGAAAAAAAGGAAAAAAAGAGGAAGAAGAAATTTTAATAATTTGCAAAACCAATTAAAAACACTAAAAACCAATGAAAAATCTGGAAATATGTTCAATAGGCCACACCCATGGGCCTTTGCAAAAGAGAAAGGTTGGAGCATATTCTCAAATCTCTTCTTTGGAGTCAGATTTGTTCTTTGTAATTTCACAACATTCAATTTAATTGCTTTGTGTTTGCCATTTATATATTTTTTTTAATTTTTAATTTTAATTTTTTTGTTTTTTGGAGGGCAATTGGGGTTGTTACTTGCCTGAGGTCACACGGCTAGCTTTTTTTGGTGGGGTAGTGTCTGAGGCCGGATTTGAACTCAGGTCCTTCTGACTCCAAGGCCGGTGCTCTATTGACTGTGCCACCTAGCCGCCCATTGCCATTTACATTGTTGTAGTCATTGTATATTTCCTTGGTTTGGCTCAGTTTATTTCATTCTACATCAAGCTGTATAAATCTTTCTAATTTTTTGTATTTATCATATCTGTTGCTTCTCGTGGCACAGTAATATTCCATTACATTCCTGCACAACAATTTGTTTATCCATTCCCCAATCAATAGGTATCTACTTTCTTCCAATTCTTTGCTACTGCAAAAAGTGTTGCTATAAATATGTTTATATATATGGGAACTTTCTTCTTATCAATAACCTCCTGGGAAGTATATGCCACATAGTAGAATATTGGAATCATTTCAAATGTATGGACATTTTAGTAACTTTATTTGTATGTTTCGAAATTGCTTTTCAAAATGATTGTACCAATCCACAGCTCCACCAACAATGCACTAGTCTACTTATTTTTTCATAACCTCTCTAACATTGACTATTCTCATCTTTACATAGTGGAAAAAACATGAATAATTGTACATAACAGAAGTGAACAGTTTCATATACAATCCTCTTTTTTGTTATTTTTTGACTATTGAAACGTTCCTATTTGTTGTTTATTAAGTTCATAATAAAAGAACAATATTATTTTAAACAAATTTAACATTAAACTAAATTAAAATGTTATTTTAACTAAGGAAATCTTTACATTTTTTAAACAAAATTTTAAAATAAACACTTAAATACATTTACACATTTTTCTCAGTAGCATATTATTGTGCTCCGATTATTATAGCAATAGTACAAAGCACAGATGTGGTAGCTTTCTGATACTCACAAGATTATGTGTTCCACAGCTGGTGAGACCTAGTATAGAGGAAGTTTGAATCTCAAGCCATAGAATCATAGACTCAGAGTAGGAAGGGACCTTCGGTGTTATCAGGTCCAAATCCCTCATTTTAAACATGAAGAAACTGAGGCACATAGAGATTAGATGACTTGTCTGGGATCAAATAGCTAATGAGGGTGTAAAGTAGAATTTGAACTCAGTTCTTCATGACTCCAAGTCTGCTCCTATAGCCCCTACATCGGTGGTGCTCAACCTTCCTAATGCCGCGACCCTTTAATACTGGTATGTGGGCCTATCTGCACATGGACGGACCTGCCTGGAGATGGAGAGAGGAGCAGTGTCTCGGTTCCTAAGACCATCAAAAATATGTGTTTTCGGATGGTCTTAGGCGACCCCTGTGACCCTTGTGAAAATGTCGTTCGACCCCCAAAGTGGTGGTGACCCACAGGTTGAGAACCGCTGCCCTGCATCATGCTCCATCTCAATTCCCATTTTTTACTTTGACCTTTTCAAGAGGAAAGGGGACAGGGAAGAGAATATCTCTGTTTTCTGCTTGGGACCTTTACTTTGATATCTTTTGTCTTTTTGATATACAAACTAAGGTTTATAGGAATCCCGAGGTGTGTGTGTGGGGGGGGGGAGGGGCAGGTCTTGAAAAGGGCTGCTTACTTTGAATTAAAGTTGAGTTGTTCAATCTTTCTATGACTCCAAGATAATCTTCGGAGCTCCAACCAGCCATCCTGGTACTAGAGTTCTTTTTAATAGGGAAAGAGTAAGTACTAGGATAAACAGGCTTCATGGAAGATGAATTAATTTAGCTGGGTCTTGGAGAATGAGTAAGATTTTAATAAGCTAAGGGGAAAAGGAAGAGCAGAGGAAGTCATTACATGAGGTGACTGGGAAATGGGAAGAAGAGCTTAATGATAATAGAGATCAGAAGGTGAGAGTTGAGGAATATTGGGTGCAACCAGACTATGGAAGACCTTAAAGAAAATCGAGGAAGTTTGGGCTTAATACAGAGGGAAATAAAAAGAAATGTAAGGTTTTTGAATAGAACAGATTAATAAAATCTCTACTTCTTGAAATCTCAACCACTCTTCATGACCCCAGTGTTATCTAGTACTTCCTAATTGCTCCCTAGTTGAATGAACATGCCATGATGAAGACAAGTTTTAAGGAAGTTTAGTTTAACAGAGGGTGCCTGATTGGCGAGAGCCAGTGGGAAAGGGAGACTGGAGTTGTTTTTTTAAATTAAATTATTTATTTTTAGTTTTCAACGATCACTTCCATAAATTTTAAATTTTCTCCCCCTCCCTTCCCTCTCCCTCCCCAAGACAGCTTGCAATCTGATATGGGTTCTACACATACATTACTATAAACACATTTTCACATTAATCATGTTGCACAGAAGAATGATAACAAATGGGAAAAACCATGAGAAAGACGAAAACAAACAAAACAAAACAAAACAAAAAACAGTCTGCTTCGTTCTGCATTCTGACTCCATAGTTCTTTCTCTGGATGTGACTGGAATTTTCCTTTATGTGTCCTTTGGAATTGTTTTAGGTCCTTGCATTGCTAAGAAGAGCTAAATCTATCAAAATCAGTCTTCACACACTGCGGCTGTTACTGTGTACAATGTTCTCCTGGTTCTGCTCCCCTCATTCAGTATCAGTTCATATATGTCTTTTCAGGTTTTTCTGAAATCCACCTATAATAGCATTCCATTCCATTCAAATACCACAACTTGTTTAGCTATTCCCCAATTGATGGGCATCCCTTCTAGTTCCAGTTCTCGACCACCACAAAAAGAGCTACTATGAATATTTTTGTACATGTGGGTCCTTTTCTCCATTTGTATGATCTCTTTGGGATACAGCCCTAGAAGTGGCACTGCTGGGTCAAAGGACATGTCCATTTTTATAGCCCTTTGGGCATAATTCCAAATTAGGAGAGGTCTTTTGAAGAAGAACTGACAAAACTTGGTGAGAGAGAGAGAGTGAGAGAGAGAGAAAGAGAGAGTGAGAGAGAGAGTGAGAGAGAGAGAGAGAGAGAGAGAGAGAGAGAGAGAGAGAAAGAGAGAGAGAGAGAGAGAGAGGGATAAGTCAAAGATGAGTACAAGGTTTCAGTTTTATTTGGTTAGGTGAAAAGATAGTGCGCACGCACACACACACACAGAATAAATATATATCTTTCCTGGTAGGTGTTATGAGAAATATACAACCAAATATGATTTTTAAAAGGGTTTTGTAAGTCCTTAAAGAACCATTTAAGTATCAGCTATTATAATTTTGATATAGAACCTCTTGACAACTTCAGAATGTTTTCAAAAGCTTTTGTGCTATTATAAATTGTTAAAATATTCTAACAGCTAATAAATGAATGGCAGTTCTAGTGACCTTCAAAATTCAAAATGTTTGCTTCAAATCACTCTTTGATATTAACAACTCCTCCCCCTTCTACCTCAGTTATGAAGTTAGAGTTGTTATTTCTCTTATATATTTTCTTTTAATGGTTGTTCAATGGCTCTGGCATTATTCTTCACCTGGGAGGATATGAACTGCCTAACCTGTCTTTGGAACAAATTTTGCCACTGCTGTTTTCACAAAATCCTAAACCATATAGGGCTGAGTGGACCTTAAAAGTTCGTAAATTCACTCTTCCTTTTTCCAGGGAAGACTGTTCTTGAGAAATATTCCTGGGATAGCTAGGTGGTACAGTGAATAGAGCACCGGCCCTGAAGTCAGGAGGACCTAAGTTCGAATCTGATCTCAGACACTTAACACAAAAAACTAGTTGTGCGACCTTGGGCAAGTCACTTATCCTTAATTGCCCTACCTTCCGTCCTCCAAAAAGCAAAAAATAAAAAAAAAATATCTCTGTAAGGCTGAAACAAACAAAATCTCTAAATTTATATTTTAATATATTCAAATGTAATTCTTGAAACAAGAGACTACTCTCCATATTTTTAACTTGAATTCTATTTAAATATTTTTTCCTTATCTAGTTCTCATTAGAATGAGAGAACAGCTTTTTACTACCTTTCCCCACCTGTATAAGACCCTATTTTATACTTGAAAAAATTTTTAACTCTACTTTTCTCCATTCTTCTAGTCCCTCAAGTCACCTACAGTATAAAATTTCCTTCATATTTAGGTCATCTTTTGACTTCTTTTTAATGCATTCCTCATTTCTGACCTCTTTAGCCTCTGGCCACTTTTATTTATTTATTTTTTAAAGCTTTTTGATCCACCTCCAATCCATCCTACGTACACTAGTAGGTTAACCTTCCTTAAACACTACTTTCATCATGTTGCTCTTCTCTCCAACAGTCTATGGCTTCCACTTCCCATTTCATTAAGTCTACACAACACCCTGGATTGACTCTCAAAGCTGTTCATACCCACCCACGAAAATACCTGGTCAAGAAGACCCCAACTCCTTTCACTATTATGGTTGGAATGTAGTCATTCTTAATGGCCTCTGATTCTCCCCTGCTAAAATCATATTTGTGAGAGAGACCCTTTGCATAAAACCAGGAGAGAAAGCAACCTAGAATCAGAGGTCAAAGTCTTGTTTGCTAACTCCTATCACTGACCTACTTTGTGCCTTTTCCTTATTCATTGATTCATTCAGTAAAAATGTATTAAGTGCCTACTGAATATAAAGTACTGAGCTAGAGACTATCTTTGCTAATTTTCCTTGACCCTGGGTATGACCTGCCTCCTGAGACCTATCCTTTGATTTCTCTTCTATGTTTTTAGACCTCCTAGGCTATAGGTTCTGCTTCCTTTCAGTCTTTAGGATCTAATTGTTCCTATCTGGACTATCCGACCCTCTGGCCAGTCCAATATCTGCCAGAACCACCTCCCCCCTTCTTTTCTAGCCTCTTATTGTTATCTGTTCTGTCCTATCCTGCTCTATAGCGTACCACGCTCCAAGTTACCAATGATCTCTTAATTGCCAAATCTGATGGCTTTTTCTCAGTTCTTTCATCTTGACCTCTTTGTAGCATGACACTGTTGACCCCTCTTTTCTCCAAGATACTCTCTCCTCTCTGGATTTCTGTAACACTTTCTCTGGCTTCTTCTCCTATCTTTCTGAATACTTTTTTCTCATTTTCCTTTGTTGGATTATCATTAATATGCCATACTAAGAGTATAGTCCAAGACTTTATCCTGGGCTCTCTTCTTTTTCTGTGTATAGTCATTGTGACATCATCAATTACCCTGGGTTCGGTAATCATTTCTATGCAGTTGAGTATAAGGTCTGTGTATTCAAATTTTAGCTCTCTCTTGAGCACCAGTCAAATATTATCAACTGCCTACCCAACTTTTCAAATTAGGTGTCTCATAGGTATCTCAGACTCGGAAAATTCAGAACAGAACTCATTATCCTTTTTCCCCCCAAATTCATCCCTCTGTCAAACTTTCCTATTTCTGTTGAGGATACCACTATGCTTTCAATCACCCAAATTTGTAACCCCAGTTATCATCCTTGACTCCTCACTTTCACCCCACTATCATATCCCTTGCCAAGTCTTAATCCTACTCCCATAATATCTCTTATCTCTCCCTTTCTCTCTACTGAAATGGCTGCCAACCACCCTAGTTCAAGCCCTCATTCCCTCCCATGTGTACTACAACAATTTAAGTAGTGATTCTGTTTTTTACCTTTACCCTCTCCAATCCATCTTTCATACAGTCTGAACAGATCACTCATTCTCAATACACTATAGTGGGTCTATATTACCTCTAGAATCAGATACAGATCATTCATTCTGCATTTTAAAGCCTTCTATCCAGGTTTCTTATACATTCCTCTCTAGTCAAATTGACATTCATACTATTTCTTCCACCAAAGATTACATTTTATTTATTTGCCTTTGCACAGGCTGCTCTGCATGCCTTTCCTATACTCTTTCCTTGCCTTGATCTCTTAGGGTCTCTGGTTTCCATCAAAATTTAACCCTTCCCAAATAAACTTCTATTTATGTCATATATATGTATATGTATATATGTATATATTTTTAATATACTTAAATGTGTATTTGTTGAATTATTTTGTTTTTTTTTGTCTTTGTGTTCCCAGTGCCCAATGGAGTTACTATCAGATAGTAGGCATTTTATGAATGTTTAATAATTAATTAATGCCCTAGCAGGACAATTCTCAATGACAATAATTTTCATTTCTACTTAAAAGTTACTGATTGCTCTAATCAGGCTAATCTTCTTCTTTTTTTTTTTTGGAAGGCAGTTGGAGTTAAGTGACTTGCCCAAGGTCACACAGCTAGTTTTTGTGTTAAGTGTCTGAGGCCGGATTTGAACTCAGGTATTCCTGACTCCAGGGCTGGTGCTCTATTCACTGCGCCACCTAGCCGCCCCAGAGGCTAATCTTCTTAAATGTTAGACAATTTTATTCAGGAGGGTGGGCTGTGAAGGGGTAAAAACAAAGGGCAAAATCCAGTGATTTGAGTCTGAGTGAGAGGAAGTGGGCAGTAGAGAGGGAACAGGTTATTCCGTTATAAATCACTAACACTGATCATTCCTCTTTCACCACTGTCTTCTTTTTATAGAAGGGGATAGTGAACAACTAAAGGAAAAATTACTAAGGATAGGATGAAGGGGAAGATATAATATATGGTATTAAACATGGATGTGAATGGTTTGGATCCACTGGAAGAGATTATAAAGCAACACCTATCACTAAGTGGTTTTATAAGAAACATGTCTGAAAAATAGTGATTCACACAGAGATAAAATAAGGGACTGGAGCAGAAAATCTCATACTTCAGGTGAACTGAAAAAAGCAAAATGGCAATCATGATTGTAGACAACACAATAGTACAAACTGACATGGTTAACAGAGTTTTTTTTTTTTTTTTTAAGGAAACGACATTAAGTTTAAAGGTGCCAGTTTGTTGTTCAGTTATTTCAGGCGTGTCTGATCCATTGGAAACCCATTTGGATTTTCTTGGCAATGGTTTGCCATTTTCTTCTCCAGCTCATTTTACAGATGAGGAAACTGAGGCAAACAAGGTTAATTGACTTGCCCAAGATCACATAGCTAAAAGTATCTAAGGCCAGATTTTAACTCAGGAAGATGAGTCTTCCTGACTTCTAGTCAGGGTACTCTATCCACTATGCTACCTAGCAGAACCTCTAAAAGTAATCATTGATGATGAAATAATATGAATATTTAATTTATATGCACTAAATTGCATGGCATCAACGAACTTAATTGTAGAAATAGACTGCAAAACTCCAACATTCAGGGACCTCAATGTACTCCTTTTCAGACCTGAAAAATCTAACCAAAGTATAAACAAGAAAGAATATAAGGATTTTAGTAGAATTTTAGAAGCGTCGGAAATGATATATCTCCGGTGATTAATGAATAGGAACTGGAAAGAATATACAAATTTCTTAGCTGTGCATGATATCTTTATAAAAATGCTATAAAAACTGACCATTAATTAAGACACAAAAAATTCATAAACAAATGTTGAAAAGCAAAAATATACATCCTTTACTGTCAAAAATTCTCTCTCTCTCTCTCTCTCTCTCCATATATATATATATATATATATATATATATATATATATATATATATATGTCATCAGCAAAAAAGAGAAAAAAACCCAAATGAATGAAGCATAAACTAAAAAAACACTAAAACTGCAACAAATGAGAAAACCATAACTACATACCAGCACCAATGAGAAATTCTGAAAAATCAAAGAAAAGATTAACAAAATGAGAAAGAATGTTTATACTAGAAGATTTTAAAGAAAAAGATGAGCAAAACAAATTTCTAATATTAAAAATGAAAAAAGTCACAATAAATGAAAAAGAAATATAGGAAATTATTAGAACTTTTTTTGTCCCATTATATGCCAACAAATCTTACAATTTAGATGAAATGGGTAAATATACATTGAAATATAAAATATTCATTTTCATTTTAACAGAACAATACATGAAGTGTTTAAATAATGCAGTCCCAGAAAAATAAATTGGTAAGACATGGAGGAATGCTAACTGGTCAAGAAATGGCTGAGGTCATTACAGGAGCAAATGTTTACTCCTCACAAAGTTGAGTTTTTAGTAGCAATCCACACGTTCCTTCTATCAGCTTATTATATTTCTCGTTCTTACACCCATAAGCAAAATACAGGGTGGACAAGGAGAGAGTAAGTCCTGCCCAGTGCAGAAGTGTGACTGACCTCTCAAAAGGCAGCAAGTCAGGCAAAGGACACACAAGCCACCCTTGATTTGATCTGGATATGTATACACTCTAACTCTGATGAGGCAGCCATGAAACTTTCCTTAACTACCTTCAGTACAGAAGAAAACAAAAAAGAGACAATTTGCTTTTCCTAATGTAGGGATTCTCTAAAAAAAATTTTTTTAGTTATTTTATTTTTTTAATTTTCAACATTCACTTTCATAAGTTATAAAATTTTTCCCCCCCTTTCTCCCCTCTCTCCCTAAGACAGCCTGCAATCTGATACAGGAACTCTCTCTCCTTCTTTCTCTTTCTCTCTGTCTCTCTCTCCCTCTCTCTCTGCCTCTCTCTCTCCACACACACACACACACACACACACACACACATTCCTATTAAACATGTTATCATATTAGTCATGCTGTATAGAAGAATTATAAGGAATGGGAGAAGCCATGAGAAAGGAAAAACAAAACAGTAAATTGTCTGCTTTGCTCTGCATTTACTTCCATAGTTCTTTCTCAGAACGTGGATGGCATTTTCCATCTTGGGTCCTTTGGAATGGTTTTTAGGTCCTTGTATTGCCGAGGAGGGCTAGCAAAAGCAGTTATCTCAGATTGTAGAGCAGGGGTTCTTAATGTGGGGTTGGTGAACTTGTCTGGACTTTTTTGAGATTCTGTTGACAGTATCTCAGGATAATTGGCTTCTTTTATAATCCTATGCATTTTATTTTATCCTTTTAAGACCATTATTCTGAGAAATGGTCCATAGGTTTCCACTAGGACTGCCAAAGGACAGAAAAAATCAAGAACCTCTGTTCTAATGGAAAATTCAAAGGATGTTTATAATAATGGTTCCTTGGGGATAAGAAAGCCATGTATAATGTTTCCTGAAGGTTTTCTCTCAATTCCAAATATCCTGGTAAAAAGGAAAAAAGAATATGAATAAGGCATTGATGTAATTTTTTTTAATTGTCAGTGTTAATAGAAAAGGGTTCGCACAACAAACTTAAAGGCGTGGGCTGAATTCTATACTCTTCTGCGGTAATGTCATCCCTGTCTCTGTTGTCCAGTCAGTTTTTGGTTATAATTGACTCTTTTTGACCCCATTTGGGGTGTTCTTGCCAAAGAAACTGGAGTGGTTTACCATTTCCTTCTCCAGCTCATTTGACAAATAAGGAAACTTAGGTAAACAGGGTTAAATGACTTCCCCAGGATCTCACAGCTAGGAAGTGTCTGAGGCCAGATCTGAATGCAGGAAGAAAAGTCTTCAGACCTGGCACTCTATCCATCGTGCCACCTTGCTCCCCTATCCCTGACCTCTGAGAAG
This sequence comes from Pseudocheirus occidentalis, assembly GCA_028646575.1. Lineage (NCBI taxonomy): Eukaryota > Metazoa > Chordata > Mammalia > Diprotodontia > Pseudocheiridae > Pseudocheirus > Pseudocheirus occidentalis. The sequence goes on from CM053600.1 coordinate 9,259,059, forward strand.
CTAGCAGATGTATTACCATCATTTTAAGAAAGCCTGCACTAGAATCTGTCCTGTCAACTGAATTTATTCTTCACTTACATTTGTAGCTTATTTCTTGGTGTTTTTGTTTTATTGTTTTGCTTTGTTTAATTTTCATTACAACATTTAACACAAATATTTAATTCTATTTGAAATAACTGGATGGTTGACTAGGGTCTTGGAATCTTTCCATTACACGGGAATTCTCTTCAGAACAGGAGCTGATCAATATTGAGAACAGGGTCTTTGACCTCCAACATGTACTTTGTATATATCATGAGCTGTCTTCCTTCTTGGTAGACTCTTGTAATCAGCTCCTGGGCGAAATATTCCACGAATGTCAAGCTGGACCATTAAACTCTTAATAAGTTGAATGTGGAACCTTTCAGTTTGCTGCCAAGAAACATTGCCAGTTCCTGATACATAAACCAGAAAACAGGACTCTTGTTTAAATGTGCTCCCATACCTACTTACTTAGAACCAACTAATAAAGGAGGAAATACCATTGATTTTTATTGATTTAGTGTTCTCTAGACTTCCTGGGGGAAAGGCAGCTGTTTGGCATATTGTCGGAGGGTTTACATCATGATTCTGATAGCCTTTCCAATCATTGCTTGAGTTTTTATGTCTTTGTAGCACTTTGACTTGTCTAACTGGTATTTAGACCCAGCTAATTAACACAATCCCCCATAACTTTTTTTAAAAATAAAGCTTCATTTATTGGAACGATTACATCTGACGATTGTCAGTCCAACCAGTGTTCAGTATTATATTGTAGAATTTAAATCTGAAAGTCACCTCAGAGGCTATATAGTCTAGCCCCCTCATTTTAAAGATGAGGAAAGAGAGGCCTAGAGGGCTAATGAGATTTTGCCAAGGTCAAATGAGAAGGAAATAGTATGGCTGGAATGTGAATCCCAATATTTCTAAAAATTAGTTCTGCTGATTTCCCTCCACCCCCCCCCCCAGCCCTCCATAACTACTTTAATCCCACCTTCTGGGTGACCAAGAATACATGTCATAAGCATGAAACTTTAGTCCCCAGAGTTAATCAAATCTTGATAGCTTCCATACCTTTTATTATATTATTTTATTTCTGGAAGATAACAAACATTTCCATAACAGTATAATAAAACACTGATTTCACACAAAGCTGCAAATCTATTATGTGTAACTTGCGATTCCTTTTAAATATATAATAAAGTTATTATGTAAATACCTTTTTTTCTTTCCTCCCCCGGCCCTGCCCTAGAGATGACTACCATTAGATAGAAATATATGTGTGTATATGTTTGTGTATGCACATATATACACAATATATACATATATTTATATATAATCATTTATTCATGCTGATTAAAAATAGTACAGCTTCCACAGTCATCCAGGTACAATACAGATCCTAAATTACATAAACTTGGAGCATTTAAATGGATTAGTAGTAGGACCCCTTGAAATGTTTCCAAAATGAAGTCTAGAGTTGAGTGATCCATTAAGAGTTATTCATACAGTAACAGAGACTGAGACTGACACTAACCTTTCTTGCTGTGGAAAGAATACTAGATTGAAACTCAGGGGATCTGTATTTGAATTCCACGTCTCCAACTGATTGCTTAGAACTTCGCACGAGCCACTCGTGTCTTCAGTCCAGGGCTCAGTGTCCTCATCTGTAAAAAGAGGGATTTGGACCAGACGACCCCCGAGGTCCCTCCCAGGTTGAAATCTTATGAGATGATAGAGGATTGTGATTCAGCAAGAAAGTTAATTTTTGGGGGGGGGTGGGGGTGGGAGATGTCCAAATCACTTTCAGTTTCAAGTGCTAGGAATTAACTGCTAGCCAAAGGAGCTGAGATAATAATTCTGTCTTCTAATGCTTTGCTGACCCAAAGATGGATCTTTGAGCAATAGCTTTTGGCAGGCTGGTTCTTGGCTTATGTCATGGCTGTTAAAATAGCATGTCTGTCAATGAATTAAATATCCAGTGCTCTTTAGCTGGTGGCCTTAAGTAGAACAGAATATTTGTCCTTCTCATCGGGAGCCACTTCAAAGTGAGCTGAGTGTCTTTTCCTAAGCTAGAGGAAGATTCTAATAGAAAATGTCAGAAGAATATGTCGAGAGAGTCAAAAACATTCTGAAAATTTAATAGAGCAGCCAGATACTGTGCAAAATATGGCCCTTTTGTCAGCCAAACTCATTCCCTGCTTGAGCTCTTTTAAAAAAGGTACTGGAACATTCCTTGTTGAAAAGCACTGCCCGGTGAGCATTACAGGAGGTAATTACAGGAGGATAAGAATCAATGAATATGGTTGTTCTAGGAGAGCTCTGGGAGGAGATGATCTTTGCCATCCATTAAAGCTATTCATCAGGAAGAATATTTTTGATCCAAAATGTTTAGGTTTTTAGCAGCAACAGTTAAAAAAACAGAGACATTTGCAAACCTCAGAGCAGATAGTCCAGTATTATGAAGCAGTTTACTAATGTATCATAGATAAATAGATTCATAGATCTTCCAGATCATAGATTCACAGCTGAAAGGGACCCAAGAGACCATTTTATCTGATTCCTCCATTTTTTTAGGTGAGGAAACTGATTTCCAGAAAAGTCATATAGGGAGGAAATAGCAGAGATGGGATTGAAAATGATGTTGAATGAATAACGTGGAAATATGTTTAATATGATTGTACATGTATAGTCAATAGCAGATTGCATGCTAGCTTGGGGAAGGGGGAGAGGTAAAATTTGGAGCTCAGAATCTTATAAAAGTGAATGTTGAAAACTAAAACTAAATAAATGAATAAATAAATTGAAAATTAAAAAAAGAAATAAGAAAATACACTCTCTTTCCTTAATTCTGTTATATTTCTTGTTGCTTGATCACGTCTAATTCTTCATGACCCTGTGGTCCATTACTGTCTATTGGGTTTTCTTGGCAAAGATATTGGGATGTTTTACCATTTCCTTCTCCAGTGGATTAAGGCAAACAGAAGTTAAGTGACTTACCCAAGGTCACACAACTAGCAAATGTCTGAGGCCATATTTGAACTCAGGTCTTCCTGACTCTAAGTCCAGCATTCTATGTAGTGAGCCACCTAGCCCTCTGTCCCTTGTCCTGTTTCTAGCTCCTTCCTAAGGCTGACACTCTGACTACGAAAGCATCCACCTCAGGTTTTCAGGAAACTTTTTCTGTTGGGGTTCACAAGAACCAGAATTTGGAAAGTATAGAACAGGGGTTGATTAGCTTTATAAAAGATTCACTGCAGATGTTTTGTTTTTGTTTTACTAAACTCCCTATTACATTTAAAATATTATTTAAAAATTTTTTAAAGTATATTTTAAATGTACTTTTGTGGGTCTATGTGTTTCCCTGGAATATATTTACTTGAGCTGCCTTCCAAAGTCATCATTCAGAAGGGCAAACCAAATTGCCCTTAAATTCTTAAAGCCAAATCCTGAATTTGTTTCCTTGTTCTCTCTGGGAAGGTACTGCAAAACCTTCCATTCTATGTAGTGGCTGTCTGGTGAGCAGACTGGATTTATCTCTACTATCTTTCTCTAGGGTATTACGTAACTTAACTCTTTTCAACCTTCACAAAGCTCTCTCAAGAGGTAAGAAACTTATAAACAGGATAGGTAGTTTGTAAGTGCTTGGCAAACAGAAGGGTTGTGGAATCAGACTTATCAAGAGATGGGTTTTGCACATATCCAGTAGAATTTTGGAGATGAACAGAATTGAAGATCATAACAAGAAATGCAAGTTTATATTGTTGCCAACCCAGAACTATCCCCAAATGCTAATGTGTAAGGGAGGTGAAGGAACAGGAATAAAGCCTACAAAATGCCTACTATGTGCCACGTGCTGTGCTAAGCACATTTACAAATGTTATCTCATATGAGCCTTAGAACAACTTTGTGAGGTAGCCACTATTATTTTACAATTGAGGAAACTGAGGCAAACAGAGGTTAAGCAACTTGCCCCGAGTCACATAACTAGTGTTTGAGGCCAAATTTGAACTGAATTCAGGGCACTCTATCCCCTGTGCCACCTAGGTGAAAGAACAGACAGTCCTTGTACAAAATATGCATCCAACAAAGAAGTCAAGTCAACAAGCATTTAGTAAGCTCCTACTAGTTGCCAGGAATCAGTCAATTCAACAAGCGTTTAGTAAGCTCCTTCTATGTGCCAGGAATTAGTCAACAAGTGTTTAGTAAGCTCCTACCATGTGCTAGGAATTGTACTAAGTGATGGAGATAGAAAGGAAGGTGAAAAATAGTCCCTGCTCTCAAGGAACTCAAAGCTGAATGGTGGAATGCAATGTGAAAACAACTAAACAGAGAAGATTATATGTATATTATATATATATGTATAATTATATAATGTAGCATAATGAAAAATTATAATGTAAAAATTATATGTAATGTTATATGGTTATGTGTAATACAATATGTAATGAGTACCTAATAACATATAATATGCATACCACATTATGTGTAATATACCATATTATAGTCTATATTGCTATGTAATATATAATTACCACATTATACTTATTTTAATATATAATATACATATACAATACCTATTGCATATGTTATATATAATATACATATATTAGACATCTATGTACACATGATATAATAATTTATTACTCTAATATAATCTATTATTATAGCACAATTATAGCATATAATTGGAGATAAACAACAAAGGTATAGGTAGCATTAAGGCAGTTCTTAGCTACTGTAGCAGAGCTGCAGCAAAATAATGATCTTTGGGGAGAATAACTAGGTGATAAAAGGACCAAGATAATCTGTTTACTTTCTGTGTTAAATGTGAAAAAATAAAATCCGATGGGGATTTTATTTTTAATGTTTTCATTCTGTTTCATTTAACTTTTTTCGGTCTCAGTGTCCTCCTCTGTAAAGTGAAAATAATAATATCATCAGCCTCATAGAGCTGTTATAGGCATGAAGCAGGGATATGCTGGCAAATATTTAACAACAGGCTCCTTGACAAAAAAGGGTCCATTAAAATTTAATCTGCATTATTAGGGTTTTCCCCATAACTTTCTTTAAGTCTAGAGCCACAATAATCAATGAAACAATAAATCAAGTCCTGACTTGTAGCATTTGCTCATTTCTAAGGTATAAATGCTCATATTGAAAATTTAGTGATTGACTCTCATCAGCCTCTTTGAGTAAGCTCTAGAATACCCCTTGGATCATGTCAACAAGAGCCCAAACATGGGCTGCTACGTGGCACAGTGGAGAGAGCATTGCGCCTCGGGTCAGGAGGACCTGAATTCAAATTTGACCTCAGACGCTGACTGTGTGACCCTGGGCAAGTCACTTAACCTCATCACCCACTCCCCGCCAAAAAAGAGCCTATATATGCCATCCATTTCACTAAGCACTGGGGATATTAAAAATGTTTTTAAAAAATCCCTGCTCTCAGGGAGCTCACTGTCTAACTGAAGGGACAACAAACAAATAACCATATGCAAACAAGATCTACATGGGATAAATTATAGATAATTACAGATAATCAATAACCAAGGTACTAGTATTCAAGAGGATTGGTAAGGGATTCTTGTAGAAGATGAAATTTTAATTGGGACTCAAGACAGTATATAGAAAGGACTTTGTATCTTTAAAATGCTGTATGCACAGGGCACTGAGTGCCTTACAAGACAGATGTTGCCCGTGCTGTGGATTTGTTCCTTTCTCTAGCCATACATAGTCTAAGATCCTAACTATCACCATCCACCTACTTAATGTATGTTTGTGACATTTTTTGATAAATATAAACCTAATGAGGGCAGAGATTGCTTTATTTAAATCTTTTTATCTCCCCTTGCACAATAGCGCAATATTCTGTGCAGAATAGGTACCTGTTGATGTTCTAGTCTGGGTTTGACTCAAGCCAGTTCCATAGTAGTTTGTTTGACCTTGGAATGAAATGAGACACTTGTAGGTCACTCGGTAGTTAACAAAAGGACATTAGTTTATTTAGCCACAGCAGGAGAAGGACATTCTACAAGGGTATATGCTGCTTGGTATTGTGGAGATCAGGAACTAATACCGATAGCCTGAGGCTTTAGTTCCTGAGCTGGTCAAGTCTTGAAGATGGTTTCAATGTTTTCAGTACATTTTAAGGAAAAACTAGCCTAACTCACCTGGTAAGGAAGGGGTAGTAGTGATAACACAGGATATCATTCCCACCACAGCTGAATTTTAACGTATATGTTCTAGGAATCAGAGAAGCAGATGTTGATGAAGAAACAAGTTAATCAATACTATTGAAAAAATAACATAGTAAATCATTGCTGCATTCTTGGTAACATTATTTTCATTTATACAAAGGATAACACTGTTATCTATAAAAGCTAGGTGCAGAGAGAAAGCCAGGGTTTGGCATTGTTGAGGTAGAATATGAAATAATTATGCTTAGAGGGTTTTTTTTTGAAGATTTACTTTTTGAAAGGCAAACCAGTTCTTGGGATAAGCCAAGTTTAATCAAGATTAGTCAAGGATAATATTAGAAAAACCTTCCTTTGTGGTTGAAAGGAAGATATTTGAAGTGGTAGTCCCACCTGGAGAAAAAGTACTGTAACTGACCACCTTGAGTTCTGCCCATTCTGGGCTTCATGGTGCCCTAGAGTGACTTAGCAGTGACTGAAGCAAGTTGGCATTCCTGTATGCAACCCCTATTCCTTTGCCTTTAAAAGGCAATGGCTAATACCCCTTATTCTAATCCCACTCTTACTGACAAGCTAGACCTTGAAGCAACACTACATCTCCCCCTCGAGGTTCAAGGGGGTACATCTAAGGGCTCATCCAAGATGTCTTTCTTTAATGCTCTAGATTTGATCCGCATGGTATTTTTAGAGTCTTCCCCCCCAATATTTACACCCATTGATGCATGTCCCAATTTCATTTAACCAATTGACATCAATTATCTTTTTGCAAAGAGATATTTACTGGGAAGATATAGCAAGAATAGATGTTTTAAACCATTTCTGCATGCATTGGAGGGGAGGGATGGGAGGTGGTGATGTCACTCTTTCATCTATCTCATAAATCTCTGGGAAGTCTGAGTCTCGTACTTAAAGCAATTGCTACAAAGAATTTTCTCCACAAAATTCACTTGCAAATGCATTGTAGCTTCTGGATGAGATGAATCTTAGCTATCACTGGGATGAGTCAAGCAACACTCTTTGGAGCCTCTGCTGCTGCCTTACTCCTACTTGACCTCTAGCAAATTCATCATGGACTTCAGCTTCCATACTTCTAGTGCTCATTATTCTGACCTTTGCAGCTCACAAGATTGTATCCGATGCTCCTTCATCTAAAATAAGGAATGAACAAATTCAATGACTTAAAGAACAGAGACATATAGTTGCCAGCTGCCCATCTCTGTCCTCATACCCACATGGGACTGGTCTCAGCAACAGTGGGGTCATGGACATTTACTTTATCCTACATCTGGATGAAAAGGGACTTTTGATTTATCCCCTACAGAGACCCACAGCAACTCATCCTCCTTACTGGAATAGCTAGGAAAAGGAAAGAGAAATTTTTCTGGTTGGTTTTTGAAGACCTTTGAAGACATTCTCACTTCTAATGCAACAACAGCCCATTGTAAAGACTCCTCTTTTATATATGATGGGCACACTAGAACCTGTTAGAATACCTGTGAATGTTAGAATCCCTCCCAAATTAGGGGATAGGGTCCTTCCATTTTCTATCTTCACACTTTTCAAAAGCAGGTTCCCCAGCTCTTCCACATGGGCATTCAGCAGACACTATGTTGTAAGTGCTCTGAGAATGAGCTCCATTGGCGAGGCTCCCTTACAGTCATGCTCAATATAGTGCTAAAGGGTTACAGGAACACCTAGGGTAAAGTGAGTTCACACCTTAGCTAATCTTTGCTGAGGGATTCGCACCTTGTTAAGGAAAAATAAACTGGATTTAAGAGGATCTTGACAGACTTCTCCAGGATAGAGCCCTCTTCACTAGGAATTCCCAGAAAAACTCAGAACACAGGTAAAAAATAAAATTCTCCACAGAAGGAGCTAACAGGTGAGTCTGATTCTGAGCAGAAGGAAAGACCAGATAAACACTTCCCAGCACCATCGGCACCTACTGCTTTCCAACACTTTGGGAGATGCCCTTCTAGCTCTTCTGGGGCTCCAATACATCCATTTGTACTCTGTCTTACAAAGAGCTGGCTTTCTAGATTTCCTACTCATCTTCTCCACATTTTGCTTTCTCCATCCTTGCCTTCCCATTTTTACAGCTCCTTTTTTATGTGTCATATCCTCAGCACATAGCATGATAACTGGAAGATAGTAAACACCTTAATAAAGTCTCTCTCTGTCTCTCTATCTCCATCTCTTTCTCCCTTTAGATTGCTAGCTCCTTAAAAAAATTGTTCATTCCTTGAGGGTCAGGACTGTCTTTTGCCTCTTTTTGTATCCTCAACACTCGGCATAGTGTCTGTCACATAGTAGGTGCTTAATAAATGTTTATTGTCTATCTATCGATCTATTTATCTATCCTTCCATCCATCCATCCATCATCCATCCATCTATCTATCTATCTATCTATCTATCTATCTATCTATCTATCTGTTCCAGTGTGAACCCCCAAATCTGAGAGGACATCAAAGCATGACCCAGTACGAACATGGTCAGCAGCCACAGGAAGGGTTCTCTCCTAGAGGGAAGGGCATGGCAACAAGCTTGCCAATACATGCCACCTTTTAACTAAGCAATTCAGGCTTTTTGGAGCAGCCTCAGTTTGGGCAAGGAATGGCATGTTCCAGCTTAATGGGGCCCAGGATTTGGAGGGGAGAGGCTTGTTTCCTAGAGGTCATCTGTGCTAGCTTAGCTAGAAGAATTTTTTGGGTCTGAATCAAGAAGAAATGTTCCATTCTCAGGGTGGGCAGGAAATCTCAGGACTGCCTGGAGAGGCAAGCCTCTCCAAATTCCTAGTGAGTCTTGTAGCTCCAGATTCAGAATAGTAGGTCAGGGCAGTATCAGGAATATTGTGCTAAGAAATCAAAGGATTTTGTCTACAGGCAATTCTAGCAGGACCTTCAGGAGAGTGAATAGGCATGCTTCTCCATTGCTCTATTCCAGTCTTCCCTCTTCCTTCCCTCTTACCTTCCCTCAGTCGCATCTCCTGCTTTGAGGTTCTCTCCATTTTGATATATCACCTTATCTGGGTCCTAGTGGCTGTTGTTTATCAGTCTTTCTCCCTCTTTGTCAAGGAATCCCAAGATTCCTTTTAATTTACTTTTTTCAAAATTAATCAAATTCTATTTTCTCTTCCTCCCACATCCTCCCACCCCATTGAAAACAAAACCAAACCCCCACAAATACGCATGGGCGAACAAAATAAGCTCTCACCTTGGCCACATACAAAAAATGTCTCATTGTGAGTCAGCCAACTTTCTGTTGGAAGGTGGAGACCATCTTTCATCATCGGTGCTCTGGAATTATGAGTGGTCATTGAACTGATAGGAGTACTTAAGTCTTTCAAAGGTGTCTATCTTTACAATGTTGCTATAGAAATGAGTTTTCCTGGCTCTGCTCACTTCACTCTGTAGCATCAGTTCATAAGAGCCTTCCCAGGATTTTTTAATAAATATTCTCCTTCATAATTTTTTTTAACAGAACAATAACATTTCAGGTTCCTCGTTTGAATGGGGGGAGGGAGATGGTAGACACGATGGACATGTTTGCAAGCAGATATTGGATGAGAAAAAATGGGAAAAGAGGTAGAGGGAGTGACTAAAAAGACAAGCTTCTGAAGGAAATGAGGGAGGAATAGAAAGAAGCAGAAATGTTGGCACTGGCAAAGAGAAGGTCACCTCATCCTCAGAAATTGGGGCAAAGGAGAGGCTGAGGTGATTTAACATGTGGGATTGGGTAATTGTCCTTTTTCAGTAATGTTCCCATGACCCCATTTGGAGTTGTTGTTGTTTTTTTACCAACAGTACTGCAGTGGTTTGCTATCTCCTTTTCCAGCTCATTTTATAGATGAAGAATGGAGGTAAACAGGGCAAAGTGATTCGCTCAGGGTCACATAGCTAATAAGTGTCTGAGGCTAGATTTGAACTCAGAAAGATGAGTCTTCCTGACTTCAGGCCTGGTGGTCTATCCACTGTGGATTGGGTAGAGGAAGGCATAAAACATGAATGCCTTCAATTTTTTCCAGTGAATTATGAGGGGAGTTCTTCTGCTAAAAGAGATGGAAGAAGGTGGTGGTATTTAAAAAAGGACAATAGACAGTCATTCAGACCTAAGCATGAAGTTCCTGGCATGGATAAAACTCTATTCTATGTGCCAGGATGCCCATGAACTAGTGAATATGTCCTAATGCTTGTCTCAATCTTATAAAGCTAAGTCTGCATTCTACAGACAGAGCCGGCCTCAGGATTATAAAAGCTTCACATGCTCAATCAATTCTCCCGCGGTAGTTGGCAAGGAATAGTCTCCCACAAGAAGTATCTTGTGCAGCAAAAAGAAAAATGTGCAGTAGCAGGATGGGAGGAAAGGGAGACGGCCTAAAGGCTGAACATTAACAGTATCTGCTCCTGGTTTCAAAAACTGTGAGCCATCTGGAAAGAAACTGTCTTGCAAGAGACCTTCAGGGAATAAGCAAGAGGAGATGGTGCTGGGGGAAGGGCAGAAGGAGCGTAGCTCCAGTGAAGGGAGAAGGAATTTTCCAAATGGTAAAAGAAATGCCACAGAGCCATTAACTTAGAAGGGCAATGGTAGAGCCAAGAGGTAGCTGGATGCCTGGGTGGAAAGACCCCGGGCTTGGAGTCAAGAAGACCTGAGTGCAAATATGCTCCCTCAGTTTCCTCATCTGTCAAACAAGCCAGAGACGATATTTCCCCCAAATTTTAAGCTGAAACATTTTTACCAAATCTGAGTATTCAGTAGAAATAACTGATCTCTCTTCTGGTTGATTAAAGAGTATGCTGAAATCTATTATAGGTGCCAGCTATTTGAGTCAAGTCAATAAGCATTTGCAGTGTTTCCGAGGGTAAAATTCCACATTAGAATAGATCCAAAAACAAGCTCCTTGTTTTAATTTAATCAATTAACAAGCCTTTATTAAGCAATTACTATACTCCAGGCCTTGGGCTAAGTAGGAAAAAAGAAAAAAATACCCTTAAGGCACTTATATTCAAATGAAGAGAGAATCTCTCTCTCTCTCTCTCCCTCTCTGTCTCTGTCTGTCTCTCCCTCTCTCTCTCCCTCTCCCTTTCTCTCTCTCTCTGTCTCTCTCTGTCTCTCTCCCTCTCTCTCCCCCCCTCTCCCCCCCTCTTTCTCCCTCCCTCCCCTCTCCCTCTCTTCTTCCTTCTATTTCTCCCTCTCCCCCCTCTCCCTTCCTCTTTGTAGGTAAATAATAATAGTGTAGTGGTTTTAATAGCTAGAATTTATACAGCAGCTTAAGGTTTGCAAAGTGTTTAATCTCATTTAATCCTCATAGCAATCCTGGCAGGTGGGTGCTATTATGACCCCCATTTTACAGGCAGCTAAGTGGCAGAGTAGATACAGTGCTAAACCTGGAATAAGGAAGATCAGAGTTGAAATGTGACCTTAGACACTAGCTGCGTGACCCTGGGTAAGTCACTAATCTTCTCAGTGCTCTAGGCTAAATTGTAAAGAAATTTCTGACCTTCAGTAGAGAAGCAGTTTTCTCCTAGAAGGAAAGTTTCATTGGTCAAAAAAAAAAAAATCTGTCTCCCACACTGATAACTATTACAGATAACAACTGAAGATCAAGTGGGTGTAGGACAGAAATTTTGTCACCCACTGAGTTCTATTATAGCCTCTGACTATGTTTGAAATTTTAAGAGAGATGCGTTGATCCCAGGAACGCAAGGTCTTTGGAAGACAGATCTCTCCCATTAAAGTAAAAGGCAGTGTAGAACTTGATTCAAAATAAGTCAACTCATATTAAATAGAACTAAAACTTGACTAACTTTTCCTAACAGTTTGACTGCATGAGTAATAGCTTTTTGATATTTCTAAGGAAAGACATGATTGCCTTGCGTTAACGTGGATCAGGGAAGAAGAAGATGTCTTTCCCCCGGGGTTTTATCACAACACTGAAAGTTGACAGCATGTTTTCACCCTGGCGGCTTTCTTCAAATTGGCAAGGGATTTAGAAGCCACCTCATTGGGAGGCAGCTTCATTTGGGAACAGATGCTAGACATCACTCATAGCATCCTCAACTCTGGAGAAGTATATCACTGAGAAAGTGTATATCTCTGAGATGTCATATCCGTAGGATTTTTTTTCTTTTTTAGTATAAGCATAATAAAAGACCAGAAGAGATAAGGCAAGCTAATCAGAGCTCTTAAATTTATAGATCCCATTTTGGTGTTAGCATGTGAGTTAGAAAAATAAGTATTTGTCTATTAGAGGAATGGCTTCAATAGATCAAGAGGAACTTTGAATTCCAGATGGGAGGGGGACATCTCTTTGAACTGTTCTATGTCACTTCATTCCCAGATCTGTTGAAAAATGGTTCTACCTGGAAAGACTTACTTGATGCTGAGTGAAGTGAGCAGGAGCAGAAGAACATTGCATGACAAAGTAACAGCAATATTGTCGATGAGCAACTTTGATAGACTTAGCTCTCCTCAGCAATGCAATGATCTAAGACAATCCAAAGGACTCCTGATGGAAAATGCTTATCCACATCCAGAGAAAGGACTTTGGAGTGTGAATGCAGATCAAAGCATTTTCTCTTTCTTTTTCTTTCTTGTGGGTTCCCCTTTTGTTCTGATTCTTCTTTCACAACATGACTAATGTGGAAATATGTTTAATATGATTACATATGTATAAAGCCTATATCAGATTGCATGCCATCTTGGGGAGGGGGAAAATTTAGAACTCAAAATCTTACAAAAGTGAATGGAGAAAACTAAAAATAAATGAATTTTAAAAAAGAATAATAGTTCATTCTACCTCATGAGACTTGGGGTAAAAGAATGAATGAAAATAAATGAGTGAATGAATAGAAAAAATCAATTATTATGCCCTTACTATGTGCAGATAGGAAGTGAGGTCAGCTCACACTCTCAAGGAGCTCACATTCCAGTAGTAGAGATGATACAGATAGAAGGTTTCAGCTGTAAGTCAGATGGAAAGGTTCCAGGATCCTTAGGTTGCTGATTCAAAACAGACATTAGTGCTTCTTCTTTAATGTCATCTTCATTGATAAAATGGTACCACTTGATAATGTTGAATCATTTGACAATTCCAATGACTTCCTTTTCTGAACTTACTGTCCTTCAGCAGGAGAGACCATAGTGCCTATAAGAGTAATTGCCAGGCTGTATCTCCCCATGGGTTACCCAGGGCTTCTCAGGATGATGGGGACTGGAAGCATTGCTATTCCCAAGACTCTTGAGTTCAGAGTCCTAGCTGTCTCCATTGGGATCTGAGAGGAGATAGTGGTCAAGGTGGTGGCTGTTTAACCTGCTGCCTCTTGTTTCTCCCTCAGGGTGCCTTGCTGCCTCAACTTGCTGACCTGTGAATGGCAATTGATTGGCAGTTGGTGGGGATTGCCAGTCTCTTCCCACGGTGGTTGCTTTTTGGGGGTTGATGATTGCATTCCAGAGGATGATGCCTTCCAGGTAGAACTGGAAGGGAAGGAACAAGAAAAGGGAGCTAGGAGAAAGCACATCCTTCCCAAAATTGACAATCTACATGAGCATGGTCACTGCTCAATGTTATGCTTTGTGGAGATGTGGTATGGTGGTGTAGTTGCATACTCAGACATTTAAAATATGTAGAATCAGTTCTCTTTCATGGCTGCCATACAGGAGAGTGTATGGATATGGGGTGGTAGCTGGGAGTTTCTCAGTAATAGTAAAATATAGGAAGGAGATAAGTGGAGATAGCATGGGATTTTTTCCCCCTGAGAATATATTGACCCAGAAAAGCTCTTAGGGTATGATGAATAAAGCCAATTGCCTTGAATTATAGGATTCAAAACAAAAAGAAACCTTTTTGATCCGGCAAGACAAAAGTCAAGATGACTGGCGATGGCCTGTGATGTCTGACCAAGCCCTAAGCACCCCACACTTTCTGTTTCAGCCACCTTCAAAGTTGGAACAAATTGTTCACATCCACCCATCCCACCTGGGGAAATATGTTTGGGAGAGACAGTCCTTTATTCACTGATGGGTGTGAGGCCCATGGCTTACCCTTAACCTACTTTAAACCATTTACAGATGTTTACCAGGGTGTGGCTGTTGCTCATGCTACCTCTTCTTGGAGCCAAAGGTGAGAGTTGGGTGAATCAGGTGGACACCAAAGATGAATGAACCGTCCTGAAAAGGGTGTGGCAAGCCCTCACACCAGACCTGCTAGTTCTCCAAACTCCTGCTAAGTTCTCTACATAGAGAGAAGACCTTCCAAATCAGGTGTTGTGAGTTATGTTCACTATCACTGTCTGATTTTACACTTATTCCTTCCATGAATGCTATATGTATTTGTGGGAGGGAGTTATTTTTGTTGGAGAATGTTTTAATTTTCTTCGTTTGAGAGCTATATTAAAAATAATTTATTTCTAAAATTTATTTTTAGTATTATTATTTTTCAAAATGCTGGGACAATTTACTTTTTGTCCAGTACAGTTTTCACTTATAGCTCCGGGAAAAAAAGGCTTTTAAAAAGCCCTTTCTGATTCAAATGGAGCTATTTGACTAAGCTTCTAAACACCAAATCACTCTGACTTTCATTGAAAGTCTCTGGGGCTCATAGTGGCTTAGCAGTGTAAATAGAGATTGTTTTCTGTTGGTCCAGAAACTTTGAGGGCTTTCCCTTCCCAGATGGATATTTTCGTGGTGGTAAACTGAACCATCTTTAGTCTCAACTCTTACACAACTCTTAGTCATTGAATAGGCATTGCCTTGGACAAATGGAGACCCTGGAAAGACCTTAATTTAGAAATGCCAAGGTCACCTACCACATCCTGGGCCAGCCTCAGTGGTTGTGACACTGAACTTTGATGGCTCTGGAGGAAAGAGTGAAGCTGATGACTTTACAAATCTCTATCTCACTTGAATCGTATTGAAAAGCAAGTCAAGACATCACCCACTTGACATCAGTGGTCCTCAGAGAGAAGGAAGAACAACACAGTAGGGCCACATAGCAAGTGGAAGAGCAAGCACTTTAACTGAGATTCTCCAATTTGCTTTTCACTGCACCGTGTCCTTCCCTTTTCCATCTCCTTCCTTTTGCTTCTAACTGGGACTATTCCTTTATGTTTATTTTAATCTGACTTTACCAGTATAGAAACTGCTGAAGAAAGAGTTCAGTATTACTTTACCCCATGTCCTCACCTCCTTTGAGACAGATCTGTCTATAATCCTTTGGGGTGTATAGGAAGAAAACCTGTTGCTTCTCTAGATGCATTGTAATATTTTCAAACATTCTTTTACTTTGATCAAGTTATAAATTTTATAGTTCCAAGCACAAGATGGCATTTGAAGACGAAAGGCCTGTCTTGCATCATTTAGTGAGTACATAGAGTATTTATGAGCAAAAATGATCAAATTCTTAGGAATTGTCGCTCTCTTTGGCTAAGTTTTATTACAATCATTCATAATAGGTGCAAATGCAAGTACTAGGAAACAATACTAGCAATAGGAAAGAAACATTTGTGTTTTTTTTTCCAAAAACACATTTCTTTTAACTATAACTTCCTAAAAAACTCAGAAACTCCTTTTTTGTGTTGGCCAAGGGTTCTGCTTGTCAAGGTTTCAGGCTACTAAGAGCGTACTTTTACATGGAAGAAGAATCTTCACTTTGACTTACGATCTTAATGGAAAGTGGATATTACACACTAGTATTTTTTAAAAAAGGTTTGGCATGTGTCTTCTTGTGCTTAATGGTGACCCAGACAATGAATCTGCTCTCTAGTAAACAAGCCTACTGAATCATATATACTAAACCACTTAAATGATCTCATCAATGTGGCTATTCCCTCCATTGAGGCAAATCACAATCCAGCCAAGCCTGTTTATCCTGTTCAACTCTTGTTCATGGCTTCCCATAAATTCTCTATGGAACCTGGGTTGGGGGCTGGCGAGGTTTTCTTTTTAACATAATAGAAGCTTTCTTCTTCTTCATCGTCGTCATCATCATCATCGTCTTCTTCGAGGAGGGAAGGCAGGACAATTGGGGTTAAGTGACTTGCCCACACCCATCACAGGGCTAGTAAGTATGTCAAGTGTCTAAGGCTGGATTTGAACTCAGGTCCTCCTAACTCTAGGGCTGGTGCTCTATTCACTGAGCCACCTAGCCAACCCTAGAAACTTTCTTTAGGCAAGTAGATGGCACATTTGGGGCAGCTAGGTGGTATAGTGGATAGGGTTCCAGGCCGGGAGTCAGGAAGACCCAGTCTTTCTGAGCTCAAATCTGGCCTCAGACACTTAGTATCTGTGTGACCCTGGACAAGTCACTTAACCCTGTTTGCCTCAGTTTCCTCATT
Organism: Pseudocheirus occidentalis; assembly: GCA_028646575.1. NCBI lineage: Eukaryota > Metazoa > Chordata > Mammalia > Diprotodontia > Pseudocheiridae > Pseudocheirus > Pseudocheirus occidentalis. The sequence goes on from CM053600.1 coordinate 9,275,605, forward strand.
TGTCAAATGAGCTGGAGAAGGAAATGGCAAACCTCTCTAGTATCTTTGCCAGGAAAACCTCAAATAGGGCTATGAAAAGTCAGACAGCTGAAAACAATTCGATAATAACAACAGGTGTCACAGTGGATAGATAGAGTGCTGAATTTGGAGTCAGGAAGACCTGAGTTTCATTGCCACCTCATGCCCTTACTAGCTGTGTTATCCTGAACAACTTACTTAACCTCTCTTGGCCTCAGTATACTGTTTCTTTTCCTTCCTCCCTTCCTCCATCCCTCTCTCTTTTCTTTCCTTCCTTACTTCCTTTCTTTCTTTTCTTTCCTTCCTTCCTTTCCTTCTTTTCTTTCCTTCTTTTCTTTCCTTCCTTCCTTCCTTCCTCCCTCCCTTCCTCTATTCTTTCTTCCTTTCTTTCTTTTCTTCCTTCCTTCCTTCCTTCCTTTCTTTCTTTCTTTCTTTCTTTCTTTCTTTCTTTCTTTCTTTCTTTCTTTCTTTCTTTCTTTCTTTCTTTCTTTCTTTCTTTCTTTCTTTCCTTGACAATTGGGATTAAGTGACTTGCCCAGGATCCTGCAATTATGAAGCATCTGAGTCTAGATTTGAACTCAGGTCTTTTTGACTCCAGGGCCATAGTTATTTGTAAAATAAGGATAATACTAGCACCTCCCTCGCAAGGTTTTGTGAGGATGATATAACACATGTAAAAGTATTTTGCAAATCTTCAAACACTCCATAAATTGTTGTCAATGACTCCTGACATCTTGAAGGTACCAGTGCAGCACATAGACTGGCCATAAATTTATTCTTGCCTGATTCTCAATGTGTGGCATCTTATTCATATCCATGATGCAAGTCCTCATTGTCCTCTGGGAGGTACTGATTTTAATACTTCAGAGATTATACTGTCCCATGTCTTACAATCATATAACAACATTGATTCTGCCATGATGGTAGCAGGGTGGTAACAGAGGAAGCCAGAGGTTTCAGAATTTATATCTATCTAACACCTCTCTGTCTCTGTCTCTGTCTCTGTCTCTGTCTCTCTCTGTCTCTCTGTCTCTCTGTCTCTGTCTCTGTCTCTCTCTCTCTGTCTTTCTCTCTCTCTCCCTCTCTCTGTCTCTCTCTCTCCCTCTCTCTGTCTCTGTCTCTGTCTCTCTGTCTCTCTCTTTCCTCTAACTCCCTCCTTTACATTATATATATTATATATACATATATGTGTGTTCCGTCCGTCCGTCTGTCTGTCTGTCTAGAAAGAGAGACAGAGACAGAGAGAGTGCTATTTCCAGGCTAGATTCTTCTTTACACAAAACCTTTCTGATGACCAATCCTGAAAACATAAAACCTAAAATACACATCCTCTTATATAAAAAGTAATGGAAAAATAGTAGGAACAGTAAAGTGGGAGTTGGGAAAATAATTTTATGTTTCTTTTGAATCATTCTTTAAGAATGTTTTAGGCATTCTCTGGTAGCTTTTAAATATTTACTTTTAAATTTTGGCACGCAAGTGGATGACCGCTCATGAAGTGTGTTGTACTTAGCTGTGAGCTGGACAAAGTGACCCTTGAGGTCCCTTCAAACTCTGAGATTCTGTGCGGTAGAAAGAGAGAGAATGTTTTTCAAATTCGTCATCAGAAGAAATCCTCATAAAATCATGATTGTGAACATTGTCTGTATAAGTGATAGCAAAAGTCCCAGAATTGGACCTTTTCAAAAACATCATATATAGTTTTGTTGAAAAAAGTCAGAAACAAGTATATCCAAGGTATATGGACAGCACATCATCTCCCCATATTTTGTTAATTAGTAGAGAGGCAGGGGCAGCTAGATGACTTGGTGGATAGAATGACAGCTCTCAAGTCAAGAAGGCTTGAGTTCAAATCTGGTCTCAGACAACTTACTAGCTGTGTGACCCTGGGCAAGTCACTTAATCTTGTCTGCCTCAGTTTTTTTATTTGTCAAATGAGCCAGAGAAGGAAATGGCAAGCCACTCTAGTATCTTTGCCAGGAAAACCCCAAATGGGGTCATGAAGAGTTGGGCACAACTGAACAACAAGAGAGAGAGAGAATTTTAACAGTGTACTCCTTGGAAATGGCCTAAAAGTCTTAATTGAAAATCTAAGAATATGGCTACATTCTAGGGCTGTAAAAAATGCTAATCTATTAGCCCCTAGTTTTACAGTTGGGTTAAAAAAATTGATCCACATCTTGATTTGCATACATGTTCCTATTTTACTAGTACAAACTGGCCTTATCAGTGTTAGTGATGATAGCGATAGTCTGTAATGAGGGATGAACCCTCTGATTGCAGGCATTAGCACAGACCAAGTAAACATAGCTTTACACCCCCAGACTAACTTTTAGCTAGCATGGTCAGCTTTCTTATGAGCATTCATGCACACAGCATTTTTATCCCAATCTTTGAAATTTTCTTCACTTATTCCAGTTTGCTTTGTCTCTAGAACAGCACTTACATACATCCATTGACGGGCATCAAATTGACCAACTCGTAGGTGGTCCAGTGGATAGAGCACCAGGCCTGGAGTCAGGAAGAATCATCTTCTAGAGTTCAAATCCAGCTTTACACACTTAATGGCTGTGTGAGCCTGGGCAAGTCACTTAATACTGTTTGCCTCAGTTTCCTCCTCTGTAAAATGAGCGGGAGAAAGAAATGCCAAACTACTCCAATATCTTTGCCAAGAAAACCCCAAACAGAGTTACAAAAAGTCAGACGTGACTGAAAAGAGCTCAAAAACACTCATTCATTCATTTGTTCATCCTTAGGACGGCAAGGATTTTTCCACGCCATTTTTGAGACTGAATTTCCCATTTGGAACAGCCTATCACAATACCCGCCTAATAAACTGGAGTTTAAAGGTTGTTATGGCATGGACAAGTCAACTAAGAGGATGGATGTGCAAGAAACCAAATGGGAAGAGAGTAGTAGTAAGATATTGCTGGCTAGCTGGCTGCCTGACCATCCACAAAGAGTTCCCAGAACCCTGCTGGCCCCAGAGCTGAGAGAAGGGACGCCATTGGGCAGCAGGGATCCTAAGGACTGTTAAAAGCAAGACAAGAACTTAGCCCCAAGTGAATATGGCCATCACCTGCCTTAAACTCCTAAAAATAACTAGTTGTTTCTTTCAAATATATCAAGAGGACTTTTAAAATGAATCTACGTTTGTTTATTTTTTTCCCAGTTCATCAGACTCATGATAAAATGTTCAGAGAAAACAGAGCAAAACCATTCAAAATCTCTTAGTGTACAGATGAAGAAACTGAGTTCCATAAAGGTCAGACCACTTATCCAAGTTCATATGGGTAATAAATGGCTGGGCCATGAGCCCAGGGCTTCTGACTTGACATTCACCTCTTTCCATGGTACCAAACCAGTTCCCACATCTAGTAATTGCCAGTTTTCTCTTTTAGATGTTTCAGATTTCATTGTCTTGATACAGCCTCTCCTCTATGGCTTGGCAGTATTGTATGATATGATTACTTTATGGGACCTTAGCCCTTAGCCTCCACTACCGTTATAGATGGAGAATAACAGACGTGTTCAAATAAATTGATAATGTATATTTTAAGAGCCTAGGAGCTATTCCAGTTCCTTGCAGTCATCATTTTTTTCTCGTGATTTTTTTCTTTTCAGAGAGCATAATTTTGGAATTACATCCAACACTGACACAGAGAGAAATAATATTATTAAGATCTCAATTGATTTTTCTTCTTAGAAACATGTCACTTTACACTGAAGCATTCCCCAATTTACCAAAGTCTTAATGAACAAAGTAGATAAATTCAGCGATAATTGTTCATATTGGGGAAAGATTTCTTGATTTGCAGCATTTAGAAGCTCTTTATAGAAATCTTTTATATGTTTTCTCTCTGTATTTATATAACTCTTTAAAGTTTTCTGAATGCCTTACAAATATTATCTCATGTGAAGTAGGGAGGTACTGTTATTATCCCCATTTATAGCTGAGGAAACACAGGCAAATAGCACTGGGTTACACAGCTAGGGAGTATCTGAGGCAAGACTGGAACTCGGGTCTTCATGACTCCAAGTCCAATGCAATCCATATATAAATTGTGTGTATGTATATACACATACACACATGTATATATACATGTATGCATCTGTACATATGGAGATACACATAGACATATCCACACACACATATGTATTTATATATAATAGACATGCACATATATAACACTCCATAGCTGCCTTTCAAAAAGGAATTCCTTTAAATTTATCAGTCAAGATTTGCCTTTAAGGGTCTGTGTGTTATGTCATAGAATAGTAAATAACCTGCTTGTCAATGCTTTATGATTCAACTCACAGCTTTTCAGAAACACATCAGTTTTCTTTTTAATTTATTGATTTTTTTGTTCTTAAATCTCTTCATTTCCCAATATATCCTTCCTTTCTCCTTCCCCCCAAAGAGTCAACCCTTGTAACAGATAATTTAAAACCCCAATAGTTGAACAAAAGTAACTAACACATCCACCAAGTCCTTTTAGTAGGGTCTAGTTCAGTCATCCTGATCTATATCTCACCACTGGATCCAGATGGCTCTGGAGGAGAAAGTGAGGCAGGTGCCTTTGCACAACCCTCCCCCACTTAAATCCAATTCACTTGCAAGTCATGGCATCACCTCCCTGATGTCATGGACCTCTTTGAGAAGCACGGACACACAATAACAACAACAAAACAATGTGTATGTTCCTTTCAGTAGTATCTAGTGATGGGGAAGATCATCTTTGGGTCTGAGCTCCATTGTCCTCAGTTTTTTTTCCTAATTTAGAGAGTGAAATATTCTTTCCTTCATATTAGGTAACAGGCAGAGGAGGAAAGACCTAGAATTCCCCATCTATTAGCCAAGAGGTCAGAGTTCCTACATGATCAGATGAGAGTGGACTTGTAGACTCGGGCGTGTACCAGCCCAGAGACCAAAGTCTGGGTCCTGCTTGGGCAAGAATGGGGTTCATTGGAACTGAGCCAAAACCAATCTCTCCTTTACAGAGATGCAGAGCTATGGGTGTGGACTATTGCATGCACTATTAGACATGATCTGTTTTTTCTTTTAAAATCTTTGTCCAAGAGATTGCTTTCTGGGCATAGGGTGGGAATGGGGGATAAGAGATAGATTCAGAAACGAATGCATTATAAAAAAATACATCAATTAAAAAAAAGCAAAAACAAGGTGGTAGGATACAAAGTGGTTTTGAACTAGGTTAGTACAGCACAAGGTCCAAGGATCTGTTCCGCTCCCCTCAGTGCATGGCCCAGACCAATGACTCAACACTTACTGGCTTGCCTCGGGGGCTAGATGTCTCCAGTTAGCCAACTGACAACTGCTAATCCTGTTTCTACAGAAGATTTGGGGTCCTGTTTGCCCAATTCTGTTTGGACATGAAGTAAAAAGTCTGCTCAGACCCACAATGGGTACACACACACTCAGATGATACCACACTGTTGGGTGTTCATTTATGCCTGTGAGAGCTTCTGTGAAAAACTACAACAGGAGCAAATCCTGAGCTAATTTCAGAATCCATCTCCATAGATACATACAAACAGTGCATGTACTGGTTAGGATTTCATCCGAAATGGGACTGGGACCTTTGCTTCTCAATACACCTGTCTCTACCCATGCTGCTCCTGAAAAGCATCTCCCATCATTTTACTTTCTTTATGACATCTTATTAATCACTTTCTTTGAAGTTTATACATTCATTTGTTAGAGAGGGGCAGTATCCATCTGGGACATTGTATGTCTGAAATATTTTTGTGTATTTTTTATTTTGGGGGGAGAGTGGGGAAGGCAAGGTGGTTGCCCAAGGTCACACAGCTAGTAAGTGTCAAGTAGCTGAGGCAGGATTTGAACTCAGGTCCTCCTGACTCCAGGGCTGGTGCTCTACTCACTGTCCCACCCAGCCGCTCCTATTTGTGTTCTTACTAACTAGTAAATCATCACAGAACTTAATGGATTTTTTTTTCTTATAGCTCCTAAAAAAAGTTCCTTTTTTCTTTCATACCTGAAGTATTGTGTCAATTATTGAGAGTAAAATTTTAATCTTCACCAACATAACTTGTGTCTACTAGGTGGCACAGTGGATAGAGAACTGGACTTGAAGTGAAGAAGATCTGAGTTTAAATCCTGCCTCAGAAAATTGGTAGCTGTGTGACCTTGGTAAGTGGTAGAACCTCTCCTTTCCTCAATTTTCTCATTTGTAAAATGGGGATAATAATAGCATGTACCTCACAGAGCTGTTATGAGGGTCCAATGAGACTTTTGCTTCTCAATACACTATATAAAGCACTATATAAACATTAATTATTATTATGATAGGAAAGGCAATAAGCCACCAGAGGAGAAATATCAAGAAAATTTCTTGGCAGATATTTGAGAATAAAGTAGGGGAGATACATATGGAAATGACGGTTTGAACTGCACCAAAAGTGGTGGCCACATTCTAGGCTACAGCTGGTAAATCTGAAACATTGGTGCATGGCACTGTAGCTTTGAAATCCTTCAGTTTTAACTTCAGATTTAACAGGACAAAATGTTTGTGACTGTCCAGAGTCGGTGAGCTGAGCTGTGTTAGATCCTGGGCACAAAGCCAAGGGTTTCCTCAAACCTCCTGCAGGGCACAACTATTTCATAATAAAACACAAGCCTTATCATGTCATGTTGTGACTTTAAAAAGGTTGTTAGGAAACTCTTGAAAAGATTCGCTGCACAATGCAAGGAGCAAAAAGCTTTCTTTAGAAACACTTTATGGGGAAAAATAGCTGAAAGTAGAAGGCAACTCTCACATGCTTGGAATTCAGAAAGTGCTTAATAAATACTCTTGACTTGATTTAAATGCTCTTTCTCTCCTATTTATCATAGGCTTTTGAGGGCTCTACTAAGAGGAAAGTATTTTATAGCTCATAAATTTAATGCTTTTCTGTGCATATATATAAATATAAAAGTTTTATGTGTATGTATATATGTATTTTATATATATAAAGAACCATATATATTTGTGTGTGTATATATAATGAAATTATATGTATATGTGTGTGTGTATAAATGTATATAAAATGAAATTATTGGGGACATAAGTTTCAGGTGCTTTAGAAAAACAACTTAGGATGACAAAGCAGCTGGGCATAAGATTTTCTTGGAATGTCTGATATCATCCTAAATGTAAAACCTGGAGAAATGACCATTATACTTATGTAAATCTTGTGTCAGAAGCTCTCACATGACCCTAAGGGCCCAGACACACTTACTTCTAGGGTTCATATCCTTCACATGGATAATCAGTGCTTAAAACTCCTCCTGTTCCCAAAGTATTTTTACAAACTCCCTTTGTAAGCACATAGGCTCATAAAGATAAAAGAATGAAGAGTTATACTTTTATAGTCGAAAGAAAATAATAGTATCTATTAGTGAGCAATATCTCTCAGAAACTGATACAATTTCATTCAATTATTACTCACTTTACCCAGTTATTCCTGGGAAAAGCTTCTAGTAGGTATAAGCTTAGTGTTTCTTATCAGTATCTGGGGCTCTTTTCATTTTGGAAAAATGCCAATGGGGTTTCCTAACCCTACCTACTACCACTACCACTCTGACTGCAGATGATACTGGTCTTCTTCATTGTGTGTGTTTTCCCTTCTACATTTTTTTTCAGCATTTTTCCCACTCTTGGCCTGAGGTTAGGTTGCCAGGATCAAAGCTTTCTTTCTCCCAGACACAGGGAAATTTTCCAGAGCTCCCTTGTTTTGTTTAGGACCAAATTGTGCGCACCTTTTTTTGTGCTGGTAAATGTATGTACCCAGCACACTTTACAGTTGAATCCTCATTAACATTTTCTCCATTGCCCTCTTAATTCTAGACAATCAACAAGACAAAAATCAGGCCTAGATTTGTAGCATTTGCTTATTTCTGATGTGAAAATGCTTGCAGTGAAGACATAACCTTTGGTTATCCTGAGCAGGCTCAAGTTACATCTCTGAGTTTGATCCAAAGATAGAGCTTTTGTTGTTCAGCAGTTTCGGTTGTGTCTGACTTTTTGTGACCCCATTTGGGGTTTTCTTGGCAAAGGTACTGGAGCGGTTCCTTCTTCAGCTCATTTTATAAGTGAGAAAATGGTAACAAACAGGGTTAAGTGACTTGCCTAGGGTCATGCAGCTGGCTACGTGGGACCAGATTTGAACTTAGATCTTCCTGACTCTAGGCCTGGTACTCTATCCATTGCACCATCTAGCTGTGCTAATAATAACTAGCATTTATATAAAAATGTTCAAGTATTATCTTATTTAATCCTACCTACAACTCTTTTAAGATAGGTGCTCTTATTATCACCCCTGTTTTATAGAGGCTGGGAAGTTAAATGATTTTTCTGCAGCACCCCTCAGCTAGCAAGCGTCTGAGTAAGGATTTGAACTCCTATCTTCCTGATTCCAAGACCCACTCCTCTATCCATTTAGCTCTCTCTCTAGATAAACACACATGTATGTATGTATGCATGCATGCATGCATGCATACATACACATTCATACATGTGTATGTGGACACATACACACTTGGCTACAGCTCCCATAACTGTGCAGCCCAGGATAAGTTTCATGAGGACTTGTATGACTCCAAGGCAATGTCTAGTTCTATCTCACCAGTGTTACTGTCAGGATGCGGTGACCTCAGATATAAGCAGAATTTGCCAAAGTCACAAATGTCACACACTTATGAAGCTGATTTATCATTGCCCAACCCTTTGGTCTGCTCTCTTTTCAAGACTCCAAACCACTTATAGGACAATCAGATGCATAAGACTTTCTCTAGGGACACGCTCTATCCAGGGGAACACAAACCCAGGCACACAGAGAAAGCCACCTGTATAAGCAGACTCCCCCAAGCAGCCCCACAGAGTGCTCTGCTCCCTGCTAGAGCAGATTACTTTACTGGCTTTCTTGTTGTCTTTCTCCTTTGATTTCTTTTTCTTCTCTAGTTACCACTGATAACACTTCTAGTACCAAATTGAATAAGAGGGGTGATAGTGGACACCCTTGGTTCACTCCTGATCTTATTGGAAATGCTTCTAGTTTATCCCCATTGCATATAATACTTGCTAATGGTTTTAAATAGTTGCTGCCTATTATTCTATGGAAAACTCCATTTATTCCTATACATTCTAGTGTTTTTAATCGAAATGGATGTTGTATTTTGTCAAAAGCTTTTGTTGTCTTTCTCAATAGTCGCGAGATTAGTGTTAGTGGAAGGAACACTGTCCCAGATGTCTAGACCATAGACCATACCTGGTTTTACCTCTTCTGTATAAGCAGCATCAGACTGAGAGAGAGTGAGCAGATGTTCTCATTAGGGCCCTCAGTAATGGCTCCTACCACTCAATGGTCTTATCTCTGAATTGTGGAGAATAACCTCAGGTATCCCACAGTTTCTTAAAATTCAGATTCAGACTAAACTCGAATGTTCTTATGATTTAACAATGATACTTTATCAAGCTGTTATATACAAGTGTGAATCAAGAAATAATGAAGGTCCTTGTACAGATAAAAAAAGGGATCATAAAGTCCATGTACAAAACCTCCTTCTCTTTTCTCCTGGGAGGGCCTTACTCAGAGACTTTTTACTCTTATTTTATTCTTAAAGGAAGAAAACTAGCATTTATTAAACACTTAACTAAAAGTGCTAAGCACCTTACAAATACTATCTCATTTAATACTTAAAACAACCCTGGGAGGTAGCTACTAATCTGCATTTTATACTTAGGAAAACTGAGGCAAACAATGGTTAAATGACTTGCCCAGGGTCATGCATCTACTAAGTGTCTGAGGCTTCTTTTGCACCGGGTGACACAGTGTATGGAGCATGAGCCCAGAGTTGGGAAGAATCATCTTCCTGAATTCAAATCTGGCTTCAGACACTTAATAGCAGTGTGACCCTGGGCCAATCACTTAACCCTGTTTACCTCAGTTTTCTCATCTGCAAAAATAGTTGGCGAAGGAAATGGCAAAGCACTCCAGTATCTGTGCCAAGAAAACCCCAAATGGGGGCAGTTAGGTGGCGCAGTGAATAGATAGAGCAAGGCCTTCAAGTCAGGAAAACCTGAGTTCAAATTTGACCTTAGATACTTACTAGCTGTGTGATCCTGGGCAAGTCACTTAACCCTGATGAAAGAAAGAAAGAAAGGAAGAAAGAAAGAAAGAAGGAAAGAAAGAAAGGAAAGACAGAAGGAAAGAAGGAAGGAAAGAAAGAAAGAAGGAAAGAAAGAAAGGAAAGAAAGAAGGAAAGAAGGAAGGAAAGAAAGAAAGAAGGAAAGAAAAGAAAGAAAGAAGGAAGGAAAGAAAGAAGGAAAGAAGGAAGGAAGGAAAGAAAGGAAAAAGAAAGGAAGGAAAGAAAGAAAGAAAAAAGAAAGAAAGAAAGAGAAAGAGAAAGAAGGAAAGGTCCCAGATAGGATCACAAAGAGTCAGGTGTGACTGAAATGAGTATACAATTTTCTGATTCCAGATCAGCACTTTCCCTACCATGGCACCCAACAGCTTTTTAACAGAATCTTAGAGCTGGAGTTCAACCCCTCATGTTATAAACGAGGAAGCTAAGGCCCAGAGAGGTTATATAAATCGTTGAAAGTCACTCAGCTAGTTAGGGGAAAATCTAGGAGCAGATCTCAGGTCTCATGACTACTAATCGAGTACAAAATAACCAAACATATTAAGCCTCACCTTGATTTTAGAAAATTTAGTGATATGGTTTCTAAGCCTACAAAAGAGTAGAAACAGCCATAAGAGCTGGAGGAAAAAGAAAGGTTGGGCAGCGGGAAATGTGGTGAGTGCCCCTAGAGATAAACACAAGGATCACTATAAAAAAGGGAAAAAGTGTCAGTTGACCACTTAACCTTGCTGGCAGAGACAGATAACACCCACACAAATCTAAGAAGTCTGGGTCATTTAGTTTTCAGACCGGTATCTCTATAGCCCCTGAAGCCACTACTTCATTACTGTGTGAATAGTTACAGGATCAGAAGACTTAAAGCTTGAAAGGGGCCTTAAAAGTCGTTTATTCCAATATAGTGGCTCTGTGGATAGAGTGCTGGCCAGGGAGTCAGGAAGACCTGAGTTCAAATGTGCCTTAGAAACTTAAGCTGTGTGACCCTGGGCAAGTCACTTAACCCTGTTTGCCTCAGTTTCCTCATCTGTAAAATAAGCTGGAGAAGGAATTTTAGTATCTTTGCCAAAAACAACAACAACAAACCCTTACAAGAGTCAGGAAGAGTCAGACAAGACTCACCAGCACCACTACCACCATCCTTCATTTTATGGATTAGAAAACTGAAGCCTGGAGAGTGGTGAGATTGATAGTAACAAAGATAACTTACATTTATGTAGTGTCTTACAATTGGAAAAGTGCTTTACATTCATCTATCCATTCATTCATTCATTCATTCATTCATTCATTCATTCATTCATTCATCCATCCATCCATCCACGCATCCATCCATCCATTCAGCCATCCATCCATCCATCCATTTATACATACATACATGTGTGTGTACTTTACATTGAGATCTCATTTAAACCACACTCAAGTCCCCAGACTCCAAATTCAGTGTTCTTCCAACTATAGTCCCTCTGCTTTGCTTAAGGCAAAAGAGAGCGTCATTCTGAAATGTTTCCTTTTGATTCCAGAATTTAAAATTATGCCACAGGTAGTACAAGTGTATGACTCACCAGTGATTCTGGGGAGGCAGTGGGCTGTTATTAATACTGACTTTATCCAGACACTCTCAGGAAGTGGGAAGGAACTTTTTAGAACACTCTGTCCCACAGAAATATGACTAGACTTTTAGGGAGTTGCTTATATATAGATATTCCACTGATGTCTGGGTAACTCCAGAGAGCAGGCTCTGAATGTGAGTTACTGCCTACAGCTGGAGGGGACCTAAGAAGCCACATCTAGTCCAACCCCTCACTTTACAGCTGACGAACCTGAGGCCAGGGGGTATGAAGCCCCTTGCCAAAGTTCATACAAGTCGTCCTTTGTAACAGAGCCAGGATTTGAACCCAGGTTTTCTGATTCTCAACTTAGCATTCTTTCCATTGTTCTGCACTTACACAATTTCTGTGTGAGAAACTAAGAAATTTTAATTAATTTAGTTTGATTTCTCAATCGACAGCTGCATGTGGAAAACAGATGGTGCTTATTAGAGACAATTGAACCTGCTTCATGTTATTACTCATCTTTGGAAAAACTTTTTCTCCATGCCAAAGCAAAAGAAAAAAGATTCTTTTATATCATATTTTCTCACATGTTACATGTTCTCCTTCCTGCCCCCAGCCCTGCAGTTCAGAAGAGATAAGGATGGAGTTTTTTCCCTGTATATACTTTTCCCCCAAACTGCCTATAATTCCCAGCAGCTGCAGCAGCATTCTGAAACCTCTGTAAGGTTTGGCAAAAGTAACTGATGATTAGTTTTTTAAAAGTTACATTATCAGAAACATATTCTTCTTGAAAAAGTCAGATTTATTTTCAGTTCTAAATTTTCTTCCTCCTTCCTCCCCCATCCATTAAGAAGGCAAGAAAAACAAAACCCATTATACATGTATGTATGCATGTGTGTATGTAAGTAGGTATAATTGTGAAAAGTGAATTCCCACTTTGGCTATGTCCCAAAAAAAAGAAAGAAAAAGAAAGAAACAAAGAAACAAAGAAAGAGGAAGAAAGAGAAGAAAATAAACTTTAATCTGCACTATCTGGAGGTGGATATCATATTTCATTTGGAATTGTGGTTGGCCATTGTTGATCACCAATACTTAGTTTTTCTTTTCTATTAAAATTTTTTTTTGTGTTGTTTTTGCTCTTTGGAGGGAGGAAGGCATGGCAATTGGGTTAAGTGACTTGCTCAAAGTCACACAGCTAGTGTTAAGTGGCTGAGGCTGGATTTGCACTCAGATCCTCCTGACTTTTATCTGTTCACTCTGCCGCCTAGCCACCCCAAATACTTAGTTTTTCAAAGTTTATTTTATTTCTAATATTGTTATTGGATAAGTTCTAGTTCTGTTAATTTCATTTTCCACCAGTTTACATAAGTCCTCCCAGGTCTTTTTGAAGCAAGTCCTCTTCCTTATTTCTGTAGTCTCCTGTCACATTCACATGCTACAATTTGCCCAGCCGTTCCCCAATTGATGGGCACCCTTTCAATGTCTAATTCTTTACCACCACAAAAATAACTTTGAAGTGTATTCTTTTTAAAAATGATTGGGGACCATTTAATTGAGAAAGATTTCTATCTTAAATGGTTAAAATAAATTCAGATTTGGTGCTTGAAGAGAAAATTTAGACATTCTGAGTGACTGAAGGTTCCAGTGAGCTGAGGTTTTGTTGTGTTTTGGAGCCAAGTTTTTGTGTGCTATTGATTTAATGTCAAAATGCTCTCAAATATCCTTTCCTTCAAATGCTCTCAAATATCCTTTCCTCTTCACTCACAGTCACTACCCAAATTCACACTCTCATCACTGCTCAGCTATATTACTGCAATTCTAATTCTTCTCTTGAGTCAAATCTTTCTCCATTCAAACCTATCCTCCATTCAGCTGCAAAAGTGATATTCCTGTAGAGCAGGTGTGACAATCTTAACTCTCTCTCCCCTACTCAATAAAATGCTGTGGCTCCCTATTACCAGCAGTGTCAAATATAAAAAAAACTTAGCTCTTTACAACTTGACTCCTTTATTCCTTTCTAGTCTTTTTATACTTATTCCCCTCCATATATTCTTATCATTCAACTATACTGGTCAATTTGCTGGTCCTTGATTCCTGACTCCTTGCCTTTGCCTTGGCTGTTGTTTGTCCTTCCTTCTCAAAGAGGACCAGGACATCAGGAAGGTGATGCCGTGACTTGCAAGTGAGTTGGATTTAAGTGAGGCAGAGCTGTGGAAAGTCACCAGCCTCACTTTTTCCTCCAGAGCCATCTGTGTCCAGTGGAAAGATATAGATCAGGATGATTGGAGATGAGCCCCTCCGCCCCACACACTTTGACTGTACCCATGCCTAGGATACTCTCCTTCCTGACTTCTGCCCCTTAGCTTCCCTGGCTTTCTTCAAAACTCAGATCAGCAGTATGATTTCAGAAAAGCCTGGGAAGATTTATATGAACTGATGCAAAGTGAAGCGAGCAGAACCAAGAGAATATTATACACAGTAATAACAATATTGTAATGATGATCAGCTGTGAAAGACTTGGCTACTCTGTTCAAGACAATAATCTAAGATAACATCAAAAGACCCATGATGAAAAATGCTATTTGCCTCCAGAGGAAGAACTAGTGGCCTGAGTGTACATTGAAGCATACTTAAGTAAAACAAAACAAAACAAAAACCATGAACAAAAAATTTTCTTAAATTTTTTTTGGGGGGGCGTTAATGTGTTTTCTTTTGAAATGTGGCTAATATGGAAATGTTTTACATGACTTCATATGTATAATTGTTATCATATTGATTGCCTTCTTAATGAGTGAAGGGGCAGGAAGGAGGGAGAGAATCTGGAATTCAAAATTTTAAAAAATAAGTGTTAAAAAATTTTACATGTAATTGGGAAACATTTTATTATGTTTATGCAATATACCTATAGATGTGCACACATGTGCACATATATATCCATGCATTCACATGCATGTGCATGTGAACATATATACACGTGACCAGTTCAATCTCAAACTTTGCAGGGGACCTTTCCTAGTCTTCTCCCAACCCCCATTCCTCCTTCCAATTACATTTACACTATTCTTCCATGACATTTATACTACATGTCTTGTATGTACGTAATTATTTGCATGTTATTTCCTTTATTAGAATACGAGCTTGTAGGGGTGGCTAGGTGGTACAGAGCACTGGCTCTGGGGTCAGGAGGATCTGAGTTCAAATCTTGCCTCAGACACTTAACACAGAATTAGCTGTGTGACCTTGGGCAAGTCACTTAACCCCAATAGCACCCTCAAAAAAGCAAAAAAAAAAAAATACTAGCCTGTTGAGGATAGGGACTGTGAGTCTGCCTTCCACTGTGTCCCTAGCGCTTGGCCCGATGCCTGGCTTACAACAAACCCTTAAGATGTCTGGTGACTGACTCTAAAGCATCACCAGATACAACTAGTCCAACCCATAAGAACTCCTGACTATTTGGCTCAATCTAGGTCTACCTCCATTCTGCTGAACTCCCTCCAAATTCCCTGCTCTGGTGTCTTATTTTCATTTTAAAGAAAAAACAAAACCAACAGCCCCCAAGCCACAGTGGCATTTTAACTATGTCACAGTATGGTTGCAGAGGAGAATAATTCATCCACTGACAATGAATGCTGATCATCTGGGGCCTTTCAGGCTGTACTATTTTCTGAAAGATTAACACAGGCGCCCACTCCATAAGCACGTACCCCACTGTGTTTTATTAGCAACGTCGTTAGCTGGTTATGCTGCAGTGGCCTGCACACAGCAGGGCTGCGGTTCTAAGGTTACAGCCACCAAGTGGCCTTAAAGGCATCAGGGATTCCCACAGAGTTTCTTTTTTCAAATTCTATTTCCCAAGGCTGCTACTTGATTCAGGTGCTCAAGTTGCCTTAGCAAATGGCAATTGCTATCTTTAAAAAAACAAGCACCAAAAAATCTTTAGTCATGCTGCCGTAAAATGTCAGTAGAATAAATTTCGCTGCAGTTTGTTACTTCAGCCTACCCTAGTGAGTGACTGGAATGTCTTTAGTGAATGTTAACATGGGAAACAGACTGGTCATGTTTTAATATGCTTTTTATTACTCATCGCTGAGCACTGGGGGTTTGCTGGAGAGAGTCCGTATCCTGATTGCAACATCAGACAACAGGATTTTCATCATCTGTTTTGAGCTGAGACTGGGGGGTGGGGTGGGGGAGCAGTAACCTATTTTAAAATATACTGGGGTTTTTTTGGGGGGGGCTGTGACTGGAGTTTGTTGAGTAGAGTCAGGTAACATGGTCAGACCTGCCATTTAGGAAAATGGCTACGGCTGGACAAGAGTGGGGAAAGGTTTGGAAAGGTTTGGAAAGGGAGACCAATTATTATAAAAACATTGCTATAGTCCAGGCAAGGTTAGGTAAGGAGGGCCTCCCATCGCCCTTTGTTCCCTCCTCCCAAATCAGTGCTTATTTCTTTAGTAGGAAATTCATTCTGCCTTTTTCTCTCATAGATTATTTGCCTTGCATGGTTAGTCTGATAATGCAGCAGCTTGGTTGGAGTAGGGCTGGGGATGGCTAAGGCCATCTTCAAATTTATAGTCAGTCAACTACAGAGTAGCTACAGAAAGACCAGGTGTCCAGCACCCCAAACCCTTCCCAGGTGACCTGATTCTCTACTTTGGGACCTCACAGTACTTCCACAGGAAATGAACATTCAGAAGCATGAGATAAAGGCAAAGGGAAGTGGGGTAGAGAGTGGTTCACTCTCTGGGGACACTGAATTTAGCAGGAACAGAGACTACTAAGTGACAAGAGGGAGAGTCTGGACTGCAAGGGATGCCTTTGGTTTGGCCAAGTTTCAAAATGGGCTATTTTTGTTCCTGCATCGAGAAGATTGCTAGGTTGTAAGTTCCGTGAAGGCAAAGGCTAATTGCCTCCATATTTTCCCCTAGCACCAAGCAAAGCAATTTGTATGTAGTTGGTACATGCAAAATATCTGTTGAATGAATGTTGAAGGCAGCATGTTATTATGGAAAGAACTCTGGCTCTGGAGTCGAGGAACATGGATTTGAAGCCTTCCTCTGATGTCTGGGGCCTTGGTGACCTTGGGTAAGTCACTAACTGCTCTTAACCTTCAGTTTTCTCATCAGCAAAATGAGGGACTTGGCCTCAGAGGTGTGCTCTATCTCTAGGGTTGTGAATCTATGAAGCATAAAATCTGGGGAGCAAGGCACCTTCTGAGGAACACTAAAACTGTGTGTCATATCTCACAACTTTTTAAATAAAGCTGGCATTTTAATTCTGCCTCCATAGCAGGCTGTCTCCAGTTAGAAGAGTGCCCTTCAAATTTGTGGTTGTTTTTCTCTGTTGTATTCTCCTTTTATTCCCTTCGCTCTTACTATTCTCTCTCTTTTTTTCATTTCTTCCCTCTTCCTTTTCTGCCTCTGCTTCCTTTATTTTAAGCTATCTCATTTACCTTTCTTTGTCATATAGCTTTGTGTGTATAGTATACCTTCTGGGTTACTTCCCTAACTCACCTTCAGACTTGCAGGTTGGACCTCCAGAGGGTATCTGCTGGTAGACTTTGGTTCTAGGGGTAACTCTGTGGGTGTCTACTCTTACTGCTGTGACTTGTGAGCCCCCACCAGGGTGTTTCTCCTTCACAGTCAGCTAGTAGACTTAACAAGCTTTTAGCAAAGGCATTTACTAAAATAGTATAGATAAAAGTAGTCACAAGCCATTTCCCACTAAGCTATTCTGCTGCTGATCCAGTTTTTATACCTTAAAATTATTTCATTAATCAATTAATTACTCAGTTACCTGGCATTTATTAAGCACTTCCTATGGGTCAGACACTGGACTCGGTAACAGGTATGCAAAGACAAAAGCCAAATAATCTCTGCCCTCAAGGAGTTTTCATTTTAATGAACAACAGAAACTAAAGCATAAAGCTAAGCATATACATAATATAGTATACAAAATGGATACAGGATAGTTTGGAGGTAGAAGGAATCAAGGGGTAGAGGAATAAGGATTTATGTAGAAGGTGATGCATACCTGTGGGTTATGTTCAATTTGTAACAATGAAAATACATCCTGCATATCAGAGAGATTCATAACAGTAGCAAAATTACAGTTATGAAGAAGCAACAAAAATAATTTTATGGTTGGGAGTCACCACAACATGAAGAACTGTATTAAAGGGTCATGGCATTAGGAAGGTTGAGAACCACTGCTTTAGGGAGTCTTGAAAGAAACCAGGTGAAGGTGAGGATGGAGTGGGTTTCATACATACATACAAAGGAATTCATGCATACATACAAAGGAATAGAGACAGAGTAAAGATGGTATGTCGTGTATGCAAAGCCTCTAGCAGGCAAGTATGGCTCCATAAAAGACTATTTAGGAGAAAAGCATGTAAAAAAGGCTGGAAATATAGTCCAGGTTATAAAGAGATATAAGTGCTCAATAGATGTGTTCTGTGCTGGGCCCAACTCTGGCCAGTACCGAGGTAGTGTAGGTATTATATTAGAACAAAATAAGACACTCAAAAGTCATTCATTAATTACTAAAAAGAGATTCACTTAGTCAAAGCAGCAGAAGGATATTCAACAACTGAGAAGCTTTTGACTTGATTCAGGTGAGTGAACCATGAGTCAACCTTCTCAGAGACCCACTAGCTATTCTTGGTTTCCTTGTAATTGGGTGGTGAGATAGTGATATTACTTTGAGCCTTGTCTCAAGGAATGTCTCAGTATATTTCAGTGAAAAACTAGACTGACCTGTATTGGGGGGGGGTGCAGAGAGGTAATGGGGAATCATTGTAATTTACAGAGTAGCAAGGTGATGTGTTCAGACTTGTACTTTAGGAAAATCTTTTTGGCAGTTTAGTGGAGAATGGATGGGAGTGGAGGAGAGAACTGAGTCTGGGAAACAAGTTGTTCAGACAAGAAGTGAAGAAGGCATGAATGAGAGTGGTGCCTAAATGAAGCAAAAGAAAGGGATGCATGTAGATGTTGAGATAGACATGGCAAGATTTGGCAGCTGACTGAAGGTGGTGCCTTCCATAGTAATAAGGAAGTTTTGAATAGGATGTGTGACGGAACAATAATGGACATGTTGACTTTGAGATGCCGAGGGAACATCTCGTTCAATGTTTCAGAGGCAGTTGATGATGTAAAACTGGTGCTCAGGAGAGAGAGAGGATAGAACCTGGATGACAGATCTGTGAATCATTTACATCAAGATTATAAGTGAACTCCAGGGAGCTGATGAGACCATCAAGAAAGGAGAGAGTGACAAGAGAAGAGAACCCAGGAATAAGCTCTGAATGTGACATGGATGGAGATCCTGCAAAGAAGCTGGAGAATGAGCAGTCAAACCAGAAGGCAGAGAATCAAGAAAGAGCAAAGTCACTAAAAAACAGGGAAGTCATTGAGACAGGGAAGGCTACAAAGGAGGAAAAAGTACTTAGTGGCATCAAATGCTACAGAAAAGTCAAGAAGGATGAGAAAACTAGAGATTTTAAGGTTTGGCTTTTCATTGGTGCGTGAATGAAAGCATTCTCATCCAAGTATGGTTTAGACTAGAGTTAAAGGGTTTGACACTGTGTGGGACAAAGACAATCCTTGCCCAGAATAAAATAAGCAGAGATATCTCCAAGTAGAGACAGGAAGGATTTATTTAATTATTTCTTCTTGCAAGAAGGCGGTCTTGCTACTAGAGGCAGTCTAGTAGGAGAGGCAAAATACAAAATGCAAAACCTGGTTATATCCAAAAGACCACCCCTTTCCCTCCTCCCTTGTTCTGTCCTGTTTCCATTAATTAGGAACTGAGGCGCACAATCTTAACCTCAAAAATCTGCTGGCCTTGCAGGTAAAATGTCAGTAATATCAAAAAGCAGAAGGTACATGTCTAGCAGACATGAAAACAGACAAAATATGTCATCAATACCAACTTAGATATGAAAGCAGAAGATGAATGTTCTAACAATATCAATATAGATATGAAAGCAGATGATATTTTATGAATCATGGGGATTTTAGGACACGGTGACCTGCCCAGAGTTCTGCAACAGGATTTCCAATTTTATATTTGTACAGGTCAGATGGTGGTCAGTGGAAACAAGTCTGGACCATTCAGGCCTGTGGTTAAATTTGCGGGGTCTGTGCTCTCCCCCCTATGCTTAGCAACGCTTAACAAAAACTTCAACTTATGACCGGGGAAGTAAGGCAAAGGTCCCAGGCTCCCAGCCCAGGTTACCAAGTCTTTGTTACTTTATTACAACTCTGTTTAGATTTCTGGAATGTTACCTGAGAAGTTTTCACTTTTATTAACCATTTAACACTGAAGAAAAATTTAGGGGGTGACTAGGTTTCACAGTCCTGAAATCAAGATGACCTGATTTCAGACACTTAATACTTACCAGCCATGTGACCTTGGGTAAGTCATTTAACTCCAATTGCCCTGCATTCCCCACTCCAAAAAAGCAAAAAAAAAAAAAAAAAAGCAAACCCCAAAACAACAAAAACAGAAGAATTTAGAGTTGAATTGGCTCACTAAAAGTATTGAGATTGGCAAATGTGGAAGTTTAACCACTAGTAAGGGATGATGGCCTGATGAAGTACTGAGGTATGGAGAGATTGCAGGCTATTGTGAGCCCAACAAATATATTTGTGGAGGAATAAAGCATAAGGAGAAATGAAATAACAGAAGACTGTGACCAGATAAAGGTTTTTCGGAGTTATTGTTCATGAAAACAGAGCATCAGTGGGTGATGGCGAGATAAAAGGTGAGGCTGTCTCTCTTCATAGCTGAGGTGGAATGGAAGTGTAAGGTCAGGAGGTTTGGGCATTTGAGGGAATATTAATGTCAACATATATGTGGTCATCTTATAGTATAAGGAAAGGAACTGGGGCAGAGAGGTAAAGAGTAACATCTTGAGAAAGGAGAAAGAAGATCTTGGGGGAGGTGGTGGTAAATGATGGTCACCAGTGTCTACAGTGGGTGATATATTTGGGTGGATCGAACTTAAAAGGAGTGGAGGTTGCTAAGTGGTAGAAGGAAAGTTTGGAAGTGGCAATGGCAAGCAGGGAATATTCAAACTGCCTCACCTAGAAAATTGAGTTTCAGAGTATAGGAGAGTGTACAATCAGAACCAGAAAGGAAGGCCTGGTATGGGAGGTCTCATTGGGAACCAGAAAATGGAAGGAGCATAAGAGGAAGATGTCTAAAATAAAAGGAAACAGAAAGAGGGAATTTCACAGGGTATGGAAGGAGACAGGAAGCTATGGGGTGGAGCACTGCGGAGATAGGCTTAAGGTGGATGGGGATGTTCAAGTAGAGCACAGTGGTTAGAGAGTGGGGTTTGCTCTTGGGTTGCCTCAAAGCTTAGGTTTCTAGTCGTCATGATGGCTATAGTGAGCCTGGTGTTCTTGACCTTGGAAAGAGTTTCTGTCCCTCATTCTAACAGCTTCCACACCTGCCTCATGCCTATCTAAGGGAAACATAACAGATAATGACAAAAACATAAATTTTGTCAACAACGTTTATTAAGTTTCCACTACATGCAACACAGTTGGGCTAATTGTTGCCTATACAAGACCAAAATGAAAACCAGTCTCTATTGTAGATCTTATAGGGGGAAAAAATCGAACTAAAATATGTACGTGTGTACACACACGTGTATACATACACGCATACACGTATACATATATGCATAAATACATGTATGTGTATATGTTCTTCTATACATACATACACACACACATATACTAATCAAGTCTAACTGGGGTGGAGTGGGTGGCGTGCAGGGATTAAACAGAACTTTCTCTTGCTTCCAGCCAGCCTCATGTGACTCGATGGTAGGGTTCTTTGGGGAACACAAAGCAATTCTATTATTGATCACTGAGCAGGAAGAGCGGATGACTCAGTGGACCTTTAAATAGGTAGTGACTCTGTCCCTGGCTCTCTTCCTTTGACTGTCCTAGCGGCATCATAGCTCTGAGATTTTCTACGGATAAGGACAGAGGACCTACTCTTATTTAGCCCAGAAGAGTACATTATGAATTACAACTTATCCTGCTGAATACTGTTTTAAGTCCATCCGTCAATGCACAGATGTGAGTATTTTATATTTAGCATTTTTTTCCCACAGGAAATAAATACCTTTCCCATACCTGATTCACAGTGTATATGGATTACTTTGCTAAAAAGCCTCAGGAAGACTGTAGACTTGAGCTAAGACCTAAGCTTCAAGTAAATTTCTCCCAGAATACCAAGGTATAATGTGAGAAAAGGAGCCTAGCTCTTTTCATTAGAGGCCAGATTCTCCCAATATTGAATTATTTCTGTCATGGATGGTTGGGTCCAAAGCTGATGGGCCCTTTAGTGGAAATGGTGGGTGTGTAGCATCCCAAGACTTGATGAAAAAACTAGTTGCTATTGTTGGAAAAGTAAAGCCCGTGGATATGCCAATTGGATATCTTGTTAAACTAAGGGTCAGAAAGCCATGGAGGAAGAGGAATTTTTTAGAGTAAGATATTGTGGCATAGTGGAGAAATTCAGAGAGTCCAGAGAAGAACTAGGAGAAGAAAGAAGAAATGCGGGGCAGCTAGGTGGAGCAGTGAATAGAGCACCAGCCCTGGAGTCAGGAGGACCTGAGTTCAAATCTGGCCTCAGACACTTAACACAAAAACTAGCCCTGTGACCTTGGGCAAGTCACTTAACGCCAATTACCTTCCAAAAAAAAAAGCAAAAAAGAAAGAAGAAATGCAATGGCTGATCTGGACATTTCCTCAACATGTAGCTTGTAGAAGAACTCATCAATCAGAGAAGGGGGCCTCAGAGGTAGAGAGATCTTACAGGGGAAGAAGACTGCTAGGAAGCACAGTAGAAAAGTTCTTATAATGAAATTAGGAGAGGAGTGAAGGAGATTAGGTAAGTATGCAAACAACTGTAATATAAGTTAGAACTTGAAACCATCATTTTTAGTTTGTTTTTGTCCTGACCTGTGATTTCATGGATATAGGGACCTCCCTGTAAGGAAGCTCCCTCCACAAATACAAACAAATTTCTTTTCAACACCCTATGGATTTTCCTGGGACAGCGAGAGTTTAAATGACTTATTCCAGCTCATACAGACAGTATGTGTCCTGGAAGTATGCCTTAACCCTAAGTCATCCTGATTTCACATTCAGTGTCTCTTAAATACCCTTAGAGAAAAAATGTGGCATGATAATTTGGAGAAAAAGAATGATCATCATCTATTGGAATAAGGAAGAGGGAGATTTGTTGAATTTGAAAGGCTTCATGTGTAATCCTGATGGTAGCCATTAGGTGATGAAATTTTTGTTCACAACAATTTGTGAAGATTGGATCCAAAGCATTATCACCAATGTGATACCCATAGCAGCTGCTATGAATATGCAGATGTTATTTCCAGGGGTGAATTGAAAAATATAACATTTTCTTCTTCAAAGATGAAACCAAGATATTTATTCACATACCAGAAAGCTAATTCACCATGGTAGCAAAGAAGTTTATACACATCACCAATCCAGGGAGCACCACCATCCCCAAGCCTTCCCTCCGTTAGTCCTCCCCATGAACAAGCTCCCCTAGGCAAAATTCCTCTCTCTCTCTCTCTCTCTCTCTCTCTCTCATTCAGGCTAGCTGTTCTGCTTCAGTTCTGCCTCTCTCTCTCTTCCTGCTACACCCATTCGGCAAGCTCCTGACACCATGGGCTCCATATGACTCAAACTGTGGGTTGGATCAAAGCTCAAAGCAGGTCATGTGGGCCTATTAAGAGGCAGGGAAGATCTTCAAATTCCCATAAAATTACACCAAGGTATGGGGGGTTTGTGATCTGTAGTAGTGGAGGAAAGGAGCTCCCACATGGACAAAAGCATAGAACTGGGGAAGCTAGGTGGCACAGTGAATAAAATATCAGCCATGAAGTCAGGAAGACCCGAGTTCAAATCCAGCCTCAGACATGTGACACTTAACTAGCTGTGTGACCTTGGGCAAGTCACTTAACCCCAATTGCCTTGCCTTCCCCCCTCCAAAAAAAAAAGCATAGGTCTTTGAAATATCGAAATACAAAATATGAGGTCTATAGAAGTGACTCTTAGGGATAGACAGGGAAGGGTAGTGGATGGTGAACTGACCTTTAAATCAGGAAGACCTGGATTCAAGGCTTGTCCAGGACATCACTTCTTTATAACCATGGACAAGTCACTTGAATTCTCATGGTTTAATTTTAAAAGTAGCAGAGCAGGTACAGAACTGCATTGGTGGATGGAGTTTTTTCATTGGAAGTATTCTATAACTCTAAAGCCATAGGTCCAGTCTCCCCAAAAAGATAGCAATAAAAGTGAAATATTGCTATATTTTGGCTGTCTTTGAAAAGCTGCTAATGAGTACTGAACTTAATGCCATAAAACCCAGTTATAAAATACTTTACCATACCACAGATTTGACTTGACTCACAGTTAACTAATTATACTATCTAAAACATGGATTGTATTTTCTTTGTATTTCAATTATTCAGGCCAACTCTACTTCTTGTTACTAAGGGTAACAGATAACAATATTCTTTGATTGATAAACTGATAAACTGTCCTGATATTAGAAATTTTAAAAAAATTAGTGCAAGAATTCATAGCTTAATTTGAATTAATTGGAAATTAATTTTCTACAATATTTATATGTGAATATACAAATAATATTTTAAAGATTATTAGTGTTATTGATGAGGTTTCTAATTAAATGGGTTGGTAGGGTCTTGTGTGAAAGGTATTTGACTAGGAGTCAGTCAGAAAATCTGGAGTTTGGTTATTGCTCAAGGTCACAAAGAGGTTGGTTGTAGACTTTGACACTTAACCTCTCTTCCATTCATTTCCCCATTTTCCCAGTAAAGTGAAAGGGAAGGCATGATGACCTCTAAAGTCCATTCTAGCTCTAGGAGTTTACAATGGCATGATTGGATAAGTGGGGTTGGGAGAGAAGGAGGAGTCAAGGGTGATATCAAGACTTGGAATCTTGGTTACTCACTGGAAGTCTATAGAAACTTGTAACTAGATTAGGGAAATTAGTACTCACTGGAAGTCTATAGAAACAGGTAACTGGATTAGGGAAATTAGAAGGGGGTCTTGGCTTTGGAAGGAACAGAAGGAGGTAGGAAGGAAGGAAGGAAGGACCATAAAAAGGAATGAAAGAATAAAGGCAGGAAGAAAGAAACAAGTTTTTGTTAAATATTAACTATGTGCCAAGCAGTGTGCCAAGTTAAGAAAAATGAGAAATTTCCTTTCAAAAATCTTCCTTTGAAAGTGGTGGTAGGTCTATGAGGTAGGTAGGAATGCTAAGGCCATAGTTCAAGTCACCAGGTTCAGATGAACCATATCCTAGGGCCAATGGGACAGATAGCTGAGTCATTGGTGGTGATCTTTGGAAGACTTTGTAGAAGAGGGGAAGGAATAGAGGCTTGAAAAAGAGCTGATGTCATTGGAGGTTTTTTTTTTTTGAGTCAGTCCTGGTTAAGTTACTTCCCAGGGTTAAGTAGCGAGTAAATGCCTGAGGTCACATTTGGACTCAGGTCCTCCTGATTCCAGGGTGGGTGCTCTGTCCATTGTGCCCCCAATTGCTTCGATTCCAATTTTCAAAAACAGGAATTGGCATATGTAACCTAGGGAGCTTGACTTTGATTCCTCACAAAATTCCAGACAGTTGTTTTTCTTCATTCATGTCTGACTCTCTATGACCCTATTTGGGATTTTCTTGCCAGAGATACTGGAGGGATTTGCCATTTCTTTCTCCAGTTCATTTTACAGATTGAGGAAACTGAGGTAAACGGGGTTTAGTGACTTGCCCAGGGTCACACAGCTAGTCCAGGGTTACACAGCTAGTAAGTGTCTCAGACCAGATTTGAACCCAGGAAGATGAGTCTTCCTGACTTCAGGCTGGACACTCTACCCACTGCTCCACCTAGGTGTCCCATACAGAATAAACAGGAAATAATTATCAGAGAGAAGGCCTTAGAATTAAGAGGAAGGTTTCCTGTAGGAGGTGGGATCTTAGTTGGGACTTAAAAGAAGTCAAAACAAGCAGAAGGAACAATATTCCAGGCATGGGGAGCAGCCAGAGAGGGGGCCCAGAGTGGAGATATGGAGTCTTGTTTGTGGAGCAATGAAGAGGTCAGTGTCATTCAATACACAGAGAGCAATGAATAAAAACACAAAACAAAGCACATATTAAACAACAACAACAACCCAACAACACTGGAATAAAGTGGAGTCTTTTTGTTGCTTCTTGTTATTAGAAAAAGCTGCCAAGATTGACTGTAGAAGGCAAATCCTTAGCTTCATTTCACCATTCCACAAATCACTCACAGTGCTTAGACTTGTTTTTCCTTCCCTTAGTATGGCAAATTTAGTCCTAGAATTCGAGCTTCTAGTGTCTGCTGCAAGAGGATTGACTTGGAATTACAGGGAAGCTGCCCACTGAGAACAGAAGTGACCATCACTACAAATAGAGTGGTGAAGTGGGAACAATTTTTATCCACCCAGTTTCTTGGTGCCTCTCCCCTCCCCAACTTCCCCTTCAGGCAGACCCAGCTTCAGGGCTACAGGTTACTAACACAATTAGTTACTACAGCAGCTAAGAAGAGCCTCAGCCCCAAGGGAAAAACATTTCCTCCCTGTTCTGGGGTTTTGCTGTGTTATCATTTGACACTCATGAAACGCTGTTTTCAGGACAGTTTCATTTCTAAAGGTCTGATATGGGGATTTGGATTAACCCAAACCAAAGGGGTTCTGGGTGCCTCTTGCTGTGCTTCTAACAGACCTGAGGTATACAAGACCACTTAAGATACAAAGAGCTCATGGGGCCTTTATTCTGATTGCTGCCTATGGCTACTTTATCCCCTTAAACATTTATCTTGGGCGCTGAGCCAGTGCCTTCCTATTTTATGTTCTTAAGTTTTAGTTGAGATATATCAGGAATGAAGATGAATTAATTTGGCTGAACCTTGGCACCAGGTCAGAGAAGAGTATAGGGAACGCCACTGCTGGGATGTCTGATGGTACAGAGGCAATGTATTTCAATGGAAAGAGGATTGCCCCTGGAGAGGAAAGATGATGAATTTAAATTCTGTTTGGCATTTCCTACGTGACACGGTGTAAGTCATTTAAACTTACTCCATCAGTGTTAAAATAAAATGAAGGGTTTGGAGTAGAAGGTCTTTGAAGTTCATTCTAGACCCATGATCCTACAGTTATAACAGGATTAATTCATTGGGATTAATATCATTCTGCTCCCAATGTTACTTACTAAAGAAATGTTATAGTTGGCTCCAATAGAACAGTAATGCCCTTACATTACACCCCAAGTAAAACCACAACTGAGTGATTTTTGTATTGAACCTTACAGGTTTAAGTAGGGCATATTAGTTATAAGAGATATATAATTATATATCTGTGAATTATACACATATGTATAAATGAAATATATAACCCCTCCCAAGATCCTCCCCCACAGTCCCCATTCTCCCAACTTGCACTCACAATTACTGGCTGGGTTTTTGACGATAACTTTTACTACCAGGTTCTAGGTATGTTTGGGTTCCTTCTCTTATAGAGTTCAGGCCTCTACCAGTGTGTTTTCCATTAATAATCAGCCAGCAGATACAACTGGATCTTAGGAAAGGCATTTACTAAGATGGAAGAGAAAAAACATATATAGTCAGTTCTGCTATAATACTTGAATGCTTTGAAAATGCACATTTGTTTCACTGATATGTTAGGGAATAATGCAAGCATAATGCATTATAAAGTGAGTTTTGTGTTTGTTTATGCTCCATTTCATCCTACAGAAACAGAGACAGAAAAAAAAAACTGTACCACTTCATAATAAATCACATGCTGTAACCCTTTTGACACCTCCTTTACAAGCGATCTTCAGGTCTTTTTCGAAACGAAGCGCCATGTTTCTTGTCTATCTTCTGGTGCAGTAGAATCTGTAATTGGAGGCTTGTTTTGCTCTACCCTCTTCCCGGACTTTCCACCAGGTCTCTGACCAGGTCCCAGGACCTTTCTGGGGCCTTTTCTTTTACCTTGCAGTCACCCCAAACTACTTGGTCCCTCCTAGATCCTTCCTATAGTCTTTCTGTATATACCAGTGATTCTCAGCCTTCCTAATGCTGTGACCCTTTAATACTCGTATGTGGGTGGACTGGCCTGGAAATGGATAGAGGAGCAGTATCTCAGTTCCTAAGACCATTGGAAATATGTGTTTACCGATGGTCTTAGGCAACCCCTGTGACTCTTGTGAAAGGGTCGTTTGACCCCCCAAAGGGGCTGTGACCCACAGGTTGAGAACCACTGGTATATACAGTCCGTCTTGTCTTCCTCAAATTGTTCAGATTTCTTAGGAGTCTGGCCTGTTTGTAGTCACAAATATGCTCATATTCAATTGGGCCGCTTGTCAATACAAACATCACAAACGCTCAGATTCCTTAAGAGTCTAGCCAGTGGCTTGGATTCAGTCTGGCCTGATTGTCAATACAAGTGTCACAAATATGGCGGATTCTTAAAATCTCACCCACTTCAAATTGGTGTTTTAATAAACCTTGTCTCTTGGTATTTGCCAATAGCAGACAATTTTGTTGCTCAGTAATTTTTCAGCATTAGGGATACAAAAGGAGCTTACACTCTATTATAGGAGACAACATGCAAATAGCCTGACTGACTCTTCATGACCCCATTTGGGGTTTTCTTGGCAAAGACACTGGAGTGATTTACTGTTTCCTTCTCCAGCTCATTTTACAGATGAGGAAACTGAGGCAAGCAGGACAAAGTGACTAGCTCATGGTCACACAGCTAGGAAGTGTCTGGGACCAAATTTGAACTCAGGTATTCCTGACTCTAGGGCTGGCACTCAATCCACTTTGCCGCCTAACCCTGAGCATCCAGACATTTGGAAGACGCTAATGATACACCTTGTGTCTCCTGGGAAGAAAATCCTTTAAAGCAAAGGATGAGAAATGAAGACTGAGGATTGTTGTTATTAAGAAAAAAAGAACACTCTTGATCTAAGTATTTGGTTTTGAATTGTTTCATGGTGTTAGGGGTGGGCCTGTCTCAGGATGTGCCGATCATCCTTTTCATCTTCATATAGAAACTTATTTGTTCTTCCTGGGCTGAATATGCTGACTCTGTGTTCTTCAGACAATCATTAAGTCTGAGGATGCAGGACCCCACCCCAAAGGGAATTTATCATGCTCTCAAGTAATCTTGAAACCACATCAACCCAGCCAGGGGCCCTCAGAAAGCTGTATTGAGAGAGGCACAGTTTTGGCTCTGCCCCACCCTCAGGCCAGTCAAATCTTGATAATGTGGCCTTTTCCTAACCCATGTGGGAGGAGGGCTGACAGTGGTAAAAATTAGTTTTATTACACATGTAATCTGTAGTAATTATTCAAGTATGTTTGAAAAGGAGACAATCCGGTAAGTCGGTAGGCCTGATTATAAACTAACTAACTGAGAAATTGGTTACATTGCTCAGCTGGGTCTCTTGGTTTCTACATAAACAAAATCTAGATTATCTCCAAAAGGGGGGGGGGGCCTGCTAGAGCCTACTCTAATTGAACCCATTGTTAAATTCTGAGTGTCAGCATTTACAGCTCTGAAATCAGCAAATAAATAAGGGCTTGGTTTATTGTTTTCTTCATCATTTGGACTTAAGAAAGGGATGGAGAAAATAATAATACTGATTAAATTTAAAATTGTTTCCTGTTCCCCTCTCCCTCCCCCTCCCCTTAAACATTACTTGAGCCCAAACACCTTTCTAATTTTAAAACCACAGGACCCCATATGCTCTATTTGTCTTCCTAGAGGATCTATCTCTATTTGGTCTCTACTTGTCTTTTTTTTTTGTTGTTGTTTTTTTTGGAGGGCAGCTGGGGTTAAGTGACTCGCCCAAGGTCACATGGCTAGTTTTTTTGTGTTAAGTGTCTGAGGCTGGAT
Source organism: Pseudocheirus occidentalis (assembly GCA_028646575.1). Classification (NCBI taxonomy): domain Eukaryota; kingdom Metazoa; phylum Chordata; class Mammalia; order Diprotodontia; family Pseudocheiridae; genus Pseudocheirus; species Pseudocheirus occidentalis. The sequence goes on from CM053600.1 coordinate 9,305,328, forward strand.
TTGAACTCAGGTACTCCTGACTCCAGGGCTGGTGCTCTATTCACTGTGCCACCTAGCCGCCCCTCTACTTAAGTCTTAAAAGATACTATTTATATATGAATTTTTATTGATAGTCTTGAAACCTTGAAACCTATAAAATATTTCTTAGCTGATGTGAGCACACTCCATTGATGCCCCTCTCTCTTCTATCATGCTTTTTTAAAAAAAGCAATGGGGTTAAGTGACTTATCCAGGATGACATAGGTAATGAATTTCTGAGACTGGATTTGAACTCAGGTCCTTCTGACTCCAGAGCTGATATTCTATCCATTGTGCTACCTAACTGCCCCTCTACTATCCTTAAATAGATAATTTGTGTGTGTGTTTGTGTGTGTGAGAAATGTTGTGCCCTGCTCCCCTCCCCCCCCCAAAAGGACTCAACCAAAATCCCCAAACCCTTTACCAAATGGCAGTTTTCTGGGAGTAAGCCTCTCTAAACTTAATTAGGTTGGTGCTCAGATGGAAGGTTTTGCATCATAGTGAGAGTCAGCGAGAGCTTGTACTTGACTATCAGAACTCTTCAAGAATCCTGCTATGACCCACTGTGGTAGTGCTCATCTAGAACCCCTACCTCTGGGGAGGATGGAGTTTGGGAATTTTGAGCTACAGTAAAGATGTAAAGATGATCCTATGTCTGTACCAGTATGGAAATCCCTGGGAGCATAGGGACAGCAAGCTGCCTGAGGAGGGGGGAACAGGTCCTGGTCAGAAACATGAGCTGGTGAAAGCTTCCATTCCAATTGGATCTGGAATCAAGCCCACGAGGGGCCACTTTACTTCCATCCTGAGTAAGAGAAGTAGACCCTGTCTCAAACAAACAAACAAACAAAGAAACAAAAATGTGTTATAGCAAAAACTAATGCTATTAAACTCAAAAGAGAAATGGGGTCCATGTACAAAAGAATTCCTACAGGCCTCATATTGACTTAATTTTAAAATGTAATGTTATCTGTGTTTTATTGTATTTTTTATTTATTTTGATAAATATTTTCTGACACTAATTTATTGTTGGTGGAATTGTGAGCTACTCCAACCATTCTGAAGAGCAATTTGGAACTATGTCCAAAGGGCTATAAAATTGTGCATACACTTTGATCCAGTAATATCACTACTTGCTCTGTATGTCAAAGAGATCATAAAAAAGGGAAAAGGACCCATATGTACAAAAATATTTATAGTAGCCCTTTTTGTGGTGGCAAAGAATTGGAAATTGAGGGGATGCCCATCAATTCAGGAATGAGTGAACAAGCTGTGGCTTATGAATGTAATAGAATACTATTGTGCTATAAGAAATTATGAGCAGGTGGATAAAAAAACTTGAAAGACTTGAATGAACTGATGCTGAATGAAGTGAGCAGAACCAGGAGAATGTTGTTCATAGTAACAGCACCACTGTGCAATAATCAGCTATGATAGACTTAGCTCTTTTCAACAATACAATGATCCAAGACATTTCCAAGATACTTATGATAAAAAAAATGCTATCCCCATCTAGAGAAAGAACTCAGAGTCTGAGTGTAGATCAAAGTACACTGTTTTCACTTTTTTTTGTTTTTAGTTTTCTATGACTTTTCCGTTTTGATCTGTTTCTTTCACAATGTAACTAATGTGTAAATATGTTTAACATGATCACTCATGTACAATCTATATCAGCTTATTTTCCATCTTGGGGAAGAGTGAGGGGAAGGAGGGAGAAAATAAAATTGCCAATCAAAATCTTATAAAATGTTGAAAACTATCTTTACATGTAGCTGGAAAAAATAAAATACTATTTACTAAAAAAATAAAATTATAAATAAATATTAAAATATTCTTAAAAAATTAAAAAAAATTCTCAGCTACATTTTAATCTGGTTCAGGTTGCTCTTGGGAGCACTGCATGTGTTTGATACCAATTTGTGTGAACCAAGATACCCTTCTCCCCCAGTTAACTCTGGTGGAGCCACATTACTTTTAGGGTCAAATTTAACATCCTCTGTCCAGCTTGTAAAGCCTTTTGTACCTTTCCATTCTTCTTCGACTTCACTCATTTTCATACATTCTGCTGTCCAGCTATCCTGTCCTACTTGGAATTGCTCGTATGTAATACCTCATCTCTTGTGTGCATTTACACCATCTGTTCTCCAGTGCTCTCCTTCCTTAGCTCGGTTTTCAGGCTTTCTCCAACTTTCTTTAAAACTTGGCTCAATTCTGACTTCTACAGGAGGCCTTTCCTGATCCCTTTGTCTCCACCCCCAGTCACTGCTAGGATGTTTCCTCTGAAATCCCCTTTTGTTTACATTGCATACATTACACACAATTTTTTTTTAAAATGTTATCTCTCCCATTAGAATGTGAACTCCTTGAGGGAAGGACCCATCTTTGCCTTTCTGTGTATCCTCAACATTGAGCATGGAGCAAGAGTTTAATAAATATTTATTTACTCGAATAAGATCTCATTCAAGGAATATTGACAAAAGTATTGTCAAATTTGTCAAAATATTGACAAAATATTGATTAAAAAATCCCTCTCCAAAAGTAATTTGCTCATTCTGGGATATTAACACTCCTAAAACCTCCATGTTGTTAGATGCCATTTAATTCTTTTGAAGAGGTGATTTACTTTGTATAAGTTTGGAAGGTTTTTGTTTTGTTTTGTTTTGTTTTGCTCTTTGGAGGGGTTAAGGGTAGGCAATTGGGGTTAAGTGACTTGCCTAAGGTCACACGGTTACTAAGTGTTAAGTGTCTGAGGCTGGATTTGAACTCAGGTCCTCTTGACTCCAGGGTCTGTAGGTTTGGAGTTTTTAAAGAAGTTTAAGGTAGATTTTGATTCCAGATTTTGTTCTTTAAAAGTCTGTGCTATGAGTATGAAATTTCTGTAATTCAGGGATATTTTGGTGTTTCCTCTCTTAACCTTTTAGACCTCGCCCGGATGAGCTGTATCATGATTGTGGTTGAGTGTGTAGCACGTTGTAGCACAAAAGACCAAAGCTAGTTCTTAATTAGGGAGAAGTCCAAAGAATAAGGTGGATTTTGCAGCAGACTGAAATTGGAGCCCAACGCTTGGAGGTAATGAACTGAATGGCCTGAGATGAGAAAGAAGATTAAAAGCAGAACCTGGTATTTGGAGCAAATCAAAAGGCAAGTGCCAAGAGGTAAACTGTGGGTTGGGCTTCCAGAATCAATATTGGGATAACCCTGAACAGAGTTCAGTAAGAGTTCATGCAATTTGCTTCACTTCCTGATCATTTCCAAACTATGCTGTCTTCACTATGGCCATCCTCCTGGACTCTGACCCTGAGATCTTGGGTTCTGGGAGGTAAGCCTTTCTTTGTTTTATCTTGCCTAGAACATGGAATATATTTTTTCCCCTGGAAGTCACATTAAGAAGACCTGCATGGACATAAAAAAATCTGTGAACACCATATACATTCATACACAAAGCCAACATTTGCTTCAGCTATTGCCAACAAAGAGCTAAATGAAATATTGATATTTTATAATTTTTATAAGTTTAACAAAGATTTAAACTTATTTTGTGAGATGATGCCATAGGAGTCTGAGTCATAAAGCTGATACTCCATCTTCCCTGAGCACCCATCAAATAAACTAGTCGTCCAAGGCTCATGAGGGGTGAAGTTTAGGTTTGGGTGGTGACTCAATCGTTTTCCATCATGTCTGGCTCTTCGTGACCCCATTTGGGGTTTTCTTGGCAAAGATACTGGAGTGGTTTCGCATTTCCTTCTCCAGCTCCTTTTACAGATGAAGAAACTGAGGCAAACAGGGTTAAGTGACTTGCCCAGAATCATATAGCTAATAAGTGTCTGGGGAGAATTTGATCTCAGGGTACTTTCCTGCTACTTCCACACCAGTCTCACCCTTAGCTTTCCAATTCTATGCATTGATCATCTCTATTAGAATGTAAGCTTCTTGAGAGTAAGGACTAAATTGCTTGCTTGTATTTAAAACCCTCATGCTTATCACAGTTCTAGGCAGATAGTAAAGGCTTTAAAATGCTTTATTTATTTTTCATTCCTTTATTTATGATCCATGACTAACTCGGGCCCTCCCTGTTAGTCTCAGTATTCCCTTATGGTTCAGCAGCTCAGGGTAGGGAAGTGATGCAGCAGAGGCCTGGAGTCAGGAAGACCTGAGTTCAAATCCAGCCTCAGATGCCTACTATCTGTGTGACCCTAGGCAAGTCACTTAGCCCTCTTTGCCTCAGTTTCCTCATCTGTAAAATGAGAGAAGGCAATGGAAAAACACTTAAGTATCTTTGCCAAGAAAATCCCAAAAGGGATTATGAAGAATAGGACACAACTGAAAAATGAACAACAAATACCAGGCCATGCCATGGGCCTCAATGCCCTCTCAGGAAACAGCCATCTCCATATAGCTGGGACTGGACATAGTCTTTTTGATGGAGATTTAGGATTTGTTTGAAAAACATGCTATGACCCAGATTTTAGTTTCCTGGGCAGAGGTGGGATAAGTACTCTAAAGGATCTTTTGGGTTTTTTTGGTAGTAGATGAAACAAATGTTGACTCCATGAATGTGTAGGGTTATGTGTGCGCTGTCCATGGTGCTATATATACTCATATAGGTCTTCTTCATGTGTCTTTCAGGGAAACAAAAGAAACCTTGCCCGCTCCTCTCCAAGGGAGATTTTGATTTCTGACTGGAGAGGTACATGTGAAAGGGCCACTTTGTTCTCCCCTGAGAGAGAGGGGTGCCAGATAAGATTATCTCTCTCCACAAGCCCTAATATTATTGTCTTAGGGGAACGAGGAAGGCTAGAGAGAAGGTTGCCCCTCTCAGTCAGCCTAGTTACAAAGACCTCTCACTAATAGGTGGGAAGGGCCCAGGGGCAGAAACGGAAGAACTCAATGTTATAAACTGTTCCCTCAAGGTAAGAACAAATTCATATTGTGATTACTAAGGAATAATTATTTTTTTTAAAGTTTTATTGATGTCTTTTTAAAATATTTCATTCACTTCCCAATTTGCCCCCCCCCAACAAATTCCCTCTTATAACAAAGAAAACAGTTAGCAAGACTCACTGTGTTTATAACATTTTGTACCTGCAGCCCCCACCTTTAAGAGAATAGAAATTAATTTCATCATTTGTTCATTATAATTAATCCTAGCTTAATTTTCCTTCAGTTGAACAAAGCAGTCAGGGTTAAGTGACTTGCCCAAGGTCACAGAGCTAGTAAGTGTGTCAAGTGTCTGAGGTTACATTTGAACTCAGATCCTCCTGACTCCAGGGCCAGTGCTCTATTCACTGCCTGGCAATGGTCCCCTTTTAGGTAGCTTTTCTGCTGGACTCCTTGTAGAACGTTGAATCTTCTTTCCTTATCTAGGCTAATCTGCTCTTGATTCTTGATAAAGACACTATTTCAGGAATGCTGCTTATGGGAAGTCTAAAATAGGCCTCTTCTAGCCAAGATTTGAGGAGGGAGAGAAGGAACTGTAGAATGTGGTAGGAGCTCTTCTCTTCCCTTCTCTTCCCCCCCCCCCAAAGTCCCCAGCAATTCTTTTTCAGGGACTTGGGTTGAATGATTCTCCTCTATGCTAACAGATACTCAGATTCTTTCAGTCAATTGTGTCTGACTCTTCATGACCCCATTTGGAGTTTTTTTGGCAAAGGTACTAGAGTGGTTTGTCATTTC
>CM053600.1:9314018-9353288 GCA_028646575.1 Pseudocheirus occidentalis
TTTCACTCAGCATCAGTTCATTCAAGTGTTTCCAGGTTTTTCTGAAGTCTGCCTGATCATCATTTCTTATAGCACAATAGTATTCTATTACATTCATGTAACACAACTTGTTCAGATATTCCCCAACTGATAGGCATCCTCTCAATACCCAATTCTTTGCCACTACAAAAAGAGCTGCTGTAAATATTTTTGTATCTGTGGGTCCTTTCCCCATTTGTATGATCTCTTTGGGATATAACCCTCAGAGTGGTTTTGCTGGGTCAAAGGGTATGCACATTTTTATAGCCCTTTAGGCATAGTTCCAAATTTCTTTCCACAATGGTGGGATAAATTCACAACTTCACCAGCAATGCATTAGTGTTCCAATTTTCCCACATCTTTTCCAGCATTTATAATTTTCCTATTTTCTCATTTTGGCTAATCTGATAGGTGTGATATGGTTCCTCAGACTTGTTTTGATTTACATGTCTCTAATCAGTAGTGATTTAGAGCATTTTTTTTTGTATGACTATAGACAGTTTTAAATTTCTTTCTCTGAAAACTGCCTGTTCATATCTTTCGGCCATTTGTCAATTGAGGAATGACTCGTGTTCTTATAAATTTGACTCAGTTCTCTATATATTTAGAAATGAACATTTATGAGAAAACCTTTAACATGTTGTAAAAATTCTTTTCCAGTTTTCTGTTTCTCTCCTAACCTTGGTTGCATTTGTTTTGTTTGTGCAAAACCTTTTTAATTTAATATAATCAAAATTCTCCATTTTGCATTTCATATTGTTCTCTATCTCCTGTTTGTCATAAATTCTTCTGTTCTCCATAAACATGACGGGTAAACTATTCCATGCTCTCCCAGTTTGCTTATTGTATCAGCCTTTGTGTCTAAATTGTATACCCATTTTGACTTTATCTTGGTATATGGTGTCAAATGTTGGTCTATCCCCAGTTTCTACCATACTATTTTCCAGTTTTTCCAGCAGTTTTTGTCAAACAGTGAGTCCTTATCCCAGAAGCTAGAGTCTTTGGGTTTATCAGACAGTAGATTACTATAGTCATTGACTACTGCGTCTTGTGTACCTAATCTATTTCACCAATGTACACTTATGTTTCTTAGCCAGTACCAATTAGTTGTGATGATTGCTGCTTTAAAATGTTTCATTCCTTACATTTGAATTCTTTTTTTGTAAAAAAATATACCAAGATAAAGTCAAAATGGGTATACAATTTAGACACAAAGGCTGATATTTGAATTCTTTTTTTGTAAAAATTTTAAAAACAAATATAAAGTAAGAAAAGATAAAAGAAGCAGACTTTAATACTAGAACCATGAATCTAGTCAACAAAGTACTCATCCATTCAAAAGTAATTTTAGGAACATTTGTTAAGCACTTGTTGTATGTGAAATAGGTGGAGCAATCATTACCTACATTTTATGAATAAATAAATGGATACCCAGAAAGTCCTCTTACCCAAGCTTTTCCCAGATAATAAGCAGGGAGAACCAGCCCTCAAAGATCCAGCTTTAAGCTTAACACTTGTTTTACTTTATTGGGCTACTGCCTCTGACTGGCTGATCCCTAAGGTGAATATAAATATTTCCGAGTTATAGTCTACTCATGATTCTGTGAGCAAATCTCCTTCTTTTCCCCTCCACATTTTAACCAAGACCATGGTCTTTGCATACCCTCTGAACTCCCTCCTATCTGAATATTTCAAGGTCTAGCTTAAGTACTAGCCAATTCCTGAACACATCGGTCAACACTGATTCTGTCCTCTGAACTTCTAGAGAATTTATTATCATTTGGCACTTTAAAAAATTTATTTATTTTTTGTTGCACTTAATAGTATTTTATTTTCTTCCAATTACATGTAAAGATAATTTTCAATAGTTTTTTTTTGGAAAAAAATATTTAAACTTAAATATAAAATAAGAAATAATAAAATAAGCAGACTTAAAAACTAAAACAATACAAAATAAGAAAAGAAAAAATCATTGTTATATGCACAGCAGGATGTGAGAGAGTATTAAAATATACAGCAATAAATTTCTATTTCATGAAAGTCTATATAATAAATACTATGTATTGTACTGAGAGCTCTCCACTTTTTCTTTGCTTCCTTGTAAGATTTTTTTGGTTCTGTTGTGCACTTTTTACTTTGTTCTTTTTTCTCTTTCCCCCTACAATTAAATATACATATGATGTATGTATATATACATACATATGCACATATATACTCACACATACACATACATGTATATGTATATGTGTGTATATAAACGTTCATTTTTGTCAGATTTTGAGTTCCAAATTTTTCTCCTTCTTCATTCCCCTCCCCAAGACAGAAAGCCATGTGATACAGGTCATACATGTGGTATTTCTTTTCCAAAGCAGTATTACTTAATTCTCAAATTTTTTGGTCTTAGGACTCCTTTACACTCTTAAAAATTATTGGTGATGCAAACATGTGTTCCTTCAACTGATAAACACAACTATGTGTAGTATGATTTTACATATATACATTCACATATACATATTTGAGTCAAATTGTACCCATAGTGGGGGGGAGAGGAAGAAAAAAAAAGAAATTTACACAATAACTTTATTACATATTTGAAAGGAAAAGCAAGTTGTACATAATAGACTTGCAGTTTCATATATAATCATCTTTTTTATTATACTGTTATGAAATTTAAAATATTTTTTAATTTTAAAATTAAAAAAAATTATTGATGACATCAAAAAGCTTTTGTTTATTTGAATTGTATTTGTTTGGGTTAGAGGCAGTCAGGATTGGCTGGAGTTTATCATTACATTGTCAGTGTGAGCATTTATATCTCTGAAACCAGCAAACACAAATCATTGCTTGATTTATCATTTTGTTGAACTTCTAGACTTAAGAAAGTGATAGAGAAATGTTAAACATGGGTATGAAACTGACTGGGAGCTATTATTGTGCAGTACATCGAACTAGTTATTACATAATTACCAGTACATCTATGTTTATATTTATCAGTGTTTACCTGATTATAATTACAAATCCTAAATTTGAAGATATATATATTTATTCACTTACAATAACAATCAAAACCTATTCTATGTTAGGATAAATAACATCTTTTTATGAAAAGCAACTATATTTTCCAAAACAAAAACATTTTGGCAAGATGAGTGGCATTGTTTTCCATATTTTTGCAGATCTCTTTCATGTTGGATTTAATGGAAGACAGCTGCATTCTCATTTCTACTTCTGCATTCAATCTGTTGTGATATGTTGTTTTGGTTGAAGTATGTGAAGAAAATCTGGCCTTGTACAGATATTTAGTTGAAAAAGAAAGGAGGATTTAAATAGGCAAACAATGTCTTACTATTATTATGAAAATAGTTTTGACTCCATGGACCATCTGAAAGGATCTTGGGGACTTTGGGAGAATATGTGGACCATACTTTGAGAACTGCTGGCTTAAAGGATCAAGAGCTAACCTCAGAGTCAGCAAAAATTGGGTTTCAAGTTTCAAGTTCAAGTTTGTACGTTCTGGCAAATTACTTAACCTTTCAGTATTACTGGACATTCTCCAATAATGTGAATTGCAGAGAAGGTGCCTACCTCTGTTGATGGATGGTGTTCCTAATTGAAGGCTCCCTCCACTACTGTAATTAGGTCCAGTCCCTAGCCTGTCAGAGATTGTCTTTTATTATATTTTCTTTCTTCTTTTATCTCTCCCCAAATAAATAAAAGTTTCTTGAGTGCTGGACTCTACTTTTATGGCCTACAGTATTTCTCTTTGTGTCCTTGGTAAGCATGGTGGAACGGCTTGTGTAGTAGATCATATGAATTAATATTTGTTGATTGAATAATGATAATAATAATAACGTTGTTCAGTTGTTTCAATCACACCTGACTCTTTTTGATCCTATTTGGAGTTTTTCTTGGCAAAGATACTAGAGTGGTTTGCCAGTTCCTTCTCCAGTTCATTTTCCAGTTGAGGAAACTGAGGCAAACAAGGTTAAGTGACTTGCCCAGAGTCATACAGCTAGTAATTATCTGAAGTCAGATTTGAACTCAGATCTTCTAGACTCCAGGTCTGGCACTCTATCCACTGAGACACCTAGCTGCCTAGACACTAGACACTAGACACCAGACACCAATAATAATAATAATAATAATAATAATAATAATAATAATAATAATAATACCTAACATTTATATAGTACTTTAAGATTTGCAAAGTACTTTCCAGGTATCACATTTTATCCTTGCAACAAGTATGGGGGGGCAGCTAGGTAGTGCAGTGAATAGAGCACCAGCCCTGTAGTCAGGAGGACCTGAGTTAAAATATGGCCTTAGACACTTAACACTTACTAGCTGTGTGACCTTGGGCAAGTCACTTAAGCCCAATTATCCTGCATTCTCCCCTCCAAAAAGACAAAAAAAACCCTAGTCTGAGAGAGAGGTGCTATTATTATTCTCTTTTACAGATGAAGAATCTGAGACAGGCAGAGGTTAAATGACTTTCCCAGGGTCACACAGGTAGTATGAGACAAGCTTTGAATTCAGGTCTTCCTAACTCCACTGCACCATCTAGCTGCGTGAGAGTAGTAGTTTGCCATTTCCTTTTCCAAGTCATTTTATAGATGAGGAAACTGAGACAAACAAGGGTAAGTGATTGTCCAGGATCACAGTTAGGAAATGAGTCAAAGAATTGAATGAATCTGATAAAGCTACTTACCAATCAACACTGCTCTTCCTCTTTCCTCAAGCACTTAACCATATGTAGCAGCAACCACACTGGCATACCCAGGATGGCTGCTAGCATAGGTTCTTAGATCTACTTTACTAGGAAGGATAGTTGTTTAAAGAGGTCAACAATTTAAAAAAAATTACATTCACTAGTTCAGGGAAGAAGTTAGCACCTTTATGTCAGAGAAAATACAAGCAGAGAATAAAGACCAACAGACAGGCCTCTGACTGCCTGAAACAACTATATGGTTTACATACATCTATAGATGGAGAGAGTCTTTACATCTGGGCAGTCAGGGAGCTCTGAACATACGGCCACTCAGAATCTTAATCAGGGAAATCACAAGATCCTTCTCATAAATCAAGCCCCCAAAGCAAAATACCAACTCAGAGTATATATACACCTCTCAGATCCAGAAGGCATCACAACCCTGGTGACTCAGTGCCTAATTAGAAATTACCAAAAGGTGTGAAAGCCTTCCTACAAGCAAGCCTCCCCTAAGCAAGCTTCACTAAATGGGATCCACTGAGGCCTATTAATGGGTGGGGAAGATCTTAAATCCTATTAACATAACACCATCCCATTTGTAGCAAAAATAAACTTTTAAAATCAATAGACTTATTTATTAAGATTTTAGAACTATGAGAAGCAAAATTTGTTTAACAGGAACACATTTACTAAGATGAGAAATGGATCCATTTTTGTTTTTGCCTCCTTTCTTCCATAGGTGTAAGGAGTGGGAAAGGAAATTGGAAGGCTTCCCATGGAGATGGGCATGTATACTTTAGTTGGATGGGGAGAGCTTCATGTGCCCAGGTTCTTTATTAAAGGGATTGTGGGCAGAGATTTCTGATTGGTTCCCTAGCAATCATGATGCCACTGGGGAGGGTGGGGCAGCCCAAGAGGATTGCTAAATAACCCAGGAAGAGTCACCCACTCTATGGGATATAGGATTAGACCCCTACCATGGACTGTAGTAATATCCCAAAGCCTTGGTTATCTAATGCAATTCAAATAAATTCTTTCAGTAAATCATAAACTTCTTTGCAATTGAATTTCAAATGTGTATGAGCCATTTCCTTTACTGTAGACTGGGATTTCCAAGAGATTAGACATCTTGTTTGTTTATTCATCTTTGTATCCTCCCCCTCCTCACCTAAAAAACAGCACCCAAAGAGTAGATGTTTAACAACTAGCACAGTGCATTAAACATAGTAGGCATTTAATAAATGTTTATTGACTGACCAAATGTTCGTTGAATTGAATCTGTCAATTTACCAGCTATTTATTGAATACCTTTGTTTTTGTTTTCTGTTGTCTGACTCTTCATGACCCCATTTGGGGTTTTCTTGGCAAAGATAATGGAGTAGTTTGCCTTTTTTTCCCCCAGCTCATTTTACAGATGAGGAATCTGAGACAAATAAGGGTAAATGACTTATCCAGTGTCACACAGCTAGTAAGTGTCTAAGGTCAGATTTGAACTCATGTAGATGAGTCTCCCTAATCCCAAGCCCAGTGCCCTACCGACTCTGCCCCACCTAGCTGCCTAATTGAGTGTCTACCACGTGTAAAATCCTATAGGATATTTGAAAAAGTAAATGACATTCCCTTCCCTTAAAAGGAAGTTAATACAAATACTAGTGGTAGAGAGAGTAGATAATGAAAAATTCTCAAAGAGAGGTTCAGATGAAATGCTATACTGGGTGGAGGCAGGGGGGAGTTGCATCTGGTTGGATGGATTAAGTAAGACATGGAAGAGACAGCTTTTGGTCTTGATGGATACCAGGTCTGAGAGTTGTGGGGAAAGACAGTCTAGGGAAAGGAAACCAGCGCAAGGAGGTGGGAAAGTATGGTACATGTAATGAAAATGGTGAAACATCTTGGTTAGCTGGAGCATAGAGTATGTATAAAGGAAGAATGTTTGATAAGATTGAACCAACTGGTAAGGACCATCTTGGGGAAAGCCTTGAATTATAATTATAACATTTATAGTATCTACTAGTACACACTTATATGCAATATTTTAATTATACTATATTATTATTACCTTTACATATAACAATAATAATTAATATTTATGTTGTACTTTAAGATTTTGACTGTTACTTTACATATATCATATCATTTGATGAGTTTGTACCACTAAGGTTTCTGAACAGGGAAGTGGAGTTTTTGAGTTGGTAGGAAGGAGAGAAAGGCAACTAAAAAAAAAGCAGCCTGATTTATTTTAATGAAAGATTTGACATTTCCAAGGGGTTATTTTTGACCAGGGAGGAAATAGTTTAGTGCCATTTTATCAGGTGCCATCCATTTGGGATAGAAATGCATTTAGTTGGAGATGTCTCCCTCTGGGCTAGGGCACAATTTAAAAAGCAGATGGTGCCACTTTCACTCCCAAGCTATTTCTGCATATTTAGGGTGGTAGTAATAGACTATTGGGGGTTTGAGAATCAAGAAGAGAGATGGCATGATTCTGGAGACTAGAGAAAGGCTATTACTGGATGTGTTTTAAATTATTTTCTCTGGAAGGAAAGTGTGTGTGTGTGTGTGTGTGTGTGTGTGTGTGTGTGTGTGTGTGTACGTATCCTGGAATCATTTAGTGTAGTATTTGATATTTAGGATGAATTAACAAGTTGACTCTTATTACCGTAAATTATAAAAGTTGGTACAGTGGATAGAGCCCTGGTCTCGGAATCAGAAATCTATTCCATTGCTGTGTGGGCTCTGGGCAAGTAAGTCGCTTAACCCTGTTTGCCTCAGTTTCCTCATCTGCATAATGAGTTAGAGAAAGAAGCGGCAGACCAATCCAGTATCTTTGCCAAATGGGATCACAAAGTCAGACAAGACTGAACAACAATGCATTATAATATTCACTTGTCAGCAATGTTTCTAAGCCTACAAGAGAAATATCTTCCACTTCTAGAGAAATCAAAGAAAGGGAGGGCAGCATTTTTTCCAACCATATTTTTAAATTTTGGCAGGATCTTTCAGAAGGGTCCTCACTTAGATCTTAGGATTTCTTCTTGACAATATAGGTTATGGAGTGTTTTGAATGAGAATTTCTTCTGAAAATAAACAAATATACACATGTGTATTTGTTGTTTTAGTCATGTCTTGAGTGGTTTGCCATTTTCTTCTTCAGCTTATTTTACAAATGAGGAAACCGAGGCAAGCAGGGTTAAGTGACTTGGATAGGGTCACACAGCTAGTAAGTTTGAAGCCAGATTTGAACTCGTCTTCCAGACTCCAAGCCTGGTACTCTGTGCCACCTGGCTACCCCACACATTTATATAGTAGGGAATAAATTTGAGATTTTTGTTGATGGAAGGAATTCCCAGGTGAGGAAATTCCCTTTATCATTGTTGGTCAGAACCTTCTCAGCAACTTATAGCTAAAGAGTTGCCTAGAACATTGAGAAGTTGAACAGCTTGCCCTGGGTCACACAAACAGTACGTATGAGGTAAGATCCCGGTTTTCCTGGTATTGAGGCCAGCTCTCTCTTTATAATGCTACACTGCTGTGTGTACGTGTGTGTATATGTGTATACGCATGTATGTGTGCATGCATGTGTGTGCGTGTGTGTGTGTGTACACAAATGGTTATCTTTTAGAATGGCTTCATTTCAGTCCTCCCTAAGGCAATAGATGACTTTTAATGTTTCTACTAGTTCTAACATCGGTACCAGTCATGTAGGGCATACATGCATTGTATTCTAAAACCATTGAGGTTAGGAGCCCAGCCTTATGCCATTTTGCTTCTCCCCTTCCAAAATGACTCATACCATTGGATATCGAATTCAATTAGACAAAGATCCCTGCAGGCCCATATTGACTTAGAAAACTACAAAATGACATCTATGTCTCATTGTATTGTTATTTTGTTAAGTAGTTTCCAATTACATTTCAATCTGGTTCATACTCAGGAGTTGGGCCAAGAGTTTGACATCTCTGACTTTTACATTTGGTTTATAAATCTCTGTTAATGAGGATAATGTGATTCCCTTGTCATGATCCAAGATCCCTGTCAAGTGAATTTTTTCATACAATTATACTCCTAATTTCCTGAAACAGAATGAAGTGAAATGGGTTGCAATTATATATCTTTTCTTGGGGGGGTGTTGGGGAGGCACTAACAATTCCACTATCTATGAAGTCTGATGTATTATATGGTGGGAGTTCCTTGTGACCTGCATATGTGGTCTCTGTGTGAGCTCTCGTATTTGTGTTATTGCTTTATGTTCTATATAGAGGGCTCATGACTTCTGGATGTATTTCAAATGTGTCTTGTGCACACTAGTTACATGTCTATTGTTTGCCTGAGTTTTCGCATTTGTAAAATGAGCTAGAGAAGGAAATGATGAGCCGCTCTAGTATCCTTGCCAAGAAAGCCCCAAATGGGGTCACAAAGGAAGTGACCGAAAATGACTGAACAACCACAACTTCAATGCCAATTAGTGAATACTTATGATTTATGTTTACAGTTGTACCTTGGTACCCAGTGAATTGGCAAGTGAAATCACTACCACTGTTGTCTCAACTGACACTCTCTGAACATTGATAGAGATATCCTAACACCTGGTACCCAAGAGTCTTGGGAACAGCAGTACCCTCCAGACTTCCCATCCTGCTTCTAGTTCAAGTCACGTAGCAATCACAGAAGGAAAAATAAAATCATTGTAGAGGTATACCAATTCTTTCTACCAGTGCTATAGCCATAGTTACTAAAGACCCCTGTAATGCCAAGCAAAGGCAGCTTCCAAGGTTCAGAACACCAGCATAGTAATTCTCCATTTATTCAGTGACAAATTAAGGCAAAACATTCACAGAACAGAGAAAATCAAAATACAGTGTAACTCAGTCATTTAGTAAGTTCTCAATTCAATCAAAAAATATCTCAATTCAATCACAAAGTATAGAGTCAAAGTACTACTCCACCCCTGGGCAGTACATTCATTTAGTCAGTCACAAAGTCTCTCTTCTCAAATGGAGATTAGTTTCCAATCACAAAGTTCATTTATTTGGTCAGTCATAGAGCACAAAAAGTCAAAAGTTTCCCACCCCTGGATCACAATTGAATTACAATTATCATCAGTTAATGCCAAGTACCTTCTCAAAAGGGGAAGTGGGGAGTACAAAGGCCATCTACCCCTAAGCTACAACAAGGTTAAGATATCATCACAGTATTTAATACCCAAAGAGAGGTCTTTTCTTCATCTTGATGGTGAAGCAAGCTCTCAGCAATCTCTCTTCCTGGGGAGACAAAACTTTACAAAGCCACAATATACATTGCCAATGTCCTCATCGATATACTCTCTGCCTGCAAAATCATCTCAGAACCCCTGAAAACATCAGCAAGACCCTCTTCCAGGATTTCTATACACATACAACAAGAAAATCCTTCTTCTGAGCTTTTGAACCAACATCAAGGTCCCAGGACAACAACAGCACTGTCCTTCACCAGCAGATGAATCTGGCAAAACAACATCAAAACAGACAAAATAAAAGCATCACAGTCCTATCTCTTCAGTTCTTGGCAGCTCCAGGTGGCAGCTCTCAAAAGTCCTGGGAAGCTCCAACTGGCCCTCAGCAGTCCCTCTCAGCAACTCTGACACCTGGCAATTCTCCTCTCTCTCTGCCTCCACAATACTGCTCCCCTAAAGTTCTTTCTGGCCTTCTCTGGTTGGGTCTGTCTAAATCCATGGCACCAGCTCCTTCCAGTTCATCCCTCTCTCTGCACATCAACAAGACCATCCCACAAGTGGGATTCATAAGCTCTGGGTTTTAACACTCAACTCCAAAACCAAGCCAATTATAACCCCACAAGGAACATTCTTGCCATCAAAGTCCTAGCCTAGATGGTTCAATATCATAAAATGACATGATTTTATCAGTGGAAATATCAATAAAGAAGAAGCATTACCATTAACTTTGTTCTCTGCATCCTAAAGACCAAAGCACTTTTGCAGCTAAATCCTTCTATGTGTATTTTATTCCCAGTAGGATGTAAGCTCTCTGAGGACAGGGGCTGTCTTACATTTTGCTTTGTATTCTACTCCTTAGCATAGTACTTTTCACATAGTGAGGTCTATAATAAATGCTTTTTCATTGATTCAATTGATTTGTAGGTAACTATACAATATTAATAGGGGATAACTCTAGAATTGGGATATTTGTGGGAGACATACATCCTATTCTTTTTGGGAACTACATTCTTTTTTTTTTTTGGAGGGGAGAGGGCAGGGTATTGGGGGTAAGTGACTTGCCCAAGGTCATATGGCTAGTAAATGTGTGGAGTGTCTCAGGCTGGATTTGAACTCAGGTCCTCCTGACTCCAGGGCCAGTGCTCTATTCATTGCACTTCCCAGCCTCCCCCCAGAGTTACATTCTTGATAAATATATACTAGGAGTTTGCTGGAATGGGTTTCTTCTGGCTTTCAAGAGCTGATTATAAAATTTTCAGTGCTGGTATTTACACCTTGAGAATCAATAAACCTACAAATCAGGGATTAACTTATTGTTTTGTTGATTGTCTAAACTTTAAAAAAAGTAATGGATAAAATGTTAGTAAAACAGATTAAATTACATACATTTTTGTTTTAGAGGCAATAAGGGTTAAGTGACTTGCCCAGGGTCACACAGCTAGTAGGTGTCTGAGGCCAGATTTGAACTCAGATCCTCTTGGCTCCAGGGCCAGTGCTCTCTCTATTGTACCACCTAGCTGGCCCAATATATTACCTTTTTGTTTTGTGAGCCAGTCATTTAGCATTTCCAGACCGCCACTGTGTATTGGAGCTCAGCAGGTGACAGTGTTATCCTGGCATGGAATAGATGTACTTTCCACATGACCAGTTTCAGAACATTGTCAAATATCTAACATAGGACAAAGCACAGGCTGGAGACTAAAGAATCAGAGCCAGGCCTCCTTAGTCAATCACTTATTATTCATGCCTTGATAAATAGCAACACCAGATTACTCTAATATCTACCTCCTTTGTTCTTGATTCTCAACCTTCCTGAACTCCCTGAAACATGTTATACCTTCTCTTCTACTGTCTCCTGGTTCTCCTCTTTCCCATCTCTTTGTTCCTTTTCAGTTTCCTTTGTGAGATCTTCATCTATGTCACTTACTTATCACGGGGTTCCTCTAAGGTGATCCCAGGCCCTCTTCTTTTTTCATTTTGCACCGTTTCTCTTGGTGATTTCATCAGATATTATAGGTTCAATGATCATCTCTATGCAGATGAATCCCAGTCCTAATATCTCTCCTGAGTTCCAACCTTACATTGCCAATTGCATTTTGGACATCTCAAACTGGTTGTCTGATAGGTATCTGAAACTCGACATGTGTAAAACAGAGATTATGTTTTCCTTCCCAAACCCACCCCTCTGCTAAATTTCCCTATTTGCTGTCAAGGACACCACCATCCTCTCACTTGGGCTTATAACTACCTTTTAGACGTATCAAGCTGTATGTCTGGTTTGGGCATCTGAGACTGAACATACAAAATAGAACTTACTTTATCTCTTCCCCATCCCAACTAACCATCTTCTGAACTTCTCTAATATTATCAAGGATACTCCCATCAGACCAATCACTCAGACTCACAACCTTGGAACCAGCCTTGATTCCTCCCTCTCACTTAACCTATCATGCACAATCTATTGCCAAATCTTATCATTTCTAACTTCCTAATATCTTTTATACTTTCTCTTCTATTCATTCACATATCCTCCACTCTCGTTCAAGCCTTCTTCACCTTTTGTCTGGACTATTGAAATAGCATTCTGATCATTCTCCTTAACTCAAATCTCTCCCCATTCTCATCCATCTTCCCCTCCGCCACCTAACTGATTTTGCCTAAGAGTAGGTCTAACCATGTAAACATCCCCCTCGACCATAAACTTCAGTGGCTCCATATTATCTCCGGGATCAAGTGTACATTCCTCCATTTGGTCTTTAAAGCTCTGCACAACCTGGCGTCTTCTTATCTATCCAGTCTTCTTTATTTCCCTCCATAAATTCTGTTACCCCTACTGTAGGGGCAGCCACACTGGGATGGCTGCTAGCACAGGTTCTTAGATCTACTTTACTAGGAAAGGCAGTTATTTAAAGGGGACAAGAATTTTTTTTTTAAATTACCTTCACTGGTTCAGGGGAAAAGTCAGCACCCTGAACTTCGGAGAAAATACAAACAGAAAATACAAGCAGAGAAATAAAGACCAACAGATAGGACTTTGCCTTCCTGAATCAACTATATACTTTACATACATCCCTGAATCAAGAGAGCTTTTACATCTGACCAGTCAGGGAGCTCTGAATATACAGCCCCTCAGAATCACAACCAGGGGCATCACAAGATCCTTCTCATAAGCGATCCCCCAATGCAAAATACCAAGAGTATATATACACTTCTCAGAGTAGGATGGCATCACAACCCTGGTGACTCAGTGCCTAATTAGAAATTAGCAAAAGGTGTGAAAGCCTTCCTACAAGCAAGCCTCCCCTAAGCAGGCTTCCCTTAATGGACTCCAGGTGAGGCCTATTAATGGGTGCTGAAGATCTTAAATCCCATTAACATTACACCTACTTGCTGCTAAGAAAACACTACTCTTTATTTCCTGACATTGTGCCTTTGAACTGAATGGCCGGCTCTCATTGATTGTCTAACAATAGGTTACAGGTTGGCCCTACTTGGTCATTGCTTCAGTTCAGATTGGCTCAGAGTCGATGTAAATAGCAATTATTTCTGTTTTGGCCAGAAACAGAGGGTCTTCAACTCCCAGATGGATTTTTTTTTGAATAAGTGAAAAAGATTATTCTCTGTCTTATTTCTTAACTAGCCTTAATCACTGAAAGGGTGTTGCTTCAGTCAAACTGGGACCAGTTAAAAATCTTAGCTTAACAAGGCCAAGGTCTCCCACTATATTCAAGGCCATCCACAGTCCTGATCTATATCTTGTCCCTGTATCCAGATGGCTCTGGAGGAGAAAGAGAGACTGGTGATTTTGCACAGCCCTCCCTCACTCAAATCCAATTCACTTGCATGTCATGGCATCACCTCCTTGATGTCATGGTCCTCTGCAAGAAACAACTCCCATGCTTGGAATGTTCTGCCTCTTCACATCTGCCTGTTATTTATTGTTATTATTTTTGGCCTTCATCAAAATTCAACTCACATCTCATATTCTGGAGGAAGTCTTTCCAGGTCCTTCCAGTTTCTAGTTCCTTCCCTTCTAAGATTATCTTCCATTTTCTTTCCCTCCCTTTCCTTCTGTGTTTCTATACAAACACACACACACAGTATTACCTAGTTATAGTCATAATTGTTTCCTTCATTAGAATGTGAATTCCTTGAAGGCAGGAATTTCTTTAGACTTTCTTTGTATCTTGAGTGCTGAGGTATGTTCCGGGCGTATAATAAGGACTTAACAAATGCTTAATGACTGAGTGATCAAACTCCATCTAAGAGACAAATTTGGTCCTGATACTCAAACCATGGAGAGATAAAGAAGTGAAGGAAAACAAATCTATATCTCCAATGACCATCAATTCAAAAATACTGACTAAAAATGAGCAGGTTACAGCATATTAATATTGTATATTAAAAAGACTGTCCACTGTGACCAGGATGATTTATCACTAGAACACAGAGTTGGTTTGACATTAAAAAACCCTATTATAACAATGCATATAAATAACAAAAAAATAATAATCACATAATTACAATATTTCAATAGGTACAGAAAAAGCCTTTGATAAAATACAAGATGCATTTGAGAACACTAAAAATTATAGAAATAAACAGATCTTTCTTTAATATAGTAAGTGGTATTTATACAAATTGAAGAGTTTACATTATCTCTAAAGGAAAAGTAGTGTTCTTTTCAATAAGATGGTGAGGAAACTAAGCATGTTTTGTTACTATTAACTCATACAGTTTTAGTTTTTAATTGTTTTTTGTTGCTTTTTTGGAGGGGGAATGCCGGGCAATTGGGGTTAAGTGACTTGCCCAAGGTCACACTGCTAGTAAATGTTAAGTATTTTGAGGCCAGAATTGAACTCAGGTCCTCCCACCTCCAGAGCCGGTGCTCTATTCACTGCACCACCTAGCCACCCCAGACTCATACAGTTTTACAAATGTCGGCTAAAGCGGCGGCATTAAAAAAAAAAAAAAGAAATGGAAGGAATATGCAAAGACAAAGAGAAAACATAATCATTGCCATTTGTAGATGTTAGAATGATTTGACTAGAACACCCTTGTAGGGGGTAGCATAAAGGGGAATGAAAGCAGTAGTGATAGGTGGGAAGGAATATTTTCCCTGGTTCAGAGAAAAATTCTGAATGACAAGAGTAAGAGAAGGTGGATGTTTTTTAGCCATAGGAAAGGGAAAAATGAGTGGAATTAAGCTCCTACTCTCATGAGTCATGTGCTAATAGAGGGCAGTATCAGTTTGTCCTTCCATAAACTGAAAACAAAATCAGGTCAGGCTTCTGGATGCCTAAATGCCTCGTGATCAAGACTTCAGGGATCAAACTGAAATCACATTCAGTACCTATTTCTTTATCTCATTGCAAAAAGGCAAAGGTTAATGGAAGACATCCCGCATGGGAATTAATCACCACCCTCCGGGCTGGTCTTGGGGTTTGATGCTCTGCCACTTGATCAAGTCCAGGCAGCAAAAAAACACTGGTTTAAGACAGTGTCTTGTGGGCGAGAGGCCTGGTTTCTGGGCATTTTATGCTTATGGAGGGCTCAGGCATTATCTCAGATAGTTGTCTGAAACCTAATATGGTACATAGTCCTTGCACATATAGCAATAGGCTCTTGAGGGAAGAGTCTTCTGACTCTAGTCAGAAAAAAGGAATCTAGAAAGGACTTCTAAGGATCATGAAGTTTGGGGCAAGAAAGGCACCCCATGGCAATATTTAACTAGGAAATTTTGCTCCTGAAAGAAGATAATATCATGTTTCCCTATACTACTATGGTGGACTTAGGGTAGTAGGTGCATTTTTATACTTTTCTGTTTGCCCTTTAGGGTTTTCTGCCTCCTTACACCCTCTTATAGCTCTACCTTAAGGACATAGGTGGTGTTTCCATTTTTAAATAACATTTCTGCCAAGGAAAGGCAAGAACAGTTCCATAATGGATATGTGTTAGAAAAAAAGTGGGGAATGCTTTACATGAACTAGGAGGAGGGGAGAGAAGGTAGAAGGAAAAAAGATGAAAAACATGTACTAATGTTTAGTAAGGTCAGGCCCAGAGCCAGGCCCAGTTCAAAGTCAATAGTATCCAAAGGGCAGCATGGCAATGCTGGATAATAGACATATAGGGGTAGGACAACAACAAAAAAAGAGGAAGGGTCTTCTGAAGAGTGTGTCTATATCATAATCAATCAACAGTTATTTATTGTTTGTTATATGCCAAGCACTGTATTAAAGTCTAAGGATACAAAGAGAAAGCAAAAAGTTCCTGCCATCAAAGAGTTTATATTTTAATGGAGATAAATATACACATATCATGTTGGTAGGGCCAATTGCTGTTTTAGAATCTAGAGCTGGAAAGGTCCTACAGACTTCTCAAGCTCAGTACATCCAAAATAGATTTGTTATCTTCTTCCAACCTCCCAAATTTCCCCTATTCCTAGTTTCTCTTTTACTGTAGAGGGCACCACTATCCTCCCATCATCTAAGCATATGACTTAGGTGGCCTTCATCTGTACTCATCCCCCATGTCCAATCTGTTGCCAAATCGTCTTGTTTTTGCCTTCATGATATCTCTCATGTTTTCCCTTCTATCTACGCAAACAGCCACCAGACTGATGCAGGTCATCTTTGCCTCAAACCTGAAGTGTTTTTTGGTTGGTCTCCTTGCTTCGTACCTCTCCTTATTTCATTCTATCCTTTACTCAACTGCCAAAGTAATCTTCCTAAAGAGTAGATCTTCCTTTCTCACCCCTATGCTTAAAAACCTGAAGACTACTTTGGTCTAAGACCTCTCCTCCCCTTGACTCTTCCATACTTCCCCCACCTCTCTCTCTGTGTCTCTGTCTCTGTCTCTTTGTTACACACAGACACACACACACAGACACACACACACACGCACACGCACACACTCTCATACTCACACCCACAATTCCTGAGCTTACATCAACTAATAACACTGGTCAACAGTTGAAAGGAATCAGTATTGAAAAATCAGTGTTCTCCAAAAAGGATGGTACTAATCTGGTATTGTAGTTACTTTAATTTTATTTTCTTACTCAGGTTCTTTTGATACCTAATTTCAGCCTTGATCCATATGACGACAAAGTGTTAGTATTGTGTATTGGCTAGATACTACTAGGGCAGTTACCCTGGTTCTTTTCTTCTCTTTTGGATTTGAACGCTTATTTCATTCTCTGCCCTGATGTGTTAATACTGCCCGGTGACTAGAGCCTTCCCTCCCTAGGTCCATCTTCAGAACTAAAAAATATAAGGAGGGACCTTAGAGGTTATCAACCCAAGTTTCTAATTTGACAGATAGGAAAACGGAGGATCAGGGATATGAAATGACTTGCTACTAATCAGCACAAATTTCTTTTCTTTCCTTTGAAAAATATTTTATTTTAAATTCACAGAACAAAACACATTTCCATAACACGGTACAATAAAAAACAAACTGTGGCGCATGAAATGCAAATCTACCATATACAATTTGCCATTCCTCCCAAATATACAGCAAAGTTATCGTGTAAATGTCTTTTTTTCTTTTTTTCCCTCCTTCCTTCCCCCCAACCATTGGGAGGAAAAGATAGGGGGGACTTTTGGAGGGGTGTGTGGATTGGGAGAAGGTCAGGGTAGCAGATGGGGGGGACTCTCATTAGCACAAATTTCAGTCTTGCTGTGTTGAGCTGGCACTAGCAAGGGGAAATCAGGACTTTGAGTCAAGTGCAGATATATGACAGAGTGTACCTCTCCCTCTGCCCCAACAGGATCCTGTGACTGTCATGCCCTTATCCCAGGGCCCACTTTCCAAATTGAGAAGGCTTGCTCCTGGACTGGATGCTTGACCTAAAGACTCATGCTCAATAGAATATCTCGCATCAGCTGGGAATCAGCAAGGGGATCCGTGATGAAAGTGGCAGGTACTGACCGCTATTCCCTAATAGTAAACTCAGCCCTATCTTCCTTCCCTCTGTAATGCCAAGCAAAGGCAACTTCCGAAGTTCTGATGACCAGCATAGCAAACCCCATTTATTATTGGAATACGTCCCTTCTCCATGTTAGTGATGTCTTCTCTACTTAAGGGAAATCCTGCTTGTCTTTTAAGGGCTAACTGAAATCCTCCATGACACTTTCTATGACTCTTTCAAATCCAGACATGGTTCTTGGATTGAAGTGGTAAAGTCCTAGCACTGGAAGTGAGCAGCCTTAGTGACCACGGGCTTTTGGAGGTTCTTTGAGCCTCAATCGCCCCACGTGTAAAGTGGGTATACTTTAATTTGTACTACTGACTTCTCAGGCTTGTCAAGAGGCTTTGTGAGCCTTAGAGTGTTATATAAAATGTAGGACATTATTATAAATGTAGCAATCAATAAGTATCCATCCACACAAACACACTGTCCACGTGCCACTCACTGCCCTAGGGACTGGATCTTTGTAGCCTTTTGGTTTGTAGTTACTGTACACATTGAATTCCCAAGCCAGCTATAAATTCCACGAGGGCAGGACACATGTTTTATATAGACGTGGTATCTTTCCCAAAGCCTATTATAGTGCTCTGCATATCCATAAGGTGCTTAGTCAATATTTACTGAAGTTAATGATGGCTGTAATGTGCATGATAGTATCTGTACTATGAGTAGAGATGCTGGGACATCTAGAACTGAATTTCCAGGAGACATCTTAAACTGAACATATCAAAAACTGAATGTATTATTATTTTTTTCCATAACCCCTCTCCCACCCCCTTCCAGAATTCCCCATTACTATGAAGGGTACCACCATCCTCTCAGTCTCCCAGGCTCACAAGCTGAATGTCATTGTTATTCCCCATATCCAATCTGCTGCCAATGCTTATTGATTTGCCTTTGTCATATCTCTCCAATATGTTGCCTTCTCTCCTCTGATCCTGCCACCACTGTGACATGGGACACATGAACTATGGAAAGAATCTGCTGGTGGGTCTGTCAGCCACTAGACTCTGCCCACCCACTCCAATTCATCCTCCATTCAGCCGCCAATATCATCTTCCTAAAACACTAGTCCGACTGTGTTACTTCTTATCCCTCATACTGAATAAACTTCAGTGGTTGCCTATAGCTTCTGGGTTCAAATACAAAATCCTCTATTTGAAGTTCAGTCACCTTCATCACCTTGCCTTCCCCTCCTACTTTTCCAGTCTTCTTACCCCTCACTCCCTGCCATGTACTCTTCAATCTACTAACATTGAACTCCTTGCCATTCCATGAACAAGGCAGTCAAGCTCTTGACTCCAGGCATTTTTTCTGGCTATTCCTCATTTCTGGAATACTTTCCCTACTCATCTTTTGCCTCATGGCTTTCCTGGTCCCTTCAAGTCGAAGCCCAAATCTCACCTTCTACAGGAAGCTTTTCCTACCCCCTCACCCTCCACCCTTCTAGTTCCATCCTTCTATGAATTATTTCCTATTTATTCTCTGTATAACTTGTTTCTATATATTTATTTGCTCATTGTCTCTCCCATTAGATTGTAAGCTTCTTGAGGGCAGGGACTTTCTTTTGCCTCTTTTTAGATGCCCAGAGCATAGCTCAGTGCCCATCATATAGTAGATATTTAATAAATGTTTATTGACTGACTATCTAGAAAAAAATAAATAAATTCATATATTATATATACATATATATAACATATAATATGATATATATGTGTATATATGAAGGGAACATTAGAAATCATCTAATCCAACCCCATCATTAAAACCTAGGGACATCAAGGGATTTACCCAAGGTCCCCTACAGGCAGAAAAGAAATTTTAATCCAATTCTGACTCCAGAGGCAGTGATCTTTCCAGTATAATCAGAACAAACAATGGTATAGATAAACATACTACATTCTTTGCTGTACTTAATCCATGATTAACAGCTAGAACACTGGTTCTCAACCTTCCTAATGCAGCAACTCTTTAATACTCTATGTAGGCGGACCTGCCTGGAGACAGATAGAGGAACAGTGTCTCTGTTCCTAAGACCGTCGGAAATATGCGTTTTCCGATGGTCTTAGGTGACCCCTGTGAAAGGGTTATTCGACCCCTGGTAGTCAGTCAGAGCATAGTAGTCACAAAGGGGTCGCAACCCACAGGTTGAGAACCACTGATCTAGAATGAGATGAGTACAGTTAGCACATGATAGCATTTAAATAGACAAAGAAATAGTTCCAGACTTAGTAACAATTTAATGGCAAATATAAGTGGGAAATGAAAGGCTAATGCCAGTGAAAGGGAGAAAAGGCCAAAAGAAATCTGAAGGATAGCCAGAGAAATAAATCTGCAGGGTGGGGAAGAATTGCGATGGCAACAAAATATTTCTTTTTAAAATAGCAAACCATAAGCCTAATAAAAGCATGGCTTTCAAACTTAAGGATGCAGACTATTCCTCATTTAGCAAGTTGCTGTGATTTATGGCAGCTACAAAAAGATTCTTGAATGTGTATATTCAATGCTGAACTATTTGTCCTACCAAAAGAGCCTAGTACAGTGTAGTGGAAAGAACGTCAGGTTCTGAAATCCTTGGCTTTAATGATACTTACCAGGTGATCTCCTTCTGAGCCTCTCTTTCTTTACCTGTAAAATAGGTATGTGTTTTTGGGAGAAGCAGAGTGAAGTCATATTGCTCTTAGCTAGCTTGGTTTTAGATTAAATGAAAAAAAAAACTATGTGCAAGTACATTATAACAATCAATTGTTACACAAACATAGAGAACTGCAGGTATTTCACACCTAATTTTGCAATTAGTTCACCTTCAATATGACCATAAATGTGACAATATCATGAGAAGAAATTAGCTTTATAAGTAACAATATTATAGAGCCGCTAGGTGGCGCAGTGGGTAGAGGATTGGGCTTAGAACCAGAAAGACTAATCTTTCTGAGTTCAAATCCAACCTGGATACCTCATTAGCTGTGTGACCCTGGGCAGAACCTTTCACCCTGCTTGTTTTACTTCCTCATTTGTAAAATTAGTTGGGGAAGGGAATGGCAAATCGTTTCAAAATTTCTGCCAAGAAAATCTCAAATGGTTTATGGAGAATCAGACTTTATTGAAAAACAACTTAACAGCACCGTTATAAAGGGGAGATAATATTCCTGAACTCAGTGATTCTACAGGGAGGTGGGCTCCTGGCAGTGATAGGTGGGGAAGTTGTGGGCAGATGGCATATGCAATGCTGAGTGGTTGGGGAATAGGCAAGCAAAAGCATAGGGTGGTATGTTTGGATCATTGAGGAAAATCATTGATAAGGTCAATATTTTGGGGATACTTGTTGAATCATGGTTATCATTAATATTGAGATAGGAACAAAGATAATTATGATAATGGAAGAAAGGATTCAAACTGATAATATGAAATGATGGTTAATGCATTGCTACCCTGTTCCATATGTTGGTTTTTTACCTCATCATTCAAGACCATTCTGTCCGAGTAATGATGAGCGAATATCCTGAGGCAGCTTAGAAGTGAGAAACTCCTGAGTAAAAAGAAAACTTGGGTGCTGAAGTAGCAAGTGGGTGGTTGGAATGCAATGAATTAAGTGTAATAAGCAATTTAGGGCAACAGTGGATAAAGCACTGAACCTAGAGTCAGGAAGATCTGAGATCAAATTTGACCTCAGACACCAGCTGTGTGATCTTGGTCAAGTAACTTGACTGTTTGCCTCAGTTTCCTCATCTGTAAAATGACTGGAAAAAGAAATGGCAAACTATTCCAGTATCTTTGCCAAGAAAACTCCAAATTGGGTCACAACCAGTTTTACATGCCTGAAATGACTGAACAGCAACGATAAGCAATTGTGATGACTAATGGAAACAAATGGATGGGAAAAAGACAAAGGATTAGTGCAAGCTAGTCTTGGACAGGGCCTGCACTCATTTATTTTCCTGGAGATGTGAGGAGAGTTCAAGGAAGACCCTCAGTTTGTTTGGTGGACACCCTACAAGAAGCCATGTATAAGAGTTACACAGAATAGGCAGTGATCTGGTAACTGAAGGGAATGCCCATGCCCATGAGGTTGCAGATGCAGTTCAGTATTTGAGTAAGCAATTGCAATTGATAAGATTATATATGGAGAGTTAGAAGGTACCTTAAAGGTTATCTAGGCCACCCCATTTCTGTTTTACAGATGAGAAAACTGATACTAAGACAAATGGCATGACTTGGCCAAGGTCCCACAGAGTAGAGGATGAGGCAGAGGAGGGTTTCATCCCAGGTCCTCAGACCTGAAATCTTGCATTTTTCCATTACACTGTGACACCCCTCAAATTTTCAGTTAAAGTGCGTGCACACACACACACACACACACACACACACACACACACACACCCTCAAAAGCACTACTGCTGCTTAAGAAATAATTGGAAATTGAGAGGATGCCCATCCAATGGGGAAAGTCTGAAGAAGTTGTCGTATATGATTGTGATGAAATACTATTAGGCTATAAGAAATGACAAGCTGGATGGTTTCAGAGAAACCTAGGAAGACTTATATGAACTGATGCAAAGTAAAGTGAATATACCAGGAGAGCACTATACACAGTAACTAATATTGTACAATGATCAACCATGAATGACTTAGCTATTCTTAGCAATACAAAGATCTAAGACAGTTCCAAAAGATTTATGATGGAAAATGCTGTACACATCCAGAGAAAGAATTGATGGAGTCTGAATATAGATAAAAAAAATACTATAGTTTACTTTCTTCATTTTTTGGTGGGGTGTTTATCTATCTATCTATCTATCTATCTATCTATCTATCTATCTATCTATCTATCCATCCATCCACCCACCCACCCACCCATCCATCCATCCATCCATCTATCTATCTATCTATCTATCTATCTATCTATCTATCTATCTTTATTTTGATCTGTTTTCTTTTATAACTATTAATATTTTTCATAATATTGGTAATATTATGAAATATTATCATATCATATTATATGTCAGTAATATTAGTAATATTTTTCATTATTGCCCATATATAACATATATCAGATTGCTTATAATCTCAGAGAGGAGAAAGGGTAGGGAGGAAGAGAGGGAATTTGGAACTCAAAATTTTCAAAACAAAGGCTAAAAATTGTTTTATATATAATTGGGAAAGAATAAAATGCTACTTAAAACAAAAAAACCACTACCACCAACCTGGGAGCCATAAATTCTTAGAGGTCAGCCCAGATGGCCAAAAAAATTATAGCATCTCAATATGGATTTAGTTAAGGGAAGATTGAATGGGTAAAACCATATCTGTTTAAACTTCCTCTGCAATAATTTAAGGATCCTAAAAACCTCATTCAAGAAGCTTGTCTGGGTTTGTGTTTGGAGTTAAGTTTGTGGAGGCTGGAATTATTAATTCAGAAACAATTAGTTTTCTATTTTGAGTTAATTCCTCACTAGTATGCAAGCATGTGAAAAGGGGACCAGACACTCTTTCAAGTGTTATTTTTAGCACTAAACTTTCTCGGGGCCCTTTAAATGAGGCAAACCAATTATATATTACTGTATGTTTACCAGAAGAGATTTCCTTCCTGATTTCCTTCCCTCTTCTCCCTTGAGGTAACCCTCTACCCTGGAGTATGTAAGTTAATTACACTTAACATTCATACTTTCTACTGCTATGTGTTATTATTAATTATCATAAAAATTAGCTGTCTTAACAACCCTTAACAACATTATGGGATGCTTTGTAATTGTTTCAGAGAAGATGAAATGTATTCTGTTGTGACTAAGAACTACAAACTGCTGACTTGTCCAGATTGCTGAGGACAAGTGAGGAGAGAAGTGGGGGAGGAAAGAAGAGCTTGTTTCTAATTGTTTTGTTGCAGTTTGAACCATAGGAACCAAACCGAGCTCTGGAGATGTAAGGGACCTCTGCAGGCCATGCTTAATAATCTTTTCACTTTATAGAATTGGTGGCTACTCAATGTGGGACTTGGGAGTTAGGAAGACATGTTCAAATCTGACCTCAGATGTATAGTAACCTTATAATTCTGCTCAACAAGTCATCTAACCTCTGTCTGCCTCAGTTTCTTCTGAAAATGGGTTATCCTAGGAGGCAGGTAGATGACACAGTGGATAGAGCACTAGGCTTAGAGTCAGAAAGACCTGAGTTCAAATCTGGCCTGAGACACTTACTAGCTGTGTGACCCTGGGCAAGTCACTTAACCCTTTTTGCCTCAGTTCCCTTTAAAATGTGCTGGAGAAAGAAATGGAAAACCACTTCCATATCCTTGCCAAGAAAATCCCAAAGGGGGTCACAAAGAATCAAGCATAACTGACACGACCGAACAGCAATGAAAATTGAGGCTGTTTTAGAGGGTTTTTCTGAGGGTCAAATGAAATAGTAATACATAGTAGTTCAAGGTTTACCTGGCTAATCACAATTATCATTTTAGTCTTACAACAGCCTGGGGAAGCATTGTTCTGTACTTAACAGATGTCAACCTCCAGAATTTGATCTAAGTATTCTGGTCTAACAAACAGAATTAGGTTATATGTGTGGTTTTTTCTCTGAAAGCAGAGGCAGGAACGCATGCATATGGAGCTACAGTTGGAACTGGACTTGCTTTGGCATTAGGTTGCACAGAATACAAAGACAAAGAGAAACCACAAAGCTGGGCAGGAATGGTTGTGTTGTGGCTTAATCAGGTACTGCCACAGTCCCTTGAGTTCAGTTTCTGTTCCCAGGGAGGGGTCATTTCACTGAGATCATGAGATGCCTACAGGGAACAAAGAAGAGGGTCAGGCTGAAAAGTCCCCATGGTCTCAGGACTAGGATGCTTGTGCTACTTCTGCCTGTTAAAGCTAGGATGGACTAGTTTATGTCAATTCTGTGGTGGTCAGCACAGCTGAAGGAGTTCTGGGCTTAGCAAGAGAATGCTGCAAAGGATCTCTGGTATGTCAAATTCAAGGGATGCTCAGTCTGCCTCCTGATTGACTGATTCTGATTCCCTGGTCAGTTTGGCATCCTCTGGATAGAAAGGAAGCTCATGCAAATCAAGGTGGTTAGCAAAGTCATTTTTGACACAAATAAGGCAGACAGAAGGAAAGTGACTTGCCCAGGGCCACATAAGTAGTAAGTGTTTGAGGTCTGATTTGAATTCTGGTCTTCTGGGCTCCAGGACCACTTCTCCATCTCCTTCTCCACTTTGCTTCCTCTTCATATAGGGAAAGTTCTTTGAAAACTTAAAAACTCTATATTGTTATTATAATTCATAACACAGAGCAGCTGGGAGAAAAATAGAAAAATGTGAATCCACATTTAGAAAAGGGGAAAAAAGATAGCTCTGTAAGAATTAGACATTTAAACTAAAGTGACTGTAAGGAATTAAGGATTTCATTTAAAAATGAATACTGAACAAAGAAAATTGAATAACCAATCCAAAGTATACATGGAGATAAACAGAAGATGGTTACATAGGGTTACATACAATTGGCACCAGTTTGGGCTGGGTAGAGGGCCTGGTCGTTTGCAGGTTCGTGTTCAAAATCCTGGGCCAAGAGATATCTGGGGAGCTAGCAGCCCTAGAAGGTTATGCCAAAATGTCAAAAAGCTAACAGTGTTAGCCCAGAGGATGAATAAGGAACAAGAAATACATATAACGAGGCAGTCTTACTGCAAGAGCATTCATTTAAGGAAGACAGAGAGGAAAATATGAAAAAAAATCTGGTTTCCTGTGGAAAAGCACTTTGGGAAGTTTTTACACAGCCGTCATCAAATTTCTCCAGATTCACCACAGTGAAGCACCCCCATTTTTATTTTACAAACCAGTCAGTATTTTTTTTTCTCCTCTGATTTATGTGATAAGTACACTCAAAGAAAGGGTTAGAGGAAAGCACATTATAATGTAGTATAAAGAATGCTGGACTTATCATTAGGAAAGACCTGGGTCTGAATCCTCCATCCGATATTTCCTAGTCATTTGACTTAACCTAAGCCTCAGTTTTGTCCCCTTTAAAATGGGGAAAATAGTTTAACTTATCTCACAGGGTTGTTGTGAGGGCTAAATAAAATACTAGCATCAAAACAATTTGTAAATATCTTTAACAATTAAAGTTTCTTTATTCAATTAGCAAGGATGTATTTTTCATACTTACCTCTGTCCCCTCACTTAGAGAAAAAAAATAAAAACACAATTCTTTTAACAAATATGTGTAGTCAAGACTCACTTCCATCCCCTCCACCCCCCCACAACATTCTGTACTGCCCATGTCAAAAAATGTCTATCTCCCTCTGCATATTTAGTCCACCAGTTTTCTGTCTAAGGATATGTAACATTCATCATCATCAGTCCTATGGAATCGTGAATGATCATTATGTTGATGAGGTTGTCAAATCTTCAATATTGTCATTCATTCATCCATTTTATTTATTCATTTATCTAATTATTACAACATTGCTGGTATAGTATGCATTGCTTTTCCAGCGCTGTCCAATTCATTCTGCATCAGTTCATAAAATTCTCCCCAGGATTCTCTGATATCATTCCTTTCATAATTTTTTACAGCATAACAATATTCAGTTATATTCATATCCCATAGTTATTTCAGCCCTTCTCCAGGTAATAGACATTCCTTTAGCATTATATTCTTTGACACCATAAACAACCAGCTATCAATATGTCTGCACATACAGAATATTTTCTCAATGTTTAGTATTTTTGAAGCATAGTCTTAGTAGGGGGTATTGTTGATTGAAAGGATATGTGCAGTTAAACAACTTTTGGGATTATTTTCAAATTGCTTCCCAGAATATCTATGCTAGTCCAGAACTTGAATTTATTTTCCCAAGGTCTTTCTAACATGTCATTTTCCCTTTTTGGGTCAACTTTGTTAGTCTGATGGGTTTGAGATGGAATCACTTTAAAATGAATTTCTCTAATTTATTCAGAGCACTCCTTTTTCCATATGTATATACAAATAATTTTCTATATATAAATATATATAATACACGGAATATTCATGCATGTATGTACACATATGCATATATGTATACATGTGTGCATTACACATAGTATGTATGTATTATATGTAATTGACCCACACATAGATAGCTTTGATTTCTTCTACTGTGAATGGCCCAGTCATATCTTTTGATTATTCATTAATTGGGAGAAATACAATTTATAAATGGTAAAGAATTGTCTCCACAGAGGTGTTGAATGCATGGCCCAAAAGACTTGCCAAGTATAATCTGAATCAGCTTAAAAAGTAATTGGGACGTATTTGAAAAAATTAAAATATAATAAAACATAGATAATTTTAACATGTGGATTTCTAAGTCAATATGTGATATGCAGTGATCCTTGTACAGTTTAGTGGCCCCTGTTTCTATTTGTATTTGATAACACTGATCTACAGTACCAAATTCTCAAAAGAATATGATGTAAAGCTGAAAAAAGTAACATAAAATTTCAACTAAAATCAAGAATCTCAAGGGTAATAAAAAATTAAACTGTACTTTTTTTTTACAAATTTTTTTGGAAGGTAGTTGGAGTTAAATGACTTGCCCAAGGTCACACAGCTAGTAAGTGTTAAATGTCTGAGGTCAGATTTGAACTCAGGTCCTCCTGACTCCAGGGCTGGTGCTCTAGTCACTGCACCACCTAGCCACCCCTTCAAACTATACTATTAAGGAGTGATCATTTAATTGATTTAGTACTGGTAAAAAAATGAAAAGTTGATCAGCTGAACAGATTAGATGCATAGAATACAGAAGCAAATAGACACAGTAGTATAGTGTTCTATAAATCCAAAGATAAAAGTTACCAGGGAAAGGTATTATTATTCCTTGACAAAGACTGCTGGGAAAATTCTACAGCAGTTTGGCTGAAATTAAGTTTAGGCCAACATTTCAGACAACAGAACAGGATAAACTCCAAATGGACACATGACTTAAATATGAAAGGCGACATAATATTTAGTGGAACAAGGAAGAAATGATCTTTCAGATTTATGGCTAGGGAAGAGCACATGATTAAATCAGGGATGGGAAAAAATTACACAAGGTAAAATGGAGAATTTGGGTTATTCAAATTAAAATTTGCATGCAAATACATCCAATGTACTAAAAATCAGAAGGGAAACAGGTGGTGGTGGGGGGAGTGGATCTTGCACATACACTTGCTCCAGTTCCTGGAATAACTACAGTTCTAAACCAGTTTGGTGTTTTATAAATGACCCCTTGGGTAGAACTAAATTTCCCTAGTCTATTCAGATGCTTTTTTTGTGCAAAATCAATCTAGTTTAAGAACTTTCTAACTTAGTCTAAAACCTATCATTGAAGTTATTAATTATTTTTACTTGATTGGAGTATTAGGACATTTTACTACTTACTTTAAATGGGGGGGTGATTTGATTGAACAAATCAATTAATCTCCACATTTACTTTTATCATGACTTCAAGAATGTAAATGAATGATCATTCTCATCAAAAAATCTAATAAAAGTTCCAAAGACTATGCAGTGAAACACATCACTCCCATTCACAGGAAAGAGTCTGAGGATGACTAGGATACAATATTATATACATTGTCAGATGTGGTCACCATGCTTAGTGTTTTTGCTAAATTGTTTTGTATCAAATTATGGGGAGTAGTGACTTTACCTGTGACCTAACAACAACAGGCATCAATAAAATTTATTTTAAAACAACCTATTTTTTTTAAATTTTTGCTTTTTTGGAGGCAGGAAGGCAGGGCAATTGGGGTTCAGTGACTTGTCCAAGATCACATGGCTAGGAAGTGTGAAGTGTTTGAGTTCAGATTTGAACTCAGGTCCTCCTGACTCCAGGGCCAGTGACCTATTCACGGTGCGACCTTGCTGCCCCCTAAAACAACCTATTTTTAAAAATCTAATAAAAAGGTATTGAGTAAAAAAGGAAGAGGGGAGAAACAACTATCTATTAACCTAGATAGGTACAGAGATAAATAATTACCTGTCTAACCAAGATAGAGAGTGAGAAGTGACAATGTAGAAAAGGGACCAGTTATTGAAATTTCCAAAGTTTAGGAACTTGATCACAAGACTAACTCAAGAGGCATGGTACAAGTAGTGATAGAGGACTTTTTATTTTCTCTCTCTCTTTGGGGGGAAAAAGATCTTCCTTCCTTCCTCCCTTTCTTCCTTCCTCCCTTTCTTTCTTTCTTTCTTTCTTTCTTTCTTTCTTTCTTTCTTTCTTTCTTTCTTTCTTCTTCTTTCCTCCCTCCCCTCCCCTTCCTTCTTTCCTTCCTTCCTTTCCTCCCTCCCTCCTCCCTCCCTATCTTCTTCCCTCCCTTCTTTCCTTCCTTCCTCCATGATAATTTGATCATTCAAAAGTGGAAGAATCAACAAGAGGAAATTTTTTTTTTCTATATTATTCTCACTAACAGGAAGAGACAGGAGTAGAAATAATGGAGGCCTTAGGGATAAGAACCTTTTAAAGTTCGTCATAGAGAAAAAGATTCTAAAGACACAAAGGGAAACAATTCTAATGAGAGGAAAAATAGGATTTGTCTGAAGAGTCAAATGTCGAGGCGCAGAAAACTCACCAACTGACAGATTTCAAAAAGGTATTTTTAAATTAAAAAAAATTATTTTAAATTTAAATTGTGTAAACCTCCCCATCCCTGATTTAATCATGAGCTCTTCCCTAGCCATAGATCTGAGAGATAATTTCTTCTTTGTTCCATGAAATTATTATGTGGCCTTTTATATCTAAACCACATGTCCAGTTGGAGTTTATCCTCTTCTGTGGCCTGAAATGTTGGTCTGAACTTAATTTCTGCCAGACAGCTGTATAATTTCCCCAGAAATCTTTGTCAAATAATAAATACCTTTCCCCAGTAACTTACATTTAAATTAATCTAAATTTAAATTAAATTAAAATATAAGTCTTAAATTTAAATTTCCAGCATTTACTGGAGAGATGGTGGATAACAGGCACATTAATTCACTGTTGGTAGACTTGTGAATTGGCCCAGCCATTTTAGAAAGCAGTTTGAAACCATGCCTACAAAGCTACTGACCTGTGCATACCCTTTGACTTAGTGGCGCCATTACTAACTCTATACCCCAAAGAGATTAAAGATTGTGCATCAATATGCACAAAAATGCTTAAAACAGCTAGTGTGTGTGTGGGGGGGGCAAAGAATTGGAAAATGAAGAGTTGTCCATCAATTAGGGAATGGTTAAACAAGTTACTCTACTTATACGTGATAGAATACAGTTTGTCTGTAAGAAATGATGAAGGGCCTACATTTGGAAAACCATTGGAAGAATTGTGTAAATTGTGTAAAGATAAAGAAAGGTCAGAAACTCCGATAAACGAGGTGATCAAACATAATTCCAGAAGGCTCAAGATGAAATGTGGCACTTGCCTCCTGATAGAAAGGTAATAGGCTTAGATTACTAACTTAGCCATATTGTCTTTTGGACATGACTGACAGGGAAATTTCTTTTGCTTGACTATGTATGTTTATAGCAGGGAATTTCTTTTCCTTGTTTTCCCCATTGGAAGTATGTGTGGGAAAGGTAGTGGAGATCCAAAAATAAAATTAAACTTATGTTAAAAAAACTTAAAAATATATTTAAACCATGTCAAAGACATAACTGGTCTTGAATCCTGTTGGCGTATGTACAAAAGTCATTATAAAATGAATCAACCATCTCCTCCTTCAAGTTTCTGACTGTTAGACTAGTATGGCCACTAAAATCAATACTCTTTCCTTGCTGAATATATTCTCCTTGTTATGGCTAAATAAACTTCTGCTTGTTAACTGTTAGATGGTCTGAAGATCTAGTCACAAATTGGGTCCAATTATTGCAATCACAGATCTGAACACCAGACCCACCCAAGTCAGGTCTGGCCTACAACTAATGATTAGACACAAAGTATAGTCATTAATGGTTTGATATCAATTTTTCAGCTGATCTGCAGTGGAGTGCCCCAAGTATCCATGCTTGACCCTGTGTCAGTTCATGTTTCCATTAATTTGGATGAAGGATGCTTAGCTTACATATGCATGATGACAGAAAACTGGGAGAAATAATGATCACATCAGATCACAGAATTAGGGTCCAAGAGATAGGATAAGTCATTGGGTTTAATCTAATTACATAGAATTTAATACAAAAAAATGTAAACCCCTTGGGTACAAATAGTTGGTTTCGTAAGTATGAGATGGGAGATAGGTGGTTAGATCATAGTTTGACATAAAAAACCAAACAAGCATTTGAGTGAAATGAATATAAATATAAATCAGTAGTGTGATAATGCAGCCAGAAAAACTATTGTGATCTTGGTTACAGCACAGTTTCAGTGAATAAGGAGATGAGAGACTCACTATGTACTGCCCTGGCAAGACCTTAGCATCTAGAAGACTGGTTTCAGTTCTGGGAACAATGTTTTTGAAGGATATTGATATTCTCCAGAGTGCCCAGAGTTGAGGAAATAGAATGGCAAAAAACTTGAGTTCATTCTATTTGAAGAAAGGTTGAAGGCAAGGCTAGAGAACAGAAAAAGGTGGGGGAAAATTATAGCTTTCTTTAGGAAGTAGAAGGTGTCTAATGTGGAAGCTTTGTTCTATTGGCTCTGAAGGGAGAATCCAAGGATAATTAATGGAAGTTACAAAGAGGAAAATTCAGGCTTGATATAAACAGAAACATTTCAAACAATTAGAGCCCTCCCAAGGAAGACAGAAGATTCTCCCTTAGTAGAAATCTTAAAGCAAAGTCTGGATGACCACTAATTGAAATGTTGACAAATTCCTTTTCCAGTATAGTATATACTATATGGCACTGTGTCCCTCCCTACACCGTGATACTACATACAATGGTCTAGACCGGATTTGAAGGAGAAGAAAGCTCTATTTCACTGTACTCCACTAATAATGTTCTTGAATCAGGCTCCTCTGCCCTGTTGCTCCACAATCCTTTGTCTCTCTGAGTGAAGTTGTTTCATTTCTTAGCAGGGTTTGCTTACTGATCTGGGTGACAAAGTCTTGCTTCTATAGTTCATATGCAAAAAAGATGTTTTGGCAGGCTTTTCCTTGCCCTTCTTGCAACTCACATTTTGATAAATTTTTTTGTATTTTTTAAATTATCTAGCAGCACAGTCTAACAAATCCTTGAAGACAAAAACTGTCTTGCTTTTACATTTATATCCCAGGTATTTAGCATAATGCTTGGCATGTGGTTAGCATGTAATAAATGCTTTCTCATTTTTCTTTCATTCATTGACCCATTACATTCAATCAGGTGCCCATGTAGCTGCAACTACCTGTTGCCTATCAGTTCAGTGATTTTCAGGAGAGTCTAACATCATCTATTGCTGACTTCATGGCTCCAAAACCATCTATCACATATAGCACAAACTCAGAAGTATCAGTCCTTTCATACTGGTATGTGCTGAGAAACTGGGCGTAATTCATGGCACCTTTACTGTATTGACAAAATTAATTTTCCAGCCTTTGTAAGCATTCCAAAGCCATGACATCAGAGATCTCTGATTTCATATTGCATACTTAATCAAATACTGATCCCCTGAGAATCCTCACTGTTTTCTCTTTTTTCTCACGTTAGGTACCTACTCTTGCTGTAACTTCTCCGTGTCATGTCCTATCCAGGGCTCAGACAGCTTCATGCCACCCAATGTGGTCATTCTCTCGAGAAGGACTGTAACTTAGGTCAGGGATATCCTTGCATTGCCTTGTACCATTTTGTATTTCATTTCCAAATATCAACTTTTCCTCTTCCCTATACAGCACAGCTTCTTCAGACAATCCCTTCCTTTGCTGGATAGA
Organism: Pseudocheirus occidentalis; assembly: GCA_028646575.1. Taxonomy (NCBI): domain Eukaryota; kingdom Metazoa; phylum Chordata; class Mammalia; order Diprotodontia; family Pseudocheiridae; genus Pseudocheirus; species Pseudocheirus occidentalis. The sequence goes on from CM053600.1 coordinate 9,346,768, forward strand.
GGTGCATTTTATTCTTGCTCTTCTTAGATGTGGGATTCAAAAAAATAATTTCCATGTGTTCTCCCCATCTCTGATTTTCTAGGGATGCTAGTACTTATTTCCACTGAATCAAATAACCAGCAAACCACATGCAGGGCTTTGTCGATTTCCCTGTAACCCTTAGCAAGTATTTATCACATTTCTCCGCATTGTTCACATCTCCTTAAAGGACTTAGTACCTTTTCTTCAATACCAATAGGCAATCTCAGAATAAAAAGTCTTTCATTGGAATTAATTTCAAGTGCTTCACACCAAAACTGGTTTTTTTAAAACATCTAGACTACTTAAGTTTAAATAATACAAAAAAATACACAGAACAGTGTATATCTAGACTTAAGGAAGTCTTATGTAGCAAACTATATAACTATATCACAAAATTAGACCATAAGCAGAAATGAAAGATACGAGGAAAGAATACAAATTGACAGCCAAACAGTAAAGCTTTAGCATATAATTGGATTATTAGAATGAATTAAAGGCTCGAAACATAGCAATTCAGTTCAGATCACTAGTATAAACGATGAAACAAAAACAAAAATAATTCTCAAAGAATCATATTTCTTTTAAAAATCAACATAAGAAATTTCACGAAATTCAAGGATGTTTATATGCTTCCTCTCTTAAGCAAACTGGAAATAATCTTAAACACGGCTCCCACATTTAACCAGCAGAGGGCTGCTGGACACTTGTCTGTACTTGTTCTGTAATAAAGATCAGGCTCTGGCAATCCCATATTCACCTAAGTAGTTATGCATTCTGCCCAATACCAGACAGTACTTAAGGAAAATAGCAACCTATATGTTTATCAGAAAGCTGGCTGCATCTCTTCCTGAGCCCTGCCAAGTTTGTAGGTACTAGCACTCACCTGGCTTTCTTGGGGTGTGGTCTGTGTGGATTTATCCAATTAGTCTTGGCTCAGCCTCTAGCCACTAGGGAAAATCCACTCTTTTCCTCTCAAATTGAATTTCCTTTAAATAATGTAAGTATGGCTTAATGGGATTGATCACAAAAGCAGAGTTTATGAACAGGAATTACAATAAAATGTTAAAACTGCAGTGTGGGCTGTTTGCCAGCAGCTACTCCCAGACCATAGGTTGTCCCCAAACAGCCTACAGGCATGACAGAAGTTCGATTCTAGAAACACCCATTCAGGTGCTTAGACTCAGATTGTCTATTCAGCTGCTTTCTCCAGGAGCTAGTAAAGATTGTGGGCAAGGGTGGCAAGGGAAAAATGGGGAAAATTTTGTGGGTGTGAGGGGGAAGAGAGGTTGTTAATGTGAAGCTTTTGAGGAAATCTGAGACCGAGGAACTGATTCTTCCTCAAGCTTTCTTTCTTTGATCCAGTGTCCATGGTTCATTGCTTACTTCTCCTCTGTCCTGGCGAAATTGATCAGAGGTGGAGAGACATACAGGCCACACACATAACACCTTACAATTTGAAGGAAAATTCAATGAAATTGCAAAAATAACACTTTTTATTGCCTTAAGCAAAATAGATAAGGTGATGAACAAGAAAGAAATTAAACAATCCCATCTTGTACAGGAAGTCTCCTTCAACTCCTCTTAATTCCAGTGCCTTTATTACTATTATTATTTACTGTTTTTAATTTTTATTTTCTTTGTTAACTTTTAATTATTTCTTTTTAAATCATTCTTCATTATCTTTTAATTATTTCCAGTTTTTCCCCCTTTATATAGCTCACTCTCTATATATTGTTGCATTTTGTCTCCCCCTGCCCCCATTAGATTGTAGGCTCTTTGAGGGCAGGGGCTGTCTTTTGTCTCTTTTCTGTATCCCCAACAATTGTCCCAGTATCTGGTACATAGATATCACTTCTTTTTGGATTAATTGATTGAATATTAGAGAAAATAGATATGATGCTTCTTTGGTGATAATTGAATGGGAATTTTAAGGCATAGACCTACTTTTAGTTATACTCCTGACCTTTACAAATATCAGTGAGACAGTAAGGTAAAAAACATTCATAAGTCAATGCCTAGAGGCAAAACTATTAAATATGGACTGCAATACAATAAAATTATAATTGACAGTGGAACTATGTACAAAAGACGTAGACTTTGAGATTAAATGAATCTTAAGTAATGAATTCATCAAAGAATGGTTTTTCAAACAATAAATAATGACAATAAAATTGATAATGATGAGACAACATACCAAAATTAATAGAATACAGCTAAGATAATCATGAGAGAGAAAATTATGTAATTGAATACTTATATTAAGAAAAGAGGAAAGTCCAACATAATGAGTATGCGACTTAAAAAATCCTTAAAAGTCTATAGAACATCCCAAACAGACCCCAAATGATTATCTTTAGTACTAAAAGAGAGAGAATCCATTAAAGCCAGAACAAACTGACTGACAAAAGAGGCAGAGCAGACCCAAAAAAGTATAACAGCCATACCCTCAAATGAATTGTGGAGGTGACTAAAAGACCTGATGAATGAGTTTTAATGATAGTAACCTTGGAAGATACTGTTTCAGGGAATTAGGAGATCTTGAAACATCCCATTAGGTAGACTTTGATGACCAGCTTGGACAGAAAGGAACATTGGAGAGCAGTACTAGGCAGGGAGGAGGTTTGCTAGAGAGTATGGCAATGACATCAGTAGAAGACAGCAAATTTCTGGTGCTAGACTCATAATTGCTTTTCTTTTTAAAAAGTATTTTATTTATTTATTTTTAGTTTTCAACACTCATTTCCATAAGATTTTGAGTTACAAGTTTCTCCCCATCTTTCCCCTATGCCCATCCCAAGACAGTGAGCCTACTGAATATCCCTTCCCTAATCTGCTTTCTCTTATATCCTCCCCCTAATCCCCTAACTTTCTAGTTGGGCAAGATGGATTTCCACTTTGATTTCCAGATTCTTTCCCTTCTTCCCTCCTCACCCCAACCCATTGGGAAGACAAACAATTCAATATTGGCTGTACAGGTGTAGTTATGCCAAATGTTTCCATAGTAGTTATATTGTGAAAGACTAACTAAATTTCCCTTCATCCAATTGTGCCTACCACATATTCTATTTTCTCCTTTGACCCTGTTACTTTTCAAAAGTGTGTTCTTCTAACTACCCTCTCCCCCAATCTGCCTTCCCTTCTGTCATTTCCCCTTTTATCCCCTTGCCCCCCACTTTCTTGTAGGGTAAGATACCCAATTGACTGTATATATTATTCCCTCCTTAAGCCAAATTAAGTGAGAGTAAGATTGACCCATTCCCTTTCACCTTCCTACTCTTCCTCTCCATTGTAACAGTTTTCTCTTGCTTCTTGTATATGACATAATTTACCCTATTCTATCTCTCCCTTTCTCTTCCAAATATATTCCTTTCTCACCTCTTATTTTTATTTTTTAGATATCATATCTTTCTATTGAACTGATCCTGTGCCCTGTATGTATACATGTACATACATATACACACAATCACATATGTATTTATACCCACATATACCCTCCTATGCATACATACATACATATATATGTATTTTATATATACATATATTCCCTTCAACTATCCTCATACTGAAAAAAATCTCATGAGCTACAATGATAATTTTTCCATGTATGAATGTAAATAGTTCAAATTTAATAAGTTCCTTTTGATTTCTTTTTCCTGTTTACCTTGTCATGGTTCTCTTGATTCTTGTATTTGAAAGTCAAATTTTCTGTTTAGCTCTGGTTTTCTCATCAAAAATGCTTGAAAGTCCTCTATTTCATTGAATGGCTATATTTTTCCCTGAAGGATTATACTCAGTTTTGCCAGATAGGTGATTCTTGGTTTTATTCCTAGTTCCTTTGACCTCTGGAATGTCATAGTCCAAGCCCTTCTTTCCCTTAATGTAGAAGCTGTTAGACCTTGTGTTATCCTGATTGTGTCTCCACAATACTCACATTGTTTCTTCCTGACAGTTTGTAATATTTTCTCCTTGATCTGGGAACTATGGCATTTGGCTATGATATTCCTGAGTTTTCTTTTTGGGATCTTTTTCAAGAGGTAATTGGTGAATTCTTTCAATGCCCATTTTCCCCTCTGTTTCTAGAACATCAGAGCAATTTTCCTTGATAATTTCTTGAAGGATGATTTCTAGGTTCTTTTTTTGCTCATGGCTTTCAGGTAGTCTAATATTTTTGAAATGATCTCTCTTGGATTTATTTTCCAGGTCAGTAGTTTTTCCAATGAGATGTTTCACGTTGCCTTCTATTTTTTCATTTGTTTGGATCTGTTTTATCATATCTTGATTTCTCAAAAGTCATTAGCTTCCATTTGCTCCAATATAATTTTGAAGGAATTATTCTCTTCAATCAGTTTTTGAAATTCCTTTCCATCTCGGAAATTCAACTTTTTAAGGCATTCTTTTCCTCTTCGGCTTTTTGGGCCTCTTTTGCCACTTAAGTTAATCTATTTTTTAAAGTGTTATTTTCTTCAGTATTTTTTTTTGAGATCTCCTTTAGGAGACTATTGACTCACTTTTTGTGATTTTCTTGCATCATTCTTATTTCTCTTCCCAATTTTTCCTCCACTTCTCTTACTTGATTTTCAAAATTCTTCTTGAGCTCTTCCATGGCCCTGTAAGCAATTCATATTTTTCTTGGGAGCTTTTGATGCAGCAGTTCTGATTTTGCTCTCTTCTTCTGGTTCCATGTTTTGATCCTTCTTGTCCCCCCAAAAGGATTCTATAGTCTGATTCCACTTCCTCTGCTTGTTCATCTTGCCAGCCTATTATTTGACTTTTGAGCTCTTTGCCATAGTAGAACTCTGCTTCCGGAGTGCAGTGAGCTGTGTCCCAAATTGCTGGGGTTTTTGCAAATGTTGTCAGAGCTATGAGGACTATATGTACCCTTTCTACAGCCACCACAAGCCCTGGCCCACTGGTGTTCCTCACCCCAGGCCCACTATCCAAGAATACAACGCAGATCCAAGCAGGTCAAAGCAACAGTGACTGTCCCCTGAATGGTCTCTTGGTCCCCCTATATGCAGGCCAGGAGCTTTGGAGGCAGCCGTGGTGCTGCTGCCACAGCACCACCACCTCTTCCCTTGGGGTCAGGAGCTGGACCTCACTCTTCTATCACCCTGGATCAACAGGGTTTCCTACTTACCTTTTATGTTGTCCTTGGCGTTTATGGGTTCAGAAGTTGGGAGACCATTATAGCTGCTGTTGATTCACTCTCCTGAAGTATATTCTGGCCATTTGAGGTCACTGGTTGGGCCACCCTGGATCTGGGCCCACATGGCTCACAGGGGACTTCACTTGGCTCCCAGCCTTGTGCAATAGACCCTTCCTGTTGGCCTGCCATGCTGCCTTCAGAGGGAGATTTGTTTCTCTCTGTCACTTTGTGGGTTCTGTAGCTCTAACGTTTGTTTAGAGTCATATTTTACAGGTGTAAGAGGTGGTTGGTGTGGGAGCTTAAGCAAGTTCCTGCTTTTACTCTACCATGTTGGTTCCACCCCTTAATTGATTTCAATACATGTGGCCTGATAGCATGTTCCCTATAGATATTCCACATGTATATTTTCATGTGTTTCCCACGTGTGGAAGCTCTACAAAATTCCACTGAAGGTCTACTCTTTCCACTGATTGTGTATATATTTGGGGAAGGGTAAGCTTAAGGTTTATGGAAGGAATATATTATTGCTTCATTTATACCGCTCTTTAATCAAAATGCCTTTCTTATGAATTGAGTGTGCTCCCTGGCTGATTGGTAAGAAGGAAAATGCTTTGATGGGGCTAGCAAGTTAGCATTTAGAAAAGTTTCTATCCAACAAAATATCTATAACTTGAGGTATCTAACTGGGGGATCCAGAGTGGAATGGGTTCTGAAAGCTATACTAAGTTTTGTTTAGTCTTAATCTTAAACTTAGTGAAAGTTTAGTCACTTCTAATATGTGTGTGTTTCAGTGAGAGAAAGGTACAGATATGTGCATATGTGCATATATATGTGATATATATATCTAGATATCTATATGTATGTATGTATACATGAGACATAAATTCACATTGAATGCAGAGAAAATAAACAAAATTATTGGAAACTTATGTACCCAATTATATGACAAACCAAAGAAAAAACCTGAAAGAAATGGATATTTATAGATATATAAAATGTCTAATCAACAAACCAAGAAACAGTGAATCCATAAGAACTGAATTCAGACAAAGAATTTAAGCAAGTTATAAATAAACTCAATAAAAAAAGAGCTCCCAGTTCAGTCAACTTTATAAAGTAAGGTCTTTCAGAAATTTAAAGAACAATGAATGTTCATATCTCATAAAATGTTCACAAACATAGAGAACATAGACACCTTAGCACACTCTTTATATGGAACATATGTAGTCTTTTTTTAAAATTTTAATTTATTTTCTTGGTTACATCATTCATTTCCACAAGGTTTGGAGTGACAGATTTTCTCCCCTTTTTGCCCCTACCCCCCAGCCCAGAACATTGATCTCACTGTAAGGCC
>CM053600.1:9353788-9371719 GCA_028646575.1 Pseudocheirus occidentalis
CACACACACACACAGGTTTTGCTTATATCCTATGATAACTCAAAACTAAAAAGGCACTAAGGTAGAATAAAATTACATTCTGAAAGATTGGTATGAAATGGCAAAGCCAATTTAAAAAATCATCAAAAAGTCAAATCAATTGAAAGTATTTCACATATTATATTTTGAAAATAGACTTCTGCAAGGCCAGCACATTAATCCTATGATATTGGGATTCCAAATGAGAATGCTAATTGGTCCAGAAGAGGTATGTAACCAATGGTATGATGCAGCTGGCTGACTGGCTCACAAAAACCCATTGTTACATTTTCAGTGGGAGTGTTTATATGTAGGAAAATGCCAAACTCTAGATTAGGACTTGATTTGTTGTTTTATTAATTGTCTATACTTAAAGAGATGGGAAAAATATTGATTATGGCTGATTAAACTTAAAAGGATGCTGTGCATATTTTTTTAGAGAGCCAGTTGTTTATCATTTACCAGCACATCCCTGAATGTCACTGACCTTTCAAAAAATGTTAATGAAACCAATTTATTTCATAAAGTAAGAATATGGGGGGGGCGGTTTATGGTGATTCTATACTTTCTTCTTGTAATTTCAATATTTTTGGAGACCCAGTTTTTAAACTTGTCGTTCATCTGACACACTTCTGAACCTGACCTAAGCATTCATAATCATGGAAATAATAGGACCATCAATGTTATATTCAAATAGGAGAAATAGTGTATGTCTCAGGGAAAAAACAAAGAACCAAGCTAGAAGACAAAGACCACAGACCAAGGAACAAAAACTAATCAAATCCTGAGTTAGATACAGATAGCTAGCTACACATTCTCTACCTGCAACTGTGTTGTTTGTCCTTTGTTTTCAAAGAGGACCAATGACCTCAGTAGGTGATGTCTTGACTAGAGTGTTAATAGGATTAAAGTGAGGTAGAGTTCCACAGTTGTCAGCCTCACTATCTCTTCCAGAGTAGACAACTGGAGATGGTCCAGGATATAGAGCTTGGTCAGACATCCTATTATACAATGGCTACACAAACAGGAGGATTTATGAAGCTTTCTTTTTATCCAAGTTGTACTGTAGGCAGTAGTGCATATCTAAGCTCTTCCCAAAATTTAATCACACCATAAATGTTCACTTGTTTTTCTTGCCAAAGAAAGTCATCTGCTGTTTCAGTCCCAGTGTAACTGACTCTGAATTCTTTAGCAAAGCTCCTCCTTCTTTCTCTCAAATCTGACTGTGCTGCTCCTCCTCTGGAATCCGCCCCATTTCCCCCACAATTTCCATCAACCAGCCAGTACTTTCCTAGTCTTACATCATCATTTCCTTCTTGCTTCATCCTCTACCATTTGGCATTCAGAAGAACTGGATCGTCATCTTATTCATAGTATCAGGTCATTATGCTATTAATTTGAAAGAATTAATGAGATGAATTACAGATTATATCTCTTTTCAACATCTAAATATTACAGTAGGTTCTTATGGATATTATTGGCTGTGCTAATCCATACATTACTGGTACCCAACTTCTCTGGTTTAAAAGCTCATAGAATCCCCTTTTTTCTTTCTTTGGGGCTGATTTTCACATTGCAAAGTGAGAAGTATTAGGAAGAGAAAATACCTAAGGCATTCATATGTATAAGACCAAGTGAATGCAGATAAGTTGAAGGAAAATGCAGTTTGGGACTATGATCACTTAAGTAACTATTAAGCATTATTGCCTAATATGTGCAGGTTACTAAGGAAATAGAAAACTAAAGAAAATTAGATCTAGAAGAGTTCAAGGTCACAAAACTAGGCAGTGGAAAATCCAGGAGTAGGATCAACTTCTTATACCCAGTCTCAGGATTCTTTCTGCATGAGGTAGCTAAGTGGCATAATGGATAAAGCACAGGGTCTGCAGTCAGGAAGATCTGAGTTCGTATCTGGCATCAGACACTTGCTAGCCATGTGGCCATGGGCAAGTCATTTAAACCCTGTCTCCCTCAGTTTCCTCATCTGTAAAATGAGCTGGAGAATGAAATGGCTAACCACTCTAGTATCTTTGCCAAGAAAACCCCAAATGGGGCTATGAAGAGTCAGTACACTCCTGAAAGGTCTGAACAACAACAAAAGATATCTTCTGCATTAAAAATGTAAGCTCTTTGAGAGCAAAGACTGGTCATGCCTTTCGTTGTATCCCTTGTACTTAACACCGTTCCTGGTGCACAGTAAGACTTAAAAAATGCTTGTTGTGAAAAGGTAAAGGACAAATGTTGGAAGGGATATGAGAAAAATGAGACATTAAAGCACTGTCAGTGGAATTGTGAACTGATTCAACCATTATGTAGAGCAATTTGGAACTATGCCCAAAGGGCTATAAAATCATATAAAACCCTTTGACCTAGCAAAAGCATTACTAGGTCTGTATCCCAAAAGAGATAGAAAAGAAAAAGGAAAAGGACCCACAAGTACAAAAATATTTATAGCAGTTCTTTTCTTGTGGCAAAGAATTGGAAAATGAGGGGATGCCCATTAATTGTGGAATGGCTAAACAAATTGTGGTATGTGGTTATGATGGAATACTATTGTACTATAAAAAATGATGAACAGGATACTCTCAGAAAAACCTGGATTCGAATAGGCTGATGCAAAGTGAAATGTACTATGTACAAAGCAACATTAACATTGTAAGATGATCAGTTGTGAATAACTTAGGTATTCTCAGCAATACAACGATCCAAGACAACTCTGAAGGACTTATGATGAAAACTCTATCCATCCCCAGAGAAAGACAAGGTAGTATCTGAATACAGACTGAAGCAGACTTAAAAAAAATTCTTTATTTCTCTTGAGATTTTTTTGTCTATGCGTTCTTTCACAACATGCCTATTATGGACATGTTTTGCATGACTACACATGTATGACCTATATCAAATTGCTTGCCTCAATGAAGAGGGGTAGGGAGGGAGGAAGGGAGAGAATTCGGAGCTCAAGATTTTAAAAACAAATGTTAAAAACTTTTTTGCATATAACTGGGGGGAAGTTAAATACTAAATAATTTTTTAAAATCACTTTGGCAAAAAAAAAAAAAAAGCTTGTTGATTAACTGATGGAAGAAATTTACCTGGAGCAGAGTACGGTGTTCGGGATAGTAAGAGATAGATTTGCTTAATAATAGCTGGCCGAGTAATATAGGACCTCAAATTCCTCCTCTTGGTCTGATGAATTCTTGAGCAAAGGATTGAAGTAATGAAATTGATATTATAGTCTGTCAATTAAAAAAACCACATTTATTTAGCAAATACTATTACAGAGCATTGTGAATTTCCACTGGCTAGCCACAATACCTGGAATTCTCTGACTCGTAGACTCCACTCCTGGCTTCCTTGAAGTCTTAGCTGAAATCCCATCTTCTGGAAGAAGACTTTATGCTCTTTTAATGTTAGTGCCTTTCCTCTGAGACCTCTCCAGTTTATCCTATATAAATAAGTATTTCCTTCACACATAGCTTTTTGCATCTTGTCTCTTCCTCCTTCCCTGTTAGACTATGAGATCCTTCAAGGAAGGGGCTGTTTTTACCTTTTGGGTTTTTTGTGTCCCCAACCTTAGCACAGGTATAAATACTTGCTGACTTGACTTGTTCTAACCAGGAAGGGAACCTTTGAGAGGAGTGATATAAATGCGAGATAAACTGTTAAGAATTGTCCTCTTGGAGCTTGTCGTCTATTCTCTGTTACATAGTGTTACGACATAAATTAAAGATCATAAGATTATAGATTTCCAACTGGAAAGGACCTAAGGCCATCTAGTTCAACTGTCTTATTTGACAGATGGAAACTGAGACCCAATGACATTGGTTTTCCCAAGATCAGACAGGGTAGTAAGAACACAATACAAACAGATTAGAAGTAAACAAGAGAGGTACATTCAGTACCATGTGATGTCAGAGGTGGGGAAAAGTCATTAACGACTGGAGAAATTAGAGAAGACTCCTAGGAGGATTTACAATTTGTTCTGAACTCTAGCGAGGAGTTGAACAGTTGCCAAGGGGAAGAAAGGTAGGGATGTTCAGTAGTCAGGGATTATGAAAAAAGGCACAAAAATGGAAGGCCCATGGGGTGAAAGCAAAAACTCCAATTTCACAGGAGCACTGAGTGCATGAAAAATAGTCATATGAAATTAGGCCAAAAGTATAGAGTAGCACCAGATTATGGATGAGCTTAAAAGGGAAGCTTTCAGTTGACAATGGGAAGTCATTGAAGGTCTTTGAACAGAATTACATGATCAGATCTACAAATAAGGAAAATAAATCTGTCACTCATCAAATAATAGATTAGGTTTGAGGACGGGAGAATGGATGCAGAAAATTGGAGGCTGTTGTTTTAGGTGGGAGCCAAGTGGGAGGTGGTGATGTCTGTATTTGGGTAGTGCCAATGAGAATAGAAAGGAAAGGATGGATGGAAAAAACTATTTTGGAGGGAGTCTTCCAAATAATTTGAGATACAAGAAAGAGGAAAGGTTCTTTATTACACCAATGATCCTAAAATGAAAAATGGGGCAAATACTAGAGTCATGTACAAATAATCTTATATTCCAACAGAGGAAACAAGACGTGCATATAGAAGTCAAAGGGCAGAAGGAATAGTAGGTTTATGGAGAGAAAAATATAATACTTCAGTGTTGGACAAGTTAAATTTGAAGTGGAAGAAAGATATATTGGAAATAATGTACATTTGATAGAACTAATTTCTACCAAGGTTTCCCTGAACCTCTTCTGTTCTACCATACCTACCATAGAGGTGCCTCCTGCACCCCTATCCCCATATGAGTTAAGCCCATGCCTCCCTCCCCTAAAAGGGATGAGTATTTCCTAAAAAATGACAAAGCTTTCCCCCAGGACTTGACTGACCCCTGCCACCCTTCATACAACTTCCTGCTCACCTAAGGACATAAAAAGTCCCACCCACATAGGTCTCTCTGACTTGGTGAATTTCTTGAGTTTCCCCAAAGAGGTGAGACCATATCTGTGAAATATGAAGCTATATGGTATAGTATCCTTTCTATGTTATAGCTAAGTAAACCCTTTTGTTATAATCTACCAATGCATCCTTTCATCCTGATATTAAATCTAAATTAATTGGGCACTGGTTGGTGTCAGATCTGCCCCTAACAGTATAGGGTATACTGAATCTGGGAAAGACAGTAGAGTGCGTAGAAGTTTAGAGGTTACTACCATAATCCAGAGCCTGGTTTTAGGTTGGGGACATGGAGAGAAAAAGCAGAATCCATGCAACATTACAGATGAAAAATGAAACCTGAATGTGAAATTATGTAAAATAAATGGGATTCAATATGGATAGTGAAGAAAAGAAACTCAGATAATTTCTAGATTTTAAATCTTAATTCATGAGGAATTGGCACCCCTTAACTACCGTCAATACCTCATATATAAGAGAATTCTTTTTTAACTGACCATTTTTTAAATTAAAAAAATTCCCACTTCATGGATGCATATCTTATTTTTTCCAATTACATGTAAAGATCGTTTTCAACATTCACTTTTATAAGATTTTGAGTTCCATTTTTCTTCTCTCTTCCTCCCCTCAACCCTGCCCAAAATGGCAAGCAAGCAAAATAACTCTACATGTACAATCATATTAAATGTATTTCCACATTAGTTATATTGTGAAATAAGAATCAGAATAAAAGGGGAAAACCATGAGAAAGGAAAAAAAAGGAAGATGCTTTTGTCTGTATTCAGACTCCTTAGTTCTTTTTTCAGGATGTGGATAGCACTTTCAGGATTATTTTAGATCAGGGTGGGCATCCTGTGGCCTCAGGACCACATGTGGCCTTCTAGGTCCTTGGGTGCTGCTTTTTTTTTTTTTACTGAATCCAAGTTTTACAGAACAAATTCTTTTATTGTTGGCATTTGTTCTGTGAAGTTTGGATTCAAAGAACTGCACTTGTGGATCTATGGGGCCACAGGTTTCCCATCCCTGTCTTAGATCATTGCATGGCTGAGAAGAGCTTATTCTATCAAAGTTGGTCATCATGCAATGTTACTGTCACTGCGTACAATGTTCTCCTGGTTCTGCTCACTTCACTCATTATCAGTTCATTCAAATCTTTCCAGGTTTTTTTCTGAAATCCAGCTGCTCATCATTTCTCATAGAACGATAATATTCCATTACATCCACAAGCCATAATTTGTTTAGATACTCACCAATCTATGGGCATCTCCTCAATTTCCAATTCTTTGCCATCACAAAAAGAGCTGCTACAAATATTTCAGTACAAGGGGGTCCTTTTCCCTTTTTTATGATCTCTTTGGGATATAGATCTAGTCCTGGTATTGCTGGATCAAAGGGTATGCACAGTTTTATAGCCCTTTGGGCAGAGTTCCAAAGTACTCTCCCAAAACGGTTGGATTAGTTCACGACTATGAGAGAATTCTTAAAGGGAACAGAGCATAATTTCTTCCACTGAAATTGTGATTTTCTTTTTTAAAAATTATTTTGACATATTTCATTAAATATTTCTCACATACACATAAAACATTTTGACAATTATCTTTTAAAATTTTGAGTTCCAAATTCTCTCCCTTTCTCCTGCACCTCCTCCCCCCTTGAGAAGACAATTTGATATCAATTATACATATGAGATTATGTAAAACATATTTCCATAATAGCTGTGTTGCAAAAGAAAACACAAACAAAATAATGAAAACAAATTGTTTTAAAAGTATGCTTCACTCTGCATTCAGAGTTCATCAGTTCTCTCTCTGGAGGTGGATAGTATTTTTCATTATAAGTCCTTTGGAATTGTCTGGGATCATTGTCTTGATCAGAGTAGCTAAGACTTTCACAGTTGATCATCATAAAAATATTTCTCTTACTGGGTACAGTGTTCTATTGGTTCTGCTCTTTTCAGTTTGCATTAGTTTCTTATATAAGCCCCAGATTTGTTCTTTTTTTTTTCTGCAACCATCATTTCCTGGAGCATGATAGATAGCATTTCATCACAATCATATACCACAACTTCTTCAGTCATTCCCTAATTGATAAGCATCCCTTTAATTTCCAGTTCTTCGCCACCACACAAAACTGCTATAAATAGATTTGTACCCATAGGACTTTTTCTTTTTTCTTTTATCTCTTCGGTGTATACACCTAGTGAATGTATTGCTGGGTCAAAGGGTATGCATGATTTTATATTCCTTTAGTTGTACTTTCAATTTGTTCTCTAGAATGGCTGGATCATTTCACAACTCCACCAGCAGTGCATTAATGTCCCAGTTTTCCCAAATCTCCAAAATTTATCATTTTCCTTTTCTATCATGTTAGCAAATCTGATAGGTATGAAGTAGTATCTCAGAGATGTTTTAATTTGCATTTCTCTAATCAGTAGTGATTTAGAGCATTTTTTCATCTGACTATTGATACTTTTGATTTTTTCCTTTTGAAAACTGTCCATATCCTTTGACCAATTATCAACTAGGGAATGGTTCTTATGTTTTTTTTGTTTTGTTTTGTTTTGTTTTACAAATTTGGCTTATTTCCCAAAATAATTGAGAAATTAGGCTTTACTTACTGCAAAAAAAAAACCAAATTGAAATTGTGGTAACTTTCAATAGAAGTCTGGAAATCAATATGAGCACCTACTATGTGCTAGACAGTGTACTGGTCATTAGGAATAAAAATAAGGGAGTAATACAGTTACTAGAATACAGTAATACAGTCCCTAGAATACAGTAATACCATTCAAAAATCTTACATTCTATCAGAGTAAACAATATGTACATATATGTAATGCAAGAATCATTATCTAAGAAGAAAATACTGGTGTCATGGGAATAGATCTGGATCTGGATCTAGATTTAGATCTGGATCTGGATATAGATATTGATAGATATGGATATGGATATGGATATGGATATGGATATGGATATGGATATGGATATGGACAGAGATAGATTTGACCTACCTAGATGCTAGAAAGATTGGATTCCACCCTTGGGGATGAAGGTGGGGAAGGACTAGAGAGAAGGCAGAGGGCTCATTGCTGAATGCTCACTCCTCCTTGATCTTATTACAAAAGGGGAATTGGGCTAGAAGTTTATCTTTCTTCTACATATCAGCTATTTGCAGTCAGGGTTATAATGCTGTGGTGGGGCTTTACATAAAGCATAGACTTTCCTGGGTTACTACAAGCAGGAAGCAGTCATTCCTCAGACCAAGGGTTACCTTTGTTGTTGCTCAATCCTGTCCCACTCTTTGTGATCCAGAGCCCATAGCAAGCTAATATTGGTCTTGGGTTTTCTTGGTAAATATACTGAAGTGGTTTGTCTTTTCCTTCTTCAAACAAAAATAAAGTGACTTGTCCAGGCTCACAGGGTTAGTTAAGTGTCTGAGGCCATATTTGAATTCAAGTCTTCCTGAATTGAGGCCCAAATGTTCTATCCCCTGAGTCACCTTGCTGCCTCCAAGACATTCCTCATCCTTTGCCTGATTAGCTTCCTCTTACTAAAAGTTTATTACATAAAAGAAAAAAACAGATAGCAAGCAAACATTTATCAAGACAAATAGTCAAACAAATGGGTGGAGAGAGTCATATAAATAAGTGTAAATGCAGAATATATAGAATAAATGAGCTCTTCAATTGGGGAGCCAAGTGAAATCTCAGCTCAATCAAAAGAGAACAATCTTATCCAAGAAGTGTTTTCTTAGTCCTGTCAGTAGGTATTGGTGCTGAGAATCAAGAGACGTGCTGGGGGAAACTTGCCCCACATGCTTCTCATTCCAAGAAATTCTGGTTAACCATTCAAAAGTTTGAGCTTTTGTACTCTCTCTGTCCCTCCCACCCCCATCTTCTCCTACCACCTTCACTTCAGTTCTTCCCAAAAGAATTCTTTATTGGCACAAAGATCTCCCACTCAATCAGCAGACATTTCTTTCTACACTTAACTATCCCAGCGCTATCCTTCAGGGAATCACCCAAGCCCATCTTGGTGAGGAAGGTCTTGCTACAAAATAAGTAAAAGATAATTCTAGGCCTGAAAGGCCTCAATGTAGCAGGTGGTGCCTAGTCTAAGCTTTTAAGGGAGGTAGGGATTCTAAAGAGCAGCTAGGTTGCTTAGTGGATAAAAAGCAGGTGCTGGAGTCAGGAAGACCTATCTTCCTAAATTCAAATCTTACCTCAGACCCTTACCAGCTGTGTGACCCTGAGCAAGTCAATTAATTTTGTTTGCCTCAGTTTCCTCATCTGTAAAAAGTCAGAGAAGAAAATGGCAAACCACTCACTCCAGTATTTTTGCTAAGAAAACTCCAAATAGTATCATGAAGAATCAGACAGGACTGGAATGACTGAACGAGGGATTTTAAAAGGCAACAACAAGCAGTGAGTGAACTCAGAAACAGACTGATTTAAGGGAAATGTGGGGAGTTCCTGTAAAGCCAGTGGGAAGTCTAATGGATGAGTGGTTTGTGCAAACAGAAGATTGTACTATTCTTGGGTATTCTCTATGTAAACAATACATTCATAGACTGTACTATGGGCAGAAGGAATCTCTTAAAATGGTCTGCTGTTGGAAATGCAAGAAAAGTTTATTTTTGAGTTTTTTTTATCTTAAATTGTCCTGAATCTTTCATGGGAAGGGGGGAGGGCACTGTACAGAAGGGGGAACAGATTAAGATCTGAGTAAGCACTGAATTTTTAAAAATGGTATTATGCTGGAAATTTTTATGGTGGTCTTAAAAGGAAAAAAAAAACAAGCTTATTCTAGAATTTTATTACCTGTTCTTAATCTCATGGTATATATATATTTTAAAATCAAAAATTTATTTTACCATTTAAGATTTACCAGAAATGTGTTGCCTTTAGAGTGTAGTAAGTAGATGCTTAATGTTTAGTAAACAATGTTTATTGAATTTCTTTAAAGCTGGATGCAGAAATGGGATATTCTTGTCTGCTTTTCTGCACTGTTCTTTCTAGTTCTGGCTCTTAGAGGTCTAGGCTCCTACATCTGGAGCTGAGAAGAGGGAGACATAAGAGGGAGCTGCAAATCTGGTTTCCAGGCTCCTGAGCTATGGTTCCTGACTCTATAAAATGGAAAATCCTTCAGTCCAGGAAGGGAGGAACCCAGGCTAACCATTTAGCTTCTGTTAACCCTCGGGGGGACCCTTGGGACTTGGAGGCTTCTGGGCACATCCTTAGTATGCCTACTGAATAATCTTGGGGAGAAAAATTCACTGGATGAAAGGAGAAAGAACTTAGTCAAAAGCAGCCCCTGTTATATCAAAATCCAAGATGGGGAAACCATTTATAAGAGGGAAGATACTCTGAAGCACAGGATCATGGATTAGGAAACCAAAGGAACCTTAGTGTTCATATAGACAAACCGCCTCATTTCATTTATAGGGGAAGGAATTTGAGCTTCCTTAGGTCATACTGATGAGGTGTAGGCTCTGGGACCCCCACCCCCCTCTTTGAGCTCTCCTTGAATCTTTGAGGTACATACTCTGGGAAACCTCTTCAAGTGTGATCTTCAGGAGGCATTTGCAGAGGCCCTAAGTATTTCATTGTGGCTGGGCCCAAACCTGTTACTAGCCTGGCCCTCCATTGTCCATCTGCTTCCCACCCTGGAGTCCATCAAGATATCTAACATTGACCTCATTAACTCCACCTGAAGTACTGGAGGCTGGTCTCATTAACTCCACCTGAACTCCCTCCCCAAACTCATTACTGCAGTCTGATCTCATTAACTCCTCCTGAAGACCCTCCCCAGGTTCCTCCTCCGAACCACGCCTAGATTCCTTTGTATATAAGACACCATCTTCCCTCCATCTTCCTGAGAGCGCAGTGAAATGGTTTATCAGAGACTTGCTCAGCGAGAGCCCCTTGCCTGGCTCCTTAAGAGTCTACCCCATGTGGTGAACTTGAACTTTCAGTAAACTTTACTTTTTCTTTGGCTGAGAAGACTTGAGTGGAATTCTTTCCGTATGACCGGGCATGTTGGTATTTTGGGGTCTCAGGCAGCCCTAACCCTCTTTGGGCACCCTCTTCAGTACAAGTTCGAAGTTGGAGCCCCAGGTTTTGAACTCATGTTCCCACTTCAAATTTAAAGCCTTAAGGGTTTAGAAAGTAAAAAGTACACACACACACACAGTCACTAGGAGTCCAAGCATATCTTCATTGTACTTTGAAAAACCCGTGGTTAGACTCTTCGTGACTTAATTTGGGGTTTTCTTGGCAGAGAGACTACAGTGGTTTGCCATTTTCTTCTCCAGCTCATTTTACAGAAGAGGAAACTGAGGCAAACAGTGTTAAGTGACTTGCCCAGGGTCACACAGTTAGCTGTGGCCACATTTGAACTCAGGAAAAAGAGTTTTCCAGACTCCAGGTCCAGCCTTCTATCTACCCATCAAACACTAACTAGCTAGAAAATTGTCTAAATCCTACCTTTGTTCTTCAACCTCCGGACCACCCCACGGGCACCTTAGGGTATATACTACTGCATGTAGTGAGGGCTTTGGGGCCAGAATTTACACCCTTCCTTCTCCAAAATTCTTCTTACATATTTTAAGCCAATCTACAAAAACGTTTCCTTAATCGGATTAAAATCCCAGCCAAAGACACCAATTGGGACATTATTTTTATTAGATCATATTATTCACTGGGCCAGGAAGGAGATAGGTGGGGAATTGGGAAGGGGGGAGGTATTCCACCTCGGTACCAATCTGGAACAGCGAAAAAAACCTTCTTTCTTGCAAGCAAAACTTACCTTTAGCTCCCGGACTGGTTCAGATGTTTATTTTTCCATCCCTAAACACACCCACCTACCTACTCACCCACCCACCTACCTAGCCACACGGGCACCCAATTACACAGGCACGCACTCTCTCCCTGCTCCCACTCCCCATCCACAACACCCTCCCCAGGACAATTTAACTCCACTTTAGAGAAATTAGGAGAAGGGGCTTGGGGGAAACTCCGAGGCTACTTTGATACAATTATGGAGTAAAGAGATTCAGCTGAGACCTGGAGGAAGCGAGACGGGCTAGGTTAATGGAGGAAAATTGGGGAGTGTCACCAAGGGAATCAGACTTCTCGGGTTTCCCAGATAAATTAGCGTTATAAAACAACAATAATTTGCATCTCCTTTCCATTGTAATGAACTTTAATCCTCGAGGTTTCCCAGAGAGCCATCCAAAGGACAGAATAATTGAGTTTCATAAAGTGACTGAGTTTAGGTGACAACAGCGCTACTTGTCCCCATTTCCCCTTTCTCATCTTCACAGGATCCAAACATTTTGGACAATCTGAGAGAGTTAACTAACGCTTCTTAGAAACGAAACTGAATCTTTCTAAAGTTTCCAGTTATGCTTCTTTCTCCGTCTGAGCCCACGCCTGGTGGGTAGAAGTGATGTTTTTATTCCACTGTGGAGCAGGTTTGAGTGGGGAGAGAGATGGGGTGAAAGTTAGGGATGGAGGCGGGGGAGTCTCTCGGTGTGTGTTGACTTTCTGCCCGACTTTTTAGCGGCAGAGCGGAAACTAGAGCCAGGCATTGGTAAGTGACGTACAGTAGTACAAGGGTTACTTTGTATGACTCCCCGGCTCATGGAGAGACAACTGGACAGTCATTCAATCCCGCCTTCAGCAGCAGCCGTGGCAGCCGCAGATGCGGGGGCTACAGCCAGCCACCCGAGTTGCAAATTGAAGAAATTAGGAAGAAAAAGTTAGAGGAGAAGAGGGATCTGTCTGAATTCAGGGTGGTGTGGGCGGAGGTGGCAGCAGCGGACGAAGGAGGGATTGTAGCAGAGTACAGGAACTAAGGGGGGTGGGAAGGGGGTGGAGAAGCAAGGAGGGGGGAGTAGGGGTGGAAGGACTCGTGGATTTCTACCCCCACAGAGCCAGGCGTTTCCACCCTTCTTTTCCCAAGGGCTGGGAGCCCCCAAGTTGAAAGAGAGTGATGAAGATCACTTAAGAGCCTGGAGTGGGGAGCGTACGGGGCGTACACACCCAGATCTGGAGGGGGGGGGGGGGGAAGAGCGAGGGAGGCAGAGAAAAGAGAGAGCGGGAGTGACTGCCAGAGGCTCGCGGCTGAGCTTTAGCCTGAGAAGTTGTAACAAGTATCCGCCGGACCACTTAGCTCATCCTTGCTTGGGGCTGAAGTGGGGGGTCCTGGGGCAGCCGGCAGCGGAAGCTTTTAGAGGCCATGGGGGGAGACGGAGGGGCCAGAAGGAAAGAAACGGCCTCAGAAGAAGGGGGTCAGGGGCAGGAGGAGCCGAAGAGACGCAGACAGCCCCGGCGCCGGCGAAGGAGGGAGAGCAAGACCAGGACTGTGCGCTCCAACCTGCTGCCACCCCCGGGGGGTGGGGAACCCGATGGAGCGAAAGGGGCTCCCCATCGGTGGCGGCGGAGTCAGGGAGGCTCCCAGTACCTAGCCGACAACCGGCTGAAGACAACCAAGTACACCGTGCTGTCCTTCCTGCCCAAGAACCTCTTTGAGCAGTTCCATCGCCTGGCGAACGTGTACTTCGTATTGATCGCCCTCTTTAACTTTGTGCCCGTCCTGAACGCCTTCCAGCCCGAGCTGGCCTTGGCGCCCGTGCTCTTCATCCTGGCCGTCACCGCCATCAAGGACCTTTGGGAGGATTACAGCCGCCACCGCTCGGACCACGAGATCAACCACATGGACTGCCTTGTCTTCTGCAGGTGAACCTGGGACGGTTAGAACGGGCGGGGAGAGCTTGGCTGGTGGGGTGGGGTGGCGGGATAGGTATTGGCCCAGAGGCACAAAGATGTCAGGATGGCTTTCCTCTCTCCTTTTCTTGAAATTGTGGTCTGCAAAAATGTTGGGGGCTGGTGAGGACGAGGGAAGGTCTGCTTCATCCCCCATTGCTCAATCTAGGTCCTGAGGAAGGGGTTCGACTAAGCATTTGGGTCCAGATATTTGCTTCTTTAAAAACTCCATCTCATATCTCCCAGGGTAGGGCGTGGTGGCGATGGGAGAAGGTTTTAGTGTTTAGAAAGTTTGTTCCCGCGACTCTGCCCCGTGGAATGTAGCTGTGTGTGCCCAGTGCGAAGGACTCCAGATTCTTTACCCTCTTCAGGGCTCTGTCCTTTTCTGGGGCTTCTCAGGCTTTCTTGGGAGACGGTTCCCCTTCGCGTTTCTGGTGACAGTGGCTTCCCGCGAGGCTGGTCTTTTTCTTTTGTTACTGGCTTTCCCCCCCTTGTTGGGACACCGAGAGCTTCAGTACGCAGAGATTAAAACTGTTGCAGCTGCCTCTTCTGTGAGCCAGTCTGAAAGAATGTGTAACACGTGTCAGAAAGTGGTATCTGCCCACTTTTCATTTGCGGTTTGTGGAGGGGGCCAAGGGGGGACGTTCTACGGTGAATTCTCTGTCCCATTTCCCTCAGCCGCGTTCGGACGAGGTACCTTTCCTGACCAGGTCAGGTCGATAAATACCACCTTGCTTTCTCTCCATCCTTAATCTTGGCTGTCTAATCTCTTGTATGAAAGAAGGGGATTCCTTTTCCTGCTGCACATTCAATCTGTCCTCGAGGCAAACATTTTATTTTATTTTTTTCCAACCCTCCAATTCAGAATCTTAAAAGACAAAACAAAAGGGTTGCTCTCCTTACAGCTCTGCACACCCAGAGATAAAAATTCAGAGTTAGTTAACTGGTATTTAACTGTGCTTCCAAAACCAAACCTTTTTGTGATCTCAACTAAAATCTGATTCATAGTGATTGTCATTTTCCAGGTTACCTCCTCACTCCCTTCATCTCTTCCTAGGTTTCTCAGGATTTTCAGGTTCAGCTCCTGAGTGGCACCTAGCTAGGATAGCTCCTTATCTATCCTTTGCTGATCTACTCCCTTTCCATGGACTACTTTGGATCTATAGCTGAAAATTGAGGAAAGTTTAGAATCATGTAGTTTTCAAGCTGGAAGGAACTTTAGAGACTGTTAAATCCCCACTGGCTCCTTTTACAGAGGAAGAAATTGAGGGACACAGAGAGAGAGGTTGGATAACTTAGCCAAGGTCACATAGTGGAAGACCATGGCCAGTAAGGGATCTCCAACTGCTCCTTCTGCTCCCTGTTGTGCTTCCTCAATTCCATGGGGTTCTACGCCATTTAAGTTTTCTGCAGTGTATCCCTTCTCCTTTTTATTTTCTCTGTGAAAAACCATACTCCAAAAATACTGAAAACACTGTCCAAATGGCACAGGTGCCTAGTAAAGCAAGGTCAAAAAGGCCTGTGAGGTTTCCTGTCTGCAGGCTAGTTTAGAGTAGAAGAGAAGAGGATGGGCATGTCTCACAGATAACATCTGCATTCTTGGTTTTAGGAGAAAAAGCCACCTGCAGTCTGATCTTCCTAGTTCTACAATATTGTTGGCTGAGCTGGGCTGGGCAGAGCAAGACTTTAGCTGAGGTAATAAGCCATAACCACCTAGCAACTAAGCATTATTTTGCATATCTTGCTTTGGGAATAGTTAAGCCCAGAGAAATATAGCCTATTTGCTTGGCATTTGAAAGCATTCTTTGGAGCTGCTCTCGCTCAGATTTCCTCTTCCCTTGCACCTTTTTCTCAATAGAGAGAGGTTTCATAATTCCCAGGTAGGTCTGGTTTTCTTTGATAAGAATTACCAGATATCTTTTCCTCTGCTTGCCCCTCTCCACCAATTCCTTAGGCTTTCTTAACTAAGGGAAGGCTATGCCAAAGACCTCAGAAAATTTGTTGTCACAACTTGTCAGTGGGTCAGAAAACAGGATGTGCTCATGTTATGCCAGACAGATGTAAGTAACTGACCTCACTAACTTTTCAGTCCATCCTAGTGTAGAACTATTGACAAACATTTTACAGATTGTGGCTGGTTGATCACAGGGCATGCTACATTCCTGAGGCTAGTCTGATGAGAGCCAAAACCTCTTGCAAAATCGGGGCCAGTGTGAACAAGGCTTTCCTTGGACTTCTGTTCATACTGATAGTTGTCCTAGGAAATGTCTCCAGAAAATCAACTCAGAAAAAAAACTTTAGTTGGAGAGGTCAGGTTGTGACTGCACACTCGGCAGCCCTCCACTTCCAGTCTTTAGCTTCCTA
Source organism: Pseudocheirus occidentalis (assembly GCA_028646575.1). Lineage (NCBI taxonomy): Eukaryota > Metazoa > Chordata > Mammalia > Diprotodontia > Pseudocheiridae > Pseudocheirus > Pseudocheirus occidentalis. The sequence continues at coordinate 9,369,882 of CM053600.1, forward strand.
AGAGTCCAGATTGGTGTTGGGCTAGGCCGGGAATCTGGATAAGTCTGAAGTTTCTGATAGCACCTCCAACTTTACTCAAGAGCATCTTGGATTTAATCAGTGTAGAATTGATGCTATATAGAGTTGGACCAGAACTCTGTAGATAGAATGCCACGCCTATAGTCAGGAAGATCTCTTTTCAAATCCAGACTCGGATAGTTACTGGCTGTGTGACTTTGAGCAAGTCACTTACCACTTGTTTGCCTTAGTTTCCTCATCTGTAAAAGGGGGATAATAACAGCACTTACCTCGCAGGCTTGTTTTGAGAATCAAATGAAATAAACAAATAAAATAAAGGACTTAGCAAAATGTGCAAATGCTATATAAATGTTAGCTCTGATTATTAATGGAGTTGAACCAATAGACCAGAATCCCAGGAAGACATCAACTTCACGAGCTTCAGAAATGCCGCTAATGTTAACTCTGTGCAGCTCCCTCCTTGGACATGTTGAGATACCCACTAGGGCACAATTCTCATACACACGTGGCCTCCCTTGCTCTGAAATGAAGGTGGTCATAGGGGAGTCAAAAGCCATTAAATGAGCCTTCTTTCACTCAGTGCTGAGTTTGACAAAAGCCGCTACTGTATCACCAAACTGCTAACTGTGAAATTCCTTGATAAACATATAACCAACTTTTGATTACTTTGTGTCTTGGGGAAAATTTGCCTTCTCCAAATCACAGATGCTCTAATGAACATAATATATGCAAATTGAGCATCAATTCAGAATGTTAATATCATTAAGTGGGGCATAGTAGTCTACAACTGTTCTCATTTTCCAAAGTGAGATTTCCTTGAAGAAATAGATGATAGACTCCTGATCTATTTGTACCATTAAATGAAACCAATCTGCTTTTGCCATAATTCTAAGAAATGTTTCCACAAGTAGAAGTTGAATTCCTAGTCTTGACAAGCTATTTTCATCATTTCTTTTTCAATACATTGTCGTACATATACTTGTGTGTATATTCCTACCTGTGTGAACACATGTGTAGTCAAAGTGCTATATACCCTTTCTTATTCATCTTGAACAATGGGTTCCCATATTACCAATCACAATTACTTTTTTTCTGGTGGCTGTTATATACCTCTTTATGGGGGAAAAAAGTTTAGCCTGGTACTCTGGTACTTGGGTACAGTGTTTAGGCTCCAAGGAGAGGAAGGAGCTTCAAAGTATGAAGAGTCAATCGGGAGAGGATGGTTTTCAATTTAATCCACCCCTGAAAACACATATTTAGGTATTAATTCAAAGACAAAAAGTCAAACCAAAACAAACAAAAATGCTCCTTCCCCTCAAGAGGCTTACATTCTAGCCAGGGTGAGGTGGAATAACGTGTGCACTAATTCTTAGAATGTTGTTTGTGATTGAGTGCCAGGAAAGGAGTTGGGAACAAAGTCAGTTGGCCTCTGTGCTGGTGAAAACAAATCTATCATCTCTTTGGTTTGTGTGAAATATATATTTTTTCAAATTTTCTATCAGACACCGAGTGGAGAAGAATCTAGAAAACAATGCAAGTTCCCTCTTGTCAATATTCCAAATAGATGAGAAGAGCCTTGGATAATACAAAAAAAAAAGGATATTTCAACTTTGAAAAAATGGCACAATTAATTAGTGACTGCTTTAAAAAAAAAATAAGCATGCAGTTAGATAGAAATTTAAAAGAGGGAAAAGAACCCTGAAGTAAGAATCAGTAGGCTGGAATTCTAGTCCTGACTTAGAGCAACTAGTCATTTTTACCCCTTTGGGTTTCATTTCCCCCATCTCTAAAATGAGGAATAGGCCAGAGACATACATCTC
>CM053600.1:9371819-9384280 GCA_028646575.1 Pseudocheirus occidentalis
TCTTGATAGGCATGTTGAAAAACTAGTGAGATTATTTTTTCTGATGTCTTCATGCTTGTCTTTTTTTTCTATATCATTTTATATAATATTTATATAAATGTCTTTTGTTTTATTACATAATTTGTTGACTGGAGTGTTAAAAACTTTTTTTTTCCTCTTCTGGTTTGCAGTCTCTGTTAGTTTGGAGTTAATCTGATGTGCAGACATTAGCATTATTGAAAGAAATAATTCACTTGAGGTGAAGGAGAATTTGTTTTCAAGTACTGGATAAAAGTTGTGGAGACTATAGTGTTTTGGTGTCTTCATTCAACAAATTGGAAACATTTTTACTTAACCCTTAACTTCTTTTTTCTCCCCCACCCATTTCCTTTAGTTTCCTTAGAGTGTTTCCCTGAGTGTTAAAATCACGGGATTTCCCGTTTCTCTTTTCTTTCTTGATGTGAGAATATATGCTGTTTCAGAAGAGTTTCTCACTTTTTGAATGACAAGTAAAATATGACCTTGGGATCAATGTCTGCATTTTGTTTTCCTTTCTCAATAGTATTTAATAAAAATAAAATAGTATTTAAAATAGTATTTCTGCTCTTCTTTTTCTCTGATCATTTATCCTCCCTCTCATTGTATGCTCCTTTCCTTCTATTTCCTGTTGGGACACCACACTTCCTCTCTGCATTCCTGAGTTCTTTACTGTTCTTGTTCTTCCCTGACTTTGCACCACTAAAAATCCAAGCAGGACAATCACTTTCCCTAGGGACTGAACAAAGGATAGAGATAGAAGAAGGCAGAAAAGAGCTGTAAATACTCAGTCTGAGAATTAGGAGAAGATAATAGTATAGATAGGCTAATCCAAGTGATTTGAAAGGAATTGTTCTAGACATTCAGGATGTATGTTATGGAGGCCTTTGGAAAGACTGGTCTGATGTTGTCATTGATGTCCATTATGGAAAACATTTGTTGCTGCATCCCTAAGCCAATGTTATGGTTTAGGTGACTGTGGACCCTGTGTTTTTTTGTTTGTTTTTAACCAATAATGATGAAGTAGTTCTAGGAAATTGCTCTTCAAAGTGGAAACTAGTGACCTCACCAACAGGGAGGGGTCTGATCACCAAGGATCACATTGCACCTTCCACATGATAGCTAGTTATGGGGCTTCTTCCCAATACATCCAAATTTACCCTTATTTCCCAGTATGCCCCCACCTCCCCTCACTTCCTCTGCTTAGTAAGTTCATAACTCCTTGTCGGATTCCTAAGGGCAGCTGTGGCTTAACCACTAGTGCATACGTCCATAGAAGTAAGGAAGCTGCCTTGGACAGTGGATAGAGTGCCAGGCCTGGAGTCAGGAAGATTCCTTTGTCTTCCAGAGTTCAAATCCAGCTTCAGGCACTAGTTATGTGACCCTGGGCAAGTCACTTCAACCTGTTTGCCTCAGTTTCCTCATCTGTAAAATGATCTGGAAAAGGAATGGCAAACCACTCCAGTGTCCTTACCAAGAAAACCTCAAATGGAGTCATGAAATTGGACACTGTTGAAAAATATGTAAGCTGCCTGCTTGCCACTCCTTCCTAGCATACCCACCTGATCCACTGGTGGTTGCAGCATGCTCTAGGACTCTGCACTCCAAGGTGACCAGGTATGTAAGAGTCCTGCTGTTGGTTTTGGGTCGGACAGTAGGAGTTGCACAGGATGAATGGGTTGCCTGTGGTCTAGGGCTTAAGTCTCATTACATTATATTTTCCCCAAAATGTGCTTTTTTTTTTAAACAGGCAGGGGCCCCGCTATCCCTCTAGTGCCTGGGATTCTTCCCTCAGTGACTCTTTACCCCACATAGCCAGGAAGTTGTCAAATCTTGGTTTCTACTTCCACATGTCTTACAAATGATCGCTTCTCTCTACTCACAGAGCCATTGTTCTAGTTTAAATCCTCATCATCATCTCTTGCCTAGACTATTTCAGTAGCATCCTAAGTGATCTCCCTGCCCAGCCCTCCCTCTCTAGACCATCAGTACTAGTCATTTTCCCACAATGTAGCTCTGTTAGTCTTCCCTATTGACTCAAGTATCAAATATAATTTCATTTTTAGTTCATTCTTTGAAAAGCCTATTTTGGATGTATTTTATAACCCACAATTATCAGCCTAGTGATGTGTTAATATGCTTAATAAATTAATAAATATATACATATCAGGGTTCTGTGCTCAAAAAAGGTTGTTTTTTTTCCTATTAAAACAGATACAGGATCATTTGAAGGCCACTCTAGAATACACTCATACGGATGACACATTATTCTTACTTTTCTATACATTTTTTTTCTGTTCATATCTTTGATGAATAGCATAGTGCTTTGAAAGGGACTTTTCTGATATATTTCCAGATTCACTCACCTGAAATACAGAGACAATTTTGTGACTATTCACCCACCTAAAATTAATGAAGAAAAATGACCCAGTGTCTTATTGAATTAACTTGTCAACACATTTTCTATGAAGACATTCTTTTGGGTTTCAGTATAGTGTATTACTACTGATAAACTTTTTCAGACTACTAAAATTAAGGATTATAATAATGCTTCAACCTTCCTCATGCCGTGACCCTTTGATACAGTTCCTCATGTTGTGCTGACCCCCAACCATAAAATTATTTTCGTTGCTACTTCATAACTGTGATTTTTGCTACTGTTATGAATCATAATGTAAATATCTGACATGCAGGATATATTTTCATTGTTACAAATTGAACATAACCCACAAATTGACAACCGCTGGCTTAGAGTAACAATAGTTATTCTTCAGTAATGCAGGATTGGTGATTTTATTGCTTTGAATACTCTCTTAGTCAGGGGTGGACCTCAGCCCTTCCATGCTCTTTTTGTCTGTTTTTCTGTGATTGACTGGCTGAAGAAATTAATCACATGGGGTGCTTTTTATGGTAATGAGCCATAAATTTAATGACACTAATTTTATGAAAATGAGCCTTTCTGGGGTTTGCTAGGTCAGTCTTGAGGGTAGACTGCATAATCTGTTATAGGGTACTTTTTCAAAGCATTTCTCACTCAGTAGGATCATAGGAAGTTTTCTCAGTTACCTCCGTGACATGATGCATTTGGTGTTAATGAAGAAACGTTAGTTATTAACTACTTACATAAAGCACAATTTTATGCAAAAATAGAAGGCATTTTATATTTTGTAAATAATACCACCTCTGAAATATGCCAACTCTGTGACTTTAGGCAAGTCATTTAAAATCTCAGGACTCAAGTCAAATTTCTGAGGAAGTAAATTGCTGTCCAGGTAGTAATCAGCATTGTCAGGGGGAATTTCTTCCCTGTAAGTTACATATAGAAATGAAATTTCAGGTCTTGTGAAAAAAAAATACACACATTATAGGAGAATTCTTAGGAGCCCCAGAAGTAGGACCTGGCCATTCTAGCCACCAACCTGTATTCTTAAAGTAGACTAGATTTATCTTTTTACAAATGACTGAGAAACAGTGATTTGCCTATGCCTAAGGCTAAACAAATTCTTCCAGGTCCAGATTAGGGCAAATGAATCCTTTTAAGTGGTATTTTGTATTAGAATTTGCACCATTTGCAGGTATGATAATGGTCTTTGGGTCCAGCCCAAAGGAAATACCCATTGGTAATTTGAATAAGGATGAGAATCCTTATTTGCACTATTGTGGACCTAGCTGTCAGCTGTTCCACTGCATCCCAGCTTCCCTGACTCTGGAAAATGCTTTTCCTACATTCACAGTATCATGTCTTTATTGGTATGTTGAAAGAATTATAAGAAAACATAAAAGCCTCTTTAACATGACCTTCTACCATGTTAGAAAAGTCACCTTTTGCTCTCCCTGGGTTCTTTTGTGTGTGCCCGTCTTGTTCTCTTTCTCTATCTCTGGGGCTTTGTCTCTGACTATCTTTCTAGGCTTATCTTTGTCTCTCTGGCTTTGTCCCCTTATTTCTGCTTCTGACTCTGTCTCCACCTCTCTCTTTCTCTGTTTCTCTGTCTCTGTCTTTCTGTGTCTCTTCCTCCTTCTCCTCCCAAAAGGATTCTTTACCTAGATGATATGTCCCGTCTGGGACCTTGTTAGATAAGGGATTCACAGGACTGTGTACAATGGGAAAAGCAACTTTAGAGTTGTTAACCAAAAATCATGTAGTCGGAGGTTTCTTCCTGGTTTCAAATCTCATCTCTCGTTTATCACTTCTGTGACTTTGGCATCCTTTAAACTTTCTGAGCCTCTGTTTGCTTATCTGTTAAAGGAAGGGATTGATCTAGATGACTTCTGAGATCCTAGATTTATCATTCTTCAGCATGAAAACTTGACAGTGCTTTAACTAAATCCATTTTTCAAAGGCTGAGTATGATACTGTTTTGATAAAATTTTGGCACAGATCTCCATTATTTGCTTTAAATATAACCAAGTTATTTCTAAATTATTTGCCTACATTGAATTTTATGAAAATAAAGTTAGTCTTCTGTTTTCAGAAGGAAAGTATTTTAAATCTTCAGTATGTGACTTAAGTTCTTCGAGGGCTTTTGGGCAGTGAAAAAAAAATATTAAATATAAGTACGGATGGATTTTGGAGAATGTCAGAATAGGCTTAACTACTTCTTTTTCTCAGTGTAAGTTTTGATTCTTCTAGGAATGGCTAACTTTCCTAGAAGCTCTTGGTGGGTGTGTAGAGGTACAGTTAAGTTTGGTGCTTTAATGAGTCTATCTTTTCAAATGCCACCAGAGCCTTCTTTGTAAAGTTTCATTTGTACTTTTCCTCTCACTGCATTTCCCAATGAATGCTCTTATTCCCAAAGGAGGCAACCACTTTAGGAACTGGTAAACTAATATTTCAAACATACTGGTGGAATGAGTCCAAAACATGACTTATTCCAGAAATGCAAATTAAGATTTTGTCCAATTGGAAAACATTTTGCTAAACCTTTTAAGATTAAAAAAAAAATTTAACAGCTAAAGTTGAAAGACAGAGTTCAAAATTATTGATCCCGTGATTGTAATAATTTTGAGCCATGATTGATTTTTATGAATTTTCTATATAGCACAGGGTGAAGAAATGGTGATGTTTTTACAGTATTAATTCCATGCTCCCTGCCGCACCCCACCCCCCCACTTCCCCTTCCACCTCTCTGCCCTTCAGAGGCAGAGATTGCTTCATTTTTCTCCATATATCATCAGCACTTAACAAAGTGCCTAGGACACAGTGCGCATCTAATACATGTTTGTTGATTTTGTTTTAATGATCTTTCATTGACATTGTTATAGCCATATTTCTCTTTTAGTTCTGCTTATTGTATTCTGAATCAGTTCATACAAACCTTCCTTCTTTCTCTGAATTCTTCATATTCCTATTTCTTAAAGCATAGTGACATTCCGTCATATTCATGCCGCATATTTTGTTCAGTTGTTCCACAATTGATGGACTGCCATTTTGTTCCAATTCCTTTGCTTCTACAAAGAAACTGTATTGTGGCATACGTTAGACAAATATTTCTGTCTTTGTTACTTTTGGATATATGCCATATAGTGGAATCCTTGGACCAAGGAATGTCAATAATCTAGTTGTTTTTCTTTCAAAATTCTCAATTGATGTCCACACTGGTTGGACCAACTCATTACTTTACCGGTAGTGTTCTTGTCTAAGAAATGACTTTAAAAAAAAAGTAATTGTCAAGTATCCAAAGGATAACATTTTTGGATTAAAGATGTCAAAGTATTAAGAACAAAAACAAACATGGCGACATCCCTATTTTGGTGACCACAAGCTAAAGTTCCTTGTTGCTATTTATATGATTATTATGACTTCAGAGAGCAGTGATGTCTCATCTGGCATGAGTCATTTGCCTGACTGGATTAAGGATGATGTAAAGGAACAGTGGCAGTGTCTGCTGTAATAGTCCAATGAGCTTCCAGACACTTCCCACTTGGTAAGCAATTAGAGTTTTCTGGATTTGGCAGGTGTTTGGAAGACTTTTGGAAGTCTGTTCTGCTTTATTCTCTTTCACCATCAACCCCCACCCCCTCCCATCCACCTACCCAGTCCCTCATTTTCAAGTAAAGTACTGCTCTCATTTGCTTATCTATTAAACCTAGGTTATTGACTTTACCAGAACAAAAAAAGAACATTTTCCACTATTCTGCTTATAAGTTTGAGGTGGAAAAAAAAACCCATACATTAGCTTAATTAGTATTGCTATTTCTCTTTTTCATTAAGACTAAGCCAGAACGAGCAAGGAAGGACTACCCCCTTCACTCTGAGAAGTTCAGTATGATTTATAGCAAAGCCTGAGTAAGGAATTTTATTATAGGGTCTTGGTAGTGCCCAAACTAGATTCTTGGCTTTTTATTTTTTATTTTTCTTTTGGGGGAGAGAGGGGACATCATTCAACTTTTGTTTTCTTTCAGAAACTGAGAATTTTCGAATGGAACAAAATGATTGCTAAAACAGAAGCAACTGTCAGTGTGGTACAATGGGAAGAAGACTGGATTTAGAATCTGAGTATATGGGTTTAAATATCAAAGTTTACAATTTGAGACCTGTGTGGTCTTAGGCACTTCCCTTAATCATTTCTTCATCAGTGGAATGAGGAGGTCTGCCTAGATGACCTTGAAGGTCCCTTCCAGCTGGAAATCTGTGATCCTGTGGTCTCTTTTCTTTCTATAGAGGGATGGGATTTTCTGGATATGGAATATTGGATATACCATCAGGCATGGTTAAAATCATAGTTGCTTTTCTTGAACTGTTTCCTTCTCATTCCTTATATTATTCATTCCAAGGAATGGCTTGTTATGCAGGAGGGGGAGAGATTTATTCCAAAAATTAAAGTGATATAAAAACAAAAGATCCATAAAATACTTTTTTAAAAGAAGAAAACGTAAATTTTCAAAGAGTAATTCATGGACTCCTGAAGGTTCCTGAGACTCTTTCAGGAGAAATTCAAAATCAAAATTATTTTCATAATACCAAGATGTTATTTGACTATTAAGCTGTAGGAAAATACAGGAGTATTTTATCTGTGAGGCTGGCTTTTCTTCTTATACTTTAATCCAAATGACATATCCCAACAGATTGAATATAGGAGCAGAGGAGAGAAACCAACTACCTTCTATTAATCCAGGCATTCAATAGATTTGCAAAAAATATATAAGAATTATGCTACTTTTCTCCCTGATTTGTTTTCCTTAAGAAAATATAGGTTTTCAAAATAAAACATTTTATTTTAATATTTAATGGGTTTCTTTTTAGATAAGTTAATACAAAAATACTAAAAAAAATTACCGGTTTTAATTTCTAATACAGTAAATATTAATAAATATAATCACATAAATCTGAAGAATCTAAAAGGGTCCTTGATAATTTTTAAGAGTGTTAGGAGTCCTGAGACCAAAAAGTTTTGAGAATTGCTATTCTAGAGCTTAAACTCATAATAGCTGTCACTGCATAATTGTGACATTTTTTTTTCAGTCCAAACATTGGTTTATAACCTTTCATTGCCTAGTTTTTGCATGGTATAATTCTGTTGTCACCAGCTGTGTATTTGCCAGTGTTATGTGGATGTGTAAATGTATTTATTTTAAATGTATTTCTTGTGTATATGGAATTTCTAGCCCTCTCAGTTCACTCACATTGTCAAGTATATTTCTGGTGGTGGTGGTGGTTTGTGTAGAGCACTGCAGTGCTAATGGTATTGTCACTCAAACCAATGAAAAGCTGTAGGCCTAAGGGGAGGGGGCAGGTGAGAAGGAGAAACTGGTTTGACCAAGTCCTGTGATATGTTAAGACTTGCTTCTAAGTGGCGCAGTAGGTAAAGCACCAGCCCTGGAGTCAGGAGGACCTGAGTTCAAATCCAACCTCAGACACTTGACACACTTACTAGCCATGTGACTTTGGGCAAGTCTCTTAACCCTAGTTGCCCTCCAAAAAGCCAAAAGAAAAAAAAAAGACTTGCATCTTCTTGCAAGAGCTAAACGGTACAGTTTGCTGGTGATACAGTTTAATAATAGATTATTTAAGTAATATTGGAACATTTTTTTTAAATCACATAATGTTTGCACCCCACTTTTTTTGCAAAAAAAAAATTGGCAGAAAATCTGACACAGTTATGTGGTGAAATACAATAGGTTTTTATACTGAAAAGGCCCCTGGAGATGGCAGCAAACTTAGTGATCCAACCTCTTCATTTCGAAGATAAGAAAGTCAAAACTAAAGAGAAGAACTATCTGAATTCATTTTCATAGTCATCATAAAACAATTTCAAGATGAATAGTGCCTAAATATATATTAATGTTTTTAAAGACAACTATTTTCTTTGTTTTTTTTTTTTTAATCAGATTCATCATTTCACTGGTGGGCTGATGCCCATCCACTCCTGTCTTGAAACTTAGTTGGCCAAGAAAGTTACTTGGGGGAGTCCTTGAGGGTTAAGTGATTTGCCCATGGTCATATAACTTGTAGATGCCAGGCAAAACTTGAATCCTAGACTCTGTGACTCAAGGCTCCTTCTGTGTTCATTACACTGAGCTATCTCTCAAAGAGAATTATTTAACAAATATGTTACACAAGAATTGAGTGTGCGAATGTCTTTATTCTTTTTCAAAACATAAGAATATTTTATTTTTATTATTTATTTTATTAAGTATTTCTCTTCTATGCTTCATCAGTGACAACATATTGGATATATTGGATATATTTCATATCTACATTAACAAGTTTTATTCTCTTTTTTTTAAAAAAACCAATAGTGTGGGAGACTTTTGGTGTTTCTCTGGCATTGTGACTTAACAATATAATTTTTTTTCATTCATGCTTTTGCTTAAGGGTACTGTTGTTTTTAAGTACAATGGAAAGTTTGATTCATTAAATTGAAATTTAGTTACTGCACTGTAGCTATTAATATTTGTGGTAAGTGAAATGGACTTAAATGATACCACACTTTTGAATAGCATCTGGAGCTCTTTTCTCTTTGGAAGAAGGAAGCAGGAATCAAACCCCAATTGTATGCACTTACCTATAACTATTAGCCACCAGACAGATGTGTGATTACATCTTCTGGTCAAGGTCACTCTTGATAAATGTTCATTTCTGATCTATATTTTATTTCTTTCTTTATTCTTTCCATGGAAGTAATCTTCATTTCGGTTCTTGTGCTATAGGCAAAGAGGATTTGGTTATGTATTATAGTCTCCTTAGAAAATTTTTCTGTTTGCAAAAAGAGGAATGTCCTAAGAAATATTGAATACCTGACCAGACACTGAGTACTTCTTAACAGTGATACATAATGTTATAAGTATGGGCAAAAGTAAACCTTCTGATAAATGTAGGTGAATATTTAAGCATCTGAAAAGAAATTATCATTCTCTCTCCCTCTCAAAATAAAACTAAACAAAAGACATAAGTTTCTGAAAACTGTAAAACTTTCCTAAGAACTTATAAAAAGTTCTAAGAAAATCTTAATTAGCATTGGACTAACATGTGCCTTTTGTATGAGCTACTATCCTAGGGATGTTTGGGGAAAAATTTATCTCATTTGTTGTGTATCTGAAATTTTGTATACAGTTATCCCTTCCACTTCATGAGGTTAGGGGTGCAGTGCCCCTGCAATCTGGAAAATCCATGTAACATTTTTGGCCATCCCTTCAGAAGTCTGAATTACTGTATTAAAAGATTCAATATGTTTATTATGCAACATTATCCACATATTTCTGCATGTCTGAGTTCCTAAACTTTTTCTGTGTCATCTGCTGCCCTTTGTGTGTTGTCTGTGGCTTCTGCAGAACTCTCTCCAAATTCCCATTAAATTTTTTTATGCGGACCCACAATATGTTGAAACCATGATGGGGAATGTCATTTTGTGGAAGGGATAACTTATAAATAGAGTTCTGCTATATTTCTGCGTTCAGCTGTATTGCTGGGTTCAGCTGTGGAAGTGCTACTTAAGACAGTGTTTACTCCATGATAAACCAACATATACTCCTGGAAAAAAAATACCCATGCTATGTATTTTTTATTTGCATTGATAGTGATTTGCAGGCAAAGAATGGAGTAGTGCCTAGAATGCGCTAGACTTGGACTCCTGTCTTTTTTCTGACCCTTAAAAGCAATGTAACTGTGGGCACATCTCTTCATCATTATGAGTTCAGGCAACTCCTAAAACTGTGTAATTAATAAGGCTGTGATCTATGCTGGTTAAGTAATTTGGTGGTTATCTGGAGATACAATAAAAAAAGGCAAATAAAAGAAACAGGTCCTTCTACTGATGGAGTTCAGTTTACTGGAGACAACACGGGTACAGATATGTACAAACAAGATAGACGCATACATGGTATAAAATGGAGATAATTTTAGGGGAGAGGTTTCTTGTAGAAAGTGAATTGTTAGATGAAATTTGAAGGAAACTAGGAAAGCCAGTAGTTGGAGACGAAGGAGAGAATTGCAAGCTACAGGGGACAGCCACTGAAAAGGCAAGTAATGTCTTGTCAGAGTGACAGGAAGGAGTCACATGTCATTGAATCAGAACTTATGAAGGGGAGGTAGGTGAAAGGAAACTGGAAAATTATTGGGGGTGGGTGGGGTCAGGTTGTGAAGAGCACCAAATAGAGGATTATATGAATTATCGGTTTAAGAGCTGAATGGTTGTTGGAATGGAGTAGGAGAGGTGTGGGGTATGAAGACTAACCAAAGAGAATTTAATGAAATATTGATACTGATATCTATATATCTATATCTATATACACACATACAGGCATATGTATATGTACACATATATATGCATATGTGTGTGTATATATATACACACACACATGAACACACACATATACACAGTCAGAATATTCAATACATTTGAATTGGTCAAGCCAAGTAATTTGAGAAATCTGGTTGGACTGTGAAAGTAACTACACAGTAGGGAACTTTAAAAATTACACAATTAAAATGCAAGCTGTCATATATTGAGCTTGTGTGCGTACTCAGGCCATTTGTACTGCCCCCTAAATTATATTTATTCTGGCTTTGACTTTACATGTGGTTTTGGTTACTAGTTATATAATGAAGGGAAGGGAACGAGCATTTTTTCTCCAAAAATTATTTATTTATTTTTAACATTAAAAAATATTTTTTGAGTTCCAGATTCTCTCCCTCCCTCTCACTGTTCCCCCCACCCCCTGAGAAGGCAAGCAATATGATAGCAATTATACATGTGAAATCATGCAAGACATTTCCATTCCCCCACAAAAAGCAAGAAAGATAAAGTGAGAAAACTATACTTCATTTGTCACTCAGAATTCAAAAGTTCTTTCTCTGGAAACGTATAGCATTGATCACCATGAGTCCTTTGGTATGTTTTTTGGACCGTTGTATTGATAGGGTAACGAAGTTCCTCACTGTACAATATTGCTGTTACTTTGTACAAATTATCTGGTTCTGCTCACGTCACTTTGCATCAGTTCATTTAAGGTTTTACACGTTTGTTTTTTCTGAAACCATCCTGCTCATTTTTTAATACCACAGTAGTACTCCATCACAATCCTATGCCACAACTTGTTCTGCTATTCCCCAATTGATGGGCATCCCCTCAATTTCTAATTCTTTGCATCCACAAAGAGTTGCTAAAATATTTTTGTACATATAGGTCCTTTTCCTTAGATCTCTTTGGGGTGCAGACCTAGTGGTATTGCTAGTTCAAAGGGGTATGCAAAGTTTTATAACCCCTTAGTCATAGAAACAAACATTTATTAAGCACCTACTGTTTGCCAGGCATTGAACTAAGGTCTGGGGATATAAAGAAAGGCTGACAGTTCTTAACTTTTGGGGAGCTCACAGTCTAATCCTAGAGACAGAATGAAAACAATTATGTACAAACAAACTAAGTGTAGGATAAATAGGAAATAATTAACAGAGAGAAGGCAATAGATTTAAGAGGGATTGGAAAAAGCTTTCTGTAAAAGGTTAAATTTCAGGTAGGAGTGAATGAAGCTGGGAAAGCCAAGAGACAGAAATGAGGAAGCAGAGCATTCTAGGCCTGAGGGATAGCCAGAAAAAAATGCTTGAATTTGAGAGATGGAGTGTTTTTTTGCATGAAACATCAGTGGGGCCAGTGTCACTGGATCAAAGAAGGCTGGAAGGGTGGGTGTTAGGATTGGTTATTATAACGCCAGTGAGATACCAGATATTTTAAGGATCAAATTGTATAGCAAAATAAGCATTCAATTCAGAATTAAACCTTATTCAGGAAACTAACGCATTCACAACTCATAACAAGATAATAACTTATTACCAGGGTGGCCATATGACCTTAAAAAACATATCATTTGGTATATGGCATAACATTCAGCAAGCAAAATGGCACATAGCATATATTATTGCATTCAGTATATAACATAGTATGCTTTCCCCCTCCCCTTATACATTCTTTGGAGACCAAAATCTTTGAGGAGTGAACAGCCAGCTCCTC
>CM053600.1:9384780-9399404 GCA_028646575.1 Pseudocheirus occidentalis
CCCTTCCCCCACTGCTTCCTTGCCCCAGGGGTAGATTGGCCAGACTGCTTTTCCTCCCCCAAATTTAGCTTGAAAGCTTCACTCACTTTCACTGACCTTTAATGCTAGCTTATGCAGATTGCTCCAGGTGCTTTAGATCTTCTCTGAAGTAGAGTCATGCTGTGGCTTGGGAGGCTTGGCTCCTCCCGGCTGCCTTGGAGCCTGGCAGCATGGTGGTTTCAGGCTCAGCTGGTCTCAAGTCCTGGCCTGGGATGAGCCCCTCCTGCCAGCTGCCTTTCTCTAATCCCTATTTTTCACCACTTTCTTTAATCCCTATTCTTTACACCTTGGTAGATGTGGAGTTGCTAGAGGCTATAGCTCTTCTCTCTTGTAGACTGGCTGCAGCTTGGCTTGGCTCTGCTCCTTCTTATTGCCCCAGGGCCTGGCCGTGGTTTCGGTTTCAAGCTGGGGCTGCCTTGACTCCCGTCCTGCCGTGATGATCCCCTGCTGCTGAGCTGCCTTCCGTGAGAGATGTGTTTTCTGTATTTTTTGAGTTTAAGAGTCCTAGAATTTGTCCAGCATCATATTTTTATGGGTGTTTAGGGTGGTTACTTGGGAGCTGTGAGACGCTGCTGCTTCTATGCCTCCATCTTGGCTCCACTCCCCGGGTATGTTGAGTTTAAATAGTTTAAAACTGTTTTAACTTCTGATTTGAGATGGCTGAAAGGCACTTAGAAATACAAGATATAACTGGAGGTCACCAGATGGGTTAGGGCTAGCTAGGTGGATTTGGGAATTATCAGTACAGACATGATAATAATTAATGACAAATTAATTATAGTATTTATTATAATTATATGTAAATTAACAGTAATTAATGATAATTAAATCAAAGGCGGGTAATGAGATCACTAAGGGAAATAGTGTAGAAAAAGAGGAGCCCTGTGGGGTACCTATGATTAGTGGGCATGACCTGGATAAGGATTCTACAAAGGAGACTGAGAAGCAGCGGTAAAATAAGGAGGAGGAGAACCAGGAGAGAATGATGTTTGAAACTCTAAAGAGAAGTGAGAATCAAGGAGGACAGTGAACAACAGTGTGTCCGGGCTACAGAAAGGTCAAGAAGAATGAGGATTGCAAAAAGGCCAATAGATCTGGCAATTAGGACATCACCGGTAACTTTGCAGAGAGCAATTTCAGTTGAATGATGGATTGTAGGAAGTAAAGAGACTAAGAAGATAGGAAGTAGAAGCATGTATGTTGCAAAGCAGATGCAGACCATAGCCCAATGAAATAGATGTGTGTATGCCCTTGCACACATACATGCATATATTTTTCATTGGTCTTTGGAACTTTGGGTAAGATCCTCCCCTACCATGCAGGTTGATCCCTATATAAAGTTAATAGAGAGTTGTTTGAGACTCTAAGACAATCTGTGGGTTGTGAGGGGTCAAATGACCCTGTCACAGGGGTCATGAGGTCACCTAAGACCATCGGAAAACACATATTTCTGATGTAGGAACTGAGACACCTCTCCTCTATTCATCTCCAGGCGGGTCCACCCACATGCAGATATAAAGGACCGTGGCATTAGGAAGGTTGAGAACCATTGCTCTAAGAGCTTAAATACTTTACCAAGGGTCACATTTCAAGTATGTATCAGTGGTGAGACCTGAGCCCAGGTCTTCCTGACTTTCTTTTCCTATCTATGTATATATCCATCTGTTCTGTGGTTTGTTGCTGAGTCGTTTCAGTACTGTCCGAGTCTTTGTGCCCTCATTTGGGGTTTTCTTTGCAAAGATACTGGAGTGGTTTACCATTTCCTTCTCCAGCTCATGGTACAGATGAGGAAACTGAGTCAAACAGGGTTGTGACCTGACCAGGGCCACTCCATCCAGTGTGCCACTTAAGAGTATAGGTATCTAAATATGCATATTATATATATCCACACACACACTGTGGTGATTAAAAAATTTTGGCCAGTTCTCTTAGATGAAAAACATTTAATGGCGTTGGACTCCCAGTTTACGTGGCCTTCAAAGAGCAGGTATTCCTGAGGAGTTCCAATTAACCCTGAACTAGAGACATTGAAAGGCAGTTCTGTAATCTATAGGCAGTGATTTTTCCTCAATACATAGAGCTACAATTAAACCCTGTTCTTATCAGTCAGTATCAACACTTACATCAAGGAGCTGTAGATCTCAGTATGTATATCTGTGGTGTCCCCCAAGTCTTGGTGCTGTTGAAAGCTATTAAAGCTTAAAACTTTAAAGTTTTAAACTTTCTGACATCCCTGTATATATCTCCACACAGCATGACACAGTGGAAAGAGCTGTCCTGAGACTGCATTCGAGCCATTGATTCCTCCTAGTGCCTCAGAGAATTCGCTCTTTCTCTCTGTGTCACTCATACTTTCACTCTTTTTTCCATTTTTTGGGGTGGCGGTGAGGTAATCAGGGTTAAGTGACTTGCCCAGGATCACACAGCTAGTAAGTATCAAGTGTCTGAAGCTTATTTGAACTCAGGTTCAGGTTGACTCCAGGGTCAGTGCTCTATCCACTGTGAAAGTTCTCTAAGACTCTAAGTAATAGAGCAAATGCCATTTTTAATTTCTTCACCAGGTGTTTCCTAAACCAACAAAATAAGGACAGTCCAATGCATAGAAACAAAGAAATGTGTATCTATTTCAAGTCACACGTAAAATATGGATATAGTGTCTACCATGGATATAGGTAGAACATAGATGGCAATATCTGTTGCATCTACATGTCTGATCCCTACTTTTTCTAAGGTCGTCCACTAAAACAACCCTATTTAAGGGGGCAATATAGTGTATTTAAGTGAACTCAGTGCAAGATCTGTGTTCAAATCCTGCCTTGGACCTTCTTCCATGACCTTGGGCAAGTCACAAGCTTTCTCAATTTTAATTCCCTCATTAGCAAAATGGGGATACTAATAAGTGTAGCACTGACCTCCGGTGGTTGTTAGAAGATTCAGACGAGATAATGTATGTTAAAATGTGTTGTTATGAAATTTTTGCAGAGTAGTCTTAGTAATGTTGAATTATCCATGACCCTGTTTGGAGTTTTCTTGGCAAAAATACTGTAGTGATTTTCCATTTCCTTCTTTTTTGTCTTTTTTTTTTTTTTTAGGTGGAGATAGGCAGGGCAGTTGGAGTTAAGTGACTTGCCCACGGTCACACAGGTCGTTTTAAGTGTCCAAGGCTGGATTTGAACTCAGATCTTCCTTACTCCAGGACTGATGCTCTATTCACTGCATCACCTACCTACCCCATTTCCATTTTCTTCTGCAATTCATTTTACAAGGGAGCAACTGAGGCACCCAGTTAAGTGACTTGCCCACAATCACATGGCTAGCAAGTATCTGAGGCTGGATTTGAATTCAACATCCCCCTGACTCCAAGGTTGGAGCTCTGTTGCAACACCTTAGCTGCACTGTCGTTATGAAAACATTTTTTTTTCACTGTGGTTGCTTTGAGTGCCTTTCAGTGTCTCTAGGTTTGAGTTTTATTTTGAATATTTAAAAGCACATGATACCACTTCATATCACCACATAAAACCAAAACAAAAGTGGAAAAGTGCTTTCTTGATTTATTTTCAAGGTCACATAGGAAACTCTAAAGCATTTCATGCTGTCATAGGTTGGCCATCTCTATTCTGTCACAATTTAGCTTTGGATTGAATTTCTCATAAAGCTAACAAATGATGTGGCCAGCTTTTCTTGTCTGAATAATGTGGCCAAGTAGAGTGGTGTCAGCCCCAAAGAGAAAGAGAGTCCACTAAACTGCACATAACCATCCCTGCGGGCCACGTTTTAACTTAGAAGCCCACACATGTTTATATATTTCTTTTTTGATTAAGACAGCAATACGTTACCAGTTTGTTATCCAGTCATGTCCAACTGTGACCCCATTTGGGATTTTCTTGACAAAGATACTGGAGTGGTTTTGCCATTTTTTTTTCCAACTCATTTTTACAGATGAGGAAACCAAGACAAACGGATTAAGTGACTTACTCAGGGTCACCCAGTTAGTGTCTGAGGCCAGATTTGAACTCAGGAAGAAGAGTCTTTCTGACTCCTGACGTGGCACTCTATCCACTGTGCCTGCTGGCTGCCTGAAAATCAGACAGGAACTACATTTTAATCTGGTTCCACCTGTCCTGCAAGTATTATGGGCTGTGTTTGACCCCTGGCATAGTATGCGGAGATTGGCATAGCATTCTACACCTGGAAGGAACTCCTTATTTTCCACATAAGAAAATCTCAAAATCTAAAGGGAGATGAAGTAGTTGAATCAAGAATGGATGTAGTGGATAGTGAGTTTTCCCTTGTGTCCTCACCCTCCTCCATTACTCCTTCCGTGCCTCCATGTTGCTTTTATTCAGATGGTCTATTTCAAAGAGAAAGCAGACGCAGTTTGCCCCTCTCTCAAATTTGTCTGTGCCCTCCCCCAGTTCTGATGGGGGAGCTTTTGCTTTATCTTCTTGGTTGTTTTGGGGCTCATACATCCTCTACACTTGGAGGTCATCATCATGCTAGGGTACCTCCCTTTTTCTGTGCTATCTTCCTGAGTTAGATTGTAAGATCCTGTAGGGCAGCCATTGCCTTACTTGCTTGAATTTGAATGGACCAGGCACATGGTAAATAAACACTTAACAAAAGCTCTGTGATCATCATTATTTCCTTTCTTCCACTCTCCCACCCCTCTTTCCATCTGTTACCTCCCCATGTTTTTTTTAATTACTTTAAGCATGTTTCATTAAGGGGCAGCTAGGTGGCACAGTGAATAGAGCACTGGCCTTGGAGTCAGGAAGATCTGAGTTCAAATCCAGCCTCAGACACTTGACACACTGTGTGACCTTGGGCAAGTATCTTAACCCCCATTGCTTTGCCTTCCCCCTTCCAAAAAAAAAAAAAGATGTTTCATTAAGTTGTCCTTTCCATGAGACTTATTCCTTAAGAAATATCCAGGACAACATGACATGCCCAGACAGGATCACCTGATGGTGACTTTCCATTTCAGAATTTCATGCATTTGAAGACGCTTGCTTTTATTGGCTTCATTTATCTTCTCTAGGTAAGGTAGTATCACCGATGAGCAAGCTATTCAGGAGTGAGATGTTACCATTGCGAAAAGTCATTCCAAATGGTAGGGCAATTGTAGCATTGGACTTTCTGAGAGTTGCTATAAACAAAGACTCCAAATTGTTCTGTTTATGTTTTTGTTGCCTAGGTATTATCCCACCTTGTGCTGTCAAATGTTTAGCTTCTCTTTCTGTAGAGAAGGGCACATTCTTTTGGCCAGTCCAGACAGCTCTGGCTTGCTTGTGTAAAGAGCTTGCTGGGGGCTTGTGTATTTGCTGAGCTTTTGTTGTTCTGCTAACTTTTCCATCTGTGGTTATAATTAGCTTTTGACTGGGCTTGAGGATGACAATTGTTTGAGTTTTAAAGAAAGGGTTAAGATTCAGTCTTAATTGCCATTTAAAAAAACCCAGCTTCTTTTATATCCTTCATGAACACATTACTCATTTTTCTGTGTTATTTGAATTCAGGTCCTCCTGACTCCAAGGCCGGTGCTCTATCCACTGCACCACTTAGCTGTCTCAACATAGCTTATTCTTAAAGGAATAAAGTTTTAGTTACTTAATGATGCTTTTGATTTCTTAGAAATGGATATATCTATTTATTTTAACATATAGAAAGTAGATCTTGGATTTTGTTGGTATAGGGAGCTCTTGGATGAGCTAACTTATCTCCAATGCATCATCTTTGTAACTTAGTGAATTTTCTAGAGCATTTTGGGGAGGTTAAGCAACTTGGCCAATGTCAGCCAGTATAGGTCAGAGGTCTTCCAGACTCTGAGACCAACTCTTTTCCCACAATGCCGTGGAGATCTTTCTTTTAAAATATGACAGTAAAAATGAACACATCAATAACTTGGTCATAAGGACAATTTCTTAAACTTTAACATTAGAACCTACAACATGTAATGAACTTTACACAATAAATATCTCTTCAGTGAACATAGGAGGATATTTTATAGGATTATTGACCTAGATTTGAGACCTAAAAAAGTCATGTAACACAACCCTTCATTGTTACAAATGAGAAAACTGAGACACAGGGTGATTTAAATGATTTGTTTATACAACAATAATAAATGTCTGGAGCAGAATTCAAACCCAGTGATTTGAATAGAAAATGCTCTTTCCAAGGTACTATTTTTGTATGTCTTTGTTGTTTTGGCCTTTATTATTTGTTTTTCAAATATTTCTCTACCTTGGCTCCTTCCAAATTACAATTAGCCTGGTGGACTGAGTTTAATTTGCTCTGAGCAGATGTCCCCCACACAATTGCCCCACCCCAGGTTAGCAAAGAAGGGTGCTACTCTTTTTGGTGCAGAGCTACTCGGATGCCCTCTCAGATACTCTGGAATTAACACCGTTAGTTTATCCAGACCTTGGGAGGGGGCCTAGAGTAATGGCAGTCAGCTAACAGCTCCTACCATTTAATTCATCTAGGCAGCATAAAAACTCCAGAAATCACCCTGCTGATAACTGCCATTTACAAATTTTGATTGAGTTTCTTTCTTGAATTATCTAAATAGAGATCATGATGTCTTGACTGTCAGTTAATCAGTAAACATTTGTTAAATGCCCTTTGGGTGCTGTACTTCGCTGGGCTGACTATGATGGTGAATTCATTTTTTTTTTTGAGGGGGGAAGGCAAGGCAATTGGGGTTAAATGACTTGCCCAAGGTACGGCTAGTAAGTGTTAAGTGTCACTTTAACTCAGGTCCTCCTGACTCCAGGGCCAGTGGTCTATTCACTGTGCCACCAAGCTGCCCCAACTTGATTCTTCTTTTTTTTTTTTTTTTTTTAAATAATGGTGAATTCTAAATAGGAAAACCTTAGCTGAGTCAAGACTTGAGGAGTCTTTTGAATCTAGAAGGGAAGGCATTGAAATGAAATGTCTTTAGGATTCCATAAAGGATCATGTCAAGAGTATTATATTTGCCAAAACAGTTCCTAGTATTAGAGTCTAATCTCTCTAAAGTGAACTTAATATACTTTAACACAATTTTTTTTCATTTCATAAATTTGTTTTCTTGTTTACATCATTCATTTTCGTGACATTTTTTAATTACAAATTTTGTCCCTGTCTTTCCCCTGCCCCCACCCTAAAACAGCAGTCCCACTGTAAAGCCCCTCCCCTGGTCTGCTCTCTAATTTTCTGGTAGGGCAGGGAGGCTCTCCCTACCCCAGCCACTGTATATCTTAATTCCTAGTTGCAGGTATTGCAGAACTTTAAATTCTCCATTTTTTTGATTCCTCCCTTGTTACCCACCCCTACTGGAAGGACAGTCAATTCAATACAGGCTGTGGATGTTGATTATACAGGACATCTTCCTAGTGGACATATTGTGACAGTGATCCTCTGTCTCTCCTTGCTATCCGCCCCCCCCCTTGTTCTATTCTCTACCCTGTCCCCGTCCCTTTACTGAAGTGTGTGCTTCCAGCATCCCTCCCCCAGACCCTGCCCTCCCCTCCATCATCCCCTCTCTCATCCCCATACCCCCTACTCTCCTGTGTGGCATGATGAAGACAAATTATTTTTTAAAAGCATTTGACACAGTAGATACATATAAATGTTAGCTATTATTATTGGGACAACTAGGTGGCATGCCTATAATAATATTTAATAGTGAATATTACAATAATAGGCACTGTATAAATGTTGGCCATTGTTATTATTGGGCCAGCTAGGTGGCGTGATGGATAGAGCGCTTGACTTACTGTCAAAAAGATGAGTCTTCCTGAGTTCTGATCCAGCCTCAGACACTTACTAGCTATGTGACCTTGGGCAAGTCACTTTACCTTGTTTGCCTCAGTTTCCTCATCTGTAAAATGATCTTGAGAGGGAAATGGCAAACCGTTCCAGTACCTTTGCCAAGAAAACTCCAAAAGGGGTCATGAAGAGTCAGAAGTGACTAAACAACATTATTATTATTATTTCTAATCCTATAGTTGAAGCAACATCTTCACCCCTTCGTATCTTTTCTCCTTAAAACATATTGGGACGTTCCTCTGGGCTTGGTCTGTGTGGAGGACTGAGGACTCAAATTGTTGATGTCACTTTGTCATTGCCGGAGTACAAAGCAGCCATGAGGAGCTTAAGGGACTCACAAATACTTGGCCTGTGGATTGCTTTGGAAGCTTTACTTCACTGAATCAGCTCAAGGGTTCTCAGCGCTTCTTCTTGAAGATCTTGCTGTGGCTAAGTAAATCTCCTTTTGTTAACAGTTTATGAATGTCTCATTTTGTTTCAGCCTCAAAACTAAACTACCAGCGGACTGGCCTGAGTCAGGCTCTGTTCAGAACAGATCCAAAGTCTCAGTTTTATTGTTTGTGTCAGAATTTATTTAGACTGAGTCCTTTTTATTTCATTTTGAAGATTTTTATCTTCTTTGAAATTTTAGGATTTAAATCCAATCCTTCTTCCATGATAAGATTTTTCATCCACTTTTGGTAATCTTGAACTTGTTTCAAAATTCTTCCATCTGGAAATAGTAGATTATTTCAGTGCTGTCAAATTCACCAGCTAGGAGCAGCCAGGTGGTGCAGTTGGAGATAGACTCATCTTCCTGAGTTCAAATCTAGCCTTAGATACTCACTAGCTGTGTGACCCTGTGCAAGTCACTTAACTCTGTTTGTCTCAGGTTCCTTGTCTGGAAAATTAGGTGAAGGAAATGGCAAACCACTCTAGTTTCTTTGCCAAGAAAACCCCCAATGGGGTCACAAAGGGTCAGACATTACCGGAATGACAGAACAACAAAAAAACTACATATAAGGATCCCTAAGAGCTATATGTTGACTTAGAAAATCATACTTAATTATCTATTTTTTTTAACACTTTTCTTTATTTTGATGTTTCTGAATTACATTTTATTATGGTTCAGGCCTTACTAGGAATGGACTGCCTATTCGAAACCTCTGGATTTTTACATATAAAGTTAGTGTGAGTCAGAGCATCAGGACTCGTGGAGCTATCCTAGATTTCTGGAAGCATTGGTGTGGGTTTGGACACACACACACACACACACACACACACACACACAACCCAAGAAACCTCTCTGTTGTACCACACCCAGAGAAAAATGACTTTTACATACTATGGAGGAGAAAAAGGGTGGATCTGTTATTTCAAAGTGTTTGTTTATCCTTTTGGCACCAAAGAGAAACATTTTGGAATGACTGTACCAAGGCTGATTCCAGTTCCTTTTTCCAAGAATATGTTGGTGCCTACTCAGCAGCAGTTTAGGAGCCATGTTTTTGAAATTCTAGGCTAATGGAACAGGGTAACTTCTCATATTAAATTTGGTGAAAATCCCAGTTTGTAACCTCCATATGTGAATCAGAGAGCTGCGCCATTGTAGAGATCAGACGGATCTTAGAAATCACAGGGTGACAAAATTTAGAACTAGAATCTATATATCCCATCCTTCTCTAACAAGAACAAGAACAATGATCATAGTAGAAGGAAGAAGGATGAGGAAAAAAAAAACAGTTTTATTGTTGATTTCAGTCATGTCCAACTCTTCATGACCCAGTTTGGGGTTTTCTTGGCCAAAGGTACTGAAGTGCTTTGCCATTTTTTTTCCAGCCCATTTTACAGATGAGGAAACTGAGGCAGACAGTTATGTAACTTTCTCAGGGTGATGCAGCTAGTAAGTATCTAAGGCTGGATTCAAACTCAGGCCTTCCTGACTCCAGATTCTATGTTCTTTCCACTGTGTCACCTAGCTTCCCATAACAAGAATAACTAGTGTTGATATAGTGCCTTAAGTTTTGCAAGTAATGCTTTACAAAGAATTAGCTCATTTTGTTCTCTCGACAGCTCTGGGATGTAAGTGCAACTATGATTGTAATTTTGTAGCTGAGGAGGATAAATGGCTTGAGCAGGGTCACGAAGATAGTAAATATTCAAGACTGGATTTGAATTCAGATCTTCCTGCCTCAAGGCTCAGCCCTTCATCTGTTCTGCTACTCTCTGTTGAAAAGTGAGGTTTCAAAAGAGTCTGCTAATGCTATTTCTTCTTTTTTAAATGCTTTTTGGAGGGGGGAAGGCAGGGAAATTGGGTTTAAGTGACTTGCTCAAGGTCACACAGCTAGTAAGTATTAAGTGTCTGAGGCCAGATTTGAAGTCAGGTCCTCCTGACTCCGGGACTGTTCATCATACCACCTAGCCGCCCCAGCTAATGTTATTTCTAATAATCTAGTTGCTTGGAGGTAGCTAGGTGGCAAAAGGAGATGGAATGGTAGACCTGGAGTCAGGAAATCCATCCATCCTCAGACACTTAAGTACCTGGATGATTCTGGGAAAATTCTTTAGCCTCCATTTTTTTTTGATTTCCTGAGAATCAGAATAGCACTAATCTTCCAGGGCTGCTGTGAGGACAGAAGGAGATACTGTATGGAAAGCACTTACTTAGCCCAGAACCTGCTACTTTGTAGGTTAAGTGCAGTTTGTTTTTTCATCTCACTGCAATAAAGAAATTGTGAATGTGTAAAGAAACGTCACAGGCTTTGTGAAGAGGATTAAAAGGATTAAAATTCAAGTTGCAGAATCATAGATTGAGTTGAAAGAGGGCCTCGAGCAGCGGTTCTCAACCTGTGGCTTATGTTTTAATTTAAATAAATCCAGAATATCAGATAGATTCATAACAGTAGCAAACTTACAGTTATGAAGTAGCAGCGAAAATAATTTTATGGTTGGGGGTCACCACAACATGAGGAACTGTGTTAATGGGTCACAGCATTAGGAAGGTTGAGAACCACTGGCCTAGAGAGACAGTGTGCTCCCATAGGGGGATGCGCAAAACACATGCAAAATAGAGAAAAGAACCTAGAAGAGAAAGAAGTCACCAATGGGAAAACCAAGAAGGGCCTCATATAGAACATGAGGCCTAGAAGGAATCCAGGAAATCCAAGATTAGGAGTTGAGGGAGAGCATTGCAGGCCTGGAGGACAGCCAACCCAGAGATGTGAGAGTCGTGTGTGAAGAACAGAACCAAGACCAGGACAGCTGAAGCAAGGTGGTGGCTACGTGGTTGGAGAGAAGGGGACAAATAGGAGAGATGTCATGGAGCTAGCTTGCATGGAAAAGAGCAATATGGAATAAGACTGTGCACCTTAATTGAGTTAGAATATTGAGTAGAATATAGGAGATTAGCAAGAATGAGAGGAAGGCTAAGCATTATTGATTGAGGGTTCTTCCCTTCTTCCCACTTCCCTCCAATGCTAAGTCTGAATGGAGACTGCAAATTAATTGTAGGAGGGGGATGACCCTTGGAACTTTCCCTTATTGAAGGTGAAGTAATATTGTATTATTAGAGATAATGAAGCTCTTTCCAAGATCTGTGTTACTAAGAAAAGATGAAGTGTTTAGACAACTTCATTGCATTACAGAGGGTGCTGAGAAGACTAATTACATTTTAAATAAGATGTAAGGACCTCGGTGTTTTTCAATACCTGATGAATTTAATAGAATTGGATGCTGTGATAGGAATTATAGAAAAGCTAGAGCAAATTGATACCTTAAAATCTTCTTGCCTTCTTGGCAAACAGGCATTTATTAGGTGTCTAATATTTTATGAGGCAGCTGGGTGATGCCGAGGATAGAATGTGGGATTTGGAGACAGAAAGCCCTGGGTTTGAATTCAGCCACTTATAGGGGCACTTGTTAGCTGTGTGACCCTAGTGAAGTCAACCTCTCTGGGCCTCAGTTTTCTCATCTGTAAAATGGATATTATAGTAGCATCTACTCAAAAAGTCATTGTGAAGATTAAATGACAGTTCATGCACAATAATGTGCTTTGCAAAAATTTAAATGCAATATACATACTTATTATTCCTATAACTACCATTGCTGTTGTCATACTACTCATCCTCATCACCATTATCCTTGTGCAACAGGCATTCTATGCTAGGTGCTTGGGACACAACAATAAAACAGTCCCTGCTCTCAAGGAGCTTATTTATATTTTCTGTCTGGGTATCTACATATCTATCTATCTATCTAGCTGGGTAGACAACATTTCTAAGTGCATGTGTGTCCATTATGTGTGTGTTTGTGTGTATGTGTGTCTGTGTGTAATGGGGCAGTTAGGTGGTACAATGGATAGAGCAATGGGCTGGGAATCAGGATGATTCCTTCTTGAGGTCAAATCTGGCCTCGGACACTTACTAGTTATGTGACCCTGGGTAAACCACTTACCCCTGTTTGCCTCAGATTCCTCATCTGTAAAATGAGCTGGAGAAAGAAATGGCAAACCACTCCAGTATCTTTGCCAAGAAAACCCCAACTGGGTTCATGAAGAATTGGACAAAACTGAATACCAAGGTGTTTCTGTGTTTAAATATATGTAATATACAGAGTAAATAAAAGATAATTTGGGGAGGAGAAACCAGCAGCTGTAGAAATGAGGAAAAGTCTCCTGGAAGAAGTGGATTCTTGGAAGGAAACTAGGGATTTTTAAAGGCAGAAGTAAGGAGGGAGAGCTTCACAGATACAACACGCAGCTTTTGCAAAGGCACAGAGGTGAAAAGTTAAATGTCATATGTGAGAAATAGTGAGTAGGACAGTAGGACCTTAGAGAGATTATTTTGCTAATTGTTATATTGCAAATTATTACATTTATTTCCTTAATTTTCTTATTCAGGGACAGCCTTTGTAGGTCAATCAGCCAATTTGTGAAGGGGGGGCATGGCTGATAGATGAGATTGCCCTAATCTTCCAGGAATATGCTCCTTGATCTTGGGCTGGATCCCACCCAACAAGGGGACCTTTCTTTTTTTTAGAGTGTAAACAGAGTCTGGCTTGCCCATAGGGAATAATCCCATGTCCTTGTACCCCTATTAGAGTTTAGGGTATATAGCTCATGAAGGAAAAACCAGAATGGTATTGGTGAAGATGGAGTTTTCTGTCCAGATTGCTGGAGGTGGCTGAGTCTCATGATCAAGCCACATCCTCAACAGGAGGAATTGAAAATTGCTAAGTGAAATGATAATAGAAATTTGAAGATCTTCCCTGCCCCTTAATAAGCCTAAATTGAATTTGAGGACCTTTCCTGATTTGATAACATATTCTGCCCCCTAATAAGCTGCATGTGCTCACCTGGAGCCTGTGGGAGGATGCTTGTTTTTCAGGAAGACACATTATTTTGTAGTCAAGCGGGTCATGAGGGTTGTGATGTTCTCTGACCCTGGAGAAGGCTATATATACCTCTGAGGTGAGGTTTTGCTTTGGGGCTCCCTTTGAGAAGAGTTGTCTGATTTTAGCAAAATGAGACTCTGGGCAGCCGTTGAGCCCCCAGCTTTGGAAACCCAGATGTTGGTGATTCTCTCTCTCTGGTGACTAACTAGGTATGAATGTAATGGTCTGACAGCTAGAAGCCCTGTCTTCTGAATTGTATTATTTTCTCTTGTAACTTCTGTTTGTATTCTCTGAAGTTGAGGGTGCTGACTTTTCCCCCTAAAGTAGGCAAATGATATATATTTGATTAAAGATTGCTAACCCCTTTTGAGTTTCTTTCCTTTAGAAAAGCAGATGAAAGAACCTGTGCCAGCAGCTATCCTGGGTGTGCTAGGTTGCTGGCTGCTACACTAAGCTACCTCCTCATTAGTAATCCAGCAATCAGGGTTTTTACCTGTCAAGACCATCACCTTTTCCAAAACCATTTAAACTATTCATTGTCTTTATGGTTTCATCTTTGGTTATGAAGAGAAACCACTGATCATCAATGTATTAGCTAGCCTAATTAATAAATTGATTAATTACCCAGAAACTCTGTCTCTCAAGTTTTTCATTCATCACAGACCAGACCGTAGAATATTTGTTCATGCAGTAGTATATAAGTCTGGACAAGTAGACTTGAGCCACTTTAAAAAGGGCTTCAAAACCAAGCAGACGAGTGTTCATTTTAACCTAAAAGTAGTGAGAAGTTACTGCATTTTGAGCAGGGGTATAACATAGCCAGACTGGGGCTTTAGGAATATCACTTCAGCAATTATACAGACAATGGAGCGAAGAGGCAAGAATGAATCAGACCATTTGGAAGACTACAGCACCAGTTCAGGAAAGAAGACTTATGGTCCTAGAGTAGAAATGGTGGTGATTGCTGGCAAACACCTAACCCTACTGTCTTTTTAATTCACGTTCACTGTTGAGGTGAAATGGGGCACTTATGAGTCATTTAACAAGAGGTTTTACTTTGTTCAAACTCAACAAAGATATAGAGCAAAAATACAATAGCATTTGATTTCTCTGACCTTGGTCCTGTCTAGAAGTGCTTCTGTTCAGTACATTATGAAGGTGTAGTGACTCGTGGTCTGAGGCACCCACTAAACCCAAGAGGCCTTGGCTACTTGCATCTGGCACTTTTTATGGTCTCAACCTAAAAAGCTGCCAGAATGCTGAGTCAGGGGAGTTGGGACCACTCAGGTTTCATGAAGGGAGGGAGGAAGAAAGGGAAGCTGTATTAGAAAGACATTGGCCCTATAACAGTAACTCAGTGGTTGTAAAAAAAAAAAAAAAAGGGGGGGGGGAATAGCTGTGAGAGTGAT
>CM053600.1:9399504-9441902 GCA_028646575.1 Pseudocheirus occidentalis
CATGGGTGAATGAAAGAATTAGGATATCCTTAAAAGAAACAGGGAAATTTAAAAGAGAGGCACATTTTGGGGAAAAGATAGGGAGTTCTGTCTTGGACATAAATTTCAGATGTCTAAAAAACATTAATTTGAACATAGACAGTTGGTGATGTGGGATTGGAGCACAGGAAAGAGACCAGAGCTGGATATATAAATTTGGAAGTTATTTATATGGAAATTATCATTGAATCCATGGCAACTGAGGAGCTTGCTGAGTGAGAGAGTGTAAAGAGAGAAGAAGGTCCAGGATAGAACCATGGAGGGGCCCCTCAGGAGAAATACATGGATGAATGAGCCAGCAAAGGAGATGGAAAAAGGAAAAAACACCTTCTCATGTGTTTTATTATATAATATGTCCCACTTAGAATAAGTAGTCCATATAATTGCAACCAAAAGTGATGAACTAAACCCAATATCTTATACTATTTTCTTATTCTCTGGAGCTCTGAAAATGTACTGCTTTAAGTAGTGTAAGTCCTTGTTATAATGATGCCTGTAATAATTGGAATCCAGGGGAAAAATAAGTCTTCTGAAAATTTTTGAGTTTTGAGTTCCAACTTTACACATTTTATCCTTTATGAAATCATTAAATTAAGTCAATTCAGCAAGTATTTGTTAGGCCCTTCCGGTAGTGTGCTAAGCGCTAGTTATAAAAAGAAAGGCCCCAAACCACACCAAAAACCTGGTACCCACTCTCTAGGAATTCACAGTCTAATAGGAGAGTGAACATGCAAAGAATCAACATACAAACAAGATACGCACAGGGAGGGATGTGCTGGAGCCAGCTGCCGCAAGCGTGGAAGAGCCAATTATCAAATTTTCCATGTAAACATTTACACATTGGAAATCAGCATACACTACAGATCAGGGCTTGACTTAGCGTTTTCTTTGGTGATCGTCTAGACTGAAGAAAGATGTTAATAATGCAGATTAAACCTAAAAGGGTATCATAGGCACATTTCCCCAGTTGTTAACTACCAGCACATCCCTATAATAAATTGAACATAAGCAGCAGAGGGAAGAGAGTAGCATTAAGAAGAATCCACAAAGGTTCCTTGGAAAAAGATTGGATTTTAGCAGAGATCTTGCCAGAGAAGACAGAAATGAGGAGGGAGAGAATAACAGGCATGGGGGACAGCCAGTGAAAACATCTGGAGGTGGGAGATTGAGCATCTTGTTTGAGGAACAGCAAGGAAGCCAGTGGTATGGCATGACAGAGTACTTGGTGGAGGGAATGGGGAAGCAGAGTAAAATCTAAGACCAGAAATGTAGGAAGAGATGAGCTTCTGAAGGACTTTAAATACCAATGAGAGGGTTTTACTATACATTTGATCTTCAAATCAATAAGAAATAGAAGTTCTAGACAGGAGTCCTTGCATTGTACCAAGGATACTCTTGAGATAAATGTAGAAGAAAGAAGTACCGAGATATGTGGCTTTTGTATAACTAGAAAAGAGAAGAGTTTCTATGGGGAAGGGATTTCTCAAAATATTTTTTTCTAGGAGCTTCTGTTTTTTCTTTGTTGTGATTTGCTAAGCTTATGATGGAGCAGTAAAGTGCAGGCTCTGAAGTCGGGAAGAAAAATTCAAATCCAGCCTCAGATATTTATCACTGTGTGGCCCTGGTCAAGTCCTACCCCCGTTTGCCTCAGTTTCCTCATCTGTAAAATGGGGGTGGTAATAATATCAACTACCTCCCAGTGCTCTTGGGGGAATCAAATGAGACGACAATTTAAAGCACTTAGCACAGAGCTATATAAATGTTAGCTATTGTTATTATTATGAAGATAAGTTACTTCTTTTTTTTAATATTTTTGCTTTTTGGAGGGCAATTGGGGTTAAGTGACTTGCCCAAGGTCACATGGCTGGTTTTTGTGTCAAGTATCTGAGGCCAGATTTGAACTCAGGTCCTCCTGACGCCAGGGCAGGTACTCTATTCACTGCGCCCCCTAACTGCCCCTATAGGCTACTTCTAAAAAATGAAATATCTCTTCACAATGATTGCATTCTGCTCTTCCTGTTTGCTCAGGACCTGTAACAACATGGCCAAGAAATTTGAAAGAAAGGGCTCTCCATGTATAACCTATATCAGACTACTTACTGAATCAGGGAATGCGAAGTGGGTGAGGGAGAAAGGTAGGGAGAGAATTTGGAACTCAGATCTTTTAAAAATGAACCTTAAAAATGTTTTTTATGTGTAATTGGGGAAAAAAATTAAATTATTTTTTTTTTTTAGAAAAGAAAGGGCTTTGTTACTCTCAGGAACTAAAACCTTGGAAAGGAATCTCCCTTTAAAAATTAATGAGGGACCTGATTACAAATTTAAATAGACTAGAGAATTGAAGATTTATGCGCATTTTGGTAATAAAATACCCTTGTCGGACTAGTAAAATATTATCTCCTTAAGAACAGCAAGATTAGTAGGAGGCTGTCAGTACTGGCCCAGCCCCTGAGGTAGTCATTTGAATCTTAACATAAAAGACAAAAGTGATGGGAATGGAACGTCAAGTTTTCACATTTAAAAGGTGAGCAGTGAGGCCGATACCAAATTAGTGGTGTTTCCATGGATGTTAAATCTCCCAAAATGCCCTTTGCCGAGTGTACAAGGTGCTTTTTTTATCAAGCTCACATGGAGCTGAAAAGTCAAGGGATTCCTTTGTTTTATTTCTGGGCATATTCCTGGGCCTTCTCAACATTGTATTGCTTATTAATTTGCATACATAACAGCTTGGAGCTTGCCAGTAAGGATGGAGGAGAGTAAAAATAGAAGAAATTTGTAAAAAGATAGTGTCCTGGGGCTTCTTTTCTGCTCAGATTCAGTCAAGCAAAGGCTAATAATTGAGCCCCCAGTGATCACTCACTGTGGGCCAGACAGCCAGGCACAAACTGCTTGTGTTGCAGACTTTTCCAACGGAAACTTTTCCTTTGTGCTGCATTATATTAAATTCTAGTAAATACAGATGATTACCTGCCATCCAAGCTCCCACATAACTAAGTGCGATAACTAGCAATAAGTCATACTTTTCAGGAGAGTACAAAGTAGCTCAGTAATTATGCTATTACTATATGGTCAAATCTGGGTGAGATGTGCTCTTTAGATGCCTTTTTCCTATTCAGTTCTATTTGTCTTTCTTTCCCTCCTGCCCTCTTTCTCTCCATCTTTCCCTCCCTCTCTCCCTTCCATGAACTAATGCCACTCCCAGCCTGCACTGACAACACAACACTCTAGTGTGGCCTGAAGCAGTTTAAAATTTAATTGGGATGCATTTAACAAAATAAATAAAACCACAATTAAACATAGATAACATCATACTTTAAAACCAAGTCAATATGTGGGCTTGTAGGGATGCTTATAAACAGTTTAGTGGTCTTGTTTCTATTTGAATTTGACACCATTGCACCATATCACTGGCTCTCTAGTAGCATTCATGACAATAATAATATATATTTTCATAGTGTTCTACAATTTTTAAAGCACCTTCTCCTATATTTGCTCCTGATTCTTACAGCGTAAATTTTACTAACGCAATGGTGTCAAACTTTTGTTTCTTAGAGGCAGTGTGGTATCCTAGAAAGAATATCTTAGGTCTACCACTAATTTGTGCCTTTGTGACCTTGGCCAAGTAATTTAACCTGTCTGGCTTTGGGTTTCTTGCTTGTAAAATGAGAAAGTTGAACTAGATGGTCAGTGAGGTTCCTGACTCTGTATCTATTATCCTATGGTTTTCTCTCTCCTTTCCACTTAGCCACATAATTCTTCTTACAAATTCTATTTCCCTAGAAATTGGAGACAAATGATTATGAAATATTTAGTCTGATATGCAGATATGGCAAAGCTACCATAGAAAGGATAGCCAATGCATTGGATAACAGAATCAGGTTAGCCAAATCCTGCTCGTCGTTCCGTGTGACATTGGGCTAGCCACTTAATGTCTGTGAGTCTGTTTTCTTATCTGTAAAATAAAGGAATTGGATCAGATGGCCTCTGAGGTCCCTTACAGCTCTAGGCCTATCATCCTTTCAGTAGACTTTTTTTAAAAATCTCAGTAGGTTAGAGTGAAGGGCTGAATCTAGTAAGATGAAATTAAAAAGAGAAATTCAGAGCTCTACAGTTAGGTTAACAAGAGAAGTACATGCTGGGGATGGTGTGTCTAGATAGCAGCTCTTGTGAAAAATACATTGGGGTATTTCAGTCAAATGCAAGTTCATTATGAGTCACTTCAATGTTAGGAAAGCCAAAAAAAGCTAAATGAGATCTTAGGTGCTCTGTTAAGGAGAAGTGACTCCTCTGGTCAAGCAAACCCCCTACACCCTTGTTCTTATTTATTTACATCCTGTTTTCTTCAGAAGACTCTACCTTTTATCATCCCTATTCTCTCACTAACCTTCAACCTCTCCTTATCTACTAGTTGCTTCCCCACTGCCTCCATACCCAGCCATCTCTCAACAATCCTTCCCCTAGCCCCCCAAAATTAGCTTGATCCTGCCATTCCCCACTAGCTATCATCCCCCACTTCTCTTCCCTTTTCAGCTAAATTCCATGAGAAGACCTTTTATAATCGATGCCTCCATTTCTAAACTGCAGTCTGGCAGCCAACCATATCATCCATGTGAAACTGCCCTCCAAAAAGTCACCAGTGATGTCTTCACTGTCAAATCGAATGGATCTTAAGCCTTCCCAACCACTCAGCATTTTGACAGCTACGGTCTTCTCTTGGCTACTCTGGCCTCTCGGTGATTTTCCTGATACCACTCTCCCCTTGTTCTCCTGACTTTCCGACCATGCCTCAGTCTGCTTTGCTGGAGCTTCCTCTAGCTCAGACCCATTAACCGATAGCGTTCCCCAGCACAGTGCTTGACACGTAGTAAATGCTTAGTAATTGTTTGTAGGCTGACTGAATAAAAGCATAGTGTTCAGAATGAGAGCAATTATAGTCCCCTTGTTTCTCTGTTTGTCAGACCACACCTGGAATACTGACCCTATCTTGGGAAGGACATTGCCTTCACCCCTCCCTTTAGCTACCTTTGCAGGCAGCAGGACTCTCTACCTTTCTGAGAAGACTGAGATGATCCAGGACAAACTGGAGCAAGTCCTTTCCCCAGAAAACTTTTCTGTTTTCTCATTCTTCCTCTCCTGCCTTCCTCTATACTCGCTCTCCCTGCCTTGTCAAGGCTACTCTCTCCTCCTGTCTCCTTGATTCCTTCCCCCTCATCTTTTCTGTGTCATTTCTCCATTAATCCTTTTTTTTTCCCCAGTCATAGGATTTAGAGTACTAAGGACATCATAAATGTTATCTATTCCTCGTCATTTTACAAAGAAGGCGTCTGAGATCCAGGGACGTTAAGTTTCTTGTTCTAGGTTACACAGGTAGTAATTGGCAGCACCAAGACTCCCCATACATCTTAGACTTCTCTCTTTTTACCTGTTCCTTCCCTGCAGGCTACAGAAGTGCTCAAGTTTCCTCAATCCTACCTAGAAAAAAAAATGCTTTGACTCTTCTAGTTTCTGTCCTATCTCCTGTCTCCTCTTCACTTCCAACTTCTAGAAATAGTAGTCAATAATCACTCCTTCCACTTCCTGGTTGCCTACTCATTCCCAACCCCTTGCAGTCTGGTGTACATCCCCACAGCTCTACTGAAGAGGCTTTCTTGAAGGTGACGAATGACTTCTGTGTCCTGGTCCATTGACTTCTTGTGGTCCTCATTCTTTCATACCTTTCTGCAGCGTTTGGCATTTAGTCACCCCCAGCCCTATCCCCTTTCCCTTCTTCTTTTCCTTGACAGTAAGTACACCCTCATGGTTCTTCTCCTATATGTCTGCTCTCTCCTTTCCTGGCTTTTTTTTTTTAATCAATGACTCATTTTTCCCCATCCCTTAAATCCCCAAAGTTCCATTTGGCTTTTTCTTCCTTTTCAGCATTTCT
The DNA here is from genome assembly GCA_028646575.1 of Pseudocheirus occidentalis. Classification (NCBI taxonomy): domain Eukaryota; kingdom Metazoa; phylum Chordata; class Mammalia; order Diprotodontia; family Pseudocheiridae; genus Pseudocheirus; species Pseudocheirus occidentalis. The sequence goes on from CM053600.1 coordinate 9,405,467, forward strand.
TGGTAATTTCATTTATTCCACCACATCTGTGTTTACACATATATGCAAACTACATCCTTATTTATACCTCCAATCTCAACCCCTTCCTAGATTTCAGCTGCCTGCTGTCTATTTCCACTTGGACATACCACCAGCATTTCAAATTCCACATGCTCTAAAATGAATTCATTCTCTTGTCTTCCAGCTCAACCCTTCCTTTTCACTTTCTGATGGCACCACCTCATTCCCAGTCATCCACCCAGTCAACCTCAGTTATCATGGAGTATTCCCTTGCATAGTCACACTCAACCAATTGCTAAATTCCTCTGCAACCTCACTCACGTTTTCCCACCTTTCCCCTCCTATAGCAATGATTATGTCTCAGGCCATCATCTTTCATTTGGATTGAAAGACTGTAGGGAGGGGGGGAGGTGGCTAGGTGGCACAGTGAATACAGCATTAGCCCTGGAGTCAGGAGGACATGAGCCACTTAACTAACACTAGCCAGATGACCTTGGGCAAGTCACTTAACCCCAACTGCCTTGCCTCCCTCCTACCCTTGAAAAAGAAAAAAAAATGAAAAAAAAAGACTAGGGACTGTGTGGGACCTTAGAGGTCTTTTATTTCAACAACATCGTTAACAGCCTCTTAACTTATCTTCCTAACTCCCTTCTCTAAATAATTCTTCACATTAATGCTAGTGAAATTATAATTTCATAGATCATAGAACCATGGATTTAGAACTGGCAGGGGACTTAAGAATCCTCAGTGAGTCCAATCTTTCATTTTACAGATGAGGCTGAGTGACTAGTCTATGGTCACACAGCTAGAAAAAAATCTGAGGTTAGATTTAAATTCAGGGCTTAGTGAATTCAAACCTATCATTATATCCACTGTGACACCAACTATTCTTAATGCTTAGCATAGTTCCTAGCACATAGTAGGTGCTTAATAAATGTTTATTATTTCTCTGATCATATCTCACTGTTATTTGGGGGGGGGGTTGGAAGGCAGTTGGGGTTAAGTGACTTGCCCAAGGTCACACGGCTAGTTTTTGTGTCAAGTGTCTGAGGCCAGATTTGCACTTAGGTTCTCTTGACTCCAGGGCTGGTATTCTATTCACTACGCCACCTAGCCACCCGGTATCTCACTGTTTTTTTTTCCCCCCGTGACTATAGTCACAAAATTTGCCTAGCAAATAAATGACAAATGTTTAATTTTTGCCTTTTGAGGTCTTCTTCAGCCTAATTTCAACCTGTTTCTGTCCTTTTCTCAGAGGATTCTGTTTCCTGTGATATATTCTAGGCAAATGGAATTATTCATCATTTCTTGTTCTTACTTGACTCTGTCCTAAGCCTGTGCTCATTCTTGTCCCCACAGCAAGAAGAAATGTGCCCCCTCCCTTCATCTTAGCCACTGTAAGTACCTTCTTTCCTTCCTTCTATGTCAAAATGAAGTGATACTTTCTCCAAGAAATCTTTTCTGACCACCCCCTTTCCAAATGAAAATCATCTCTCCTTTCTCAAATCCCTCATGGCATATTGCCTTCCCTTCTCCCACACACTCATTGCATTTTCCTAAGTGTGATAACATTTCTGTGCCTGTCTTCTCTCATCCCGCCTCCTTACCTTACCTTGTAAGCTTCCTTAAGAGCATAGATTTAGACCTGGAAGGAAAGAATTTGGAGCTATCTTTGTTTCCTCAGTACCTGGGAGAGCAACTTTGTTGAATTGACCCGATAGTGACAAGTTGGAATATGCTAAGAGGGGTGTGATCAAGAGTGAGGGGTTGGTGTCTAAACCTTATCAATAAGGTCTAGTTAAAGTACAAGGGAATCTGGTGAGGAGAAGTCTCTGAGAAAGTGGAGTGTGCTGGTGAATGTTTAACAAGCAGCTCTCTGAAAAAAACAGTATACTCTGCATATTCTCTTAAGTTCATCTGCATTATTATTATTTTATTGCTTTCTTAAGTTTAGCCAAGCTAAAAAGAAATCAAGGCCTTGATTTTTAGTGTTTGCTGATTTCTGAGGTATAAATAATGAACATTTAACAATTAATTTACATGCTTGATGGCACATGACGGCTGGCTCCAGATACCTGGAATATTATGGGAGAGATGTATTTCTTCTCCTTGGCGCCAAAGGCAAGTACTAGAAGCCAAATAGTGGCAAATGTTGGTTCGATATGAGGAAATACTTCCTAGCAATTAAGATTTCCTTGAAAATGGTTTGTTATGAGGTAGTTGGAAGTCAGTCATTAGAGGTATTCATGCAAAGTTTGGGTATCTCTTTATGGAGGATGCTGCAGACGTGATTAGTGCTTTTAAGTCAGCTAGGTGGCAGAGTGTGGATAAAATGCCCTGGCCTTGGAGTCAGAAGGATCTGACTTCAGATCTCACCACAGACACTTACTAGCTGTGTGAGCTTGGATAAGTCACTTACCCTGTTTGCTTCAGTTCCTTATCTGTGAAAGGAAATGACAAAGCACTCCAGTATCTTTGCCAAGAAAACTCCAAATGGGGTCACGGAGAGGGACTCGACAACAAATGACAAGGGTATGGGTTGCATTTGTTGACTCCTGAGGTTCCTTTGAGCCCTATGATTCTATTAAAATTAAAACAGTACTCTTTAGCTTTTCACAAGTGTTTATGTGAATCTGTTTAAATGATCAGGAAATTAATAGCATGCTGTAAGGATTTATGTTAAGAGGGTTTTTCCTCCTTGGTGATGTTATTGTTTTAATGAACAGATATTCATTAGGGGTGTGTGTGTATGTGTGTGTGTGTGTGTGTATGTGTGTGTATGTGTGTGTGTTGCAGTACTTTTTAATGTAAAATATTTTATACGGCAAATATGTTAGGTTTTAAGGCATTTTCAGATCTGCTACCATCTACTGAATGATCAAAACTTAAATAATTTCATGTTGAAAATAGTGTTAAATAATTTGTGGGAAAATTTTCTATCCAATTGAGGACCGATGTTATCTTTAATGAAATGGATGTTTTTAGCCTTATTGCAGAATTATGTTGCTTGCATTGCACTTCAAAGTAATTAGACACAAAACGACTGAACACACAAACTTCTGTAATTATTACTGATGGAATTAAAGTATTATCTTTTAAGAAATAATTCTAAAAACAGAATTTAAATAATTTTCTATGTATTCATTTTTCTGCTTGAGTATCTTTATCCCAAGGCCTGACGTCTCTTCTCAGATTTAATATCCTATGTAATAAAGGTGTGAAAAGGGGGAGTTTCAATACCTAACTTTCTTAATGTGATTGTGTTTGGTTTTTGGTCATGATGAACTACAGGGATTCTTTTTTAGGAAGAGATCTTCTGAAACCAAATGAAGATGTTTGGTAATTTCAAAAGATGCTTATGTCAGATTTCTACAGATTTAAGGACCAAAAAAGGTTGCTTTTAAAGTTATGTTTAAGTCAAAAGGAATATTAAACAGAGCAGGATCATTGTTTTGGGTGGATGAAACCAAGTTAGTGCTTAAAGAAGAGAAAGCAGAAAGGGTCTTCATATTGTTAACTATAGAACACAATTGCTTAGCTGGGAATTGAAATTCAAGGTTTGAGTGAGAAGATGGAAAGAGATTACCTAGAAACCTCTCAATGAGTTCATTACCAAGCCCACATGTACTATCTACCAGGCATAAACATCTGGCACATGCTTTATTCATGCCTTTGATCCTATTTATCAAGATAACTTGTGGATTATGATTGCTTGGTCACCAAAGAATTTTTTTAAATCATGGAGTACTGGAGAAGTTTACTACCTGTGCCTACAGGGGTACAAATAGAATCATGATCTTCAAAGAAGGGAAGCCAATGAGTTCTTCAAACAATAAGCTCATAAACTGGATTTTGACTCCTGGCAAAACTCTACAGTGCATAATAAAAGAGTCAGTTTATGAGCATTCGGAAAAGGGAAATAAGCATCACCATGGGCCAGAATGGGTCCATTAGGAATGCTACACAAAACTGAAATGTCCTTTTTGACAGATAACAGGATATTCCAGGAAAATAACTATAACAGGAAATATTTTTATTTCAGCAAGACACCTGACAAATTTTTTCTTGGTTCAATTATGGACAAGATCAAAAGATATGGAGTGATAGTACAATTAGAAAGATTGAGAACTGTTTGAATGACTGGGTCTGAAGAACACTGATGAATGCTTTGGCTCATCTTGGAACATAGTGGTGACTGGTGTACCACCCTACCCTGTACTCAGCCCTGTTCTTTCCAACATTCTTACCAATTAACTTGAATGAATTTGTAATTGACAAGATTCTGGTAAAGAAAGGATAGCTTGTATGTTGTGTTTTGTGGAAAACTTGGGGGATAAAAAGGATCATAGATTTAAACTGGAAAGAATCTTACAGGTCCAGTAGTTCAAATCCCTTAAATTAAAGATGAAGAAACTGAACCCTAGAGAAGCTTAAGTGACTTACTCCAGGTTACATAGGAACTAAGTGGAAAACTTGGTATTTGAAGAGAAGGGAAGGACAAGGGAAAAAGCTTTGAGCAAATACTATGTGCCAGGCAATGTGCTAAGCACTTTATTATATATTTTTTTATCTTACTTGGTTCTCATTTCAGCCTTGTTAAATAGGGGCAACCAGATGGCACCTGGGCCTAGGATTAGGAAGACCTGAGTTTAAATCTGGCTTTGAATACTTCTGAGCTGTGTGACCCTGGGCAAATCACTTAACCCTGTATGCCTCAGTTTCCCCATCTGTAAAATGAGACGGAGAAGGAAATGGAAAACTACTCCAGTATCTTTGCCAAGAAGACCTCAGACGGGGTCATGAAGAGTCAGACACCAGTGAAATGACTGAACAACAACAGAATGTGCAGGCATTGTGCTAAATGCTAGGTATGCAAAGGCACAAACAATCCTAGCCATTAAGGGACTCACAGTTTAATCCGGGAGACAGTAAGTAACGACTATGTATAAAAACTTTATGCAGGAATAGGATATAATCACCAGAGGCAAGGCACACAAAGTTTTGCATTTAGAGGAGTTTTGTGTTTAGTTCTCAATTCAACAATTTAGAAAGGACAGCAACAAGTTGAAATGAGTCTTGAGTGATGATAGAGAGAAGTGAAGCCCTGTCAGAAGATAATAGATAGAAAAGATAGATTAGGAGGATGGAGAAGAAAAAACTGAGGCTTTATATCATAGGGTGTCCCTCCACCCCCACCCCCAAGTATCTGAAGGCATTATCAAATCTAATTGATTAGACTGGATATTTTTGGCCCTCCATGGCAGAACTAATAGTAGTGAGCAGAAATTGATTTTTATATATCTGTATCTTTCTCGATGATAGACCGATAAAATATGTGTGTATGTACATGTTTGTGTGTGTGTGTGTGTGTGTGTGTTACAGCTATAAGGAGAAGCTTCCTAACAATTAGACGTGTCCAAAAGTGGAGCAGTGCCCCACTGATTGTGAATTCCCCTTCAATGAAGGACCATCTGTTGGAGCTATTGTGAAAGAGATTTTTTTCCTTGGTGTTTTCTTCCAAATCTGAGGTTCTATGATATTCGTAAAGTTGCAGTGGAGAAAAATGAGGTCAAGTTCTAAAATAAAGTTATCTGTAACTACTTGCCATCCCTAATTACCCATATTCAGTCTGTAACTAAATCCCAAAGTTCTTAGTATCTGTCCCTTTCTTTTACAACTCATGTGTTTTCATTCATAATCAGCCTCTTTTTTTTTTTCTGCTTTCTGTTCCACTCTGGGCTTTATCACTCACTATACACCTCTGCCCTTTCATGGTACAGATATTATCTGCATCCCCTCTCCCCTTAATGCATCCTGTAGTGACTTCCTATTCTAATGATGCAAGTCAGAAGCCTTTGCCTCTACTCCCTGGGTAGTCCTTGAGGCTGCCTCAGACTATTTAGTCTCTCCTGCCTTACCTTATCTCCACTATGGTTGCTGATCCTTTCCCTTCTGTCTATTAGTCCTATACTAAGTCCTCTGTGTATCTGTGCCTGTAATGAAATCCTTCTCTTAGTGGGCAAAGCCACTCTTGCTTGTTTAGTTTATATTCTCAGATCCTCCCCACCACTTTGGGGAACCCTACTCCCATTATGTTTTCTCCAGAACATTTTCCCTTCATCTCTGAATGTGTAACTTTTGTATCTGCTTCCACACTCTCTACCACAGAAAGTGTCAGGGCCCAGACAACTCTTATACAAATTAGCTCTGACTGTCCAGCCAGTGTTTGTACATTTTTCATATGTGTTTTTAGTCTGCATTATGTTTTATATTGTGTCAATGTCTGGTTTAGATTCTGAGCTTCAAGAACGAAGGAACCACATGAATTTCACTAGAGCATGTGCTTAAATGCTTTTTGACTTGACTCTCCTGAATATTGGCCAGGAGAACTCAGTGCAGATGTGGGTACTTAAATACTTGTGATCATGATAAGAGCTGAGCTTCCAAGCTGAGGGAGAGAAGAACTCAATGAGAGCAAAGAACATGAGGAAAAACCAAAACCAGAGGAAGAAAGAAGGGGGGGGTGGGGAGGGGGGAGAGAGGGAGGGCAGACACTACTGAAGGACTTCTTAGAGTCATAAAAGAAGTAGAGAAGTAAGGTGAAGAGAAATTGAGAAAAAGGAAAAGGAAAAATAAGAATATACAACAGAGTAGCCTTGGAGTTCCATGTGTAAATATTGTAGGTGTAATCTGATATTATATCCTTCCGATAAACCATGAATCAAATCAAGCTCCCTTGAAACAGAACATTTTCTTTCCCCCCCCCCCTTTTTTTTTGCTAGGAACAGTGATTTCATTCTGGTGGGGAATTCCCAGTGTGGAATTTCTGTATACCAATGCAGATCAGCAATTTGTCTGTACATTTTAGGCTTAGAGAATTGCCTCAGGCACTGAAAAGTTAAATAACTTAACTGCAATCTGCCAGTGGCAATACTTAGCTTGAAATGTTTAATTTCTATCTTTGCATTCCTAGAGCCTTGCACATATTGGACACTTACAAATTGCTAATTGGTTGACTCTCAAATCTGAAGCCAGTTTTCTATGATATTGATGCCTCTTCAAGCAAAAAAAAAAAATTTCTAGTGTGGTGTGTGTGTGTGTGTGTGTACACAGGAACTAATAGAATCCCTGTTAGTGTATAAAATGGATTTTAATCTGGTTTCCCTACACTAATCTTATATGTAGAAGAGTTCCACTGTATTTAAAAGAATAGCTGATCCACTAGGGCCCTTTAACTTGGGCCTCTACAAAATCACTTTCTGATTCTGAGGCTTCTGATATGTACATGTCTAACTTGTTGTAATTTTGATTCTGCGGTAATGTACAATGTTTTTATAGAAGTAATTCAGAAATATGACATGTCTTAGAAGCAGCAGCAGCTGGAAGAGGAGGAAAAGCACAAAGGGAGGGGAAGGAGAGAGTTAGAAAGAAGAGGAGGGGCTCATACTCAAAGTGGCCATTCAGACCAGTAAGATTGTCTTTCTAAGTCTAGATTGCAATATGATGTCAGTTCTTGTTTTCACTGGATCCCTCCGTGAGGCTTGGATGGCTAACATACATTACCATCACCCTGTCTCACCTACTTCATATTAATCTTGCTTCAAGCAGAAGACTAGCAATTGTTTGCTAGTTTCACTACCCACATAGGCTTTCAAGAATGCTTATTGATAATTTGTGGCAGTCAGTCTAACAGATTGGTTTCTTGGAATCCTACTTTGTTCCCAAGAAGCAAAAGAAAAATGTATAGGAAGAAAAAGAGATGATAAATCAAAATTTTAAAATAATTAAAAAGAACAACAACAAAGCTTTGAGCCTTCTTGTCTGTGACTAGGTATGGAAACACTCCTCTTTAGAAATAAAATGATGTATTTCTTTTAAAGTGGTCAGTATGCTGCCCATCCCTTGCAATAATTTCTTCCTCATGCCTGTTAGGATAGATATGTTGCAATCCAAGTATTCAATTCCACAGTAGAAGATACTTAACAAATATTGTTTGAGCTAGTTTGGTTTAAATATACTTATTGTACCTTGCTAAATTTAGGCAATGCTCTTATATGCTTGCAATGCCTTTCCTTTCCTCCCAGCTGCATGAGTAGGGATGTTATGATTTCATTAGGTCCCTATGAATAACCACTGCCGCAGATTTCTGTCCTCTGGAGATAGGAAATTGGGAGTACACTCAGTAAAATTTATATAGCTCCAAGTTGGATTGAAACAGAATTTCATCATTGTCTACTACTCCCATTCTAGAATATGCTGTGTGGGCTCTGAAGATTATTCTTTTTTTGTTTGTTTGTTTTGCTTTGCTTTGCTTTTTGGAGGGGGGAAGGCAGAGTAATTGGGGTTAAGCAACTTCCCCAAGATCACACGGCTAGTAAGTGTTAAGTGTCTGAGGCCTGATTTGAACTCAGGTCCTCCTGACTCCAGGGCTGGTGCTCTATTCACTGTGCCACCTAGCCGCCCTGAAGATGATTCTTGACTCCAGATTTGTACAGACACTAGGGAATAAACACTCTCTCACACAACATTAAAGACATAAGGGTGAAAAAAAAGAGCCAGTCCTAATACCTCTTGCACCTCCAGAGCTGCAGTGATCCTCTCAGATTCAGCTGGTTTCTCCATTTATCATCATTACTCTCTCTCAATTGTCATCATCACGTATGGACCAATCGAATCCAAGGATGCATCAGCCCCATTCTCACTCCCCCAGTAGATTGATAATCTTTTCTTTCATTGTTTCATGGAGAAAGAAAACACAGGATTTTTAATCGGAGGGATTCAAATTCTGACTCTGCTAGTTGTTATTTGAATGAACTTGTGTAATTTATTTCATTGGTCACTGCATGAGCTTTAAGGTCCCTTCTCAGTTCTAAAAATCCACCATCTTTTGATCCTTGGAATGTTCCAAGGGAATTTCCTGCATGCTACGCAAGGTACTACATGTGCCTTCTTCTGCCTCTGCCTCTGTGATTTATCTCACCTTATTTTCCCTAGTCAAGTTCCTGGAAAAAGGCCTATCACAATATTTTTCCTCCTTCAGATAGCTTAATTTGGATCAAGTAATTAAATGCTATATATGGTGGCCACATCATTTTTTTTTCTCTGATATTTTTTGAGGCATGCACCAAAAATACTTAATCAGTAGTAGATTCTAGCCCAAATGGAAGTTTTAGGAAAAAATACATCAAAATTTAAGGTCTAATTTTGATAGATTGTCACTCCAGACAAAATATTTTGAGGGTATTAGGGAAAGCAACATTAGGCATTTAAAATAGTACAATTTTAGCTTCAATTTCATATTTTCACATATTTAATACTTTTTTTAAAAAAAGTTTGAATTGAAAGTTCACCAAACTCTGTTACATCCCATATAAAGAATTTCCCACCCACAATATTCCCCAGGAAAATGTTTTAAAGAAGTTTAACTGCATATGTATAAACCCTGCAATTTTTCTGAGCAAGAGTAAACATTCAGAGTTCATTACATGTATAGTAATCTCATACCAAATTATATTTGCAAATCAAAGTGTCTCTGGCCTGGGAGAAACCCACAATCCTTTACAAGCCACAGGCATCTTTGGAATAAGATATGAGTCCTTTTAGATGTGGGCAGAGTTTAACTAACCATCCAAGGGAAAATGGAAGAAAGATTTTGGTTGGAGACCCTGTGAAAAGCCCAAATGCCTTCCAATTTGGGTTTATGTTTATGTATTTCATTCTAGATTCATTGTAGGGTTGAAGGGAAGGGAGGTCAAAGTAGCCGATTCAGTTCCTCAGCCTATGAATGATCTGAATTGTCTGTCGATCTTAAGTGAGAATTTGCCAAACCTCACTTTGTTTTGTGCTATCAAGAAAAAGTTAACGGGCAAGATTCTTACCATCTCAATCTGAAAGATCCAAATTTGGTTAACTTTTTTAATGTTTATTTTCCTTGAAGCTTAAGAAACTCAATTATCTAGGTTTAAGCTAGAAGTGACTTTGAGGATAGTTGTTTTGAAGATGTTAGTCAATAAACATTTATTAAACAGCTACGGAGGATCAAGGGCAGCTAGGTGGTGCAGTAGAGAGAGAGCCAGGCCTGGAGTCAGGAAAGCCTGAGTTCAAATTTGGCTTCAGGCTCTTACTAGCTGTGTGACCCTGGGCAAGTTATTTTATCTTCTTTGCCTCAGTTTTTCAATCTGTAAAATGAGCTGGAGAAGGAAATGGCAAACCGCTTCAGTATCTTTGCCAAGAAAATGCCACATGGGGCTAGCAAGAGTTGGACATGATTGAAAAACAACTGGGGGGGGGGAGGAGAAGCAAAAATAAGAAAAGGACCAAGCCCTGTGCTAACTGTTAACTGGGAATGCAAAGAAAGGCAAAAGAAAGTCCTTGCTCTCAAGCAGCTTACAGGCTAATGGGGAAGCCAACATGTACAAAAAAGCAGCATACAGGATAACTTGGAAATCATGACCAGAGACAAAGCACTAGAATTAAATGGAATTCCGAAAGATTTCATGTAAAGGTCCTCTTTTAACTGAGACTTGAAGGAAGCCAGGGCAGCTGGGCGGCAGAGATGAGGAGAATGTTACGGTTTCCTTTTTGGCAATGGATCTAATGATTTGTAAAACACAAAAAGGAATAAGATTAAATTGCAGCATCACCTGGGATCAATTTTATTCTTTATGTGTCTTTTTTTTCTTCATGAAATGCCATTGGTGAGGCGAATTTAGGTCTACTTTTAGAATAATGTATTAAGCACTCAGTAAAAATTGGTTGAATTGGACATGACATTTGGTCAACAAACCTTTTCTTCTTGTAGAACATTGTTATTAAACATGAATATAGGTATGGGAGGGGTTGTTTTAGCACTTGTTGGAGAGGAGCGGTAACAACTTGTGCAAATGGTTTAATGGACATGTTCCTAAGCTCTTTCATCTCCTGATCTGAGAATATTACTTCCCCAAAGAGCTAATCTTCTTTGAGGATGAATGTATAGCAACAGTCTTTCCCTAAAAGAACAAATGAATGAAATGAAGAATGAAAGTGGTGTAATTAAGGTTGTAAACAAAGCACCTGAAGAATTAAAAGTTGAAACCTGTACCTTACTTGAGAAATGAAGTATTTCTGGGCTAGTGTGGGAGGAAAGTAGAAATTGGATAGTAATTTGGACAGTGGTTTAGTTATAAATCATTGGAAATAGAGTCTGAAGTCCTGAGTAAAATGCTGAAACTTTCTATGTGAAAGTTTTTAATTTTAGTCTAGACAATCAGGCACCTAAAGAAATGTTTCTACACAATCCTGGTTAACTTTGGAGCTGTTTTACTGATAAGCATGCCTAAAATCTGCCTGAGGCAAGCCAAAGTGAAGGAAAACAACTTTATGATGTTAGTACTGTGCACCGTTAATCAATATTTTAACAATGGTTAATTGTCCTCTCTGTATTATACACTGGGGATTGTGATGGGCATGTCACAATAATGAGAGGCTATTCAGCCTTTGGCAAATATTTTACCTAGCATTCACCTCACAGAGTTGTGAGAAAAACAGTTAACCATAAAGTGCTACTGTGTAAGCTGTACTCTTCAATGATGATGATAAGGTAGGGGACTGGCACGTTTGCCTTTGTTACTTTGTCACCCCTTAAGTTGTGAAGTAACTAAGAATAAAGCCAGAAACAAAAAGCACTTTTACTTTTATTCTCCCCCAAATGGTAGCAGTTTTTGTCAACACCTATTGTCTCTCCTTTACTTCCCAGAGTATTGTTACCTTCACCCAAGGTTTCTGATGTCATTGATCCTCTAACAGAACAAAGGATGAACAGCAACTGATTCTTAGTATTCTTGATTTAGAAGGGAGCTTAGAGCCTCTGATTCTACAGATACGGAGATTGAAGCCCAGACAAGTTGACTTGAACAAGGTAACCTAGGAAGTGATAGCTGGAACTTTGACCTCTATAGTAACTCCAACTACATCTTTTTAGTTCTCTGTAGTGATTGTGGATGTGTTGTGATCGCACTGGGATTCTCTGGTGATCAACAGCACACTTTGTCAGATGGCTTTCAAAGGTTGGAGGCAAAGACCATAAAAACAAAACTGACTGTTTCATATGGAGATAATCTCTTCCATCTCACCTCCCTCCTGACAAAGATAGGAGTTCTTTCTATTCGCTACTCTGGAAAACTTCTCCCAATGTTGTTCAGTTTTTTAGCCATGTCTGACTCTTCATGGCCCCATTTGGGACTTTCTTGGCAAAGATACTGGAGTGGTGTGCCATTTCCTTCTCTAGCTCATTTTACAGATGAGGAAGTTACTGTATTTCACTGCATAATTATCATGGATTTTATGGCAAATTCTTTTTTTAAAAGTAGGGTAAGACCATTATGTGAAGCTCCCTTTTTAAATTTGTGCCAGTATTCCTTAAATATCATTTATTACTAAACTGTCTTTGGTGCAAGATTAGGATGCATGGAATTTACATTGAAATTGGGAAAGATGCATACCTTACCATGTCATGTGACTTACTCATGGCTGTTTCACCAGCCTGCCTGCCCACTCCCCTTGTGCCTCCACCTCTTCATTGATTTCAGTGACAATATCATTAGTACTGCAGTGCGCTAAACAAATTATCCAAATCAGCTTTTGGAAATATACTTGACAATGCAGGTGTGCTGAGAATTCTAGGTTGGAAGCTCACAACGGGGGAGAAATAAATATGTATCGTATTCATAATGCACTGGTGAATACATCGCTGCTCTGTCTTTTAAGTGGCATGACAAACAAAATGATACCATTTGATGATGATGTGATGAAAAGTTGCAAACGAATTTTTTGGACTGGGGAAAAAACCTCCAGGGGGTGGGACAATTATGTAGTGGTAACAATTAACAGTGAAATACAGTGGCCAAAGGGTTAAGGGACTTGCCCAGGAACCCCACAGCTAGTAAGTATCTGACGCCAGATTTGGATGCATTTTCATGACTCTAGGCACTGGTACTCCATTCACTGTGCCACCTAGCTGCCTTCTTCCTCTCCTCTCCACGGATTACTGCAAAAGGTCTTTGAGTACGGAAGTCCAAGATGTTGTTAGAGAGCTGTGAATAAACAACATTTCAAATGTTTAAGTGGAGATTTGTTTAAGAATATATGGATGGTGCAATCTTTTTATGTAATAAGTAGAAGAAAAATTTCAAAATATCAATTAGCGTATGTTTTCTAGTTGCTCTGGCTTAAAAAAAAAACTTACACTTTTGAGCTGGTAGGTGGCCCTGGAGTCAGGAGGACCTGAGTTCAAATCTGACCTCAGACACTTAACATTTACTAGCCATAGGGGTAGCTAGGTGGAGCAGTGAGTAGAGCACCTGCTCTGGAGTCAGGAGTGCCAGAGTTCAAATCCAGCCTCAGACATTTAACACTAAAACTAACCTCGTGATCTTGAGCAAGTCAGCCTCAATTGATCCTCCAAAAAACAAAACAAAACAAAAAATTATACTCTGGTAAAGCATTATGTTTATAGGTATACTTTTATAAAGTATAGTGTTTGCAAATAGGCATGGCTTATAATTTGTATCTGTTAAAATGAATGTTTTAGATTAGATTGTCACTTTTATGGAATAGCTTATGAAGTAAAGCAAATGAGAGAGCTTAAAGATTCTCTCATTTGTTTTTTTCAGTCATGTCTGACCCTTTGTGGCCTCATTTGGGGTTTTCTAAGCAAAAGAACCTGGAGTGATTTGCCATTCCCTTTTCCACCTCAGGAACTGAGGCAAACAAGGTGAAGTGACTTGCCCAAGGTCATATAGCCAGTAAGCATCTGAAACCAGAGGAAGATGAGTTTTCCTGATGTCGGGCCAGCCCCTCTGTCCTCTGCATCATTTAACTGCTCTTCAAGTTTCTCTGGTTGAATAGAAGACTGATTCTGGTTGTTTTGGTTGTGAATGGCATTTTTCACTTTGGAAGAAATTTGTTTTCTTTGCTTTTTAGACATTAAGAACTATGAGTAATTGAATGTGTGACTGATAGAAAAAGTTTCTTAGGGAGCCATTTGGGAATAACTTGTTTTAGACTTCATGTAAACTTGTAAAGAATGATTTTCAGCAGTTAGAACGCATTTGTTGAAAATGTGTTATGGAGATTTAGGACAGGGTATTATTTTATTGCAAATTCTTAGTTCCTTTCAAACAAAGACTGTCTTGAGAAACAGTCAGCCTACTGGTGATTTAGAAAGCCATTAGACTTTTTCCAGCCTGAAAGACTGTTGTCTCTGTATCCTATATAGTTTTTAATGTTGCAAAAAGCACTAGAATATATGAAAAAAGCAGTTTCTTTAAATGATAGACAAATTGTAAAAGTTAAGTTAATTTTACCCTCCTCCCCCATAGATTCTTATTTTATATCATGTGCAACAATGAAAGATAGAGGTATAACTTGGCATTCACAGCATCTTTCTCCTCTGAGAGAATTGGAAAGAGGGGGACAATGGGATTTAACCTTGTATTTGCTGTGCATTCATACTAGTAATTCAGGTTTGGTGTAAGGCTTATAAGCTTTACTCTCATTAAGTTTTTAAGCAGTTGTTCCTCTACAGCCTCCTAATAAATTTGTTTCTGTTTGAAAATACGTGCCCCATGCTTTAAAAAATGTCATTCAAACGGGGTGGGGGAGGCATTCCGTTCCCATCATCCTTATCCCTGGGGAAGTTGAGGCTGGTGGATGATCACTTCAGCTGTCTAGGAGAGGTTCACCAAGCTGTCTAAAGAGGGACAAACTGGCCTAGCTCTTCAAAATGGAACAGGTTTCTGTGTCAGTCATCCATGGAATCAACCTCCTCAGTGGCCATGAAACTTTCAATCTTGTCAAGATAGGGAGAGCCAGTCTCAAAAACAAAAAAGGAAGCATGAAAGAAAGATGTAAAGAATTTCTGTAGGAGGATTGCATGTCCATCTGATTATTTCATTTGCTCAACTTTATTGTAGATATTTTTAAAATTAATTTTATTTTTAATTTATGGACTAAAATAATTTCTATAGCACAGTACAGTAAAAAAAAAAAAGAATGCATGTAAAGCTGCAATCTGCTGTCTACAACTTACTGTTCCTTTCAATTACACAAAATTATATAAATTTGTTTCTTCCCTCCAACAGTATTTTAGGGATTTTCAGTGCCTGTTAGAGGCAGTGTGGTACAGGGGATAGAGAGTAAATCCCAGAGGCACTGAGAGCTGGATTCGAGCCCTGCTTCTGATTCATACTGTGTTGTATGTGCCTGAATTACGTCTCTTCATCTCTCAGTGCTCTAGGAAATTCTCCAAGACTAGAAGGTGTGAAGAAGGTGCCAACCTGCACTGGTAGAAGGAATTTCCTCATCTGGGTTTTCCTTACACCAACAAAATCACAGGTTTGGTCCTTCTCTATTTTGCTGTGGTTTTTATAGCCAGCTGCCTTCATTGTTTCTGTTAATAGCAGAAAAAAAGGGATGGCTGAATGTAATAATCCCTCACCTCTACCACAATCACTACCAAAAGCCCAAAACAACATTTTGGCCAACAGTTTTAGAGATTTCAGACATTAAACCTTTGCTAAGATTAATAGTAGATAATTAGTAGCAAAATTGATTTGAGTGTCTCATTTTTTCCTTGTCCACATATTTCCCTTGGAGAAGGTGATTAAAATACTCAGAACTGGGAAAACCCAAACCACCAGAGTGTAAAAAGATAACCTACAGCCTCAGGGACGGGGAGCCTGAGACCTCGAGGCCACATGTGGCCCTCTAGGTCTTCAAGTGTGGCCCTTTGACTGAATCCAAACTTCAGAACAAATCCCCCTAATTTGTTCTGTAAAACTTGGACTCAGTCAAAAGGCTGTACCCAAGGACCTAGAAGGCCACATGTGGCCTCAAGACCACCAATTCCCCACCCCTGCCCCTAGATGATATACACACTGAGATATTCAGCTCTCGAATGATAGAGACTTGCCTCTAGTATATACTTATAGACCAGCTGAGTGTAGGCAGATGTCCCCCACATGTATCTTTTATTTACATAACCCAAGTCCACTTTCAGATGTTTGCAGTATTGGCATGCTTTGTGGAGAGGCAGTGTGCTACAGGAGACTGACCACTGACCTGGGTTCAAATTCACCTTCTGCGACTAACTACCTGGGTATGTTTAGGAACTGAAATTAGGAAGCAAAACCAGATGATTTTAAAGTACCTCTTTAGTTGAAAAATTCACCTTTTTGTTATCTTTAGATCACTTTTAAGACTAAAACAGTTATTCAGACTTAGCAACTGCTTTTGAAAACTAAAATATACTCTATTCTCTCTTTAAATCCTGCTCAAAGATTGATTTTTTAAAAAACATTTGGGCACCATTCTTCACCATATTCGCATAATGTTTCAGGATCCATGCTATGTGTTTAAAAAGCAAAAAGCAAAAAGACTTGTTTTGGTTTAAAGTGAAACAAAATGGGTATTTTTCTCCATGTTTAATTCAGGTTGATTGTAGATAAATTAAAAAGCTTTGATATTCTCAACAAGGCATTCTTATTAGTCTAGCAACAAATGCAAATGTTGTTGGAAAAGACTTGTGGGTGTGCACAGGGCGGCCTTGTTATTTTCCCTCTTTGAATTAAAACAGAAACTTATTTATTTTTACAGTAATGTTTCCTCAAAGTGATTTTGTAGCCTGGGTGAAGCACACTCAACAAAGGATAAACAAATAGAGCTTTGTACTGAGTACAGAGTAAAATATACTGACTATACAAAACTGCTTCTCAAACCTGTTAGGGATCTGAATGAGGTTTCCATTTCCTGGCCTTTGTTGGTTTTAAGATTAATTGATACCACGTCCTTCACCAACAACATAGTCAGAAACCAATGAGATCCTTACACACACACACGCACACACACGCACACACGCACACACACATGCAAACAGACACAGATACATATGCAGACACACATGTGCACACACACATGTAGGCACACACATACCGCTCAAAATTCCCTGAAGTTTTCTTGCCTATACCCAAGGAAAATCAAATAGTAACATTTAATGTCTGTATTTTGAATCATGGTTGTCTATGTATGTATTATGCCCTCAAACAGTATAAGGTCCATCAGAATCATAGCTTGAGATCCGGGAAGGACTTTAGAGATTACCTAACCCACCCTCCCCATCATTGTATAGATAGAGAAATGGCAACCCAGAGAAATGAAGTAAGTAGATTACCCAAGGGTCAGATAGTAGCAGAATCTGGATCTGAATCTAGGTCCCCTGGTTTCAAATTCACCACATTTGGCCCAGCAGGATGCTGAGACTGCCTCTTTCCTTAACTGTCTCTCCCTTGCTGCCTGATGTGTACTCTGTACATAGAAATTAGGCACTTAACAAATTTTTGTTGAACTGGAGAATATGATTTCAATTCTATTTCTGACATTATTTAAAACAGTTAAGAGAATATGACTCTAAATGGTCCATTCAGAGGGAAAAGCAGCAGGAATACTTTGTACAATACTAAAGTAACATCACCGATTTCTGGATCATGCTCCAGACTGCAGTAAGGTGTTTGCGACTGAAGAACCCATTGATGGAAGAATGTTGGCAATACTCAACAGTATCTTCATTTCATTTGGCCCCAATTGGGTTGTGTCTTAACTTTCCTGAGTTCTGGCCAAGTCAGGGGCTTGGATGAAAGGGATTGAGCTAAGGTATAAGTAGACACATGTGGGTCAATGAATTTAACTCATTATATCCCAAATTGAACTAGCTTTTTAGAGAAGGCGTACGGTAGAAAGAGTAATGGAATAAGAGGACTTGGATTCAAATCCCATCTCTGTTACTGAGATGTGTGACTTTGGACAGGTCCCTTAACCTCCTTGGGTTACAGTATTCTCATCCATAAAATGAAGAGGTTGGACTAAAGATCTCTAAGGTACCCTCCAATTATGGAGGGATATTCTTCAATCGCATGAATTTATTCTTCCTTCTGTCTTTACTAATATATATGTTTTTGTAGTGGCACCATTTATTCCAGCGGTTCAATCCCTTTGAGTCTTCTTCCTTGGTTCATATCCATTTAATAATCAAGTCCTGTCAATTTCATTCCCCCCAAAACCTCCTGTGGTCTCCTAACCCACTCATCACCTGAACATCTGCAAGAGTCTACTTTTTGGCCTTAATGCTTTCTCTTATCTTTTCTAAATTATCAATCATTATGGCTGCAAAAATAATCTTAGTTATAGATGGGTCTGGTTTTCTGCTTGATGTTTTAAAAGAATTCCTTTTTTGTTTGTTTGTTTTTTTATTTATTTCGGTTGTGTCTGACTTTTCATGACTTTATTTGGGGTTTTATTGGCAAAGACACTGGAGTGGTTTGCCATTTCCATCTCCAGCTCATTTTATAGATGGAGAAATTGAGGCAAACAGGGTTAAGTGACTTGCCCAGGGTCACCCGGCTAGTAAGTATCTGAGACCAGATTTGAACTCAGATCTTACTGTCTCTTGACCTGGTGCTCCATCTGCTGTGCCACCTCCCTTAGTGGGTAACAAATTTCAAAATCCTCTGCTTGGCACTCCAGACCATCTGTAATCCTTTCCAACTTTCTGTGATGTTGCTCTCCTTCATGTACTCAACTGAACTACATCATTTTTTCTCCCCCACTTGTTGCCCTCTCATTTCTGTACCTATCTATTCCCTGTGCCTAGAAGGGTTTTCCTCCCTGTTTTCTTGTTGAATTCCTGCCCATTCCAATTCCTCATTACCTCATCATTCACAAACCTTTCCCTGATTTCTACCTTTTACCTCATAGGTAATGACATTATCTTTTAGAATATTTCCCCATAGCATTTGATTGTTGCTGTCTAATGCACTTAACAGGTAATATTTTCTAATGTATTTATCTGCATTTTTTACCCTATTCTATTGCCAGACCGTGACAGTTTCTTGGCGAAGCTTTCTAGCTTAGTCCTTTATGTGGAACACATGGAATGTGCTTAGTAATTCTTTATTGAAACTGAGAGTTTGTACGTCTGATAGAAATGACATTCTTTCTTGGCCATGAATCGGAATATACATGAGTGACTGTCCAGAATAAGCATTTGTTGAATTGACCTCATGGAGAAAACATTTTGACAATGTGGTTCCCTCATTTCAGAAGATATGTTTGTTCATTGCCACCGAGATACTTGGTCTGACACTTGTGGGCACCTCTCTCTGTGACATTATTGGGAGTCAAGAGTACTCACTGCCCCCCTCCCCCATCTCAACCTATTTCTTGGAAAATCTGTAGGTGTTTTTTTTTTTTAAAGCTTTATTACTACTTAAAAAAAAAAACAATCCCATTCTATGCTTCATTACTATGTTGCCCCATCTGTACTTTTACAACTTTTAGATCATATTGTAACAAAGCTTTTACTGGAGAATTGACCTTATGGATAACTCAGTCTTTTTAGGTGTTTTAGATTTTAGCTCCCTATCGCCATAAAACAAGAGTAGATAAGCTGTAGTTATTTAATAATTTTTGGACTGTTTCTTCATCAGTAGAATGTGGATAATGATACTTGTCCTGCCTGTCATTCATTCATTTTTTACTAGATGTTTATTTGTGTGTAAAAGGCCCTGCACTGAGAGCTCTTTTTTTTTTTCGAGGGAGGAAGGCAAGGCAATTGGGGGTTAAGTGACTTGCCCAAGGTCACACAAGTGTTTCAAGTGTCTGAGGTCAGATTTGAACTCGGGTACTCCTGACTCCAGGGCTGGTGCTCTATTTACTGCACCACCTAGCCGCCCCCTGACTGTGGGCTCTTAGCATGATACAAATATGAATGCCATTTTCCTTGCTCTCAAAGAGTTTATTATCTAGTAGAAGAGATACCTCATACAAGAACAATGACAATGCAAAGTAGATTAGGATAAACGCAGAAGAAAGCAATACATAGAATTCCTAGTAGATAGACATTGCTTCTGCCTGAAAAGATCAGGGACTGCTTCCTGGAGTACGTGGCCTATGAAAGATTCCTAGGATTTCAACAGGCAGTGGATGACCCAATCACTGCAGGAACTGTGAAACTACCCAGATTTTCTTCATTTTTCTCCTATTTGGGGATCTTCCTCCTCCTTCTCCTCCTCCCCTTCCCCCCCCTTCATTTTCCTCTTCCTTCCATCATTGTCTCTGGATGCTTTAAACCCATCATTTATTCCTTTCAATATTACTTAACCATGCTGATAACAAGGAAAGAACTGTGAAGTCGGCAGCCTTTTACTCAGGAGCCTTTCCAGGCCCTTGGTGCTGACCTCTGCAAGTCTAGGGCTCCTGCTGAGGGGAACCTTAGCACCCCAGAATCGGGGGATTCTGGATCTCTCCCTGCCTGTCTGCCTGCCATAATAATAACCACCATTACAGCTCCCATTTAGGTTTGCAAAGTACTTTCACTGCAACATTTTGATGAGTTGGTACTTGTAAGTATCATCTGTTGAAGAAACCAATGAAAAGATACTAAGTAAAATACTTAGTAAAAAGAAAGTAAAAAAAGATACTTAGTAAAAGATACTAAGTAGCCTTCCTAAGGTCATACGCTAAGTGTCCAAGCTCCACTCTTCTGATTCTAGTTATTTACAATATTCTTTCTACTGAATCATGCTCTTTTCCCCTAAATCTTGCCCAGCCTAAGATTAAAACTTGCCTACCTAGAGGCCCATATAGTTAAATGACTAAAGAGTGCTAATGAGTTTTAACTAATTTGATAAACTCATTCCTGGTAATATATTAACTGGCCAGTCTGTCACCGCTCTCAGAAAACATAACGTGTTCATCCAGACAAAACGCTCACCTTCCTAAAAGGCCTTATAAATATTAACCAGCTGAAACCCAGAGAGAATAAGTGACATGGATAGTAACTAGCAGGATGGGAATCTTAACCCTGGATGTCTTAAAAGACTCACATTCTTTGTGGTGCTTTGGTTGGGCCAAAAGTAGCTGATCACTTTTATCATTATTGCCTACTCTCTTTTGGTATTGTTGGCTAATGATAAACTGTTGGGGTGGGGGCTCTGCCCACCCAAAAACTGTTGGGTTTCATGATGGATTGTGGTGGAACTCTCTCAAAGAAATCAGAGTCGGACCACCTCTAATCCAAGTATAGGCATTTATTGAGATTGACACCTCTCATGAAGTGGGCTAAGTTGCAAGAGGAACCAGCAACTTCAGAGGAAGCAAGATGGATTTTTATAGGGTAAAGATGCAATTACATAACAGAAATCATGAATATTAAAAAAGTAGGAGAAGTTTGTTAAGAGATTAGGTAATGGAGGAGGGGTCCCATCTATGGTTCAGTGGTTAAACATTCTGGTCATTCTGCCCTCCAACTGGATGACTATTGTGGTCCTGCCTAGTTAAGACAGTTTGGTATTGTGGTCCTTTCTTGGGTTAGATGGATGAGGTGATTGTGGTTTAGTACAAGAACACACCTGTTTCTGTGAGAATGGGTCTGGGGGCAGTAACTAGGTAGAGGCAGTGACTAGGATCCCAGCACATGGACATGCCTGCTGTTCTGTGAGAACTAAGAGTTCTAGTGAGCAGTGAGGCATACATAAAAAAGTTAGGACATTGGTGGGAGGGGGGTAGGGGAGAGAGAGGGGCTAGGTGGGAACAGTGGGCCTGCTGCTCAGTGGGGCTGGGCCTATAATGAAGTTAGGATATTGGGGCTGTGGGCAGCTTTATTAGAATTCCATCAGCGACATTGGTTTAAAACAGTTTTATTTCTTTAAAGAATATCCAGTCATTCTTCACTGTGACTGAAGAGAGAGCAGGAGACTAGGCTTATTCCAAGTGCTGGGTTTTTCCATTTGAGTGGTTATGGGATTGTGGACAAGCCATTTTACTTTTTTCAGGTTCCATTTTCTAATGTGTAAACCAAGTTTGAATTCGATTATTTCTAAATATCCTTTTAACTCTAGCTTACTCCAGTATGATTCTAACCTATTTGGGGCCAACCCTATGACACTGGAGACAAATCTAGTTTAAGAACTAACTACCTTTACATTGAGATTGGGGGAGCTGAACAGGGAACCTTCTCTAGCACACCTTTGACTTTGGAATCCCTAGTAAGGTCAGGTCTTATGCATCAAGACAGAAAACTACCCTATTCATCTGGTACTTGCAGTAGGTAGAGTTTACCATGGAACCTCAGTTTAGTTCAGTTGTCTGCTTTAGCTGCCATGTGACCAAATTTAACTTGTACAAATCCAGTATGTGTGCATAGAGGCTTTTTGGCATCAGCTGCACTTAAAAAAAAAAAAGATGCTATTTTATTACATTTTAGTTCCTGTAAAAGAATCGACTTGGATTTAAAGGTTACCATATGGTACACAGGCAGAGATATTGTCAATCAATCAATAAGTACATATTTAAGTGCCTACTATGTGTCAGACACTGTGTTAAGCTATTCTCCTGAAACTATCACACCAGACCAAAATATAGCCAATTCCCTTTCATCTCTGAACTTATGCAACCCTATGATTCTTTATTATGAAGGGTATGATTATTGGATTTGGAGTTTTACATTATTCATCATGATTGACTTTTTAGTCTTCTCACCATTTGTTAGAAGCTTTATCACTAGTTAGCTTATGGCTAGAAGCCCAGGCAGAAGCAGTCCGTTTTGCTTTTCATTGGTAGCACTGGTTCAAAGGTGTACTGGAGATCAGGCTACCAGTGACGGCAGACTGACTGTTACCCTTGCTGTTACCCTTGCTCTTCTAGCTGTCCCTCATTGCCAGGGCTCAGAGGATTAATCTTGTAGTATTATACAACCCCTAACAAAGGGAGGGACGCATTGGGGCTGAAGTGTTTACCTGGGCTGTGAACAGGGTTATAGTAAAAGTATCAGCTCTCCACTCAACTAGTTTGAGCAAATCACATAGCCTCTGTTTGCCTCGGTTTCCTCATATGTCAAATGGGGATAATAAATAGCACCTACCTCCCAGGGTCATTGAGAAGATCAGATGAGACAATATTGTGAAGTGCTTAGCCCAATACCTGGCACATAGTAGGTGCTGTGAAATATCATTGTCATTATTGCTAGCTCATTGCACATAGTTGATCCTACACTCAAGAAAGAGCAGTAGTAGAGGCCCATTTGACTTTCTTTGTCAAAGACATAAAGACAAATATCGTATGATTAGATGCATCTAAAAATGGAATGAGCCCCTCCTCACTTATTCCTCTCTAGGTTGCACTTCAGCCTTCCCCTGGGCACCCTGGCTGTCATCTTTCACACCCCCTTCCCCTTCCCCTTCCCCTTCCCCTTCCTCTTCCTCTTCCTTTTATAGGTTGTCTTTGTCCATTAGAATTTGTGTTTGAGGACAGGGGCTGTCTTTCTGCTTGTATTTGTATTTCCAGTGCCTAGAAATAATTGCTTTAGAACATCATTGCTGAGTATTATTGGAAATTATTGCTAGATAGCCCTTGGCGTATGGTAGGCATTTAATAAATGTGTGTTGACTAACTAAAAATTTTCAAGCAAAACCTAGAAAATTACTTCTTTGATATGATGTAGAGCAGGAGTTCTTCATCCAGGGTCCAGGAATTTTTTTTTTTTTAGATTTCATAACTGTATTTCAATATCATTGATTTTCTTTGTAATCCTAAATATTGGATTTCATGCTTTTGAAAACACGAGAAAGGGCCCATGGGCTTCACCAGACTGACAAAGGGGTCCATGATACAAAAAAGGTTAAGAATCCCTGTTAGAAGGTATTTTTATTCAAGTGACAAACACTTCTTGGTACTCCAGAAATAAAAAAACTACCAAAACACTACGCCTTAGTCACCACCACTTGTTTATACACACACCACACACAATATAAGCTCCTTGAAGAAAGGGATTGCCTTGCAGTCTTCATTCTGTATCCCCAGGGCTTATCTCATGCAAAATGTTTAATAAATGTTTTTCATTCATTCGTACTAAATGGCCTCTGGGATCCCTTCCAACTCTGAAATTCTGTGATTTTGTGAATTCATTCTTTGTGTTCTGTAAGTTTATAGTGCATATCCCAAGTGCAGTTCGAGTGTTTCGTGTTAGTAAGACAGAGGCAGCTCTCAAAATTTCATGAATGAGACACCCAATGCTGAAAGTGCTTTCCTTGTGAAGGCAGCTCGCTGCTGAATTAGCTTTAACTATAGTTAGTAGAACTAGATTTCTAAGTGAGGAAGAGCTGCGGTTATATGAATTCATGGTGTTAATCTAATTCTTCTGAGTCAGATATGTTCACCATTCTTGGTCAACCCTAAATATTTCTACCAACAAGTGAGTTAACGGAAGCCAAGGTTTGAATGCATCATCTAAAAGTTCTTCTCACTCCATGTGTCCCTTCACGATAGGGCAGGTGTAAGATGTGACCAACAAAGAATACACTTTACATACATCCCTGAATCGAGAGCCTTTACATCTGAGCAGTCAGGGAGCTCTGAACATAAAACCACTCAGAATCTTGACTAGGGAATCACAAGAGCTTTCTCATAAGCAAGCCTGCAAAGCAAAATACCAACTCAGAGTATATATACACTTCTCAGAGCCAGAAGGTACCACAATCTTAGTGACTCAGTGCCTAATTAGAAATTAGTGAAAGGTGTGAAAGCCTTCCTACAAGCCAGCCTCCCCTAATTTGGGTGTGGGTTGAGATGACTATTACGTATGTACAAATAGAAAGGTGTTTTCCCCTCAACTGGGGAAATACAATGCAGTTTTCAATTCAGCAAACCTTGCTTTCTAAAATCTAACCTTACTTCAATTACCTTACCCTTATTGAATGTTCAGTGGATTGTGCTTGAAATGAATAAACACCAAACAATTATGAGGGCAAAGAGTTAATTGCCTTTATTAAGGTCAAATAGAATGTGTCTGCATGGAAGTTAACATGTGAATAAACAAATAAACTTTATGTTAATCATCTACAGTGACATGAAAAACTCTGAGAAAGCTTACTGCTTAATGGATTTAAATGGAAATATTTACTTAATGTAGTCTTCAATACTTGAATGTATCCATAAACTTCTTAGCGTACCATCCAGTCATGGATCCAGTCATGTTTTCTTATCCTGTTTATTCCTGGAGTCAGAAAAAAAAATGAATTCAGATTCAGCCTCAGACACTTCCTAGCTGTGTGACCTTGGATAAATCACTTGACTTCTGCCTGCTTTTTCAACTGTTAAAAAAAAAGGCGGAGGTGGGGTAGTGTTTTACTCACAGATTTGTCGTGTGGATCAAAGGAGAAAATGTCTGTAAGGTGCTTACGCAGTGTCTAGAATGTAATAGTTGCTTAATGTTTGTTTCCTTCTCCTTCCTTTTTTGTCCCTATGATTCCATGTAGCTTGACTGCAGATTGACACGACATGCTAGAGTCCTTTCTCTAGGGTTTTTCTTTCTTCTTAATATTTCATGGGTACAATCAATGCATCTATGAATAAGCTTTTATTATGTACCTATCAGTACTGCACTCAAGTCATCTCTTGCTGTTTTCTCTCATGTTATAGTCTGTTTGGCCTTCTTTCTGATCATAATTGCCATAAATAGTATCCCTTTTGTCTCTTATTGAGCACTAATAGCACTGATAATACATTGCATCTTAATTACTCCCATTTATCTCCTCATTTCTGTTTGGGTACTATAATATTAACAGGATAAAAGATCTTCCCCACCCATTAATAGGCCTGACATGAAGTCAATTAAAGGAAGCTTGCTTGGGAGAGACTTGCTTGTAGGAAGGCTTTCACACCTTTTGCTGATTTCTAATTAGACCCATAGTCATGAGGATTGTGATGCCTTCTGGCTCTGAAAAGTGTATTTATATTCTGACTTGGTATTTTGCTTTGAGGGTTTGTTTGTGAAAGGGCTCTTGTGATTCCCTGGTCAAGATTCAGAGCTTCCTGACTGCTCACATGTAAAGGCTCTCTCCATCCAGGGATATATGTGAAGTATGTAGTTAATTCAGGCACCCAGAGCCCTGTCTGTTGGGCTTTATTTCTCTGCTTGTATTTTCTCTGAAGTTCAGGGTGCTTTTTCCCTGAATTAGTGAACATAATTAAAAAAGACTGTTGATCCCTTAAACAACTCTCCTAGTAAAGCAGATCTGAGAACCTGTGCCAGCAGCCATCCTGGGCATGCCAGTGTGTTTGCCACTACAGGTACCATTTTTTTAGGGTGCCTGTTGTTTTTGAGATTGTAGTATTCCATGATATTTGCAGTCAATAGGAAAGGTGATCTGGGGTTTAAAAGATCATTGTTTTGGAGTTTTTCTTTTTTTTAATGGTGAAAGAGTGGGGGGAGGGGGTTGGAAGGATAGATTATCATTAATTTTTAAAAATTAAATTTTTTAAAAAGATGTTTTATGTCAGGGAGTAATATAAGGCTGTTCAAAACACTGTTCAGTTTCCCAAATATATTCTGGTGCTCTTGTTCTTCACTTTGTCTCTTTCTTTTTTTTCCCTCCTATTCCATTTGGAAGCCAATGTTTTGGAAGGTGTTTGCAGTGGCTCTCTGAGTTAGATATATTGAGAGATTAACTCAGTAGGCTCTAGTGTCATGTCATAATCTGGGCAGCAAACACTTTCCCATTAATTTGATTTTTCCTCTCTGGTTTGTTAGACCAATATATTTTGGCTGACCGTGGAGGGCATTGAAGATGTCCTGTGGAGTTCTGGGTCTTTGATATGTTGTCTAATTTTTTTAGTTTTTCTTCTGTGATTTTTTTTAAAGGCACATTATCTTGATTGTGTGGTAATTTTCCATTAAAATGAACAATTACCTCACCATTACTTATGTGTTTTATATATGTATGTGTATATATGGATGGATGTATACATACATATGTATACTATATACACACAGCCATTGCGCCTCTGCTTCATAATTTCACGGTGACTTTTTCTTTGAAATATTGTTCACTTTTTGGTTGAATTCTTTTGGGATTTGCTTGTTTTTGATACATATTTTTGGAGACAGTTTCTTTCCACATATAATCCCAATTAGCTTTCCTTACTTATTCATATATGAGAACTGCAGGTAATTTAGGGAAAGAAACTTTCTTTTTAAACATCTGACCATTATTTTACTTTATCTTCTGCAAATTAAGAATCTATCCATGATAGGGAGGCATGTGCTTGCCTTGAGGGAGGAGACTTAGAGTAGTTAAGCACTGCTTTGATCCTAGGGAAGATTAATGGTAATGTCATTTTCATGTTAAAAAATTTAGAACCTTTTTATTTAAAATAGCTTCAGAAACTATTTTATTTAAAATAGCTTTCAGAACAGAAAGCTCAAATGAGGAGCAAAAGAATAAAAAAATAATTCTATGCCAGCTCTTTGACATTTGCCTTAAATAGGATCTTTTTAAATGGGTGAGTTTGCTGGGTTTTTTTTTTTTTATGATGGTCACCTTTTCCATGGAAATGGTCTCTTGTTTTTCTTATTATCTCACAATAGTGACAACAACTCATGTATATGTAATGCTTTTAGGATTTTAGAATACTTTCCTTATGAGAGCCTTGTGAATTAGGTATTGGGCTGTTAATCCCATTTTACAGATGAGGAGAGTGAGGTTCCCTAGAGGTGAAATGACTTGACCATAGTTACAGACTTGTGAACCTCATTCTCTGGATTCCAAGTCCATCCCTCTTTCTGCTACTCTGTTATTATTTGTCCTTTGTTCTTCAAGAAAACCAGTGACTTGCGTATGAATTGGATTTGAATGAGGCAGAGCTGTGCAAGGTCAGCCTCCATGTCTCCTCCAGGGTCATTGGAGTCCAGTGGCAAGACAACTTGCCTCACTTGAAAGAGAAACCAACTGGAGCTGCACTGGGCTCCCTGACTGTATCTTCATTAATGGTATGTTTGTATCATCAGGACCTAGGACAGCGTTGGCATGTTTTGTTGTAGTTTAGTTGTTTCGGTCATCTCTGACTCTCTATGCCTCCATTTGGGGTTTTCTTGGCAAAGATACTGGATTGGTTTGCCATTTCCTTCTTGAGTTCATTTTACAGATGAAGAAACTGAGGCAAACAGGGGTGAAGTCACTTTCTCAGGGTCATACAGTTAATAAGTATGAGGCTGGATTTTAACTTGGGAAGAGGAGTCTTCCTGATTACAGGCTTAGTGCTTTATCTACTGCATGAAGGCAGAGTCCTAAAACAAAAAACTCAGGAAGTTCTCAAAGTAACTTCAGTTTAGGTGTCTTGTTAACAAATGTCTTATTAACAAATGTTTAGGTGTCTTATTATCAAAACATAATGTAAGATTGAATATTTCTGACTCTGATTACTATTTAAACTCATTATCCCATAAAAAAGAATCTGATCCTAGTTTTCCACATCTCATCCACAATCATTGGAATTGTTCTTCCCTAGGTACTAAAATATTCTTACTCCCATGGGGCAGCTTGGGACCATGCTTACCCCCCAGCCCACTTTTGATAATTTGCTTAACACTAAAAAGGGCAGATCAGTTGTGTGCCAGGCCCATCAGTTTGAACAAAACCTATGGTGTACTTGGGCAAGCATCTTTTTATCAGCATAAATAAGTTATGATCAGGAGTGGTTGATTTAGAGGCTTTGTGGGGAAAAATATGCATACTTCAGGAATCCTCCAAGAAGGAGAATGAATCATGGTTTGAGGGGAACCAAAACACAGAGGAAAAGCTATTACAGTGAGAAGGAAAGGAAGAAAACATATTAGGGTAGCTGTGTAACTATGCAAATTGAATAAATGAAAAATCACACTTCTGTGGTATGGCTGGAAGACCGCTTAATCTTCTATGCTGGGAAGTCAATTGTGTTTAGCAATTTTCAATCTCTTCCTCTCAAAGTTGGAAAGTGTTATTTGTAATAATTAAGCTTAATGGCAAAGGAAGGCCAGCTGCAGATGAACAACAGGGGTGCCTTCCATTTTTACATTTAAAAATGTTTTCTCTGGGTCAGTTCTGATAAAGAAAGGGTTCTGATAAAGAAAATGCATTCTGGGGGATTATGAGATTTTCTTTTCTACTTACAGCGATGTAAAGCCCATTTTTATTATGCAGAATCGAAAAATTGACCTGAAAGTTAGACCAAGATGAGCTCTTTTGCAGCCCTTGTGTTTTGCAGATTTGGCACCAATAATTTTTCTCCATGCTCCGTCTCTGAAGGACAGATAAACCTTCACCTTCCTATGAAACTATGCCAAAGAGGAAGGCCAAATATATTATGAAATCTCTTTCCCACACCCCATCTCAAAGTCTGCACAACAGTCATTTTGTAGTGAGAAGCTACTTGTTCATTTTGCAAAATGCTTCAGACAGATAAGGCCGTGAAGGAACTGAAGAGGGAGCTTCTTCCTAAGTATGCTAATATCTTAAATTCATACTTTAACACTCTGTAAGATTTATGACTTCATCTGTGTAGGTATTTCTTCCCCTGAAACACATCACAAGCCTCTCACGCTTTCTTATCTCCTGTGACATTTTGTCCTGAATCCTCAATGGGAGATCTAGCCCATCATGCTGGAAGCTTTCTTATTCCTTTGTGTTTTGGAGGTACCAGAGTGCCAGGCAGTTAGTACAAGTGCTTTTTTTCCCTCATGCTTTCCAAGGGACAGGCTTGCCACCACCTTTTCTAGCCTTGAGAGTGGTTTTTATTTCCAAACTATATTCATTCTATTAACTCGTTTTTAACTGATGCAATGGCATACAGTTTGGCCAAAAAAAAAAAAAAAAGAGCCAACTTCTAAGTCAGAAAGACCCAAGTTAAAATTCTGCCTCTGACACAGACTGGTTGTGTCAACTTGGGAAAATTACTCCTATTAATTTTCCTAGACAGCTCACAAAGACTGCACGTTTCAGAGAATTAACCTAATCCGAATTGATAGGAGTTCCTCACTGTGAATTCTCCCACCTATGAAATCAGATATCCAGTTTGAAGTAAAACAAAACAAAACTTACATTACTGTAAGGGATGTGGCTTATTACTTTTTTAATATTTCAAAGGTATGTTGTTTCACTGATGCAATTTCATACTCCCTCTGTTGACCCCATTCTATCCTATTCAAGCTACCAGAATAATTTGTGTTCAGGATAGATCTAACCATGTATAGTATAGGACTCCTCTACACAGCCAATTATAGTGGCTTCTTATTGCCTCAAGGAAAACGTATAAACTCCTTTGTTTAGCTTTTAAAGCCTATCTTTCTGGCATCATTGGGCATTGCTTCCCCTTCCCCATTTGAACTTTCTTTCTCTTCCTCAGTTCTCTAATCTGTTGTCTTCCTGTTGGAAATGGACTCTCTGGTTAACTCTTCCTCAAGTCCTTCTCCTTTATGATGCAGTTAAATACCATCTTCTGCATGAAGCCTTTCCTGATTTCTTCCCAACTGCCTGTGCCTTCCCTCTCAAGGTTATATTTATCTACTCTGTGTATATGTGTGTGTACCTGTATGTATCTATGTAGAGTATATGTTTACACAGGTATATGTTATATATAAATATATGTAGCATATATATATATATATGTACAATATGTACACATGCACATATAAGTGTGTTAGCTCTATCTTTTTGTGTCCCACTTTAGCAATCACGTAGAGATTGTTTCATTTTTTTGTGACTTTTTGACTTGTATCTCCAGGGTCTAGCCCAGAGTAGACTATTAATAAATACTTTATTGATTAGCTCAGATAAATAACCCCTCAAATTGCTCTGGCTAAAGAATTTACCTTCCTGGGGTCAGCCTAGCCCTAAGCCTTTCTGAGTCTTAGTCGGATGCATGCTCAGACAACAGACGTTCAGTCCGTCATTGACCGTGTACTGCTACAGTGTTTCCAGCTTGGCAGAGTAAGCTGGAACTTGTGTTCTTCTGACAGAGCCTGTGAGAACCCGGGGTAACTTCTGTAACATGATTAGACAACCAAGTAGAATTGTGAGTTGAGAGTTGCGAATTATTATTCCCCAGGAAATAATAAGAAAATCAATAGAGGTCTTACCCAAATCCCAGTCCTTTATACACTTTCTAACATCTTCTTTACTGGATTAGGCTAAACTGAATTTCAGATTGTTCCTCCAAAGAACCAGAGTGCAGAACCATTTCTTAAACTGACCACGGATAGAGAATTGAACGCAGAATTCCTGGCTGATTTTACAGAGTCTAATTTAGCTATTTAATTTAATCTAACAAATGATAATGATTCATAAGGCAGCGATTAGATTTGCATCCAAGATTCTGGGGAATTGATGGCTGACACAAACTTTTCTCTGGTACCTTGGAATGATCAGAACATTTTATACCTTCCTAGGAGGATGAAAGTATTTGCTAATTTGACTTTGTCTTTTAGCAATTTCAGTGCCTAAGGACTTACTGTGCCTTCTCCGATTGCTCCCTGTTCTACTGGCCAAGGACACCAGGCCCTGTCAGCATAGACTTTAGAAATGATGGGAGTACATTCTGTTTTGTAGTTAGGATTCCCTCTTGGAATAACTAGCCTTTCCATGTTGGCCCCAGTGTTCCTCAGCCCTCCTCTGAAATTATTCTAAGTATACTTCCTTTCTTACATGCCTTATTAGTAGGAAATATTAATGGCTTCTTATTGACATAGGATAGAGAGAGTAGGGGAGAAGAGGGGAGGAAAGGATAAGGGATAAAAGGAGATTTGAAGGGAGAGGAGATGTAAGGGGAATGGAGATGGGAGGGGAATGGAGAAGAGAGGAGGATTGGGGCATGAGAGGGGAGAAGAGGAAAGGAAAAAAGAGGAATGCTGAAGTTCTTTTCTTCACTAGTCTCACAGTCTTTCAATAATTGGCATAGACTGTGAAGCCAGGCCATAGACTTGTCTGTGTGCCTTAACGTCATCAGAGTCATCCTAGAATTCATCATTTGTGGAGGAACCACTCTGTCCAGGTGATATATTTCTGTGGTGGACTATGTATAGTCATTGATGATTTGCTTTTGACATAGTGAACAATGAAGTGGACTTAGGTTATAAGGAATAAAAAGCCCTTCTGTAAAGACTGAAAGGACTTCAGTAAGATGGGCATGATAATACTTGTATTATTGGTTAGAGGGCCAGTCCCTCAAGTTGAGAAAGATCTGGCCTCAGGGCCTCTTTCTAATCCATATTAGTTGTGTGATGCTGGGGAAAACGTAGTTCTCTTGCCAGTTTGTGGCTTGAAGATATCCCTGCTCTCAACATATCAATATAATCCAGACCAGTTTTCCGTCTTAGACCTCCTTACACGCAAAAAATGGATGTGTTATTTTTTTCTTAAAGATTTATCCATAGCTGACCACATCTGAAAAAACTACTGTGTTCATTTCTGGCTGCCACATTTTAGGAAAGACACAAGCAACCCAGTGAGTCCTGAAGAGGGCAGTGAGGGTGCTGAGGGGGATGGAGGTAATCTTATACCAGGCTTCATTGAAAGGTTTGGTGGAAATGGTGAACTTAAAGAAGAAAAGAATAAGAATTAAGTATTTGAAAGACTGTCACATAAAAGGATTCAGCTTGCTTTAAATAGTCCAGGAGAGCAGATCTGAGTTGTGGGTAGAAGTTACAAGGAGAAAGATTAATGTCCAATATAAGGAAAAGCAGAAATATTTTCTAACAATTGGCCCTCAATAAAAGTTGAAGGGGGCTACTTTGGGAGATAGTAGGTTAACTGGGCCAGCTAAGTGGTGCAGTAGATAAGAGTTCTGAGCCAAGAATGAGGAAGACTCTTTTGTTGAGTTAAAATCGGGCCTCAGACACTTAATATGATCCTGGGCAAGTCACCGAACCGTGTTGGAATTTGCTTCCTCATCTGCACAATGGACTGGAGAAGGAAATGGAAAAGGAAAAACCTTTGCCAAGAAAACCCCCAAAGAGGGTCATGAAGAGTCAGACATGACTGAACCAATTGAATGATGACAAGGTTAACTGGAAGAGCACTTGTGTGGGCAGTTTTGGAAGAGGGGCTTCTTGTTTGGATGGGTTAGACTAGAATGGAATAGGTGATGTCCCTTTCATTCATCAGTTACGCAAGACATCAAATTTTTACAGATGTAACATTTGAAAAAAGACAAATATCACATTATGCTATTATCAGAGGGCCCATTCAATTGTACATTCTATAGAAGAAAAATCACTTGAACACAAAGGCTTTTGGGGGGGGTGAGGAAGCTTCTTTTTAATTGCACCATAGTTCCTTTGACTATTTAAATGACCAATTAATGAAATGATTAATGATATGGTAGCATTTGTTTTTCAGGATATTGAAGTTAATGTTGCAATAAAGGTGGCAGGTCAGTGCTCCTCAGTGAATCAAACTGATTGACCTAGTCATTTGTAAAATATAGCAATTTTCTTTTTTTTTTTTTGGAGGGGGGAAGGCAAAGCAGTTGAGGTTAAGTGACTCACCAAGGGTCAAACAACTAGTAAAGGTGTCAAGTGTCTGAGGCCGTATTTGAACTCAGGTCCTCCTGATTCCAGGGCCAATGCTCTATTTATTGTGCCACCTAGCTGTCCCAATAACAATATTATTAACTCAGTTCCAGGAAGTGATTGGGGGTTGGAAGGATACCTGCTTCTCTTTCTTTTACCTGAAATTTTCAGGACCTTTTAAGCAGACAATCAAATACATCTCATGGTAGACTGAACATCAGTTGATAAATAAGGAGAATTTTTTAAATGCCTACTATGTGCTAGGAACTGGGTATAGAAGACAAATGAAAAAAATACCTCCCTTCAAGAATGTTACATTCTACTGAGGGAAACAATAAGTGTTAAAATAAGATCTAAACCAAAGAGCAAAAAAAATTGTCTTTTAAAAATTTAATATTTTATTTCTTTTCCAATTATATATAAAAACAGTTTTTAATCTTTTTGAGAAGAATTTTGAGTTTCAAATTCTCTCCCTTCTTTTCTCTCCCTTGTGGAGAAGACAAGCAATCTGATAAAGGTTATACATGTGCAGTCATGCACAACATATTTCCGTATTAGTCATATTGTGAAAGAAAACACAGCCAAAAAAAAGGAAAAAGAAAGTTAAAAAAAAAAAAGAGGGATGCTTCCATCTTCATTCAGATTCTCTTAGTTCTTCAGAGGTGGATAACATGTTTTATCATAGATCCTTCAGAATTGTCTTAAATCTTTGTATTGCTGGAACAACTAAGTCATTTACAGGTGATCATTGTAGAATATTGTTGCCACTGTGTATAATGATCCCCTGGATCTGCTTATTTCATTTTGTATCAGTTCATGTAAGTCTTTCTAGGTCTTTCTGAAACCATCCTGTACATCATTTCTTATAGCACAATAATATTCTATTACAATCATATACTTGTTCAGCCATTACCCAATTGATTGGCATGCCTTCAATATCCAATTCTTTGCTACCAGAAAAAGAACTGTGATAGATATTTTTGTACATCTAGATTCTTCTCCTTTGATCTCTTTGGGATATAGATGTAGTAGTGGTCAAAGGGTCAGTTTGATTGCCCTTTGGACAGAATTCCAAATTGCTCCCCAGAGTGATTGGATCAGTTCACAACTCCACCAATGGTTTTCCTACATGCCACCTAACATTTGTCATTTTCCTTTTCTGTCATATTAGCCAATCTCATAGGTGTGAGATGATACTTTGAGTTGTTTTAATTTGTATTTCTTTAATCAAATATGATTTAAAACTTTTTTTTCATGTGACTATAGATAGCATTGAAAAATTGCCCTATCTTATGCAATTTTGCCTGAGAGTCAAAGAGGTATAATAAGGACTTTCAAGGATATGTAGTCTGTGGAGATTTTTAGATCAATGCAAAGATGTGAATTCCTCAAAGCATCTTACATCATTCTCAACAATAAGTTTCACATAAGCACCCGTTTTGTTAGTAGCGCTGTCGTCTTTTAAAAGGGTCAGTTTATTTCTCTGCTAGATCTGCTGGCCATTGATAGAAACACACAAATATTCCTGCAAAGGATTAGGTTATCAATCAATACCTGTCCTAGATCCATTAACCTGTGCCTTGCCAGAAGGCTGCTCAGCCTCTTAAGGAGAGACAGAACTGCTGTTTGCTGCCCATCACCCACCAATAAAAGGTAGAACTTTAATACGGACCCCAGATGAGAGAGAGGGCTGAGCAGAAGATGTATACTTCCTTTAACCTTTCCCACTGCTGGTCTAGTCAGGCCATGTGTAATTGGGAAAGGAATGGAGTGAAATGGGATACGAATTTATATATTGCATCTTCTATGTGCCAAATGTGATAAGCACTTAAACACACACACAAGCGCACACACACACACTAGCTTATTTGATCTTTGCAACAGCCTTGTGAAATAATTGTTAGAATCCTCATTTTACAGTTGAGAAACTAAGGCAAACAGAGCTTATGACTTGCCCAAGGTCACACAGCTAGTAAGTATATGATGCTGCATTTGAAATCCAGGTGTTCCTGACTCTGGGCCCATTGCTCTATCTTTTGCATCCTGGCTGCCTCAAGTGGCTAGCTATGTGACCTCAGGGTGAGTCACTTCTCCTTCCTAAGGCTCAGTTTCCTCATCTGTTAAGTGAGTGTAATAATACACCTACTTCACAGGGTTGTAGTGAGAATCAGGTGAGATAATGTGTTAAGCATTTTGTAAACCTTAAAGGCTGTCTTGCGATCCCCCTTAAAGGGGAGATTTTTTGAGGGAGAGTGGGGAAGGGAGTGTATTCCAGGCATTAGGGGATGGCTAATGAAAAGGTCTTATGATGGGGGATGGTGTGCTACTTGTGAGAAATAGGGAGACAGCCAGTTTGGCTAAATCTCAAGAGTATGGAAGGGCCCAATGTCCAGTGGGTCTGGACAGATAGATTGGGTCAGGTTGTAAGGGCATCAGACGCTAAGCAGAGGGGTTCCTCTTTTATGCTAGAAGCAGTCATCGGTACCTTGGCCAGACCTGGTGCCTTAGGAAAATCACTTCAGCAGCTATGGGGAGGATCGACTAGTGGAGAGTGGTGGTGAGATCACAGAGGAAGCTTAAGCAAGAGAAGATGAAGACCTGTACCAAGGCTGGTAGTTGTGTGGGCTGGGAGAAGGAACAGATGTGAGAAATGCTGTCAAGTCAAAAACTACAAGATCAGGCAGCCCTTTGGATATGTAGGGTGGGGCAGACTGAGAAGTCTGGATGACCAGGTTACTATAAACCTCGGGGATGGGAACAATGGTGGCGCCTTTGACAAAATTAGAGAAGTTTTAAGGATGGTGGGGGAAAGATAACCTGTTCTGTTGTGGATAAATTGAGCTTGAGATGTGTTTGTTGTTATTGAGACTTTTCGATTCATCTGTCCCATGAACCCATTTGGGTTTTGTTTTGTTTTTGGCAGATACTGGAGTAATTTGCGATTTCCTTCTCCAGCCCATTTTTCAGAGGAGGAAGTGAACGCAAACAGGGTTAAGTGACTTGCCCAGGATCACACAGTCAGCA
>CM053600.1:9442402-9457519 GCA_028646575.1 Pseudocheirus occidentalis
CAGTCTCCTTTCTTGAAACCTGTGACTGGGGCAAAGTATTATTCTGTTCCCCATTTCAAATAGCCAGAAGACAATAAAGTGGGGGTGATCCTAAATTGCCCGGGACAGTTAGACAGGCAGTATCCTAACAGGGATCTGGGCACCTTTTCTCCTGTAATTTTTAATCAGCATTACCAAGGTAATTAGGGAGGATTTATAACAATTTCCTAAGAGGTCTATTTATCTGTGTTCTGTATTTAAGCTGCCCCTATTTTAGATGAATATTCAATTTTTCTTCCAGAAATGGTTTTAAATAAGAAAATATATGCATTATTTGTAGGGTATCTGTTAACAAAATCATCCAGACGTGTGATTCTCAGCAATTATTGCTACTATTAATTTAGGTTGAAATAAATTTTTTTTTTTTACTTTTCAATGTGAAAAATTTAAGGTTATATTCCTGCAAAGTTAACAATAGTTAACTTTAAAAAAAGTTAATTTTGACCAACTAAAATCCAGTAGTGAGAAAAATGTAATTATGCACTAATAAACATTTTAGAAAGATTATTTTCTGGAAGAAAATCTAACTCTCCTGGTAGTACTATAGTCATTTTGAGAAATAGAACTGACATATAATTTGGTAGTTATTAGAGCTGGCTAGCTGGTATATAGCACATAGAGCACTGGGCCTGGTATCAGGAAGAACTGACTTCAAATCTACACTTAAAACACTTCCTGTTTATGTGACACTGGGCAAGTCACTACCTCAGTTTCCTCAACTGTAAAATGAGGGTGATAACAGCACCTACTGTTGTTAAGGATCAAAGAAGATATTTGTGAAGTGCTTAGCCAACACTGGCTGGCACATAGTAGGCATTATAAAAATGCATATTCCTCCTTGCATTCCCTTTCCCTAGTTTCAGATTGCTTATACATCATAATTCAGATTATATTTAAACTGTCATCACATCCTGAAATCAATCAAAGCCATGAGTTGAGGAATGAAAATAATTAATAAAATTGATTGAGATAACAGGGTAGAAAAAACAACCTGCTGTCCTAGGAGATATCCCATGAGTGTAGAGCACCATGAATTTCCCAATTCCAACATTCCCAATCCCGTAGCAGAGCTTCTTGTATGTTTAGGAGGAGAGGAGAAGAATGAGGTTACAAGATTTGTTCGTGGGGGTGGCTAGGTGGTGCAGTGAATAGAGAACTGGCCCAGGAGTCAGGAGGACCTGAGTTCAAATCCAACCTCAGACACTTGACACACTTACTAGCCATGTGACTTTGGGCAAGTCACTTAACCCCCAATTGTTCTCCAAAAAGCAAAAAGCAAAACAAAAGATTTGTTCGTGAGACCCCCGTGGTCCTTGGCAATCCAGCAAGGAAAACCACTTCATGCTGCCTGTTTTGCCCTTCCTGTTATGAATCCCGAAGGAAAGGAGAAAGGACATTAGAATCTGAGATCCAGCTTGAGCTGCATTCCTTTACAAGGCAAAATCTCAGGGTGGCCACTCGGTAGTTCAGTTCAATTGAATTGACACTGTCTTAAGGAAAGAAATATAAAGACAGAACTGAAATTCTGGTATTAGTAGGATCATTAGGGGATATTACAATTTGGTATTAACAATCTTCTGTCATTAACAATTTACTGTCAACTATAGTATTTAGGTAATTTTTAAAAACTAGTTTTTATTGGTGTAGGAAATCTTTCTGTAAGAGGCTTTTTCTACCTGAGAAGACCAATACCCTCTTTGCACCTTTGACTATTAGAGTTTTCCGAGACCCTAAATGGTTAGGTATGTAGCCATTGTGTGTCAGTCATATTCAAGCCAGGCCTTTTCTGATTCCTGTTCTGCTTCACTGTCTTTCAGGTAAACTTTGTTGTAAGAAATTTGATTTTGAAAGAAAAGAGTGATTTAAAAATGCGTTGTTTTAAAATTATTTTCTTCTTTATCTAGCTTCTGCTTCCAAAACATTGCATGGGGTTATTAATCTCTTTATTAATCCCCTCACCTTGTAATTTGAGCAAATCTCAAAAGTTAGTTTAATTACAAGATTAAATGTCCCTCCAAGGTAAGTTTATTATGTATGTATATATGCATTTGTCCACTAAGCCCTAAATTAATTTCCGCTTCAGTCATTAGGTAGCCAGTATTTGTTACTCTGACTCTGGCTATAATTGAACCAAAACACAGGATTTATCATCCCCAAATTATGGATTCTATATTTTGACTATGCCCCTTTTTTTATTGGCTGTAGAATATTGGCAGACCTGCCTGACCACTCTGAATTTTGACAATAAGAATGTTATTATTCATTTTTACTCCACCCGTTGAGGAAATAAGCCTAATAAAACACTTGAAACAGGGTGGAGTGTAAGATTATCAGGCCCCCATTCTAGATAAATTTAGAGGCCACGGAGGCTAGTGATTAGGAGCAATCCAAGGCCCCTGAAGAAGAAAACTTATGCTGGGTGGGAAGGATATGTATATTCTCATATTTCTAAGTAAAATACCTTATTCATCTGAAAAAGAAATGGCTTGGCATACGAGGAACAAGCTAAGTAATTCCCTGGTGGTTAACAAACTAGGATGGCTAGGTAGGAATGGGGAACTGGAGGGTAGATCAACAATTGAAAGTGTTTTTGTGCTGGCAGGTATCAGCTAGACCCAGCTATGGAAGCCACCCCAAGTGTCAATGAATGACAATCCTTCACTTAGCATTTCCCTCCCAGAAAGTCTTTCCAAGGCAGCAGTATGAAATGTGAAATCTGAAAATCTCTCTTCCTTCTCTGAGACCCTGGACTCTGAGTGGTAGCATAGAACTGAATTACCAGAGGCTTAAAGCCTCTAGGGGCTATAAAAGAGAGAACCAGTGTGGGATGGAGGCGCTACTCATAGCTTCATAGATTTACATACAGCTTCAAGGGACCTTAGAGATCATTAAATCCAATCCCCTCAGTTTTGAAATGAGGAACCTTGGGGTACAGAGTGATTTGCTCAGAGGCATCTAGGTGGCTCAGTAGGTAGACACACAGGCCCTGGAGTCAGGAAGACCTGAGTTCAAATTCAGCCTCAGATACTTATTAGCTGTGTGAGCCTGGGCAAGTCACTTAACCCTGTTTGCCTCAATTTCCTCATCTGTCAAATGAGTTGGAGAAGGAAATGGCAAACCATTCCAGTATCCTCACCATGAAAACCCCACGTGGGGTCGTGGAAAGTCAGATATCACTGAAACAACTCAACAACAACATCTAGTAGTGGCGTGAGCCAGGATTTGAACCCAGGTCTTTCAGATTCTACGTCTGAGACCTATCCGTCGTATCAGTGCTGTCAAGTTCAAATGAGGCCAGCGATCCACATAGAACACGGATCCCTGCAGCTGCATATTGAATGAGTTTTGAGACATAACTCTTATCTTTGATTTTGTTTTTATTTTTCTTGTTAAATATTTCTGAGTTACATTTTAATATGTTTTGGCTGATGGGGCCTTTGTGCAATGCAAATGACATTTCTGAGCAGCATCAGGATGTCTTTATGGGATTCAGTAAGGTAGAACTTCATCGTAGTGCCCTTTTAGACGCCTTTAAGGTAAGGTGGTTAGAGTTTGGTATTAATGTTGCAGAAGCAATAATAATAATTAATAATAATAATTAATAATAATAATGTGGCAGAAGCCAGAGGTCTGATTCTTCCCTGGGAGGTCTAGTAAGCTTAGCTCAGGGACAGATCTATAGACCGTGACCTTGATGCTAGCAGTTTCACCGAAGGTTAAGAAAACAAACCCTCCCTCCCTCCTGTTGCATTGTGTGTACAGGCAGGTCCTTTGTATCTAAGTTTTACTGAAGTTTTTATGTTTAACAACCAGCTTGTGAAAAAATGACCCATGACACTTTTAAGTTTAATCTGTGTTAATGACACTTTCTTCATCTCTTTCTTAAGTCTAGGCAATCGACCAAACAATAAATCAAGCCCTGAATTGTAGTGTTTGCCAATTTCCAAGGTATAAATGCGCACGGTGAAAATCTGATTATAGATTCCCTGGATCACACCAATGGTAGGGATGTGTGTGTGTGTGTGTGTGTGTGTGTATGATAATTTGTTATGTCACAATGTCAATAAAACCTTAAAAATAAATCAAGGACCCTGGGTCACAAAGGGCTTCATTAAGCTATACAGGCATGAATTTTTTTTTTTTTTATCACTGTTGGCAATATATGCAAAAGGTATGCTCTATTGACAAATAATAGCATAGCATTACCTATCCAGCACTGGAAACCCTAATTTCACTGAAAAATGGAGGTAGCTTCCAGGGGGGTCTAGTTTATGGCAAGGGAGGGGGCTGGAAGGATCTGCCTGAGTATTTATAGAAGAAAACCCAAATCATAAATGTTGATGAGGAAAGCAGTAGTTGGGTGTTGTCACCGCAAGAGCACAGTGCTCCACTGTCAAATGATATATTTGAGCATGCTAACAGCAGCACCATTTATACTGCTATGACTAGGCATATGTCAGTGTTTCCACAGTTAACTTTTCCCATTCTCTGTTCTGTTTTAAGAAGAAATTTATCCAGACTGAAAGTTCCCAAATAAGGTTTTGGCCCAGAAACAACATTTTACTAACTTAAAACAGGAAAGTGATTTAAGATGTCTCTCAGTGAAACAAAAATGGCTTTGTGTTTAGTGCTGAAATTAAGTAGCCTACATCTGTTTCATCCTGGGGACTGGTAGGTTCCTTGCACTGGTCTAAAATGTAAATGACACGTTTTTGCTCAGAAATATGGGAAAAGTTTTTAGCCTTCTGACCTGGTATATGTACTTAGCAGTTGGATTAATATCTAAATGCTTCCTTTGCCTCTGGATCAACGAAAACATAGCTGAAAAATAACTCAAAGGTTTCATATTTTATTTGTTGTTATGTTTTACAAGGTAAAATATTCTATTTGTTTTTGTGTTTTATGGGGTAAAAATCAGGATTCACAAAAATTGTACTCTTTGGATTTCAGGATGCAAAATAAACCTAAATGGTTTCAAGAGACTTGAATTGAAATAAGTTAGATCATTAAGTAATTAGTCATGATGTTTCATTATATTTTTAATTAGTTAATTTAAATTAAAATTCATTCAATGAACAAAAAAAAATCTGTAAATTTTTTTTCATTCTCCTTCCCCCAACCCATTGGAAAATTTAAAAACACATGACAAATATGCAAAATCAAGAAAAATAAATTCTGATTGTTGTTGTATGTTGCTCAGTTGTGTCCAGCTCTTGGACTGTGTATCTAGACTGGGGTTTCTTCTTGGCAAGGATAATATAGTGGTTTGATTTCCATCTCCAGTAAATTAAGGCACACAGAGGTTCAGTGACTTGCCCAGGGTCACAAAGTTAGTGAGGTCGGATTTGAACTTAGGTCTTCCTGACTTTAGGCCCAGTAAGTTGTCCACTGATCCATCTAGCTGCCTCTAAAAAGATGTTTGAAAAAGTCTTAATCCGCACCTGAGTCTGTCTCCTCTCTGTCACTAAGTAGATAGTATGTTCTGTTCTCAGACTTCTGGAAATTGAGGTGATCACAATTCTTAAGACTTTTAAAGCTGTTTGTCTTCATGATGTTGGTATATTTGAATTCTTCATCTTCTCTTTGCTTTATTCTACCTATGTTTATATGTTTTCCCAGTTTTCTCTGACCACATCTCCATTATAATTCTTTATCCTATAATACCATATAATAATGTACCATTAAATTCACATACCATAATTTTTTTCAGTCACTTTGCACTTGATGGACCATGATAAAAAGGGCTGATAGAAACATTTTTGTATATGTGGTTCTTTTGTTTTTTCTTTGATCTCTTTGGGGTTTAGGGTAGGTAAGTCAGAGAGCAGTCCGAGTTGATGAACTTCTTGGGCATTTTTCCAGATTGCTTTCTCAGACTGAATCATGACTTTCCTTACAATCCTTTGTCATTTTACTTTTTTTTTTAGTCAGTTGAGCCACTCTGATGAGTGTGAGGTAGACACTGATAGAATCTACCTCTGTGTACAGATTTCTAGAATTGCTAGAATTTGCATTTCTCTAATTTTATTGATTTAAAGCATTTTTTTCATAGAGCTATTTCTTGCTTTGATGTTTTTTCCTTAGAAAAGTTCCTGAACATATCTTTTTTCCATTTATCAATTGCAGAATAATCTGCCTTGAGACTGTTACAAAGTGATTCCAGAGAGCTAATGTTATCATTGTAATTTTGGTTAAACTAGATATCTTAAACTGCATAGAAACTTAGACCTGGAATTTAAAACTTTTAGAACTGAGATTTTTTGAAGGTCTGATGTTATCAAGCACTAAACAAAATTGCATAGAGGGCTTGGGTTTTAATTCAGCATTTCAAAACTGCAGCATTTTTTCCTGTTCTGTTGAAATTGTCGTCCCTAATAAAATGGTTCATGGTGCTTATGGCCAACCTTCCTGCCAACCTTATCTTTGACCGGGTAGTTGTGATACAGAGGTTGGCTTGTCTAGGATCTAATAATAA
Source organism: Pseudocheirus occidentalis (assembly GCA_028646575.1). Taxonomy (NCBI): domain Eukaryota; kingdom Metazoa; phylum Chordata; class Mammalia; order Diprotodontia; family Pseudocheiridae; genus Pseudocheirus; species Pseudocheirus occidentalis. Next base: position 9,448,917 of record CM053600.1, read on the forward strand.
TAATAATAATGATAATCATAATAATGGCAATGATTATGGCTAACATTTATAGCCTACTTTAAGGTCTGTGAAGTATTATGGGTGGACCCTACTCAGATTGCTTACCAATTAATTCAGGTTGGTTAGTTGTGATGTTTGAATAAAATGAGGCATCATTACATCATTGTACAATTAACAAAAAGGAGGTTCGCTTAGCCACAGTGAAGAACTGACATTGAGCAAGACTGTGCTTCAGCCCTAAGCTTGGATAGACATGTTCCCCAACATCTCCAAGTGAAAGACTGTTTGATCAGAAGGCCAACACCTCATTTGGTGGGCCTTTTATGCGTCTAGGGGACCAAGAAGCCACATCAATATGGCTCAAAGCTACCAGGAAACCCCATCACAATGGGCTCAGCTTGAGGCTTAGTTCCTTGGTCCAGTCAAGTCCCAGGGACAAAGAAAATCTATCCTAAGCCATGTTGGGGGAAGGATGCAAGGGGGCAACCCTGGTAGGTAGTGATCCTGTCACACAAAAAGCATTTTGCAAATGTTATTTCATTGACCCTCACTGGAATACTTTGATGTAGGTGCCCTGACTGTCTTCCTGGTGCAGATTAGGAAACAGGCTGAGAAAAGTTCATTTCCCCAGCATCTCAAACTAATAAATGTCCAAGGCAAGATTCTAGCTTAGGAGGCTCTTGAATCTTGAAAGCCCATCAGTCTACCCACTATGCCATGTTGTCTCTCAGAGTGCCTTTCTAGATGTTTTGTAATTAATTATATATACAGAGTAGACATAGATAAATTTTAGGAGTTGGCTTTCAGCTATCTGTGACAAGTAGCTGTCTCATTCTCATTCAGTTCCTCCTCTTTGTCTTTACTTCAACCCAGTCTTTGCTCCCCTTTACATCCTCAGAATCAGCTTTGTAATGAGTAAGTCCTTGACAGTATTTCATCAGCAAAGTGCTTTGTAGGCTTCCACGTCAGAGGTGACATAAATATCTCCATTGCTGAGAATTTTAATGGTGAGGTAAAAATTGAAGTAAATGTGAGATCAGCCCAGCACATTGTCTAATGGAGCCCTGTTCCTTATTATGCCATAGAAGGCCTTGGTGCTCATTAATTGACGATTAGTAACCTGAATAACCTGCTGATTTGTCACTAATACAGATGGCATCCATGAATGATTTCAGATGATCATGTTCCAAAATTCTTGGCTTTATTCTCAATTTTCAGTGTTGTAGGCAAATGACGTAGAAAGTTGTGGTTGTATAGATCTGAATGTCAGTTACATAGCAATGTCCAACTTGTGAATGAGTTGGATTTCTAAGTTGGCTATTTGAAATCAGAATGTGCTTTCCCATTAAAAAATAACAATATTGTATAAATGGTGGTTACTAGTTACCTCCTAAAAGCCTAATCAGTCCATAATGCTGGACATCATCAATGTCAGCAGTTTTAAAAAATAAATGACAATACTGTGGGATCATCCTTTTAAACTCCTTAAAATAAATTATGTTGTTGATCAATCCGTGATTTCTTTGGTTCTCTTTGATAAATATAAGTACATTAATACATTTGAAAATTCACATTACTGGCATTATAATACTAGTAGTTCAAAGAAACTTTAAAAAGTAAAATGGAATTGGAAAATTGTAATTGATTTTTGAATGTTAAACCTTAAGGGAAAGCAGATTTAATTAAAAGACAATAAAAAAATAGATGGGAATTATAGTGGAGATACTTGCATCCTTGGAAGATAATGGTAGTTTTTTTTTAAGTACTTAAGTACTTGAAAATTTAAGTAAGCTTTTTTAAATACTTCAAAAATGGGTCAGCTACCTCTTCTTTAGTATAGGGCTATCAACAGCACTATTCTCCATGCCATTTATGATGAAGATAATTTTATGGTTCAAAAATAGAATGAAGGTTTACTATGGTGACTGCAAAAGTTAGACAATGGAAAAGGAGAATTAAGATATTTAAATAGCTTGTTAGTGTGTGTATATTTGAGAAAGATTGCAGAAGACTCAAATGAACTACCAAAGTCATGAGAGAGAGAAGAAAAATGAGAAGCAACGATGTTCAGGATCCTGGGGTATGGAAGAGGTCAGGAGGGAATTAGAGGTGTAAGGGAAAGAGACATTAGTGCCTGCAACAATTCAGTATATACCCAGACAGCCTGGTTCAGTCCTTTAGTAAGTTAAAATTTATCAAGTTCCTGTTATAGGTCAGGGACTATGCCAAGAGCTGGAAATACAAAGAAAGGTAAAAGACACTCCCTGTTCTTGAGGAGAACAACTCATGACGTAATGGGGAGATGATGTACCAACAATTACGTACAAACAAGGATATATATGGATTAAATTGGAGATCATAAGAGGGGAGACACTAGAATTAAGAGGGATCAGGAAAGACTTTTCTGTAAAAGGTAAGATTTTAGTTGAGACTCAAAGCTAAGGAAGCCTGGAGGCAGAGATGAGGGAGATAGAGTTTCATGCATAGGGTCACCCAGTAAAAATGCCTGGAGTTGGAAAAGGGAGTATTTTGGTTGAAGAAAAGTTAGGAGGCCAGAATCACTGAATCAAAGAGTATGTTGGAAGTGGGGGAAGGTCAAAGAAGACTGGGAAGGTGTGTGTGGAGAGATAGAGTATAGAAGGTTTTGAATGACAATTAGAGGATTTTGTATTTTATCCCAGAGTCGTCAGGGACCAATGGAGTTTACTGAATAGGGTTTGCTTCCAGAGAAAAAAAGGAAAGGATAAGAAAGTACTATTGCCAAAGTGAAGAAAGAGGAAACTGTTTACAACCAATCACTTCTGTATAGAAGAGATTTTTAACTCAGATGTTCATAACTTAAGAGAAGGGCAATATATACAGGGTATCTCAAAAGACTTAGGTGGTTTTAAGTTATTAAAGCTGATTAATATTATTATAGCTATTCAGGCTTAAAACCACTGTATTAAAACTTTTGGGACAGCCTGTATAATGAAAGGAATTGTTTGATTCAAAAAATGAGACTAATTATTATGCATTAATGAATAAATTCTTCTTTACATCGGAAGTTTCTTTGTATGTCAAGACGGAAGATGTTTATTGAAAACTCCACATTGTTGTGTATTTATAAATTAGATAATTTGAGTTGACATACACTAATGAATAAATATTTTTTTAAAGAACCAGTGTGATTAGTTTATGGAAACTTCCAGGCTCAGCTAGCATTTTTTTCTGTAGAATTCCACTAATTAGCACCTCCAGTCACCTACTGGGCTCTGAGCAGCTTGAGAGCAGGGACTGTCTTTTACCTTTCTTTGTCCCTCCAACATATTTAGCACAATGCTTAGCACACTGTCACTCTTAATAAATGTTTATTGACTGACCTGTCGAACAGCTTGTCACTTAGGCAGACTTCACTTTCTGATTAGAATATTTAGAGACAAGTGAGAAGTTGACAAACTACCACAGCCAAAACGAGTTTTATAAAGTTAATAAAAGTACTCTATAAATACCAGCTATTATTAAATTTTGTTAAACATGTCACAAATATTATATAATTTGGCTTTCACAATCACCCTATGAAGTAGGTACTATCGTGATTCCCATTTTGCAGAGTAAAAAAACTGAGGCAAGCAAAAGGTAAGTGACTTGCCCAGGGTCACACAGCTAAGTAAATCTCAGATTAGAATTCAAGTCTTCTGACTCCAGGTCTGCTTATCTATCTACAACACCAGTTAAGTGGGAATCTCAACTTACCGAAATCCTGCTATTTGACCAATTGAGACACAAGGAAGATACTTTGTTTTGCTTTTGGAAACATGATGTTGGAGGGTTTGAGGAGGATGATATTGCCAGAATTATCCAAAAAGTTCAGCACAAATATTTTTTTTTTTTGCTGTAACTATCTGGAGAAAATGACTCATTTTGTTTTTTCAGGATCAATCAGTTCACTTTGGACATGGAGACCTGGAAGCTGTTTCAGCAGAGAGGAATCTGGCACTTTGTAGAGAAATCCTTGTTATTTTCCTATTGATTTGAAACTTTGCAGTGTCTTAAGCTGCTTTTAAGAAGTTCTTTCAAATGCTTTTGGAGGGACCAGTAAATAAGCTGCCTGCAGCCTATTATTTTTCAGCCTTTTGAATACTTTTTGATGGTTTTGATCGCCGTTTGGGTTTTTCTTTTAACACACACCTATCTAAAATGCCCAGCTCCACCTCAGGATGGAGGAGGCAGCTCATGGAAGTGGGAGTGGTGGGGTTGGGCCCCTTTCCTAATTTAGTTGTTTGTTTTTTTCCCTCTGAGATAAGGTAGTAAGGCTTTAGAAAGGAATGACTCTTTTAGGTCCTCTCCTCCAAACTCCTTACTTTGATAGTTAAGGAAATGGAGACCCCTTGACTTGCCCATGGCTCCTAGCTAATTAGTTAATGACAGGGATGGACCAAAAACCCAACTCTCCCACTGGTCTTCCACTGATCCATACTCTTGTCTTGTCCATGGTGCAAGTGAAAAGCTGCTGAATTGAGAGCTATGCTCTGGGTTGGAAAATGCTTTTACTATTAATGGGATAAATGACCTTGGGTATAATAAATAACATGATCTATCAGCAGAGATTTCAGATGAAAGACTGGATGTGAAAGTACATTGTAAGTGTGAAGAGCAATGCCAATGTAGGGCAGTTAGGTGACACTGGATAGTGCTGGACCTGACGTCGGGATTCACCTTCCTGAGTTCAAAATTTGCTTCAGGCACTTACTAGCTGTGTGACCTTGGGCAAGTCATTTAACCCTATTTCACTGATTTCCTCATCAGTAAAATAAGCTGGAGAGGGAAATGGCAAACCACTCCAGTGACTTTGCCAAGAAAACCCCAAACAGGGTCACAAAGAGCCAGGACTGAAATGACTGGACAACAATGAAAAGACTAATATAAACATTAGGGCTGATAAGGCCCAGAGAGATGTGAACCATGAGTCTTTAAAATAGTCTTCATGAAGAGATGTTTATTTTTTAAATAAATGGCAAAGATTAGAACTGGAATCCCAAGATTCTACAAGAAAATTTTTTAGAAGCAAAGCTCACAAAATGTCAGTTCTTCTCAGATATTTTATCTTGGATCTAATGATGTTGAATTTGAGCTTGGCTTCACTGCATAAAGGACAACAAGGGATCAAGCTGCATTAGAGGAATCACCATTAGGTTGCACAGACTATAAATGAAAGGGTTAGAAGGAATGTGAAAGACACTGAGAACCTTAGGTCTTATAACTCTCAAAGAAAGAGAGGCTTGGTGTTATAGATTCTCAGAGGAGGCAAACCTTTTTTTTCTTTTTGGAAGGGAGAAGGGTAAGTGATTTGCCCAAGGTCACACGACTAGTAACTGTTAAGTGTCTGAGGCTGGATTTGAACTCAGGTCCTCCTGACTCCAGGGCCAGTGCTCTATTCATAGCACCACCTAACCGCCCCAAGGCAAACTTTTAAGTGATTATTTTCTTGAAGTTGTTTTATGATGAAATGTATAATATACCCATGAGCCTCTTATGTATAACTCTTTCCTCATGTTTAAGTCTTTATTTTAATTAAAATAATTCTATCATATCACAAGCTTTCAAGCTGAGGAAGGACCTTTGAAACCACCTCATTCGGTCTTCTCATTTTGCAGATGAAGGAATTAAATCCAAGAGCTTTTGAGCTGCTCAGAATAGCCAAAAGTCAAACCTCGGTATTCTGATCCTAAATATAGGTCAAACGTGCTCTTTCCATTACTTCCTATTGCTCCTTTCTAGAAAATAGGGTTGTTGTTGTTGTTGTTTTTCTTCCCATTATAAAACCATTAGGCCTCCCTCAAAAAGGATTAGGCACAGTAGTTTACCTCCAAGAATTTAGTGCCTAGGAAAGAATTCCTCATTGCTGCCTCTGCAGTAACTCGGCGGCAGAAGCAACCTTCCTCCTCCTGTTCCCGGGACATTTTGGAGAGAATGCTATCATTTATTAATTCACTAAGCATTTACTAATCATCCACTTATATGGATAGAAAACCAAAGCAAAGGAAAATTCTTTTAAGTCAGGTGTGCTTAACCTTTTCTTGGGTGTCACAGACCCCCTTTTTGAGCCTAGTGAAGTCTACGGACTTTAAAAAATAATGTTTTTAAATGAACAAAGTACATGTGTTGTTGAGTTCTTTGTCAGTCCTGTCCAACTCTTGGTGACCCCGTTTGAGATTTCCTTGGTAAAAAAAAAAACTGCAGTGGTTTGCCATTTCCTTCTCCAGCTCATTTTACAGATGAGGAATTGAAACAAACAGGGTTAAGTGACTTGCCCAGGGTCACACAGCTAGTAAGTGTCTGAGATGAGATTTGAACTCAGGAGGATGAGTCTTCCTGACTTTAGGCCTAACCCTATCCACTGTACTGCTTACCTGTCCTTAACAAAAGACATACATAGAATTAAAAGGAAACCAATTATACCGAAATATATTTATCAGGTTGTTTTTTAAAGGAGTTTGTAGCTCAGGTAAAGGCCCTTGTTTTTTATGTGTTTATAACCTGTGGAAGGGAGGGAACAATATGAACACAAAAAAGTAAATTGGAAAAATTCTAGACAAAGCAATACAAAAGTATTAATAAATACATAAATTAATAAATGTGGGTGTACATGCATGCATACATACATACATGCACACATGCATACAGAAATATAAAGTAATATGGAAGGGGGTAGGTAGGGAAAGAGTATTAACAACTGGAATAATGAGGTATGGCTTCTTGTAGGAGGTGGCATTTGTGGTGAGCCCTAAAGGAACATAGTGGTTCTCATAAGGAGAGGTATATCATATAACAGGAATAATTTCTAGGTGGGTTAAGATGCTACAGAGGTGGGGTGAGGGAGAGTAATAATGAATTCCGTCTGGAGAGTTTAGTGTGAAAGGCTTTGAGGGACAATTAGGGGAGTTTGTTTTTAAATCACCATTAATTGGGCATTTATTCATCATTTCTGTTTGCCTACATTGGAAAGCAGAGTTCCCCAACACAAGCTGGCATAGACTGGAATTTTTGTAAAATGTAGGGAAAATGTTGCATCTCTGTCTATCCCTCTAGGCTCACCCTAACTTGCTGACATGAAGTTGAAGTGATTGGCACCAGTTTTATAATGTGTTGTGTTGTTTTTTTTTTTATTTTAATTTTCAATTCCAAATTTTCTCCCTCTGGGGGACACCCCCAGCCCCAAGCATCATGAGGCATGAAATATGATACTCATTATACATAAGAAATTATGCAAAATATATTTCCACATTGGCCATGTTCTGAAAAAATCAATGAGAAAAACATAAAAAGAAAAAAATATATATGCTCGGTCTGCACTCTTCCACTCAGGATGTTTTGAAGTTTCTATCCAGAACATTGCATAGTCCAGTTCTGCGAGATAATAGATTTGGAAAAGAATTGCCAGGAATGGGGAAGAGAGCCAGAAAATAGGGAAAGGTCTTATAATATTGGAGTAGAGAAAATGTAAGAAAAGTTTATCTCTTGGTCTCTTCTAACCCGACGCAGAACTAAGGAGTTTCTATGATGTGAAGGAAAGGTTACACCTAGCAGAAGAGAGGAGAGAAAATAAAGCAGAAGAATCTGAGGAGGGCCAGCCAGTGTCAGGGTGTTGTTCATCCTGTAATATCAACATTTTCACATTCCATTAATTCCAAGCACAACTAGTGAAGATTGGCCACAATTTGAATAAATTTGTGACTCCCTTTCGGAAACAATAATTTTTTTTTCCCCCATTTCACTAAGTTGTCAAAGTCACTGAAGTCATTTTAGAACAATAGATACTTCCTAGCCAAAGTGAGAAGTAAAAATCCCTTGTCCTGTCACAGATTTATTGTTAGGTGGTGACAAATATGTCTCTCTGGAGCAGTGGTTCTCCATCTTCCTGAGGCCTTGACCCTTTAATGCTCCTATGTGGGTGGACCCGCCTGGAGATGGATAAAGGAGAACAAATTGGAAATAGTGTTTTCTGCTGGTCTTAGGCAACCCCTGTGAAAGGGTCATTCAATCCCCAAAGGGATCATGACCCACAGGTTGAGAACTGCTGGTCTGGAGTAGTCAGGTGGGTAACTAGCAAGTCATAGTAGTGAGACCACTTCCTAGTCATTCTAAGTCACCTAAAATTGTCAACCATGACTAGAGAAGTCTTGGGGAATTGTTTGAAAATTACATTTGTGCCTAAGTACTTTTGCTTGTATTTAATTCATTTGTAAACTGTTGGTGTATTTCCTAGAGATCATGTTATTTATTTGCATGTTACTAATTTCCATTTGTTTTTATCCTTATAAAGTTAGTGTGGGTTTGAAAGTTATTTCCTAGAAAATGTCACTAAATAGAATTTAAAAAAAATAAGTCAAGTGTTTCTTTGTGTACCGAAGGAATCTCACCAGAACTCCAGTAAAGTCTTTTACTCTGATGCTGCATCATGGCACAAAAGTCACTCTGGACCCTAAACACCCATAAAATATGAGCCCAGACAAAATTTAGGACTCTCAGACTCACACAATACTACAGAAAATACATCTCTCTCTGCAGGCAGCTCGGCAGCAGGGGCTCGTTGCAGCAGCCGGCCAAGCCTGAAGCCTAGA
>CM053600.1:9458019-9473586 GCA_028646575.1 Pseudocheirus occidentalis
TTAGCTCCTTCCCGCTGCCCTGGGCCTGGCTGCAATCTTGGCTTCAGGTTAGGCCAGCTTCCACTCTGGGCCTCTGCTCAGGCCGCTGCGATGAGCCCCTGCTGCCGAGCTGCCTTCAGCAAGAGATGTGTTTTCTATATTTTTGTGAGTCTGAGAGTCCTAGACTTTTCTAGACTTTGTCTGGGCTCATATTTTCTGGGTATTTAGGGTGGCGGTGTGGGAGCTGCGGTACCTTGCTGCTTCTACGCCGCCCACCAGCCTCACTTTCACCTCTGGAGCCATCTCGTTCCGGTGACAAGATATCGATCAGGATGAGTAGAGATGGCTGGCAACAGGCAAAGTCTGCTTTTGAGTACAGAGAGATGCTTGCCAGGCTAGCCAATTGATAATGGACTCTTTGACCATGGCAAACTGCGGAGCAAAGGGAAATACACGTGACGTTTAGTTGACTGTACCTCCCTTCTATGGCAACAGTAGCAGAATGATGGAAAAAGGGTGGAAGAATGTGAGCTTCTGGAGAGCAGGAACTATCTTTGGCTTTCTTTGCATTTCTAGCACTTAGCTCAGTGCCTGGTACATAGTAAATGCTTGTTGAATGACTGATTAATGACTCTCCATAATAAACATCAGGCAGGAAAAAAATCAGTGACCTATGTGATCAAGGAGATTCAATACAGAGTCTGTCTTGAAGAGATATTCCCTATGAATGGTGAAGTTTTCCAGATAATCTTGTTAATGGAGTTGTAGAAATAAGATATGGATAAAGAGCTGGTAGATGGATGGATGGATAGATAGACAAATAGATAGAATGAGCATTTAATTAGTACTTATTCTATATCAGGTGCTCTCATAAGTGCAAGGAATATTAAAAGATTAAAAAAATTAAAAAAAAATTTTTTTAAATATGTTAGATATTCTCTGCCCTCAAGGAGCTTATGTTCTGATGTAAGAAGACTATACATAAAATGGAGGTGGAAGAGAAGGGACAGAAACAAGTATGATGAAATAGCTAGAGAGGTCCAGGGAATGTTGTAGAAGCCTGGACTTCAGCAAGACGAGATGAAAGTTGGCCTAGAAAAATCTAGAGAGATTCCAGAAAAGGAGTCCAGTTCTCCAATGGGCAGGGAGTAATACTATATTGGTTCTGCCCAGTCCTGGAACGGTTCAGATCTTCTTAGAAGAGGATCACTGAGAAGAATTTGGCCTCAGAGAGAATTTGTCCTGACTCTTCACAGGAGAGAAACCAAGTCAATAAAATGTGCTTGTCTATTACCTTGGTTCAAAGGTGTGCTGGAGTAGCTCCATAATCATTAAGTTTTTGATGTGAGAATTTACATGATGGAAATCAGCAGGTACCAGTCAAATAAGGGCTTGATTGTTTTGTCCATTGTCTAGATCTAATTAAGCAATGGAGGATGTGTAAGACAAATTAAACTTAAAACTTTGTCCTGCCTTTTTTTCCTAAAGAAAGCCAGTTGTTAAACACTCAACAGCATACCCCAAAAGTCATGACATGCATTTTTAGATCAATAAACTGTGGAAAGTAGCCCTCATTTTTCTATCTGTTCAGACAGTAAAATGGTTGGGCCCAGAACTGAACAGGAGGAGGAGAGTTGCCCAGATCACCTTCAGGACATTGTGGAACGCAGATTTTAATAGTTGCTGTCTTCTCTCAAGCATAAAGGCTCATCTTTTTACCATTCCTCTATTGTTATATGGTTGCAAGACACATGACACAATAATTTATAAAGAATTCAAAATGAGCATCATTTTGGAGAGGGACATGATCAATGTGAGCTGAAGATGCAGAACTTCAAAAAAGACTTGAAAATGTCAGGAGGGAAATGGATGATAGAAAAAGATGGTCACACAACAGGATGTTTAGAATTCAGGCCTAATCACTGAGGGCCTCATGATGTCGAGAGCAAGCAAAGAAAACCTGTAGCACGTTGAGTGCGTAGGCCTTTAGTGGTTTTTATGAGAGGACGTGGATGGGAGTAGCACAGGTTGAATAGACATGGACAGATGTGTTGCCATGTGCTTCACTGCAAGAAATACAAAAATCAGGAGATCACAGATCCATTTTTGTCTTTGGGAATTTTGCTCATTCATCAGCAATGACTAAGAGGAAGAGGGTGATGGCAATCTGAAGATCTTCCCTCCCTCTTAATAAGTCTAAGGGAATTTGAAGATTTTTCCCTGCTTTGAAAATATACTTTGCCCCCTAATAGGTTGAATGTAGTTACATGGAGCCTGTGGTGGGAGGAGCTTCCTGAAGGATGGGGGCAGAGGCCACAGGAAGCTGGGAGTCATAGCTAGTTTTAGACTGGGAAGAGGAGAGGATGAGTCCCAGGGGGGGTCAATTAGGCTTATGAGTAATAGTTGGTTTGTGGGAAGGCTAAAGGATGCTGTGGCTCTCTGTGTTGTTGTAGCTTATTAACTTCTTTGCTGCTATGAAGGAATTGGCTTACTGGTTTTGGGATTTGGTTTTCTGGTGTTTAAATAAATGTTTTGCTTCTGTTTTATCTATGAAGAGTTTGTTATATTTTGCAATTGAGCACCATGCAGGTATATTTATAGTGATTGTGGGAACTGTGAATATTACATCAATGCTACAGGTTCCTTTGGGGAAATGTTAGGAAATCATCCAGGGGAACGGTTGTTTTTTCAGCTGTGTTTGTCTCTTTGTGACCCTGCTTGGTTGTGAGGGTTTTTGTTTGTTTGTTTTTTGGGGAAAGGTCCTGGAATGGTTTTCTGCTTCCTTCTCCATCTTATTTGACAGATAAGAAACTGAGGCAGACAGGGTGAAGTGACTTGCCAAGGGTCACACAGCTAGTCTGAGGTCAGATGTGAATGCAGATCTTCCTGACCCCAGGCCTGGTTCTCTATCCATTACACATCTTTCAATTAACATTCAACTATGAGTTTCCACCTCTCCAGATTACTTTGATCTCTTAAATTACTTAAATCTCCTCAGTTCCCCTTGGTTCTAATTTCTGTACATAAGGAATAATGCTATACAAAATTAAGAAGGGTTAAACTAGTCATTTGCAACATTGAGAATCATTCCTTCCCAAGACATAGTTATAATAGGTTTGTTGTTGTTGTTTGGTTATTCCACCCTGTCCAATTTTTCATGACTTTGTATGAAATTTTCTTGCCAAAGATACTGGAATAGTTTGCCATTTCCATCTCCAGTGGATTAGACAAACAGAGGTTAAATGACTTGTCCAGGGTCACACAGCCAATAAGTGTCAGAGGTAAAATTTGAACTCAGGTCTTGAACTGATTCTAGCCCCGGTGCTCTATTAATTGTATCGCTTTAGCTGCCTCCTATAGGAGGTTGCTAACACATAATTCCCTCACAGGAAAACTTCTTGCTTCATAATTTAAGAACTGATCCATTAGCAAATAACTTAATTCTTTTATTTTTTTATGAAATATTGAACTCTATTGTTGAAAACTTACTTTATAGATGGGGAAAAAATGAAGCTATAGCGACATAATAAGTTAGTCATAGATAGTCAAATTGGAAGTGTATCTCTGTGTTGATGGATCTGTGAGCTCATATGTCTTATGTTTCTCTTGGAGACAGAGGACCTGATTTCAAATCTCTGCCACTTCCTATTTGTGTGACCTTGGACAAATCTTTAAACTTCATTGGGCATATCATTAACCCCATTTTGAGGTCATTTACCTTAATAGTGTCTGAGATGGCACTGGAACTCAGGCCTTCCTGACTCCAGGTTCATTACTGTGTCCAGTACACCACCTAGCTACCCAATATAAAAATTATCCTCTTCCCATGGAAACTTTGAATGCCTTTCCCTTCCTACTCTTCAATTTCTTTTATGTTATTAGAATATAAACTAGAATATATTATATTCTACTCTTCTGTGGTTCCTTCCTGCTATGTCAGCAAGTTCAAGGGGCATGGAAGATCTTCAGATCCCATTACCATTACATTTGGCCCCAAGATTTTTCATGTCCCTTACTTGGCAAAAATGCATTAACAATACATTATATTACATAGGGGCCGAATGTAATGGCAATGAGAATCTGAAGATCTTCCCTACCCCTCAGCCCCTTGAAAGGCTTAAGTGAACCTGAGAACCTTCCCTGATTTGAAAGTATACTCTGTCCCCTAACATGCTGAATGTTGTCACATGGAGCCTGTGGCAGGAGGCTTGTTTTTGAGGAATGCCTGTGCTTTGTTATTTCGTGATTGGGCAGTGGGTCAAGAGGGTTGTGACTTTCTCTGACCCAGGAGAAGGCCATACATACCCTGATGTAAGGTTTTGCTTTGGAGCTCACTTTGAGAAGAGTTGTGTGATTTGGCCAGATGAGACTCTGGGAAGCTGTTGTTTCCCCCTCCTCCCCCCTTTGAAAACCCAGATGTTGGTGCTTCCCTCTCAGGTAACTAACTAGATGCTGATGTAATGGTCAGACATCTGGAAGCCCTGTCTGCTTAATTGTGTTATTTTCCATTGTAACTTCTGTTTGTATTCTCTGAAGTTCAGGGTGCTGACGTTTTCCTCTGAACTAGGTAAATGATATGTGTTTGATTGATTAAAGATAGATTGTTAATCCATTTTGAGTTGCTTTCCTTTAGAAAAGCAGATCTAAGAAGCTGTGCTGGCAGCCACCCTGGGTACACTAGGGTGCTTGCTGCTACAGAGAGTTGGAATGAACCTCCAGTCCCACTTGAACAGGAATCCTTTTACAAAACTGCTTAAAATGACCATCCAGCCTTTGTTTGAGACTGACAGAACCTCTCGTAGCCCAATCATTATCTGAATCTCATTTTTTCATTCATATCTGATTACTTAAAGCATCCTTGGTCTTCATGACTTTCTTTGATCTTGTATTCAAGATATAGGCAACAACTTTTTCTTCCTTGCTCAACCATCTTCACCTGGTTAAATCCTACTAACCCTTCAAACCCCAGGCCAAATACTGCCTCTCAAGAAGTCTTTTCTTTTGCCCTCTCTTGAGAATTCTTAACCTTTTATGCCACGGCCCCTTTGGCAGTCTGGTGAAATCTAGGAACCCCTTTTCAGAATATGTAATGTTTCTAAATATATAAACTAAAACATATAGAATGATGAGGAAACCAATTATATTTAAATAGCTTAGAAATTCTTTTTTCCCCCTCCCAGGCTTTGTTATTGCTTCTCTCAGGCACTTGTGTTCAGAATTATCATTCTGGATGCAACTCGGTGGCTCCGGAGCATCCCAAACACAGAAAAGATAGTGGTATCCATGGAGACACCATGCTTGGGGTAGGTGGGTGTGTAGTTTTTGATGGTTCTTTTTTGGTCACAACTTACTAAATAGTTGATGCCCAGCTGTTTTCAAGTAGTATTTTTGCTCTCACAGTTCAGGATGCTTCCTGGAAGAATATTATTTTTTCTGGGCATCCACTGGTTTATTAGAGGGAACAATTGTGTGATTTCAGCATAGTACAGAATGTAGCTAGCTCTACGCCAAGACAATTTAGATAGTTCCTAAATTCTAAAGAACCTAGAGGCATAGGTGATTTGGGGTGACACTTTTCAGGCCAATATTTTGAACTAAGTCTTTGCTATGTATAATATTTAGATGTTTCCTCTTCTCCCCTCTACCCCCACCCCTTTGAATTCCTCTCTCTGATCCATACTCATGGAAATCCAGTGTTTTGTTTCTGAGAGCCCATACAAATTCCAGGGACAAATAGAGTAGATATTTTGCATAAAGACATCAACTCTCCCACATTTGCTACCTTTGCTGTTGAGCTCCGAGCCTCTTCAGAAAAATCTCTGTGCAGTATACATAGCCTGTCAATCTGCCATCTTGAAGCAGATAATAGATGGGGAATATATTATCAGATCTTACCACAGGAACAGATGTTTCCGTTTATGGCAGAATGAAGACACATTCTGGACTTTATGCAACATATTTGGCCCCAGTTCCTACTGCATATTTCCAATTTCTGTTTTAGTGCTGTGATCTTACCTAAATGATTTCTAAAATATGCTAGTTCTGGTAAATGTTTTCAGATCTGATTAATAATGCATTAGTTCAGGGTTTCATTATTTAGACTTCATTACAGCTCTGGTCTCCCTCTGACTATAGCAAAGTGCATAGCATCTCAAGATCGAGAATGCTTTGATCTTACAGCCAAATGACTCTAATTGAATTTAAGAATCTTTTTCAGTTGGGTTGGGCCACTATATATAAATGTATATTTTTATTTTCAAATTATCCTTCTGTTCCTTTGTCCTCTACCGTGTTTCTCATCGACCCATGTGAGGAACAAATTCCCTAAAGAGCTTTCATCTCCCTTAAGCCTCAAAAAATCTTGCTTGGCATTAAGGACCCTTCCATACATTGTCTTGGAAAGATTGGCTGGAACTTTTCCTTCAAGGCTTGCCTTTCTTCTTACAAAGTTCCTCTCTTTCCGCTTGTATGCCGGCTTGTTTGTTTAGAAAGGCACTGGTATGTCTTTCTCCTCTGCTGGCAAAGGGAGTTGTATAAAGCAATGTTTTTAAAGTCACAGCAATTGTCACCTCCAAGAGAGCAAGCATGAATTTAGGGTTCAAGCAAAAATTTTTGGATATTCTTTGTTGGTTATAAACACACAATTCTTTCGAGAATATGCCATATTCCTGATGTGTCCTATCTCTACAAAAAAATCTTCAAACTATAACATAGTGATAATAATAATTCTAATAATGAGAGATGACTTATATTTGTGATTCATTTAATATTTACAAAGAACGTTCTTCACAACATCCCTGGTGTATACATAGTATTTCCCCCCATTTTACAGTTAAGGAAACTGAGCATCAGAGTGGCTAAAGTGACTTATTCAACATCACTGTCATGGGAAAAAAGATTAGTGAATACTTCAATTCAGAAATGTCAAAGAGTCAGGTCAAGCCAGAGGGGTCACTTTGTGTAGTCAGTTGCCATTATCTGATCTTTAGAATAGCTTCTGGTTGGTGACAGTGATGTTGGGTACTACTGGGAGGGCGTGACAGGGTTAAAAAAAAAACAGGATGAATTGTGTAATATTAAAACTGGAAGGGACCTTAGAGCTCTCTGACCCAAATTCCTCATTTATAAAATCAGGTCAAGTTCCAGAGGTTAAGTGACTAGCTCAAAGTCATACTGCTAATCAGTGACAGAGTCAAGACTAGAATTTCAATCTAGTCTCCTAATCGCCATTCTTTTCTACTTCACTATAAGATCACAATCCTATTTTTTTTTATCTTTGTAGAACTTAAAATCTGCTTAGGTATGACCTTAAAGAATTCACAAATAAGACATTCATGACATAAAATTAGGTTTGTAAATAGTCATCTGATAGACATTTTATGGAAAACAGATTTGAGCATAAGTGAGAACTGATCATTTCTTTTTGGCCTAGATGCTTCTATCCTAGACCTGGAAACTGCCAGGAAGGTTTGCTGTTCATATGTGAAAACCTGCCTCTTTGCATATTCTGGGAATGGGAATATGCATGAATGATGTCCAAGTTTAAGGGACCATTGAAAGCCATTAGCTCAAACTTGTTAAAATAAACAAAGCCCTGCCTAAGTGTGAACTTGTTCAGTAAGCCTATAGGAAGCAGAGTCCTCCTTCTTGTCCTGAAGTCTCCCTCACTACTACTAGATATAGTCTTTCTTTTTTTTTTTTTACTCTTAATTTAAGTTAGGAGTAAGTTAACATGCATAGTATTTAAAACCCTTTTATTCATGTCTTGACGTTTTAATTTGGGATTGCCCAGAGTCAAGGGGTCTTAACCTGGGATGGGTAAACTTTCTTCCTAACTATTTTAATAGTGGTTTCCTTTGTAATCGTATGCATTTAAAAAGCATTGAGGAGTCCATAGTCATCCTCAGACTTTTCTAACATAAAAAAAAAACTACTCTATCCCTAAATAGTTCATTGGACAGTAGTACCTTTTTCTCCATTTAAATATAGGCAAGATTCTGCTTGTGGACTTTATTATTTTTGTTGTTGAGTCATTTCAGGCATGTTTAACTCTCCATGACACCATTTGGTGTTTTCTTGGCAAAGATACTGGATTGGTTTGCCATTTTCTTCTCCAGCTCATTTTACAGATGAGGAAACTGAGGCAAACAAGATTCAGTGATTTGTCCAAGGTAACACAGGTAGTAAGAATCTGAGGCCACATTTGAGGTCTGGAGCTCTATTTACTGTGCTATGCTGGCCCCAGCATCTTAATCTGTATCATAACAATAGCTTTTTGGGGAGGTGGGGATGATTAGGGTTAGTTACCATTCTTTTTTGTTTGTGCATTTCTGATTAGGTTCCTATTAGGTTTTTGCCTTGAATTGTAAAGAAGTCAATGGTCCTCCCTCTTTGTAGACTACCTGGTCAAAAATATGTATCAAAAACCATGAATGCCTCTGAATTTTCCTGGTCTAAGTAGGGAGTCATAGGTCAGGGACCAAAAGTAACAGCAGTACTTAGATCTCTAGATCCTTATGTGGGGTTTACCAGCATTCACCAGCAGTGAATGATAGCAGGGAGATCTTGAGTATTACTCTGAGACCTTGAGCATTCCTGTGGTTTGTTCAGAGGTCCCACCTTTGAAAAAGCATTTCAGTATAAAAACAATTCTTTTTTTAAATCCACTTGCATTGGTAGGAGGAGGGGACACACCAACCCTCCCTTCCTGCTGTTGATGAGGTGATAAAGTGTGCTGGGGGAGGCTAGCAAGTATATGAGGAAGTGAATAAATGAAATGGATTTGGGGAGGTTTTATTTCAGCTTGACATGTGTGCCATTTGGAGGAGTGTACCTTCAGAAATAACAAAGTGCCTTAACAAAAGAAAATACGGAAATCTCTTGCATAATTTATCCAATTTAGTCCCTGATGTTTTCACTCTGAAGTGGATAGATAAGGAGTGTTATGAAAGGTGTGTTATATGAAAATCAGACTGTTAGGGTCAGTGGTTCCCAAATCCCAGTGCCGGTAAACCACAGAAGCCTCCTGCTAGGAACTCTGCACAGTGATTACTTTGTGCATTGATTGCTGGCCAACCATAGGTTGCTTCTGTTTTCTATGCAGATGTACCCATTTCCCCTAATTGGCCTTCACTTGGATTAGTGTTTAATTCCATCTCAACTTTAGAGTTTAGGTTACAAGCAGTGGGAAAGCCTTTAGGAACACAGATTCACCTCCCTAAATAGAATTTTAATAGGGTTTACATTTTTACAGTACAGCAATTACAATAACAGCTAGCATTTATCATTTTAAGATTTGCAAAGAACTTCACAAATATTTGGTTTTCACAACAACCCTGGGAGGAATGTATTATTTTTCCCTTTTACAGATAAGGAAACCGAGTCAAACAGATGTTAAATGACTTAGCCAGGGTCATACAGCTAGTTAGCTAAGTTACTGAGGTCAGATTTGAACTTAGGTCTTTCTGACTCCAAGTTTGATGCTGTGTATCCACTGTGTCCCCTAACTGCTTTGACAAAAATAATCGAAACTTTTTGCAAAGGAGAAGTAGGGGTGATCTATATATCCTTATATCTTGCTATTTACCTCCTTCTCACTTCTCTCTTTTCCCATAAGTTTTATGTTTTGAGATTTCATTATGACACTTTTTAAGGTCTTACTTCTTTTGATGGTTATAATATTTCAGTATTTCATAGATCTATGATCTCATCATTGTGGTTTCTTCCAGCCCTCATTCCTGCCCTATGAGAGAAAACCTAGAATCCTCATTCTCTTCAGACCCCCAGAGACACTTCCCTTTCCCAGTGGTGATGGACCAGCACCTCCTGGGCCACCATCCTGAGAAGAGGACTCAGCGGTTCACATCATGGTCAGGAAGGCACCAGCTATAACTTTCTTAAGAAGGGCGGCACCCACTATCTAGCCTCTCTCTTGCTGTGCTCTCTAGACCCTTGGGCACTGCCTCTGCACCTTAAGAAGGCTTGATCCTTGTCATGTGCCCTGCCCTTGAATCTTTGGCATTCCTTTCCAGGCCCTTTCCATCAATCAGCCTTTTAGCTAAACCTTGCTATGATATTTTCTTCCGCAATTAAAATGTAAGTAAGTGCAGGAATGGACTAACTCACTTGACTGATTGTATGTACCCCTAGCACTTTACCATAAAGAAATATATGCATACATACATATACATATATATATATATATATACACATACATATATACATACACATGCGTGCGCACGCACATACACACACATATGTGAGAGACAGAGAGTCCTAAAAGTATTACTTGCTCGTTCATTCTTTCTTTCCTTCATTTATTTCACTTCTTCTCCATTGTTTTCTTCTAAGACCAAAGCTAGGAGGAGGGGTTCCTTTTGAGGAGTGAAGGGCAGTATTCTTGGTCTTAAAGGGAAAGAAAACAGGGAAGGGGAAGGTCTCTTTGATGGCCTCCTCCCTTTCCTGGCATCCTCAGAGTATGTGGCCCTGAACTGCTACACCCTCACTGTTCCAAAAAGGAGA
The DNA here is from genome assembly GCA_028646575.1 of Pseudocheirus occidentalis. Classification (NCBI taxonomy): domain Eukaryota; kingdom Metazoa; phylum Chordata; class Mammalia; order Diprotodontia; family Pseudocheiridae; genus Pseudocheirus; species Pseudocheirus occidentalis. The sequence continues at coordinate 9,468,520 of CM053600.1, forward strand.
TGGAATGATGTGGAAAAGAACGCTCCACAGGGAACCACGAAATGTGCACCCCGCGTCTAACTCTGCTACCAACAAATTGACCTTGTACATGTCACTGGCTTCAGTTTTTCATGTGAAAAATGGCTGCCAGACTTCATTAATTCTAAGTTCCCTCATGCTCTTCCCGCAGAGAAGGCTGTCTGCTGACTAGTAATTGCTGAGGATGCACTGAGATCTCTAGCCAAAGCTGAATCCTTTTGGCTTATTCATATAAAAACATTGTTTAATTTCTTTTTCTAGATCTTTAATTTCACTGATGCTAAGGTCTTCAATAGAGTAGCCCAGGATACTGAGAGGTTAAGTGGCTCAGTTACCCATGGTCACACAACCAGTACTTGTCAGAGGTAGACTCTGAACCTAAGTCTTAGTGCTCCTACAGCTAGCTTCCTATCCACTTTACCAGGCTGCCTCATTTTTGCATATGAATGTATGTAGCAGGCATACACACCCCATACATGCACACCCCAATGCTTTAGCTAATCTATGAAAGGGGTGGGGAACCTGTGGCCTCGAGGCCACACGTGGCCCTCTAAGTCTTCAAGTGCAGACCTTTGACTGAATCCAAACTTTATATGTAGCCTCAAGGCCACAGGTTCCCCACCCCTGGTCTGTAATCTCACCAGTGTGAGCTTTCCCTCAAAAGTACAGCTTAAAATTAATTTATCACGTCTCTAAATTACTGGTCAGTCAACAACAAATTAATCAACAAGTGTTTATTAACTCCTAATATCTGCTAGGTGCAGTACTAAGCACTGGAAATATAAAACAAGGCCCCAAAAGCCTCAGGCTGTTCTTTAGTTCACAGTATAGTGGGGGACACACCATGCAAAGAACCGTGTACAAATAAGATATATGGGAGATAAAGTGGAGGTCATCAGTAGAGGAAAGACACCAGAATTAAGGGGGATTGGAAAGGCTTCTTATAGAAGGTGGGGCGTTGGTGGGATTTGAAGGACGGCAGAGAAGCCAGAAGAGGAAGGAGGGAGGGATCCAAGAGTGGAGGAGATAGACCGTGAAGGCACAGAGTTAGGGGAAGAACAGAGAGGGTGATGGCATCGCTGCAATCCAAAATACCTAGAGAGAATGTGTAGGAAGATTAGAACAGGAGGAAGGGGTTGTGTTTGAAGCCCCCTCCCCCAGAGGATTTCTTATTTATGTTTTAGATTTGATCTTATAGTCGATAGGAGTCCCTGGAGTATTTTGAGAAGGGAGGTGTATGACATGCTGAGACCTGCTCTTTAGGAAGGTCATTCTAACAGCTGAGTGGATAGTGGATGGTGGGCTGGAGGACAGAGAGACGTTTGGCAAGGAGACCAACCAGTAAGCTCTTGCAGTAATTCAGGTGGTAAAGGCATGGCGTGTATAGCTAATCATCAATAAACTGGTAGTTAGTAGAGATACTAATGGAGATGCTAAATGCTTTACATATCTTTTTGAAAGGGAGTACCCCTTAAAGGAGAAAACATCAATGCTTCGTAGACTTTTAAATGAGGAGGCAGGCTAAAAGTCTTCAGCTCCTCCTGCTGAGAATATTGGCTTGATCATGAGACTCAGCCACTTTCAGCAATGTGGACAGAGGACCCAGACCACTCTGGCTGGTTTTCTCCTTCTTGACCTAGATTCGATTCTGTTTACATTCCAAACTGAAGCAGGGTCTCCTAGTTGGATGGAGTCCTGCCCAAGATGAAGGGGCATATACCCTAAGGATTAGGGCAATCTTTATCCATCAGCCATGCCCATGACCCTCAGAGAATGGCTGACTGATTTACATGGGCCTAGTCCCTGAATGAGGAAAGAAAAGAATTTAGTAATTAGTTATTAATATAATAGAAAGCAGTCATTTCTGTCATGTTGCAGAGGTTGGGTATCTGTTACTGTATTTCTCACTCTCACTGCAGGACCTTTCACAACTTATGTGGGCATAAATATATGAGAATACAGAGGGATCAATAATTTCCTCAGTGTCCCCATGCTTTAATATTCTGGTGTTATCAGACATTAAGCACCTATTGTGAGACTGAAACTACTCTAGGCTTTGGGCAAAGCATCACAAAAGTGAGCCATGCCTCCTTCCCTTCAGGGAGCTCGTATCCTACCTGAGTTATGTTTCCAGCTAAGTATATATAGGAAGTAAAATAAAACCAAAGGGATTTGGGGTAGTGGGAGGGGAGAATCAGACTGGGCTTCTCAAAGGGGATGGTACTTGAGATTGGCACAGAAAGTAGCTAGGAATTCCAAGATGCAAAATTGAGGAGAGAGAGCAATCATAAATGGGAGCCGGCCTGTACAAAGGCCTAGACCAGTGGTTCTCAACCTTCCTAAGGCTGCGAATTAATTAATACAGTTATTAATTAATTAATACATTAATACAGTTCCTCATGTTGTGGTGACCCCCAACCATAAAATTATTTTTGTTGCTGCTTCATAACTGTAATTCTGCTGCTATGAATTGTAATGTAAATATCTGATATGCAGGACGTATTTAAATGGAACATAACCCACAGTTTGAGAACCATTGGCCCAGAGGATGAGACATGGTATATAAGAAGAGAAGTTAGACCTGTTTGTCCAGAATGGAGACATAATAATATATTATTATATATAAAATGTATAACATCTGATATAAGACATAATCATACAGGAGTGGGGGGGGGGTGCAGCTAGGTGGTGCAGTGAATAGAGCACCAGCCCTGGAATCAGGATGACCTGAGTTCAAATCAGGCCTCAGATCCTTCCTAGCTCTGTGACCCTGGGTAAGTCATATACACCCGATTGCCTCAAAAAGAAGTCATATTGGAAAGATAAACTAGAGATGCAGTTTGTAGAGAGCTTTTAATGCCAAACAGAATAGTTTTATCTTACACCAGAGGAAATGGGGAGTCTCTGAAGTTTCTGGAAAGGGGAAACGAGGTAGCCAGACTTGTGCTTCAGAAATCTCAGTTTGGCGGCTGTGTGAAGGATGGGCTGATGGGGGGAACAAAAACAGCTGGATTTTGAAGGGGCTCCATAGGAAGCTCCTGCAGGGGTCTAGGCAAGGGGTGATGAGAGCCTGAAGTAGGTGGTTATTTTGTATGAAGAGAGAGAGGAGAGAGAGAAGATGGCCATTGAAGAGATAGTATGAAGAAGCATGACAGGGAATGGAAAATCTAAGATCATACCTAGGTCATAGGTTTGGGTAACTGGACGGATCAGATTCTACCCCGAGCAGAAACAGAGAAGTAAAAAGCTTTAGAGAGAAAGTGCCCTTGGGGTATCCAGGTAGAGATGTCCAGCAGGTAATTAAAAATTCTCGCCTGGATTTCCTGAGAAAGGTAGGGTAGTGTATAAATTTGGGAGTCGTTTTTGTAGAGATGACCGGAGGTGTTGGTGATCACATCCCTGAGAGGGTGATGAGGGATGAGGAGAAGGTAGCCTTGGACCCAACACCCATGGCCTACTTTTTTGTATCCAATCACCAGCCTATGGAAATGATTCCCCTACTCAATTTTTTTGGTCCCATCTTTGTCCTTGTTCTCTTCAGTTCATATTAAAGCGGTTTCTTTGATGTCCTGACATTATTTTCCCCTTTTTTGGGATTAATCAGGTAAAGGGAACATGATTGACTTTATAATGAATGCCAGCAATCTGGCCTTGACTCTAAGACTGGGTATTATTGTTTTGTTGTCATGTTTCCATTGTGTCTGACTCTCCATGACCCCATTTAGGGTTTTGTTGGCAGAGATACTGAAGTAATTTCCTTCTCCAGCTCATTTTACAGAAAGGAAAACTGAGGCAAGCAGGGTTAAGTAACTTGCTCAGGATCACACAGCTAGGAAATGTCCAAGATCCTATTTAAACCCAGGTCTTCCTGACTCCAGGGCAGGAGCTCTATCTTCTTGGCCACCTCGCTGCCCTAGGACTGGACCTAAGTGTTAAAAGACAGATTTGCCATTCTCTTGTAAGCTCAGCAGGGGAGACAGTTGCTCTTGTTGTTTGTTTTGGGGGGTTTTGTTGTTGTTGTTCTTTTAATGTGTCACCAAGTGTCCTGAACAACAGGATGCATCTTAGGATGACTCAGAGATCGGACTGACCCCTGGATGCGTTATGTACCACAAAAGCGTCATCACTGATAGGCAGACACTGAATTAGGGAATCTCAGAACTGGAAGGTGTCTGAAAGGCTATTCAGGTCAACCTTCACAAAAACAAGACTCCTTTTCACAATATCTCCAGCACCCATCCTCTGCTTGAAGACCTCCAGTGAGAGGGAAATCCTGCTTCTTGGGGAGGAATGTTAATGTCTCTTCCCGTGACAGTGACTGGTCATATAAGACAATAGAGATGGAATTAAAATTAAAATTTGCCTATAGGGAATGGGCATACCTTCTTCCAGTATCTTCATTCTCCATTCCTCAAATATATTTATGCCTTTAATTATCATTGATGTATTTTTCATAGTAAGTAGAAACACAGGGGCATGGAAGGTCAGCTCAGAGGAGCTGTTGTTTTATGAACCCCTTCCAGCAGTATGGTGAAGCCTATGGAACCCTTCTCAGAATTGTATTTTTACTTATATAAATTAATATACATAGATTATGAAAACATATCAATTTCATTTTTTAAAAGGTTACACAATGAGGTAACAAGGTGGCACAGTGAATAAAGCACCAACCCTGAAGTCAGGAGGACCTGAGTTCAAATCTGGCCTCAGACACTTGACACACTTACCAGCTGTGTGGCCTTGGGCAAGTCACTTAACCCTAATTCCCCTGCCTTCCCCTCTCCAATAAAAAAGGTTACAGATCCCATGTTACTGGTAGAGTGAGAGCAATAATTTTCTCTTTTTTTTAATTTTTTAATTGGTTTTCTTATTTACATCATTCATTTTCATGACATTTTTGAATTACAAATTTTCTCCCTGTCTTGCCCCTGCCCCCACCCTAAAACAGCAATCCCACTGTAAAGCCCTTCCCCTGCTCTGCTCTCTTACTTTCTGGTAGGGCAGGGAGGGTCTCCCTATCCCAGCCCCTGTATATCTTAATTACTAGTT
>CM053600.1:9474086-9485221 GCA_028646575.1 Pseudocheirus occidentalis
TAACTGTGCCTCCAGCATAGCCGATCTGCTTTCCTATAGACTCGGCTCTGCCTGGTGCCCTGGGGCCTGGCAAGGCCGGGGTTTCAGGCTGGGCCGGCTGTGACTACCAGACTCCTGGGAAGAGCCCCACCTGTTGAGCTGCCTGTAGCAACAGATGTTCTTTCTGTCTTTTGGAGAGTTTTGGAGCTTGAAAATCTGTTTAGAGTCCCTTTTTATGAGTTTTTAGCGTGTTTGTGTGGGAGCTGCGGTGCTTTGCTGCTTCTGTGCTGCCGTCTTGCCCTTTCGCCCCCTGAACTTTTTTTTAATAAGTCATTTTTCAGTTATGTCCAACTCTTCATGATCCTTAGTGGGATTTTCTTGGCAAAGGGTGGTTTTCCAGCTTTGCTACTTGCTCTCTGTGTTACCTTTGATAAATCAATTAACTTGTCTTGAATAGTTTCTGTATCTGTAAAGGAGTTGTTGTTCAGTTGTTCTGGTTTTGTCCAACTCTTTATGACCCCATTTGGGGGTTTCTTGGCAAAAGTAGTGGAGGGATTTGCCAATTCCTTCTCCAACATATTTTACAGATGAAGAAACTGAGGCAAACATAGTTAAATGATTTGCCCAGGGTCACATAGCTTGGGATTTGAACTCAGGAATTCCTGACTCCAGACCCAGTGCCACCTAGCTGCCCCCCCATTATCTCTCATGGATTTAGTTTTCATGTCTATGTAGATGACTCTACATTCTCTAGCTCTAGCTTTTTCCTGAGATACATCATCACTAGCTGCTTGCCTGACATCTCTAGCTGAATATGGTATCAGTATCTCAAACTCCACATGTCTCATTGCCTTCCTCCCTAAATCCCTGTATCTGCCAAGGGCACCACTGTGTCTCCATTTACCCATGATCACAACCTCAAAATCATCTTTGACATTTGACTCTTCCTTATCCCCCATAAACAATTGTAGCAACATAGATTTAACACTGAAAGGTACCTTGTAGATTATCTAGTTCAGCTGAATTGTGCTAAGAATGGTTTTTACAATTTTAAATACAATAAAACTATATCTAAAACCCACTCTTAGCTCAGGGACCTACAGAAGCAGGTTTCAGGTTGCTAGGTGACTAAAATTTGCTAATTGAATCTATCAGACACAGTTGAACAACAACTCTTTAAAGATAAGAAAACAAGTTAATTGACTTATCAAAGGTCACGCAGATAGCAAGTGGTAAAGCTGAAATTTGAACCCAGGACCTCTGATTTCCAACCCAATGCTTTTATTCCTGAATAACCCTGCCTCAGTTGTCAAGTCTTGGAGAATCTATCTCCACAACTTTTCTCACATTCTTCTCCATTTTTCCACTCACAAATCCACCTTCCTAGTTCAACCCCCTCTTTTTAACAATACTATTTGCCATATTCTCTTAATTGAACTTCCAGATTCTTTTCCACACTACAATTCATTGTATATTGTGATTCAGTTGTCTTTCAGTCATGTCTGACTCTTCGGCAAACACTAGAGTGGTTTGCCATTTCCTTCTCCAGCTCATTTTACAGGAGAGGAAACAGAGGCAAACAGGATTAAATGACTTTGAGCTTCATTGTCAGAAGCTAGGGAGGTGATAGTACCACCATAATTTGCTCTAGTCAGAACATATTTGAAATATTGTATTCAGTTCTGGATGCCACATTTTACATTCCACTTGATAAGCAGGGAAGTATCCAGAAGAGGGCCATGAGAATGATGAAGGACCTTGAGACCCTGCCATATGAGGATCAATTAAAGAAAATGAAGACATTTAATCAGAAAAAGAAAAAAATCTTAAGAAAGCTAAGACAGGGGTCTTCCGGTAGTCGAAGGACTGTCCTATCAAATAGAGATAAGCTTTATTCTATTCGACCCCACAGGGTATAAACAAGAGGAAGAAGTAAGAGTTACAAAGAGGCAGATTTGGACAGATTTCCCTAGAATAAGAAAAAACCTCCTAACAGTTGGAACTATCCAAAATTGGGGGGAAAGAGTGAGGATGTGTGTCAGCACACAGTCCTCATTCTATTGTGCATCATTGTTGGTCAGTTGTTCAGTCCTGACTCTTGGTGACCCCATGGAGAAGGACCATAGCACACAGGCCCTTCTATCTTCCACTGTCTGGAAGTTTGTCCATGTTCATGTTCATTGTTTGCATGACACTATCTATCCATCTCATCCTTTGCTGGTCCCTTTTCCTTTTGCCTTCAGTCTTTCCCAGCATCAAGGTCTTTTCCAATGAGTCCTGTCTTCTCATTATATAGACAATGTACTGATGCTAAAGCTTCGTTATTTATTATTGTGTGTTCTTGTGTTCATCCTCCATTCTCAAAGAGGACCATGACATCAGGGAGATGATGACATGACGTGCAATTGACTTGGATTTGAGTAAGGGAGGGATGTGCAAGTTCACAAGCCTTACTTTCTCCTCCAGAGCCATCTCGCTTCAGTAACTTTAACTTTCCAGTGAATAACCTAAATGAATTTCTTTAAATTTTGACTCATTTGATAACCTTGTTGTCCAAGGGACTCTTAAAAGTCTTCTCTAGTACCACAATTCCAAAGTACTGATTTTGTGGCATTCCACTTTCCTTATGGTCCAGCTCTCACAGTCATACATTGCTACTAGAAAAACCTTAACTTTGACTATACAGACCTTTGTCAGGAGGGTAGAGAAACTGAGGCTGCACAGCCCTCCCTCACTTAAATTCAATTCACTTGCAAATAATGACATTAACCATGACATCATGTCATGATCCTCCTTGAGAAAGAAGGAAAACAACAACCTGTGAGTAGTCCAAGTTGCCCCTACTGTGGACCCAAGTGATCATTTCTAGTTGGGAATGCAACTCTTTCCTCACTTCTTTCGTTCGTTCGTTCCTTCCTTCCTTCCTTCCTTCCTTCCTCCCTTCCATCCGTCCTTCTTTCCTTCCTCCTTCCTTCTCTCCCTCCCTCTCTCCTCCCTCCCTTTTTTCCTTCCTTTTTTCCTTTTTCCATTTCCTTCCCTTCCCTCCTTCCTCTCCCTCTGTCCACATAAGGTATCATACTCTTACCTGTGGGTGCTCTACACAAAGGAATATATTTTTTTATGGTTGAAACATAGCAAGATATCTTGAGGTTTACAGGCCATATTTCTTTCTTAAAGATCATGCCTTAAACCCAATTCACTCTCACTATCATTGATCAGCCAACAATAGGTCCCAGCTCTGATGGCTCAGAGTGAATATAAATAGTAATTATTTCTGTTTTGGTCAGAAATCCTGAGGGTCTTCCCCACCCAGAGTGATTTTTTTATTAGGTAAAAGGAACCATTTCTTGGCTCATTTCTTATCTAGCCTTGATCATTGAATGGGTGTTCCCTCAGTCAAAGTGAGAACTCAGAAAGACATTAGCTTAAAAAAGCCAGTCTCCAACTGCATCTGGTGACATTCCTAATCATCTTGATCTACATCTTACCACTGGACCCAGATTCCTCTGGAGGAGAAAGTGAGTCTGCTGACTATGCACAGAACTCCTTCACTTAAATCTAATTCTCTTTAAAGTCATAGCATTACTATCTTGACATCATGGTCCTCTTCAAGAAGGAAGGACAAACAACAGCAACAATCTTTGTCAGAAGGGTGATGTCTCTGCTTTTTAGTAAGCTGTTCAGATTTGCCATTGCTTTCCTTACAAAGATCAAATAAATGTCTTTTAATTTTATGGCTGCAGCTACCATCTGAAGTGATCTTGAGCCCAAGAATATAAAATCTGACATTTCTTCCATTTCATCTCCCTCTGTTTGAAAGGAACTGATGGGACCAGTTATCAAGATCTTAGGGCACATAGATGATAGATAGATAGTAGATAGATGGACAGAGAGAGAGAGAGAGAGAGAGAGAAGAGAGAGAGAGAGAGAGAGAGATAAAGACATAGATATATAGATTTGTGTGTGTGTGTGTGTGTATATATATATATAAAACACACATATGTTTAAGTGTTTACACTCTCTTCTTCCATCCTCAGTAAGGAGTTTCTTAATTTTTCTTCACTTTTTGCCATCAGAGTGATATTGTCCACGTATCTGAGATTGTTGATATTTCTCCTGGAAACATGAATTCCTTAATTCAAAAGTGTTAGTAGTGGGTTTTCCTCAGTGCCGTAGGAATCTTTCTTACTCCACATCGGTCAACTACTCCCTTACCAAAAGCTAGTAACCATTTTGAAGGGACCTGCAGTTGGCATTGATCTTAGCACTTTTCCAACATGGAAAAGTGGAGATCATTACTGACCAATGAAATAAGACCATCCCAAGCTACATTGCCTTCACTGGCATGGAACATTTATTTAGCAATGCCATAAAAAAATCAAGTTGCAATGAACCCTCACCAACACAATCTTTGATGTGAAATGTCTGATTGGTCCCAAATTTGATGATATAGTTGTATAGGAGATATGAAGTACTGACCTTTCATGGAAATGAATGACAGGCAGTCCTGAGGAATAGGTGGAGTACAAACGGGAAACCACAAGTTTCTGTCTAGAAGCTATATCTGCTATGGTCTTGACCAAGATGAAAGAAATTGCTGAAGTTCACTTTGAGAAAACCATTATAAATGCTGTCATCACAATACGGGCCTACCTCAGTGATTTCTAATTTCAGGTCACCAAAGATACTGGAACCATCTCTGGTCCCAATGTGCTCTGAATCATCAATAAGCCAACTGCTACTTTTATTGTTTATGACTCGGTCAAAAAGATTGTGGTTTGAGAAAAATATGTTGATACTTGACCTTGGAGGTGTCACTCAATATCTACATTGTCACCATAGAAGATGGCAACTTTGAAGTGAAGTCCATAGCTTAGGACACCCACTTGGATGTAGAGGACTTTGATAACTGCATGGTCAACTATTTTGTTGCTGAAATCAAGTGAAAGCATAAAAAGCACATCACTGAGAACAAAGCTATCCAATGAGCGTGCACCACTTATGGGGTATAACCAGTACCTTTTCTTCCCTGTCCAATATTGAGGTTGACATTCTCTATGAATGGATCAACTTCTTTTCCTCTCTCAGCCATGCCTGCTTTGGAGAGCTAAATGTTGACCTTTTCCATGGCACTCTATGGAAAAGCCTCTAAGGGATGCCCAACTAGATAATGCAGAGATTCATGATATCATCTCAGTGGGTGGTTTCATTTGTTATCCTCAAATTCCAGAAACTTCACAAAAGTTCTAGAGTAGCAAGGATCTCCACCGGAGTATCAGTCTTGATGAGGCTGTTATCTATGGCACAACTGTCCAGGTTGCCATCTTGTCCAGAAATAAATCTGAGAATATTCAGGAGTTGCTGCTTTTGGATGTCACTTCACTTTCTCCTGGTATTGACACTGCTGGTGGAATTATCCAATCTAATCAACATTTATTAAGGATCCACAATGTGCCAGGCACTGTGCTAAGAAGTGGGGATACAATTAATAAAAAGAAAGACAGTCCCTCAAGGAGTTTACAATCTAATAACAGAAGACAAAATACAAAAGAAGGTAGGAAATCAGGACAAAGGGCAAAGGGATATACCAAGGGGCATGTTTTCCATGAAGTTGAAACCAAGGAGAGCAATGTATGCAGATGGAACAATAAAGGAAGGCATTGGGAGAGATTTGACATTTTACTTCCAGTCCTCCAATCAGAGGATAGAGGAGGCTGAGGGAGATCGTGTCAATCAAGGCTTGAGGTAGCAATGTGGTGATGAGATTAAGTGATAAACTTATGCTGGGAAGGGCATCTTGTTCTAAGGCAGTGGTTCTCAACCTGTGGGTAGTGACTCCTTTGGGGGTTGAATGACCCTTTCACAGGGGTCGCCTAAAACCATTGGAAAACACATATTTCCAATGGTCTTAGGAACCAAGACACTGCTCCTCTGTCTCCAAGTGGGTCTGCCCACATGCAGATATGCCCACATATGAGTATTAAAGGGTTGTGGCATTACGAAGGTTGAGAACCACTGTTTTAGGGAGTTGAAGTCAGGCAGAACAGAGAATGCAACATGAAGTAAGTTATAATGGTTCCAATTAAATGCAATACAACCAACCCTACCAAAAAGACACGGACCTTTACCACCTACTAAGACAGCTAGATGCATAGGCTTATTCAAGTCCACAAAGGTGAGAGAAAAATGATAAATGCAAGTTTGAGTTCCTCAGATTGAATTTAACATTTGACATTGATGAAAATGACACTCTCAATGTGTCTGCTGTGAAAAAAGGAGAATAAGATCACCATGACTTATAACAAAGGTCATCTGAACAGAAGACATTTGTTGTGTGGTCTAGGAGCAATACAAAGCTGACAATGAAAAGCAGAGACAAGATGTGTACTAAGAACTTGCTGAAATCCTATTCTTTCAACATGAAGGCTACAGTAGAGGATGAGAAACTCTGAGGCAAAATTGGTGATAAAGACTAATAGAACATTTTTGACAAATGTAAAAAAAAATAATAATCAAGTGGTTATATAAGAATGAAATTGCTAAGAAGGAAGAATTTGTGCATCAGCAGAAAGAATTGGAAATGATCTGCAGCTCCTTTATTATTATTAAATACCGGCATGCAAGGGGCAAACCAGTGGGTTTCCAGGTTGTGAAGCAGACCCTTCCAAAGGTCCTTCTTATGGACCCACCATTGAAGAGGTCAATTAAAAATACCATAAGAAAGAGCATTCCACAGAGTTTTCCAAAACTTGAAGGACTCAAATTTGTAGCTAAGGCAGTAACATTTAAGCTACTTTGTAAATCTGGGCATTCTAAATATTTGAGTGTGTACAGAGGGAGAAAAGAGAACAGCATTGAATTTGATCAGAACTGTAAGCAAGTGGAAAGATACTTCTTATATTGGAGAATAAAATCTATTTAAAATAGGCACCATGAAAAAAAATGTCAGTAGTTTACCCCTCTCTGAAGGTCTTCAAGCAGAAGCTGAATGAGAACTTGGTCAGGGATGTTGTAGACCAGTGGTTCTCAGCCTTCCTAATGCTACAACCCTTTAATATTAGTATGTGGGCATATCTGCATGTGGGCAGACCAGCCTGGAGTGGAGATGGATAGAGGAACCATGTCTCAGTTCCTAAGACCATCAGAAATATATGCTTTCCGATGGTCTTAGACAACCCCTGGGACCCCTGTGAAAGGGTCATTTGACCCCCAAAGAGGTCACGACCTACAGGTTGAAAACCACACTTGTAGACCAAATCTTTGTGATCTGGGTTGAATAAAATGGCCTCTGAGGTCCCTTCTAATTCTGTGAGTCTGTGGTTTTGTGATTGGAAACTAAACTGCATGATAACGGGTTGAAGGATTTCTGGATGTTTTGCCAAAATTAAGAAGAGATTTAGGAATGACATGATAACTGTATTCAACTATTTGAAGGTCTGAATGTAGACAACAGACTCGATTTTGTACATAGCTCCAGAGAATTAAGGCTAAAGTTACAAAAGAGCAGATTTAAACTTGACAGAGGGAAAGACTTCCTAACAATTCAAGCTGTCCAAAAATGAAATGAATTAATTTGGGAGATAAAGAGTTGTCATTCCCTGGAGATCTTAAAGGCTGAATGATCACTTACTAGAAATGCTGCAGAAGGAATTCCTTCTCAGGTACAGATTTAGACTAGATGACTCCTAAGGTCCTTTCCAAGTATGACATTTTGAGATCTTTCTAGTGCTGTGAAGCAGCTTTATCAAATTTCCCTAACCTATTAAAATAGGAGAATTAGATAAGTGTTGGAAATACTCAATGAAAAATCAAATTACCCAATTTCAGGATTTTTGTCCTAGCCAAGGCCACTACATTTTTCAAAAATAATAAAAATTTGAGAACTTTTTAAATTCCACAATAACCATTTGGTATTTTTAACTGACAAATCAAATTATAATAAAATTTTAATATGAAGTAACTGGTCAATCTTGTCTCTTGATTCCAAGATAACTAAAAGTCAGTGTTTTTACAGTAACTAGGTTGATCTTTGAATTATTTTAAACCTCAAGTATAAAATAAAATACAACAAAGGCAAAAAGGTCCCTGTTTGGGATTAGTCTAAAAGAACCAGTCCTACTATAACACCTGCTTTGAAAACTCCAGTCTTTCCAAGAAAATTGCTGTATTAGGGAACCATTTGAACACAGCTCAAATTTTGAGTTTGCTGATATGCTCAAGAAACAGTGAGAAGGCCAAAAATTTTACCACTTCACAATTACAAGCTACAACATTTCCTATGCCCATTTCTAAAGTATCAGTTATTTCTCATTGTAAAGTGCCATATTTATCTGGGCATTCTAAATATTTAAATGTGTACAGAGAGAGAAAAGAGAACAGCATTGAATTTGATCAGTACTGTAAACAAGTGGAAATACAATTCTTTTCTATCTTGTAGGCTAATAGTTGCTTTGGCCACAGTCAGGCTGGTTCTCACCACCGCCACCACCTTCTTCCATGACAACCAATCCTCAAGACTTGGATTTGCGGCTGATCTAACTTTCTCACTTTGTCACCTCATGCCCCTCTTTCCTTCTCTATAAGAACCAGAATAAAGTTTATTGTAGTATGTATTGGTTATCTTTTTACCCAATTAACATGTATAAAACTGGGTTCCTCTTTTTAATTAAGTTCCTAATTTTTTTTCATATCATTGACAAAGTTTTTTGAGTGTTGTGGTCCATTTTTCCCATAAGCCTTGTGGTTTTTATTGCACAATTTTGCATAGCATGATGCTCTTTGCAAGCACATTTGTTATAGCAGAACTGACTATATCTATATTATTTTTGTTTGAAGGGAGAAAGTAAGGCAATTGGGATTAAGTGACTTGCCTAAGATTACACAGCTAGTAAGTGTGTCAAGTGTCTGAGGCTGGATTTGAACTCAGGTCTTCCTAACTCTAGGGCCAGTGCATTGCACCACCTAGATCCCTCTATGATTATGTTCTTGACTTCAACCATCACCAGTTCTTGTTAAATGAAAATGAACCACAAATCTTTATATCAAAACTGAATTTCAGAGCTCATATTTGAAGTTAGTCCTATGCATAGACAGTGAAGGTAACCATGATATGAAAAACTCATTGGTCCAACCTTTTTGCAACTAAGCGTTGTCTTCAGAAAGTCCTCTTAAGCATTCAAATGTGCTGCCTAGAACACTATTATATTATCCCCTTTATGACATGTTAATATACAATTACTTTTCTGATTGTTAAATTAGGACTAGGATAAAAGACAGCAGCATTTGGATCTGGAGAAGAAACAGAAATTCTCTTCTCCATGGAGTATGAGGACATTACTGAGAAGAACAGCATCAGTCAGAGTACTCCAGTGGGGGAATCCCAAGATGGGTACATATCAGAAGGACATTGAGCAAGTTAAAAGTAGACTAGACAATAATCACCATATTTCCAAATTAAAAGGAACATCACAGGCCACTCAGTCCAATCCTTAACTGACTAACAATGCTTCTGGTAGCATTCTTTGTAAGTAGTCTACCAGTGTTTATTTGAAGAACTCCAGTGAGCTGGAATCCACTACTTCCCAAAGCAGTATATTCTACATTTTTGGATGACTAGAGTAGTTAAGAAACTTTTTCTAGCATTGAGTCTAAATCTACATTTCTAATTTCTATCTATTGATCCTCCTTCTGTCCCAAGTCAAACAAGTCTCATCTCTTTCCCATGACAGTCAGCTATCATAGGACAGGGACCAGGACAAGACTTGTGATTTCATTGACATAGAGAATTCCCAAATAAGGAAACTCCCTCTTGCCATGCAGGTCAGAACCTCCTCTGAAAATTATGAAGAGTTGCCTGATTACTGAGAGGTTAAGTAACTTCCAAAGGGTCACACAGTCAGTATGTTGTTGGAGTTGAGACTTGAACCCAGATCCTCCTGGCTCTGAGGTCAACTCTCTGTTATGTTGCAGCTCAGATAATATTTCCTTTTAAATCTTTTCTTTTCTAGGCTAAATATTCTCAGTTCCCTTCTCCTGATTCTCATGTATAATGGCCTCTAGCTTCTTCATCTTAGTTCTCCTCAGGGTTTGTCCAATCCTTGTCAATGTCATTCCTAATATTTAGTAGCTAGAACTGAATGTGGTACTTCAAAATGGCATTTTACCTTGGGCAACAGAACATCATTTTCTATATTCTGGACCCAATTCTTCTTTTAATACAACCAAAGATCTCATTTATTATTTGTGGACAGATATGGAACCTACTGTCACTAACTCCATGCCACCCAGATCTTTTGTAAAGAAACCGTTGTCAAGTCAGCTTCCCTTACCCTAACCCCTCCCTGCCCCCAAACAATTCTTACAGGACAGATAAAGGTAGAGGGGTACATATATTTTTCCCACTTAAGTGATGATGTAAGCAGATCCTGACTACATATTTGTCTACAAACATTTTTTTGGCTTGTTATTGCTTTACAAACCCATTCTCTTACTTTCCTTTCTTCTTGGTAATTATTTTAAATTGAAAATTAGAACTCCCTATAAATAAGAGCTCAAGCAATCACGGAAACTGTATTAAATAAAGAACAGATAACCAATTTACAGCTATTCCTCAGATAGTAATTAGTTGCAACCATTTGTGGTAATGTAAAATGCATTACTTTTCAACAGTACCAAAATTAATTGTATTCTGAATTTGTTCTATCTCATGTTGTCAATTAACTTTCTTTTCTACAAATTTTGCTCTGCTAAAGACATTTTAATGCTGTTAGAAAAGAACAGGATGAGAACACCATTATTCCTACATTAATAATAATATTTTTTAATTACTTGGATCCTTTCCTTGAGGAGGAAGCTGATTGTTCTGAAATTACAAGTGGTTATAATAATTCCCTTCCCCCATTTACTCCAGGGGGCTTCACAAGTCAATAATAGAATTGTGTTTCTCCTGAATTTTGTAATACAAATGTTTCCCCAAGGATGATGTAAGTGATTAATTACAGTGATAACCAAAGAATTTTTCTAGTCAATTGAAGTTGGGCTTGGGCTGAAAAGCTTGGAATGATGGGATTGATCTATTTTTTAAAAACATTTGACATTGCTAGGTAAGGTAAATGAGAAAATGATTCTTTTCTCTTGTCATCATGAGGAGATGCGTT
>CM053600.1:9493598-9520026 GCA_028646575.1 Pseudocheirus occidentalis
ATAAAAGGGAACAGATTGTGGGAGGGGCCTTACAGTGGGATCAATGTTCTGGGCTGGGGGGTAGGGGCTAAAAGGGGAGAAAATTTGTAACTCAAGACCTTGTGGAAATGAATGATGTAACCAAGAAAATAAACTAAAATTAAAAAAAAAGAAGAAAAAAAAGTCAGCAATTCTTTTTCTCTGGAGTTTTCCAAGCCAAGAGGGGATGACTCCTCATGGGCTGATGTCCAGATATAGGTTTGAACTATATGACCCTTGAAGCCCCTTCCAGCTCTGAAGTTTTGTGATTCCTAAAGGACACTTCCATGCTAGGGCAGAGTGATAAAGCCCACACAGATGCTTTTTTAAAGCATCCCTAGCATTTCAAAGGCCAGCAGAAGACGCTAAGAGTAAGTGTGGGAGACCTGGAAGGGACCTAGAGGCTCTGCAATCCTAATTCTTCCTGCGTCAGGTTCCCCAGGATCCTGTACAACTGTATCAATAATACATTATAACAAAACCCCACAGCAATGCCATGAAACCTCATTGGAACATGATTTGGCCAATTGCCTGAGTCATTGATTAGACTGATCCATAACTGACTGAGCCCCTATAGTCCAGTGAACCCCAGTGGCATTAATTTTCAGAGAATCCGTCTGCTTCCCTTTTAAATGGAACATGTGCCATGTCATGTTTCACTAAATGTTGACTGACTGGTGTATACTCCACTAAGAAAGGGGTTGAGTTTTGAGGGGATTTTTTTGGTTTTTTGGAGGGCGTAAGGCAGGGCAATCAGGGTTAAATGACTTGTCCAAGGTCACATGGCTAGGCTAGTGTCTGAGGTCGGATTTGAACTCAGGTCCTCCTGACTCAAGGGCTGGTGCTCTCTATTCACTGCTTCACCTCACTGCCCCAAAAAAGGTTTTTAAAGGCCCACATTCATTGCCATTGTTATTTCGCTGGCATTAAACTAGTGATCAAGTATACTCTTAAGAATCTGTTTCTTCCTTTGGCCAAAGTAGCTTTTATTCTTGTAGTTCAATCATTTTTCAGTCATATCTTACTCTTTGTGACCCTATTTGAGGTCTTCTTACCAAAGATACTGGAGTAGTTGGCATTTCCTTCTTCAGCTCATTTTACAGATGGGGACACTGAGGCAAACAGGATTAAGTGACTTGCCCAGAGATACATAGCTACTACATGTTTGAGGCCAGATTTTGATTTTATTTACATTTTTAGTTTTACAGTGATTTATTTCAGTCCTCCCATTAGCATTGTTTCTCCTGTTCTTAAAAGGTAGTCAACTGTCTTTTTATTCTCAGGGTTCATTAGTATAGTACCCAGTACCTAGTAAGGATTATATTTATTAATGCCTGTTGACTGGCTAAGTTGTAACTCTCTAGTTGTCCGAAGCATGTTCATTTTTTAAATTGTATCATCATCATCATTCTATAATTCATCTGTTTTTAAATCTTAACCTCGATCAGTTGATGAATTTAGTTATTGCCACATAACTCGCACGATTCAATTTCTAGACTCCATTTGGTGTTTTTTGACTTTTCAAAGAATATATGGAGCCTCTTCCCATTTTAACATCTATCATAAGGCTCACGAATGAAAGACCAGCTGAGCGAGCCTGTGAAAACTCATCTGTGTAATACCATTGACAATCCTGGTGTTCCTGAAAAGCTGTCAGAGATCTGGAGAGCTGCTGGGAGGTAATTGAATTTGCTAATCATCTCCATTTTATCTAATGGGAGTAGTTATAATACTGTGTAAGGGAATCAATCTGCAATAATACCTAAAAAGGAAAGGGAATGAGTCTTTCTCTAATAAGTTATAGGCTCAATTGTATTGGTGAGAAGAAAAATTTAAGAATAATATCCTTTCTCTATTTGTGACATCTTAGCTACAGCTAGTAGGGCCATGGGGGGAAGGGAATAAGCATTTATAGAACGCCTCCTATGTACTTGGCGTTGTGTTAAGCACATCTCATATGATCCTCATAACAGCTCTGCTGTATAGGTGCTGTTGTTACACTCATTTACAATTGAGGAGACTGAGTCAGACAGAGGCTAAGTGACTTGTCCAGGGTCACACAGCTAGTAAGTATTTGAGATTAGATTTGAACTCAGGTTTTCCTGACTCTAGCCCCCAGCTGTTTGTCCACTGTGCCACCTTGCTGCCTCCTTATGCTTTCGGGATCCTAGGTTTAGAGACGGAAATTACCTTATAGAAGATGTAGTCTAATCCCCTTTGTTCTGTATACAGGGAGACTCAGACCCAGATATGTACAACAACTTGCCCAAAGCAAGGCCAGAATTAAAAATTATACATTTTTAGAGGTAGCAGGATTTGGTGATCAAATTAAATCTTTATTAATCCTAGAATACCTTCTAGAATTTTTCTTTATAGTTTTAAAATAGTAAACTCTGATATAAATGTCTTATGTTATTGTTTGCCTTTCTCCTAATAGCAGAGTGGGAAGATGGGGGTGGAGGGGCAGGAGTGGGAAGAGGTGTGGTGCTGGTTATTTGGTTATTTAAGGTTTCTAGTTCATTGAGATTTTATGTGTTCTGTCCTTTTTCATTTCACATTCATTTCAGAGCTCCAAAATGGTTTTAAAGGGGTGCAGGATGTACATGTTTAAGAAGCATGCTGAATAAATGTGCACGGCAGTGCCTTAGAGAAATCTAGCTATTTTTAGAATCAGCATTACTCTGGGCCACTAGAAAAATGCAGTGTGTATGTGTATATATGTGTGTCTGTGTGTTTATATAATTATATAAATATATATTAAATTTATTAATATGAATTCATATTAAATATAACTTATATAGAGATATGTAAAACCCATTATAGCATATGTGTCCAAGAGCAAGGATGATTGTGATTTAATTGAAAGATCATGAAATTTAGTCAGGAAACTTGGGTCTAAGCCCTCCCTCCTTGTGTCCCCTTTTCCATGTGTGAATTTGGACAAGTCAGTTAATTTCCCTGAATCTCAGGATTCTCATCTTTAAAATGTGGGAGATGGACTGAGGTTCCTTTCGTTTTGAAATCTAAAATCCTCTGACTTCCATTTTAAATTTTCCACGTAACAGTGAAAGATGCTCTACCCTCCTGTTTATGCAAGAAAGACAGTAAGGTTTAACCCACCCTAGAGCTGAGACCACATTGAACAAGATGTCTATAGACCAAGCTTCTCCAGGCACCTTCCTCACTGCCATCTCTTACCAGCTAGCCACATGACTTCCCATCAAATCATTTAACAAATCTGAGGCTCCCTTTTGACATCTTTGAAACAGAAGTAACAATGCCCGAAAGCAGAATTAGTCCTAAACACCAAGATTCTGATTCTGGATTTTATGAATCTTTGTTATACAAAGTCTCCCACCTGCTACCACAGCTTTTTTTTTTTTTTAATGCCAGGGATGCATTTTATAATGAGATATTTAGTGTTTGTAAGTGGTGACCTGAAAAAGTCAGTGTGTTGCCTAAATTGTCTAAGAAATATAAGGGCTAAGACCACTGGGCTCATTAAAACTCAAAGAATACAGTTTTTCTTTGCCATTGTTTTAAATACACGATTTATTAGTAGTTTAATTATTGTTATTATTCATTTTTATTTCAACTTCATTGATGTTAATTAATATTATTGGATTCATTGATAATTTAATTATGAAGAGAATCTTTACATTGCTCCTGGGTATGCATAGATAGTCCAAGTGTTCCAGCATGCTCTGGGGTGAGCTTTACCACATAGACCCTTCCCCTAAAACCCTTGCCAGATTGGAGAATTCCTGGGTGTTTTATCCCACCCAAACTTTGCATATTTTCACATCAACTCTTTTTAAAAAACCTATTCTTAATAAAATATTTTTTTAAAGCTATTCTTAGGAAGAGAACTATTGTGAAAGCAGAATCCCTGAATTTACCTTGTGGCTTTCTGGTGGAAGCTTTGCCACCACACCCTCCAGAAGTGCTCAGGGAATGTTTCTTACGTGCTCCATGCATCAGGCCGCCCCTTCACAACCAGACCCATGCTAGAACATAGAGAGAACTTTCCTTCTCAGGCCTGAGCCCTCCCTCAAATTACTTGATAGAACTCACCAGGCTTAGAAAAATGACTTTTAAAATTCAAGATACATAGATAACAAAATTACAGTTCCTTCTTTCCACCCACACACTGCCAAAATTAGATCTGCCACAGGAGAAAGGGGTGAAAAAAAAGTACATTTTTCAAAATACTTAGAAATTTCACTAAGCAACCCCTTCCACCTTTCAGATTAAAAATAGGACCAAAGCTTAGGGCATTTTAGAATTCCCGACTTAAGAGCTGTGTAATACAGCAATTTAATAAGCATTGAAGTATCTTCTTAAGTGTTCAAGGTGCTCTGATTGTGTCTGGGGCTACAAAGATAGATATGACACAGATTGAATTCAGTATAATAGAGGAGAAAGATTTCTTTGTCTTGCAGCTGAGACACCCTCTTGACTGGACCTTCAGAAAACTGCCCAGAAGAAGCTAAGACACTCAGATTTGTCGCTCTTGTCTTGCACCCTAGGGTCATGATGTCTTGATTGGTCAGAGTCTGATATACTTCCCTGCCCCCAAACAAGCCATGCCTCAGCCAGCTAGCTTTCTGTCTATCCCACCTTGTCATATCCCTACCCCTACAACCTCATTTCCCTTTCTTATTTGGGAAGGGTGATCAAAACAGCTCTGCCAGTGGAAAAGGGCATATCAACGAATTGCCTGTCTTTTTCTTTCTGATTTTCCAAACCAAAACACCCATTCCTGACAACATGCTTCCCTCTGTGTTTCTTCTCCTAGTAGAATATAAGCTTCTTAGGGGCAGGGACTATTCCCTTATGTTTATAATCCCAGAATTTATTATAATGGCAGGTACAGAGTAAAGACTTAGTTACTGCTTGATCATTCATTCACAAACTCAAATAAAAGTGAGATAAAAGAAGATTTAAGTGTGCTGTAAGAAATTTCAGGAGGGAATGACCACTTGCACTTAGAACAGGTAGATATGAAGTTAGAAAGGCTCATACCAATGAAAAACTATGCAAAGACAGCTTATTTTATTTCTTTAATTAGACTGATCAATATGAAACTTTTGGTTTTTTGTCTTTTTGGAGGAGGGAAGGCAGGACAATTGGAGTTAAGTGACTTGCCCAAGGTCACAGGGCTAGTAAGTGTTAAGTGCCTGAGGCTATATTTGAACTCAGGTCCTCCCGTCTCCAGGGCCTGGGTCCTATTCACTCAGCCACCTAGCTGCCCCCTAATATGAAACTTCTAAGAGAAGAAACACTAGTCACAAGAAGTTGAATTATAGCACAAGATTTATATAGCTATGCAATGTTTACTGTAAACCCCCCCCCCCTTCTCAAGTTAGCAAGTATTTGGCAATTATGTATTTTTGGTGGACATTTTTAATTTTAGAAAAGTTCCTATAAGAGACAAGACTAAGAACAAAACACTTTGATTTAGTTTCTAACATTTGGGGGTATTGAACCCCCACCCCCTACTAAAATCATATATACCAGTGAGTCTTCTTGGCATGGAGGTGACCTTGAGTTTTCACAGTCTGTATTCATTGTAATGCTAGCTCTGGAGGTTTCAACACAATTGAAGCACTTCTACTAGGGGCCCCGTGATGGATTTTTATCCCAAAACCAACCTAACTAAATTCAGAAAAGCTTTTTGGGAGGGGCCTGCCCATGGTCCACTAGGTGGCACAATGGATACAGTGCCAGTCCTGGAGTCAGGAGGATCTGATTTGGAATTAGCCTCAGACTCCTACTTGCTATGTTACCCTACACAAGTCACTTAACCCTGACTACCTCCAAAAACAAAAAGACAGGGACCTGTCCAATACGAGATGAATTTATTTGTCCATGAGAACTCATAAAAGCATGACTTTTGAAGAATGAAAGTGTTGAAAGTAAGCACAAGTCAAGGTAGTAACCACAAAATCATAGAAAGCTGTGTAGTGCCAACACAATATTCACAGCACTGAAAGTGCTTGTAAATATGCTGGCATTTGTCTCAGTCACAAAATATAACAAACTCTACATACAGAAGACAGAAACGAAACATTTATTCAGACGCCAGAAAACTGAATCCCTAAACCAGAAAGCCTCATCCATCGTAGTAGCAAAGAAGTTAATACATCATAACCCCACAGAGATCCACATCATCTTTAGACTTCCCACAAACCCTCACGAGACTAGCTATCTCCCTGGAGTTATTCTCTCTTCCCTCCAGTTCTAAGTGTTCTGACTCCCAGTTTCCTGTGGGCTCTGTTCCACCCTTCAGCAAACTTCTCCCACCACAGCTTCCATGTGATAACAGCATATTAGGGGGCAGGGAAGATCTTCAAATTCCCATTACCATTATAGGCTATACAAAAGATACTTAATTTAACATGTACCCCCAAATCACCTAATTCAATCCTGCTATAAAGCAGAAAACTCCTTTGCAGTGTTTCCCGTCCAACTTCCACTTGAAAACTTCAAGGCATAAGGAGCTACCCAGTGCAGCCCATTTCACTTTTTGAACACTCCTAATTGTTGGAAGCTTTTCCTTACATTGGGCTGAAATTCCCTTCTTTGAAAACTTCCTTCTCTTGTTCCTAATGCTTCCTTCTAGAACAAAGCAAAATAATTTTAATATTTGCCCTTCTCGTGACTTCAGGTACATAGAATCAGTGCATATGTCCCTCCTGAGGCTTCTCCAGACCCTTTATCTCCTCAGAAAAAATCAAGAACCCAGATGCTTCCATTGATTTTTGCATGACTTGGTTTCAATTTCCTTTGTCATCATAGTCCCCTTTTCTGGATGCTTTCCAGTTTGTTAATGTCTATCTCAAAACATTACGCAGAGAACATAATTCTCTAGCATCATTACACGCACATGGTATTCCAGATGTGCCCGGGCATATACTGATGTCTCAGAACAGTTTTTAAAGTAAACTTTGGTTGTTAAGTTTAAAAAATTAAATTCAGCTAAGTTTTAGTTTCTGTGGTATGATGGATAAAATTCTGTTTTTTTTATATTGAGTTACTCGATAAATGTTTATCTTAAAAAAGGAAAATTCTCTTAGCATCCTACCGTAACTTACATGCCTGTGTGTTCCAAATGTGATCTGACTGGGACAGAAAACAGCCAGACTAGCCCTTCCCTTGTTCTATCTCCTTCTGGTCACTGTGCTTCTTTTAATATAGTTTAAAAGCTTTTGGGGGTTTTATGTCATACTGTTGACCCTGAAATTCATTAAAGCATGCCCACTTCATAATCAATGGCTTCCAGCCATATCTTTCTCTTCCCATACTTGGGCAATTAATTTTTTAGATCCAAAGATAAGGATTTTCACGTTTGTTCTTATTTTTTGGTACTCATTAGAAGTGGCTTATTCTAACTTGTCAAAATGTTTGGGAATGCAGTTCTGCCACCCCTGTTACTTATCTCTCCCAGTTTTCTGTCACCTACAGTTCTGGTAAGAATGTCATCTAGGCTTTTATCCAAGTCATTGGTAAAAAGAATATTGGGGCCAACAATGGTTCCCTGAAGCATTTTGCTTGAAACCTCACTCTAAGTGGATATGGATCCATGAGTCACCACTTTGGGTCTGGTCATTTAGCCAGTTTTATATCTACTTAATCTCTCCATGTTATCCACAAAGATTTAGTGAGAGACTTTGTCAAATGGCTCCCTGAAATCCACGTATATGAATAGAACACCAACCCTGCAGTCAGGAGGACCTGAGTTCAAATCTGGCCCCAGACGCTTAACACTTACGAGCTGTGTGACCTTGCACAAGTTACTTAAACAACCAAAAATCCATGTATAACAAGTCTGCCACATTCTTCTGATCTGCTAATCTAGTATTTTTCTCAGACATCAAATTATTAGTCTTGTGTAAATAATTTTTGTAGGACTCGTATCATCTTTCCCATAGTTGTCACATTTCCCTTTCTGAGTGATCATAAACTACCTGTTACTAAAATGTTAGAGTTTATTTTTTAAGGAACTGAAATTGAACCAGTAGGACTCTCACTTAAATCATCTACCTTCTCCTTTTTGTCAACCTGAATATTTTATAATAGTTAACATTTATATGCAACTTGGTGATTTTCAAAGCTCTTTACATATATCACCTCTTTTGATCTTCAGAACCAGCCTGTGAGATAGGTATTATTATTATTAGGTATAATAATGTAATATAATACATAATATATAATAACATAATAAATAATAATATTATAATAGGTATCATTATTATTCCCAATTTGCAAATGGGGTAACCAAAGCTTACAGAAGTTAGGTGAATTATCAAAAGTCACTTAGCTAGTGTCTGGGGTAGAATTTGAACTCAGCTCTTCCTGACTGTGCATCTGGTGTTTTGTCCACTTTACCTCCTCTCTTCCCTATTTATCCATCTCTAGTGTGATGTTATTTCTCTTCTAAATAATATTTCAGAAATTAATGATGTTGTATCAGTAATACCATTTGCCATTTCTCTCTGTGCCCTGGTCTAAAGGCTTGAACTCATTGAAGGCAGCTATGGGTTGTTATCTTGCCATTCCCTCACTTATCCTGGGTCACAATGTTATGTTTGTCATGTTTTTATACCTCCCAGTCTAAACATCTCTCTTCCTTTGGAGGGAATGGAAATAAAATACTGAGCAATTTTGATTTCTGAAATAAAATAATTTCTAAAATAAAATAAATTTCTGAAATAAAATAATTTCTAAAATAAAATAGATTTCTGAAATAAAATAATTTCTGAAATAAAATAGATTTCTGAAATAAATAATTTCTAAAATAAAATGAATTCCTTAAATAAAATAATGATACAATTCTGTATCGTTTTCTCTGCATTGAACATTGATTGTTCCTTGGTCCTAACTCTTCTTGCCCCACAATGAATCTTTAAAAGTGGGGGGGGGGGGGTTAGGGCATAAGAAAATAAGCCCATTTTCCTGTCCTTAGCATTCATCAAAACAGCAGCTCATTCAGTACTATATCATTTCGTATATTATTCAGCAAGGTCACGTTACTCTTTTGTATTCAGCCCCAGCTCTTTGCTTTTGCTTTCATCTTTTGTTTATACTAGCGGATGTTTCCTGGGTCACTTTGGTCTTTTTGGACAGCTCCTCCTTTCTTCCTTCATCTCAATTATCTGGGAATATATGGCCAGATTTTCATTTTGAAAGCACTTCAATCTTCCTGAACTGACTTTCTCAGCAGACAGTTAGACCATGGGATCTCACCTATCTCTTCTCTGAATTCTTTGATATATGGGCTACCATGTCCTCATTTTGGTTATACTTTCATGTTTACTAGACTAGAGTGTTAATTTGATGGTCTCAGCCTTTCTTCCTTTATCTGTGACAAAACAGGTTATTGTGGTCACTTTGCTGCACTGAGGTTCCCATCATTTCAAAGCCATTTCCTCCTAATTAATCAGAATTAAGTACAAAATAGAAGTTTGCTCCTTTGCTTTCTTTGATTGTTTAGGAAAGAAATTATCGACACAATTTAAAAATTTACCGCTTCTGCTCATAGCAGAGAGAGTATCCCAGTAGAGAGCAGGATAGGAGAATGTTGAAGTCTCCCATCATAATTATATTATGCCTTTGTACTAGCTCAGCAACTTGATTTGAAAAATATTCTCCATTTGTACAAGTGGTGAGTGTAGCATAATGCCAACTCTGTATTAATTCTCATTCAATGTTGTCAATCATGTTTCCTGCCCCTCATTCATAGATTTCCTCATATAAACCTATCATTTTGATATGCAGTAAAACACCCTGTTTGTCTAATCTTTGACTTTTAATAAAGTACATCCTTCCATTGTCATATTATACTTAGGGAGCATATTCCATCAAGGCCATGCAGTATAGGCAGTAGAGCTCTAGATCCAAAGTCAGGAAAGACCTGAGTTTGAATCCTGCTGCAGACGCTCATTGTGTGTCCCTAAAGAAGTTACATAACCCTTTGTGCCTTAAGCTCCTTACCTGTAAAATGAGAATAAGAACAGTACTTATCTGAGAAAGCAAATGGAAAGCACTCTGCTTACTTTTTAAGTGCTGTAAATACTACCCGTTAGTCTTAGACAAATGAAGAAATCACACCTGTAGCATTCACCTTCCAAGACTGTTTTAAGTATCAATTGCAAAATAAATGTAGTTCTGCCCATCTTAAAGCTCAATATGATATTTATTACATATATAATGTATTATAATTCCATTATATCATATATAATGGCATATACCATAATAATATTTATAAAAATATATTTTAAAATAATATAACAAAAATTATGTAGTATAATTAAAATACTATTTCATTGCTATTATTATATAATATATATAGCATGATATGTATGTGTACATATAATATGTGTGTGTATATATGTAATCTAATATGCAAGTTATTATTCATGGACCCAGTACAGCCTCTGATACTTATTAGAGATGATCAAGTTATTTCAACTGTCTGAGCTTGTAAAATGAGAGCCATGATACATTATTCACCTGACATTATTCTTGAAAAGAAAATATTGTATAAACGTTAAAACACGACATAAATGTAAAATCTTATTGTTGTTGTGACCTACAAGGCTGGATCTCACTCTATTACTGAATTGAAGTGACTGATTATTGAAATATTTTCTTGATTGAAGTATGTTGGTGTGCAGTGGGGCAGTGTAGGAGAGTAGATAGCTAGCTCAGTCTGTTTGTGGTCAGACTTCTGAGAGCTGGACAGGTGATTAGAGATCATTTAATCAGTTCCTTCCCTTTGCCGTGGGGCAGCTTGGTGATGCAATGGAAAGATCCCCTAGTGTCAGGAAGACCAGAACTGAAATCTGGCCTCAGACACTTATCTGTGTGACCGTGGACAAGTCACTTTATCCTGTTTGCTTCAGTTTCCTCATCTATAAAAATGACCTAGAGAAGGAAATGGCTTATGTCATTTCTTTCTCCAGTAGATTAAGGCAAACAGAGGTTAAGAGACTTGCCCAGGATCACACAAGTAGTACATTTCTGAGGTCAGATTTGAGCTCAGGTCTTCTGACTCCAGGCCCAGTGTTTTATCCACTGAGTTGCCTAGCTACCTCCTCCACTTATTAGATATGAAAACTTGGGTAAGATGTTTAATATTCCTGAACCTCAGTTTCTTCAACTGTATAACAAGAGTGTGGGATTATATGAATTCTTGAATCCATCTTTGAATCTGTGATCCTTTGGTAAGGTGGTTTGTCCAAGGTGGCACGGCAAGTTACGTCAGGGAGAAGGACTGGAAAAGCAGGTCTTTTGCCACTACCGTCTGTTGAATACATTATTATAGTCAGAGGCCAAGGCAACAATTTCATTTTCTTAGGTTTTTTTTTATTTTTTATTATCTGTAACTTTACAAGAAAATGAAAGTTTCTCCTCAGGATAAAACAATACAATTGAGGCACTCTGGCCTTACCAAAGCCTCTTGAGGGGGCTCTCTAGTCAGGGACCACTTCCGCGATTGCTTTGTAATCTGTGGCCAGAGGTGATAGTCTGTCTCTCTGTCTGTCTTTCATCTTATAAAGAAAACTCAGGGCATGAGGGAAACAGCCCAATGACTAGCAAGAAAACCCCAAGTATCACTTACTGTAAAGTCACCCACCAAAGTGAGTTTAACCGACATTATATGAAAATTCTCCCACCCTCAGTAATGAAGAATCTGCCACAAAGGAAGACAGAAGCTAAGCGAACCCCAGTGGGCGTTACTGACCAAGCATAGACACATCATTTGGTTCGAATAAAACCATTTTCACCAGGAGATCTCTCAGAAAGCTTTGGACTAACACCAAGTGGCATTTTACACCCTGTTCTTATTCTGAACAGCAAAGAATGGTGGACTATAATCTCTTTGGATGAGGACTTGTCCCAGAATCTCTGATGAGCCGATTGTGGTCTTAGTTGCTTCTAATTTTCACAATGTTAAGAATTTATTTTATCAAAAAACATTTTTAAAGTATTTTATTAATTTTTTTTTTTTGCCCTGGCCATTCATCCACAGAACTAGATCCTGTGTGCAAATGCCATCTATTTATGCTTACTGGAAACATATATAATAAATTTTAGCCTTCAGAGGTTGCATGGGGAAACTGAAAGGCTAATTAAGTAATTAAGGCCATGGTCACAAAACGAGTATGTATCAGAGTTAGCACCTCTCCCTTCAGTCTTCCTGACTCCAGGGTAGTCCATTGCCCATTCTATTTCCATTATGTTGAGTTCTTTTTCATAGTGTCCTTTAAATTCAAGGGGACTAAATGCCAAGTACTTTTAATACTTTGCTTCAGTTTTTTGAAAGTGAATTGTCCATGTGTTAGACTCATAAATTTTAGCATTCATAATCTGATGTCAACACAATGCACCTGCAGTAGCCAACCCTCCCCACCCCACCCCCCAAAAAAGATGAGGAGGGGCTGTTTGTTCATTTATGCACGTCAAAAGACTGAGTTCAAAGGATTGTGAATTTAGGTTTATTTTGGATAAAGCTTCAAAAAGCTGTCCAGACTTTATCAAGCTCTTTCTTAGAAGTCCTTGAAAATCAGGCAGGAAATTTGGTGAGAACAGACTTGGAGAGATTTATAGCACTTAAGATCTAGTCAGACCTAGAATTAGGGGTGAGAAATTCTTATCTGGACACTTTGAGCTTTGGTATTTCAGTATTAAAATTGGGCCAAGAGAAGGTTGTCAGTTTTGGATTTCTTTTTTAATTGAAACTAGTTTGGCCTTCTAACATCAAAGACAGGAAATTCTGATCATCTTTGATGTTCAGAAGAAAAAGTCTTAGTACCTTTTCCAAGTGTTCAAAGCATTGAGATAACCTAGAGATCTTGTGTTTGTGATAAATGATCAGCAGTCAACCTGTTGAAAAGAGATTTAGTGGAAAAGCTAGGGCTCATGGCCTAGAATTAAAGGCGCCTCTGCTTAACTCTGTAAATGTTCCATTGAGAACGATATGGGTTTGTGCACTGAGTGGGATATAAGCATGAGTGTTTGGTAAGTAGCTCAGCATAGGTTTAAGGCAAAAGACAAGTCTGTGGCTTAGCTGGTTGTAACCTACAAGTTATATTTTGATAATACTGGCTGACATTTTTATAGTAGGTTTCAAAAAATCCTTGTAGGGAGTAGGGGAGAAAGGTGATTACATATTAAGTACCTGCTGCATGCTAGGCTTATGCTAAGTACTTTATGAATATTACCTCAACTGATCCTCACAACTCTGGCATATAAATGCTATTATTATCCAGATCTTACAGTACAGGAGACTGAGGCAGGCAGAGGCCAAGTGACTTGCCCAACATCATACAGCCAGGAAGTATCTGAGGCTGGATTTTAACTTAGCTCTTCCTGACTGGAGGACCAGCATTCTGTCCACTAGACCACCCGGCCAACTATCTCTGGGAAATATAGGTTTTATCTTCCTGATTTTACAGATGAGGAAAACGTGGCTCATAAAAATGAAGTGACTTGCCCAAGTTCACATTGCTCTTGAGTATCACAGGCAGGACTTGAACCTATTCCTGTATGACATAAGGCAAATGTTTCCTCCATTACAGAATCATGACTGTATTCTTGACAGAAAGATGTGTGAACTAGAAGAAATTGTGCCACAAACAAGTGGCAAATGCAAATTAAAATGCAGTTTTGTGAATTTCACTGATGTACAAGTTAAAATGTTTTTAAAATATTGCTGTGAGTGTTTTTTTTTTTTAAGGCAACAATGCCAGTACTAGCACTTTTTTTTTCTTTTTGGAGGGGGGAAGGCAGGACAATTGGGTTTACGTGACTTGCCCAAGGTCACATGGTGTAAGGTGTTTTTTTAAGTGTCTGATGTCATATTTGAACTCAGGTCCTCCTGATTCCAGGGAGTGCTCTATTCACTGCACCACTTAGCTACCCCTAGCACCATAATTCTTTAGCCTACTGATAAAGATGCCACAGTTCTGTGATGCTAAAAGTTTGGGGGCTGATAAAAATTGGGATGGACAAGGATATTGACAAAAAAATTGAGCAAAACTGTTTTAACATGTCAAAATCTTTGCCTATTCAACATATCCCAAGTTCTCTTACTGACACCTTCCCCTGATGAGCCCCACACCTCAAATAGCAAAATTATCAGAAGCTCAAACCCTTCCCAGGCCTAAAAGTCTGGAATTCCTTGGCTCTTCCAAGCTAGAATAATTGATAGCCTTCTCCAGTGAGCAGTGGCATATCGGGGAATGAAATATAATTGTATTCTCAGTTCTTTCATTGCTCCCTGGGCTATACTGACCCAAGGCAGATAATCAAGAGAGCAGTCAGAAGGACTAACAGAAGTCTGTGGTGATACAAAGCAAGAATTCAGCTAGAAATCATTCTTGCTGCCTTCAATATCCTGCCTTGGTTCGGAGTTGCTTCTACTGACCTGAAAACAAACTTAGACTCATTGGGTTGGAGCTGCAAAGGGCCTCAGAGGCTGTCTTGTATGACTTGCTCATTTCACAGATGAGGAAGAGGAAGTCAAGTTACCTCCTGTTAGTTGGAAAGCCAAACTATTGAGGGATGCGCAAAAGTCAGGTGATTTAGGACAAGATGATTCTCTCTGGCTCAGGGAAGGATTCAGGGGACCTGGGTTCAACTCCTTTTCTGCTACTTTACTATAGATGAGACTCATATCACTTAACCTTTGTGATGATGTTTTCCACATTTATTAAAATAGGGAGGTGAGTGGGCGGCTAGGTGGCGCAGTGAATAGAGCACCGGCCCTGGAGTCAGGAGTACCTGAGTTCAAATCCGGCCTCAGACACTTAACACACACAAAAAAAAAACTAGCCGTGTGATCTTGGGCAAGTCACTTAACCCCAACTGCCCTCCAAAAAGCAAAAATAAGATAAAATAAAATAAAATAAAATAAAATAGGGAGGTGAATTAGGTGACTTTTAAGTTCTCTTCCAGTTTTAAATATATGATACGAGGAAGAGATATAGAAACACTGTTTACATGCAGTGTATTTGGCCAAAAGTATTATTTATTCTGAGGGCAATGTGGAACAGCAGATAAGCTGATGTGCTTGAAGTCTCAAGACCTGTGTTCAAATTCTTCTTTAATTTACTATTTGTTGCATAACTCTGGGCAAGTCTCCTTATTTTCTAGAGCCCCCCTTTCCTCATCTGAAAAAACAGGATATTATTACCTCAAAGGGGTGTCACGAAGGAAGTCCTGAGTTGTTCTCTAGCTTGATGGCACAGTGAATAGAGTACAAGGTGTAGAGACAGGACAACTCTTCTTCCTGAGTTCAAATCTGGCATCAGACACTTAGCTCTGTGACCCTGGGCAAGTCATTTAACCCTGTTTCCCAATCCACAAAATGAGCTGGAAAAGGAAATGGCAAAAAACACTCCACTGTCTTTGCCAAGAAAAGCCCAAAAGGCATCACAAAAAGTCAGATACATGTGAAAAACACTGAACAACAACAACAAATCTCAATAGAGGCATTGTGGTTTAATGGAGGGAGAAATGACTTAGGGATCAGGAAGACCTGGGTTCTTTCTTGAAACTGGAAGCCAGAACTGTCTGAAATGACTTGAAACTTAAAAAAAATTCAAAGACCCTCTCGAGGGGCACTGAAGAAGGCTCCTCTCTCCCATTCAGGCTGGGACATTGATTGGTCTCCACCACTAAGGATGAGTTTGGGGACTACATGAGCAATGTGGAAGAAGACTAGAAAAGTAGAAGGCCCAGTTATAAGGGCTTTGAATGCACTAGAGTTCAATAAATCCTGGGGTGACGTGGCCCAGTGGTATCAAGGATAAACTGGAGTGGGGAGAGGTTGGAGACAAGGAGACCGTCCATCAGGCTTCCACAGTGGTCCAGGCTTGGGCTGATGACTTTTTGAAGGCAGACAAACACATTGCTGGCAGTGTGGTGACTTCATTACTTACTTTGCTCTTCTGTTTGTTACTTTGAGGGTTTTCCAATACTTCCCCCTTTCTTTCTTAGATTTCATCCTGTGCTTTCTGGTACCTCTTTTGTGTACTTTCATGATGTATCTTGTATGTGTTGTATCACTTCCTTTAACTAATAACAGCCACAACCATTGGATTGTAGGGTGCAGGTTCCCTTTAACCACAACCTTCCTGCCAAAGTTCCTTTCTCCTTTTCCCTTCCTTTCTGGATGCTGTTCCGCTATCTCCAGTCCTACAGGAAAAAACCCAGAATCCAGTGCTCAAACCCACTCCCAGATTTCCAGTGGTGGTGGGCTGAGTCCCTAAAGGTCCCTCATCAGACAGATATTACCGTCCTTATTGCTTAGGTGAGCAGACAGCACTGAAAGCAATTCTTCAGTCCTCTCAGAGCCTTACCATCTGAGCCATCTGAAGTATACCCCAAGGAGCCCCAGCTCTTCATGAATCTCAGGACCAGTGGGCCTTTCTCTCTGCTCTGCAGCCAAACGTTCACATGCTTTCTCCAGTTAGAATATGAGCTCTTTGAGAGATTCTTGATTTTCTCTTTGAATCCCCAGTGCTTAATGTTCTTCTCAGGTCGTAAGTGTTTACTAAATCACTTATTAATTAGCTCTGCAAGAATAGGGACCGTGTCTTATCTCTCTTTGTATCTCACCAAGACCCTAACACTTCCTTCTGAACAGGAGAGGTATGTAATAAATGTTTGTTGAATTGAATTTGATTAATAATATGACGCAATAATAAAGATAATTATAAGTAGCTTCGAGCTAATACCTTTCAGTTTATACTTTTCACACAACAGAGTATTCCCATTTTTTTCCCATTTTACATGTGAAGAAACTGAGATCTAAGGCACTAAGTATTGTCCAAGTGGCAGAGCTGAGACTTAGATATTTTAATTATGAATCAAATGTTCTTTCATTTACTACATCCTGGATATTAATCACTTTAAGTTCCTTGGAAAATTGATTTGGAGGACTAAGACATTAGTCATTTGGAAATCTGAATAATTAGAACCATAGATTTAAAGCTGGAATGGGCATCAGCACTCACTGAGTCTAGTCCACTCATTTTTCAGATAGAAAACTGGGGCCCTGAGACATTGCATGGTATGACCAGGGTGCCCCAGCTCGTACATGGCCAGGGTGGGGCATTGGAATCCAGGCCTCCCTGATGCCAGGGTCAGTACTCTACCCACTACACATTGGTTCTCAAAGAAACCAAGAGGTTTCTAAGACCATTTTTTGTAGTCCACTAGGAAGGTCAAAACTGTTTCCATAATAATATGAATACATTCTATTTTCTGATATGGTAAATATTGATATATGTAGCTCACATAAACAAAAGTTCTTTGGGGAGTCCACAGTAATTTTTAAGAATATAAAGGGGTCTGGGGCAGCTAGGTGGCACAGTGAATGCAGGGCCAGCCCTGAAGTCAGAAGGACCTGAGTTCAAATATGGCCTCAAGACACTTGAAGTAGTTGTGTGACCTTGGGCAAGTCACTCAACCCCAATTGCCTTGCCTTCCCCACTCCAAAAAACAAAGCAAAACAAAAATTGTATGAAAGGGTCTTAAGACCAAAAAGTTGGAGAACAACTGCCCTATAAGGTATTTGTAAAACATTGAGCACGGTGTCTTGCATGTAGAAGGCATTAAAAAAATGTTTGCTCCCTTCTCTTCTGCCCACTCTACCATGTTGCCTCTCTTGGCATAGATCAGATTGTGTCCTATATAAACTATATGTGTTCTCTAGCCCTTATCCCAGTGCTCTAAATATAGAGGGTTTTGTTTTTTTGGCTTGTTTTGTTTTTTATCTAGAAGTGAATCCCTTGGTTAACTGTTATATTTATCTCTGCATTCACATTTTTTAAATCTCCTAAATTGTTTGTGTTCAAAATCTTTGACTGGGGTAAAAAAAAATTACTTGCAGAATTGTGCTTGAGTAAATCCTCAGTTTCTGAGTAAATCAGTGTTTTTCCCATTCCTGCCAGAGGAAGTTGGTTATGGTTGTGGAGACTAGCATCTCATTACTGTTTTTTCCTTTCTAGATTCATCTTCTGTTCAAAGCCAAAGCAGCTTGCTTGCTTTGTTTCTCTTTAGTAAGGGGGCTGGCTATGTGGGAGTGACCATGTGGCATCACTTGGTATCCCTCATCCAGGAAAAGAATATTCCAGTCCTTCATCACAAGTGATGAGTAGTAGTTACCAAGAGGTAAATTTAGGATTGGCATGAGTTAAAACTCCCTTATAACTTGAGGTGTGTAAGAGGGAATGTTGGGCACCTTTGTGAGGAGGTGGGTCTCCCTCAAGGAAGGTATTCTTCAAGCTAAGTAAGGCTCAATGATCACTTGTTAGGGATTCTTACTCAGGCATTGGAATTCAGGCTTGGAATAGCTGACCTCTGAGTCCTTTCTAACTCTTGAGATTTTGTGTTTCTATGAGTTATTTTCCCAGTTGCATGGAAAGATTTCTATTGGCAAATTCCCTCTGTATTTTTGAGACAGCTGATTGGGAGCTAGGGATGCCAATTGTGGCCAGAGAACAGAGCAAAACGAAGCAGTCCTTTTGGAGGTCATTAACCCTACCACCCTACTTCCTTTGGCATCTAGACTACAGGCTGACCCTAGAACTACCTGTTTAGGAGTGATTTGGGGGGGGGTTGTGGGGTTGGGGGGAGCGAGTAAAGAGGAAAAAACAAGAAAAAAAGAATGGGCCCTTTATACCATTTGCTGACTCATTTATTTTTTCAATCAACAAATTTAATATGCACCTACTAATTAATATACACCAGAGCACTACACTGGAGATGGGACTTGGGGAAGGTGGGTGGGGGGAGGGAGAGGAGGCACAATTTTGCCTGGACCTGATTCTGCCCTCCCAGATTTGGAGCTAGAATCAAGCCAATTCAGCGGGCATTTATTAAATACCTATTATGTGTACGGCATTGTATTGAACACCAGGGATAAAGAGATAAGAATGTGTTCCTTCTCTCAATGTGGCATCCTATTTAAGACTGATGACATGTATGGAGTCTAGCATCATTTGCTAAGGGAGAAAACAGTAACAGCTGGGCTTCTTGGAGGTGGTGGCACCTGAGCCTCAGAAGGAAACAGAAGGTTCTTAGAGATGTAGAGGAGGAAGATGAATTCCATGTATGAGAAACAGCTTGTGAAAATGGACAATGGCAGGAGAGGCTAGGTGGCACAGAGAATAGAGTCCTGAAGTCAGGAGGACCTGAGTTCAAATCCGACCTCAGACACCGGGGGAAAAAAACCCTTACTAGCCGTGTGACCTTGGGCAAGTCACTTAACCCTAACTGCCCTGCCTTTCCCCCTCCAAAAAGCAAAAACAAAAAAGGGAAGAAAATGTACAATGGCAGGAGATGAGATATGAAGTTCAACAAAAAACTAGCATTCCAATTTGGCTGGAAGATTGGTGATATCAATTAGAGCCAGATGGTGAAGGGACTTAATTTTGAGGATGAGAAATGGAAGGTCTTTTAATAGGGAAGTAGCTTTGTTTGATATTGCTTTAGGAAGATTATTTTTGCAGCTGATGTAAAGAATAGATTGAAGACAGAGGAGATTAGAAATATGGGGACCAATAGGGAGTAGTTCAGGTAAGAAATGCTAGGGACCTGAGCTAGGGTGGTGTCCATGTGGGAGGAAGAAAAGGGGATTGATGTATGTTTTGGAGGTAAAATCAGGAAGACTTGGCAATTGTTTAGATGTAAGGGTGAATCTGAAATTATGGAACCAAGGTGATTAAAAATACTTCTTTCTTTCCCCAAACAATAAGTTCTACTTTGGACAACTTGCATTTGAGATGCTGATTGATAGAAAGATCAAGAAGACAGTTGGAAGCAGGGTCTGTGGTTTAGGAGAGAGATTAAGGTTGAAGATGCAGATAGAGAATGTGGGAGCCATCTGTGGAGAGATGATAGTTGACCTTTCTGTTTTTTCTCATTTGTTCCTCACTTCAATTCTGTAAGGAAAAATACTGTTATTCCCACTTTACAAATAAGGAAACTGAGGGCCAGGATGATTAAAAGACTTCCTCATTGTCTTATAATTAATATATGTATGAGACAGGATTGGAACCAGATTTTCCTGACTCCAACCAGAGAGTGTCTGGGAGGAGGAGGGTGTGGTTGAGATCTTGGCATTTTAGGAAGCTGACTCAAGCTAAATGAGTATGGTTGTGGACTCCGTGGAGAATGGAAATGAATATGATTGTGGATTCCAGGAAAAAGAAGGTGGCAGCCCCTCTCTACTCAAGTGTGATCAGACCACATCTGGATTTTCAGGTTCAGCTCAGGGCAACACATAGACACAGACTGGAGGGCATCCAGAGAGCAGCCAGTGTGGTGAAGGGCCTGAAATGTGGGTCATCCAAGAACTTACTGAAGAGAGTAGCTATATTTAGTCTAGAGAAGAGAAGACTGAGAGTACGTTAATGGTTGTCTTTAAGTATTTCAATCTGTCAGTCATTAGACTTTTCTGTTTTGGCCGCAGAAGATAGAAGCAGGAGCCTTCATTAGGTAGAAATTTCGTTTTGATGTTAGGGGAAACTTCCTAACAGAAGCCTCCAAATGTACAGTCTGCCTCTGGAAGCAGCAGGTTCCTCCTGAAAGTCTTTGAGAAAAACCTGCAGGAGCACTTATCTGATGTTATCATGCTAAGTATTTTCATGTAGGGGCTGAGGGCCAGAATGCCTCTGAAGCCCCTTCCAACTCAAGAATACTATCATTCTGTGACTGAGAAAAGGCTCTAGGATTTAGCTATCAGGGAGTAATTGCAGAAGAATACAACAGAGTGGCTCAGTGGGTAGACCCCTGGGCCTATAGTCAAGAAGACCTGAGTTCAATCAGACCATAGACATTTAACTAGCTGTGTGACCCTGCACAAGTCACTTAACCTCTGTTTGCCTTAATCTGCTGGAGAAGGAAATGGCAAACCACTCACTCCAGTGTCTTTGCCAAGGAAACAGCATGGACAGCATGGTCCGTGGGGTCACAAAGAGACAGACGTGACTGAACAACAGCAACATCATAATAGTAGGGTCTGAAGTCAGAATGTGAGGGGTGGGGAAGCGAAGGTGGTGAGAGCAGACAGAGGCAAGAAGTCTAGACAATTCTTTCAAGTTGGTTAGCAGTGGTAAAAAAGAGGAAGTTGTTTAGGTGTAAAGAGGATGAGAGAAAGTTTGAGGGGAAAGAAGGGTAAAGTGAATGGTGTGTGTGTGTGTGTGTGTGTGTGTGTGTGTGTGTGTGTGTGTATTTAAAGATAAAGAGACCTGGGAATGTTTGTTGTGGTGTAGTGAGGAAGGGACCAGAAGTAGCTGGGTAGACAGAGTTTCATATGGGAAGCATGGTGCCAGAGGGAGGGTATCGTGAGAGGCAACCAAATGTACCACAGTGGAGAGGCTACTTTTACAGAAGGGCCAGAGTTCTAAACTTGGCCAACACTTAAGTGTGTGACCCTTGGAAAGCCATTTAACCACTCTCAGACTCAGTTTCTTCATCTGTAAGAAAGAGTTGGACTAGATCAGTGATTTTCAACCTGGTTATGTTCATTTTGTAACAATGAAAATACATCTTGCATATCAGATTCATAACAGTAGCAAAATTACAGTTATGAAGTAGCAACGAAAATAATTTTATGGTTGGGGGGGGGTCACCACAACATGAGGAACTGTATTAAAGGGTCGTGGCATTAGGAAAGTGGAGAACCACTGGACTGGATAGATAGCCCCCAATGTCTCTTTCAGAGAAGCTTGGGAAGTTGGATTTGTGAAGGGCTCTTGTCAGACAAAGAAGTTGGCTTAAAAAGTTTTAGTTTTATTTTTATTTCTTTCCCCTGTTCACAATTTTTAGTGAATTATGCTAATGATTCATGGCTGATGAAATCTAAGTCCTTCTTAGAAGTTAAATGTAGAAACCTGGCTGAGGAAAGTCACTTTTTAAGCTTCTAAACACCTGGCAGTCACACAGGCTGAGTACAGGGGCAAAGATTGCTGAAGGCTTTCCTTGGGCCCATTCCCTGCTTTGACACAATTTACTCTTCTTCAAGTAACACATTTTAAATTTGCATTGGAAGTGTGGAAAGTAATTATCCCTCATTGATGAGAGCTTTATCACTCCAATCGCTGCAAACCTACTAGATTAGTGGAATTTAAATTCTCCTCTCACTCCACTGGCTGGGGAGGAGAGTTGTCAGTGATCAAGAATTTGGGCGTGGGAGGGGGGGGGGGGGGAAGGTTAGCCAGGCATGAACAATCCCTAGAGACAGAGGACTCAGAGAGTGAAGCGGGTCTGAGGTCGGGCTGCCACTCACTTTGCCTCCTAAAACCAAAAAAAACCCACTGAATTGTGGTTGCATCGAAAAGAATGAGACCGTGGGGAGTGTTCGGTGGCAGATTTCACAAATTAAATTAGGATCTATGGAAGTAAATATTCCTCTTTAATGCCAGGAGGGAAACTCTCTAATCTAAATTATTTCCCTTAGACTGAAAAAAAAAAAAAAAAAGGCGGCTCAGCTCCCAAGTTGCTACCTAGAAGAGGAAGTGAATTTTACTACCTCTCAGTTTTGTTTTTTCTTTGTTTCTCAGTTCATTTTTCATTAGGAAAAGAAGAGAGAGGTGTTTGCCAGTAGTAGTAAAAGCAGAAATATAGCATGTCTAAGAATATGTTTAGGATTAGGGAAAATGAGGGAAATTGTGTATCTGACCCAGAACTTGAGGGGGGAGGGGGGTGGCGTTCTCTTTGTGACTCCTTAGATGGAGTGGAATGCTCCAGGCTTCTCTTTTCCACATCCCCATCGTCTTGGCACCACCTCCAACCTCTACAAGCCTGGCTTCTTCCTGCCTCAGCCTGCACTGCGGCAGCTTCATTTGCCAAGCAAGGATAAATTTGTCATTTCCCTCTCCCATAAAATGTCCTCTTGTTCTGTAGTACAGCATGAGGCTATGTAGGACCCACACACCTGCAGAGGAAAGAGGAAAGGCTTATTTATTGTTGGTGAGTGTCATTAAAACTAGGGTATCTCTGAAATTCTCCTCCAAAAGGAGTCAGCATTTTGCCCTCCCAAAGGCAGGAGGTCATCAAATCCGCCTATAGGGCACTCCTCTCTCTGTCTCTCTCTGTCTCTCTTTCTCTCCCTCTTTCTCCACCCCCATCTCTCTCTCTCTCTGTCTCGCTGTCTCTCTGTCCCTGTCTCTGTCTCTCTCTCTCTCTTTCTCTCTTTTTCTCTTTCTATCTCCCTTCTCCTTCTCTCTCCTCTTCCTTGACTTTTGCCAGACAGCTATAAACACGAGAGGAAGGGGCAGATTAGAATTGTTAGCTGTGGCATCAAGAATCACTTTGAAACTTTATCATCAAAAACCTAAAGCAGGGGTGGGGAACCTGCAGCCTTCAGACCACACAGGCCCTCTAGGTCCTCAAGTGCTAAAGAATCTAGACTTCCAGGGCTTCAGTCATAGGGCCCCTGCTTGAGGCAGGGACCACCAGTGTGACCTCTAAGCACCAGGTTTCCTACTGCTAAATGTCTCCAGGCATACTTCAGATGATGATGGTGTTGATAGCCATAACTGATATTTATACATTACTTTAAAGTTTGCAAAGCACTTTACATACATTTGTCTTATTTGAGTCTCAAAATAAATCTGTATTAGATACTAAAAACATCATCTGCCTTTTCCAAATAAGGAGACTAAGACTCAGAAAAGTTAGCTTTTGTTTCAGGTCATTTAGCAAGTGGATGACCGGCAGAAGTAGAACTCAGATCTTTCTGACTCCAAGTCCAAGATGATATCTGCTCTCTAGTATGTTGGACAGCTGGGTAGCCCTGGACTTGGAATCAGTAAAACTCATTTTCCTGAGTTCAAATCCAGCCTCCGACACTTATTTGCCCAATGACTCCTGGCTAATTACTTAACCCTAGTTGTCTCAGTTTGCTTTTCTATAAAATAAGCTGGAGAAGGAAATGGAAAACCACTCTAGTGCCTCTGCCAAGAAAACCCCAAAGTGGGGTCATGAAGAGACAGACAAGACTGAAGTGACCCAACAACAAAAATCCAGTAAGTTCCTCTGCCTTTCACAGCCATTCCAGTTCTGAGTGGCTTTGTCTCTAAAACTCAGTACTAGCAATATTAAGACATAGCAGTGAAATGGCTTTGCTTAGGGAATTTCCTATCAACTGAGAAAAAAGAGAATAAGAGAGTGAGAGTTCCAGATTTGGATTCAGGTAGAAGTAGGTTCAAACACTATTTGGAACACTTACTGCCTGACTCTGAGCTAACTTGCTTGACCTTTCTGTGCCTCTGGATCTTCATCTGTAAAATGAGCAAGCTAGACTCAATGGCTTGCAGGGCCTCTTTTCCCTTGAACTCTATGATTCTAATGACTATTTTTCCAGGGGTTTAGTCTTAACCTCCAATGTGAAAGAAGCCTATTTAGGATCATTGGAGAAACTGGAAGAAAGAAGGAGAATGTGTTAGGAAACTTTAGAGAGGACTAGTTTTGAAAAGTAGAAGAGGAAAAAGTTAGAGTTAGAAGACGAAAAGGACTTTTTGGGTATGATTAGGCCAATCAGATAGACCTGAGTTTGAATCCCAGTCCCCAAACCCCAGCCCCTGACTCTCTTTACCAGCTGTGTGTGGTCCTGAGATAGTCACTGAGGAAGCAAATACCCTAGATCTAGGACTTAACGGCTAAATCATTTTGTGGTGTGGTTCAATCATTGCAGTAGCATTGACTTGTGCCCCCATTTAGGGTTTTCTTGGCAAAGCTACTGCCAAGTGGTTTTCCATTTCCTTCTCCAGCTCATTTTCCAGATGAGAAAACTGAGGCAAGAAGAGTTAGGTGACAACCAGAGTCACACAGCCAGGAAATGTCTGAGACCAGATTTGAACTCAGGAAGGTGACTCCAGATTCCTGACTCCAGATTCACCGTACCACCTAAGCTCAGTGTCCACGTACTGAATAGAGTAGGTCAAAACTGGTCTGAGCTTCCATTGCTACAATATCTCTGAATGGATAGGAAGAATGGAAATGAATCGGCTCTTAGAAATGCATTCTTAAAAAAAGAAAAGTCCGACATGTTCATTTATCTGGGGCTTGGTAGCACATTGCCTAAAAGCTAATTTCATTGGTGCCTTACCCCTGGGTACTGTAGTTGCTCAGTACTGACTCTCCTGCTCTCTTAGCCAACTATTGCCAGAAGAACCATCCGGTTGTTAACTACTGATTTGATAGAGAAGTCCTTGAGTTCATAAATACTGAAAATGGAACTGCCCCTTTCTCGGCTTGGAAAATGAAACTGGGTAAATTCTGTTCTGAGTGCTAATGCTGCTCAGAATTTAAAATTGTGCATGTGTTAATGCAGAAAAAATGTATATAGTAAATCCATGCTGCCTGTTTGGGCTAAGTCTTAAAAAATCAATCTGTATGAGCAGATGAGGCTGCATATTAATAAAATATTAATTTTAAATGTGTTTTAGGCTGTGTTCTGTTTAAGCAATAAAGAGGGTGTCATACACTCACTCCAAAGGAAATGTGTGGGATTTTTTTTTCTGTTTCCGATGAGAATAGGATTTATAACTAGATAGATAAAGTATTTCTGTATTTCATTACAATGTGCTAAGCAATGCTTTTGGTCAAGGAGTCTTTGCCCACAAGAAATTTACAGTTCACGGTGAGAAACCACATTTCAAGGAGAGCTTGAAAGAAGTATGGGGGAAAGGTGTGGTTTGGAGCTGGGGGGCCCGGAAATGTATAGTAGGGAGGGCTACTTCTAGGCCAGACAAGGTGCTCTCAGAGCCCCCAGAGTTGTTCCATCTCTCACACTGAGGGCCCTGGATCCCTGTTACAAATATATCTCTCACTCTACCCCTTCCTTCATCTTTCAGATGACTCATGTTACTACTCTGCGAATGATGTCCCTTTTGCTACAGATTTTGTATAATGGAATCCCTCTGTATTAAAACTTCCTGCAAGAATGTTGTATTAGATCCTTAGTAGGGTAACTGAGCAATGAATTTCATCCTCACAAAGGCATAACTGCTCGCTAGCCTGGAATCCTCTGGTTCCACTTGCATATCAGAGCTCTTCATATGAACGGTGAGAATATATACTATATGTTCTCTTCTGTAAATTCAAAAAACCATCTGAAACAAAATACAGCTTAATGTGTATATTTTCAATTACAATTATATATTTAAATGCTGAAGAAAGTGGTATAATATTTCTACTTGAAATTAAGCCTCATTAACTAAAATATTTTCATATGTATGTATAGAAAGTAGCATATAATATATGTTTATGTATAATAATAGCTTACATTTTATATAGCATTGTCATGTTTCCGAGGCACTTTGCAAATATTGACTCATTTGATTCCCACACCAACCTATTTTCTCCATTTAACAGGTGAAGAAACTGA
>CM053600.1:9520126-9536519 GCA_028646575.1 Pseudocheirus occidentalis
AAATGCAGAGTTGTATGTGGGCTTTTGTGAGTTTTGTAGCTTTCAAATGAGTCTATTTATTCTTTAAAACAAACCACACTTAGCAAGTAGGTTAAGATAAGTACATATCCTTTAGGGAGGCGATATGGTTGCTATTTCAGATTGGAGAGATCAGGTGGTAAGATTTTAAATGGATTTTAAATGGAAATTTCTGATTTTTAAATGGAATATTTT
Organism: Pseudocheirus occidentalis; assembly: GCA_028646575.1. Taxonomy (NCBI): domain Eukaryota; kingdom Metazoa; phylum Chordata; class Mammalia; order Diprotodontia; family Pseudocheiridae; genus Pseudocheirus; species Pseudocheirus occidentalis. The sequence goes on from CM053600.1 coordinate 9,520,340, forward strand.
TTTTCACATACTGCCTTTGTTGGCGGGTATTCTGCAGAGGAAGGAAAGATGTAGCCTATAATCTTCTAGTGGCTGTTAAACAAAATCTATCTCTATTGCCCTGAAATCCTATAAGCTCTTTGCTGAGCTCAGCAGACAAAAGGGTTGCATTTGCTTCTCTTTGATTTCATTATTAGGTGTCAATTCTTCCTGGAGGATTTCCCCAGAGATGTTTCATCCAATATTAGAGGATTCATTTTTTAAGGGTAAGCTTAGATGGCTTAGAAGAAAGTAAAAATAAACTGCAACTTATGCATTTAATGTTGAATCCGCTGCCTTCTCTTATTACTGTACCGATCAAGCAGCGAGAGGTTTGTGGAACAGATATCAATTTGAACTCGCTTTGGACACCCCTGTATCCTGCCACACAAAATTCACCAGCATTGGGGGGTTTGTGGGGGTCAGTAGTCATGCTCTGGAATCATTCATTTTTGACTGTTATCTAGGCCCCAAATTGCACAGTAAGACCAAAACTATTAGTCTGTGACATTATTGAAATCTGAAACCTGGAAAAAACCACATACAGATATTACAACTGAAGTCATTCTTAGACTCTGATGATAAAGCCTGAAAGGCTAAATGAAGAGGAAATCTAAAGTTCTAAAAAGGGAACTTTTCAGTCTTGAGGGCCAAAAAAGCAAGCCCCCCAGATTCTTAAAAATCAACAGTCACTGGGCATCTTGGAGATGTTAAGATAGGTTGGTGGCAAATAAATAATAAAAATAGGGGCAGCCGGGTGGCACAGTGAATAGAGCACTAGTCCTGAAGTCAAGAGGACCTGAGTTCAAATTAGGCCTCAGATACTTGACACTTACTAACTGTGTGACCTTGGGCAAGTCACTTAACCCAAATGCCTTGCCTTCCCCCTTCACAAAAAAAAAAAGATAACTAGGGGGTACTGGGGATTAGATAACTGGCCTTGATGTCAGCAAGACCTGAGTTCAAATTCAGCCTCAAATACTTACTGTGTTGCACTGAACAAGACATTTAACCTCTGTCTGCCTCAATTTCCTTATCTGTAAAATGGGACAATAACAATGAGAGAATATTTGTAATGTGCTTTGCAAGCCTATTTGTTGTGTTGCTGCGAAATTACTGAGTGGTCCTCGACCTTGATAAAAAGACAAACCCTTTGAATTCTCTCTGCCTGTTTTGCAATAGAGAAATTACAAAGTCACATCCTTTGTTTTTCTTGTTCTTTCCTCAAAAGTTGAAATTTTGATTATATGACATTCTGTCCTTCCCTTTTTATAAAGCAGTAGATGAGTCCTTGCTTCCCACAGCAGATCAGTCTTTTGTACAAATTGACTGAATATGTGCCTGGCTACTTATTTCAGCGATGCTTTATTTCCATTTCTGATTCATATGTAATTTATTGCAGCTCAAAATTCCTTATCTTTAAATTACGCTTTGCCTCCAGCTCTCTGGCAAGTAATTAATGATCTATAAGCAAATAATTCATGCACCAAAATAGCTCTTTCCTTGGGCAGGTTCTTTTTGAATAATGATACAGAATTAGGCCGTTAAGACTCAGTTATGTGAGCTGGGAGTTTATGAATGAGTATTCTGAAAATCAGCCTGCATGGGCCATATTTAATATCACACAGCGAATGAGATTGATACCTGCCTCCTGAATTACATTTGGTTTCCGGTTATTTCCTCCAGTAACCTCTTGGGAAAATTTCTGCTTCTTGTGAAGTGCCTTCTTATTTTTTGTTGGTCATGATAGTATGAGCTTTCTTTCCCCATTTGGAAATTCTCTTTAACTCACATTATAATTTCAATCATGTTTGAATGGTCATCCTGTTTGGAGGTATTCTAAACAGCTCCTTCTGGCTTTTCATATACATCGTTACTAGTTCTCCCCAAGTGTGACTGAGAGGGAAATCTCAATATTTTTCTGCACATGGCCACCGGTTCTTTGCCAGGTGTTGTTTGCTTATTAAATTGTGAAAACTACATCCTTTGCCATGGAGCCTCGGGGAACGTTCACAGCACAGAACTAAAAAATGTAAATCGGTATAGTATCATTTTAAAGCAGAAATTCAATTATAAATGGATCAGTAAGCTTTCATATGCCTAGTGTGCATGGGAATTCACATACGTGGGGAAGGAAGCTGGATATGGACCTTGAGATGTTTGTATGACCAGGCTATCAGAGCATCCCTAATGACACAAAGACCTGTTTAGAATTCCTGCATTAATCTCTTTAAAAAAAATATCTCACCGTCTTTTGCTCCCCACTTAGGGACACCCTGGGAATCTTCGTATCAGATTCTTTAATAGAACTTTCCGTTCCCCCCACTTACCCTCTCCCATCCGCCCCCTCCCCAAAGAAATCACGAAGGTTGGTACCCAAGCCCCATTGAGACTCCAGAAAATTATCTTCCCTTTCTGTAGGGCATCATCAAGATATTGTTCCTCTCTCTGGGACCTCTGCAGTCCATTAGCTCACAGTACAATACAAGGCAAGGTCCACATTTGTACTTGAGTGTTCTGACTCTTAACCACTTTTTCTGTCTGTCTTAACAGCACCCTGTTGTGATGCTCCATCCCCTTCTCTCTCCTCCTTCTCCTCTTCCCTCTCTCTTCTCTCTCTCTTCTGTCTGAAGACATGCAATAAGGGACTGGACTCCTCCCAAGGCATCCCATTTCCTTTTTATACAGTTCCAATTGTTAGGAAGATTTTCCCTCATATAAAGCCAAAAATCTCTCTGAAACAAACTTCTACTCAATGCACCTATTTCTGCCTTTGAGTCCAAGTGAAAGTATATTCTTTCTGTCACACCATAGCTCTGCTGATACGTGCTGAGAGCACCGGGTGGTGCAATGGATAGAGTGCCAGGCCTGGAGAGAGGAAGACTTAAGTTTTGTGAGTTCAGATCTGGCTTCAGTCGCTTATTAGCTGTGTGGCCCTGGGCAAGTCACTTAACCCTGTTTTCCTTAATTTCCTCATCTGTAAAGTGAGCTGGAGAAGGGAATGGTGAACCACTCCAGTATCTTTGCCAAAGAAACTCCAAATGGGCTCACAAAGAGTTATGACTAAACACCAAATTATGTTCCTCTAAGACTTCAGTTACTTTAGCTTTACTTCATATGGTATAATCTCAGTCTATTTTCTTTATGCACACTAGCACCTGTAACCAAAGGTCATAGTTCATGTGCAGTCTGTCCATGGCAGAGGGAGTCAGCTGGACACGCTTTCTCTCTTAATGAAGTACAAAGTCCTACTACTTTTTCAATCATTACACCATTAACTCATTAGGCTTGAAACCTTCTAAATCTACCCTCCAGCTGCTGTATCTTTTAAAGGAAAATTGTCGTCCAGCTGCGTTCCCCCATCTGTTAATATTCCTGTTAATATTATTATTAATAATCTATTATACTTTCTTATTTCATCTCATCTAGTAAGCCTGGCGTAGTCTTTTTAGCTCATGCCTGCGTCATCTAGCCTCTTAAATAGCTTTGGGTCACCTGCAAATCTTACAAATTGCAGCAGTCAGCCGGCTGATTTCACCTGATGCATGATATATGGGCAGAGAGAAACACTCTCAGAGGTGGCTGAGGGCAGCTTAGGTTAGCAACCAGAACTCTCATGCATAAGCACTCGTGCCTACAAACACACACACAGTCTTACCTGGCAATGGGAAGTGACTGTCCGTGAATTCTTCTTCATTATTGTTTTATTGTTGTTGGCTAGTTGTTAACAATTGTATCTGACTCTTGGGGGTTGGGGCAGGGTTTCTTGGTAAAATATTGGAGTGGTTAGTTGTTTCCTTCTCCAGCTCATTTTACAGATGAGGGAACTGAGGCAAACAGAGTTAAGTGACTTGCCCAGGGCCACACAGCCAGGAAATGTCAGAGGCTGGATTTGAACTCAGGAAGATGAACCTTCCTGATTCCAGGCCCAGTGTTTTATTTGTTGTACTACTTAGCTGTCCATGAATTCTTCTACATATGTATAAATATGTTTAGGGGAGGCTAGTAGGCACAGTGAAGCGAGCACCGCTCTGGAGTCAGGAGGACCTGAATTCAAATCCAGCCTCAGACACTTAACACAGAAACTAGCCGGGTGACCTTGGGCAAGTCACTTAACCCCAATTGCCCTACCTCCCACCCCCTCCAAACAGAAAAAAACCCTATATTTATACATATATAATTGTGAAATATAAAAATGCTAGGTTAGCATGGAACAGACAGTAGAGGAGAGCTGATCTTAGACTTGGGAAGACCTGGGCTTAAATCCTTCCTTTGGCACTTAGCTTCTTAGTATCCTAGGCATCTGTCTTAAACTACAAGCAGTGGGCCATGGCAGAAAAAATCTTAATAGAAATAATAATAATATTAACAGCTAGCATTTATGCAATGCTTTAAGACTTGCCGAGAATAAGGGATCTTGTGTTATTGTCATAGCAACCCTGTGAGAGTGGTGCTATTATTTTGTCCATTTTACAGATGAGGAAACTGAGGTTGAGAGGTTAAACAGATTTGTTCTGCAAGTTTGGAGCCAGTCAAAAGGCCGTATTCGAGGACCCAGAAGGCCATGTGTGGCCTCTAGCCCACAGGTTTAAGTTTCCGAGGGAGGATTTGAACTCAGATCTTCCTGACTCTAAATTCGACTTTCTATGCACTGTGTGCTGAGGCATGTGTTCTCTTCCGCAGGAAACCTGGCCCTGATCTTCTCACTTTTGTGCTTGGGTCTTCCTTGCCAGACTGTGGTACTACAATTTACTAGCAAAGGTGGCTGAAACTAAGTTCATAATGCAAAGTAGCTAGCTAATCGAGTTGATTCCCCTTTCAAGAAACAGTGTGATTCGCTGTTGTGGGAAATGATTTATTAATAACAAATAACTTAGGGGAGATCCAGAGCTTTCCCTCTCTTCTTCTAAAGTCCTGGCTTTCAAGTCTAGTTTTTCTTAAAGAACATGACTGATAATAAGATTGCTCAGATTCTCCCCAGTCTTGGTCAGACCTCACTCCTCCACTTTGCTAGGAATTTAATCTAGGATGATCCATTCTGTTCCACTCAAACTTGGGTAGAGACGCTCTTTTGTCTAGACTGGGCAAGGCTGAGAGTGGTCTGGTACAGCTGGGGCTGGTCTGAGTAGAAATAATTTCTCTGTCCCAGGGTTGTAAGTTTTTTGAATTGATAGTCTAAAGCTATGGGTAGTCTGGCATACTTTCCCTATCCACATGATATTCAGCCCTTCTTTTAATGTAGCCCACCTCCAGCCACAGTAACCAATTAGATTTGAGTGCTATTTGATGGATCACCTGCTGTTTTTTTATAGGGTTTCTAAACTGTGAGTCTGAAGCCAGGATTGTCTTTGTTGTAAGAAAAACAGCCAAATGATCGCCCTTTTATTAATAACCTGCTGGTATTATTGATACAATTACTAAGTAACCCAGAAACTATGTCTCTCAAACCTTTCTAACATCGCACTATTTGTATATGAGTTAAAATTTTCTCACTATGGTCAGTGCTGGGGTGGCTCGGTGGATAGAGTGTTGGGCTGGGAGGCAGGAAAACCGGAATTCAAATGGAGCCTCAGACACGAGCTGTGGGACCCTGGGTAAATCACTTGACCCTGTTTGCCTCAGTTTCCTCATCTGGAGAAGGAAATGGGAAACTATTTTTGCCAAGAAAACTCCAACTGGGGTCAGACAGAATTAAAACAACTGAACAGAAGTGATCCAACTATATTTTGAGTCTGATCTGCCTTGTTCTATGGGTTTATTTGGTTGTACACTGGGCTTGTGATTTCATCAGTATGGGGAGCGACTTTTCCCATTCTGTATTAGGCCCTGCTTTACAATTTATTCTTTTAGAAAGCTTTCACTGTGTGCTAAAAGGTTTCAGTGACTTGCCCAGGGTCACATAACCCATATGAGTAAGAGTTGCAATTTGAATTCAGGGTTTTCTGACTCAGAGGGCAGCTGCCTGTTCACTGCTTACCCAAATGTGTCTCAGTAGTTCTGTATGCCATAAAAAGGGATGCTTTTCCAGAAGAAGTCCTGGAAGACTGAGTTTTGGGGCTCAGTCTGCTAAGATACAGTAAAGCTCTTAAGACCCTTGAAAATTTGTGTGAAAGAAACAGAGCCAGGAATCTGCATGATACGAAATGTATCTAAGAGGGTCAAACTAATATGGTGGCAGGTCTGTAGAATTTTGTGCTTTGATATAGGAGGAGGAATGCAAACGGCCTGGCACCTCTGCACACTGCGCTTAATGACCCAGCATCAGGGGAATTTTCCTGACTTTCCTTTTAGGCATCAATGAATCTCACTTTTAAGCCAAAGTGGATTCTTTACATTCATTATAGAAGCAAACACATAACTGCTCTAGGCCATGAATGTGAGGAAATTCAGGAGAGTTTGGAAATGACAAAGATAATGAAAGACTGAAAAAGTGTTGAATGGAAATTAGAAGGCCTGACCATCACAGTGACTGGCTGACTGATCTCAAGTCAACCATTTGACTGCTCTAAATTACAGTTTTTATTGGTGTTTAGTTATTTCTGATGCTTTGTGACACCATTTCTTGGCAAATATATTGGAGTGGATTGCCATTTCATTCTCCAACTCATTTTACAGATGAGGAAACTGAGACAAACAGGGTAAAATGACTTGCCCAGGGTTACACAGCTAGTAAGTGTCTGAGGTCACATTCGAATTCATGTCTTCCCAACTCCAAGCCTGGTGCTCTAGCCATATTGTGCCCCCTACCTGCTCCCCGTTCGCTCATCTGGTCTAAAGCATGAGAGTTGGACTGGATCACCTCTGAAATGCCTTAGAATTGTACAGTCTGCCCTTCAGTTCTGTCCTTTGACTAAATTTGCTGAAGAAAGGTTAAAGAAGGTGAGAAATTATTTCAATAATGAGAAAAAATTGTTGAGAGGTAAATATTTTACAGTGGTAAAATGACCGCTATTCTTATGTGAGAAACTGTCTTGGGCAAGTCCCCCTTGGCCTTGGTGTTGGCTGAGAACATGTGGATACAAGAGACAGATGTAGAAAGTCTTCCTCTTTGACCCCCAGGAAGTTTGCCTAGGCTCTGGTGCCAGTTGTGACTCATTAGCAAGCCCCCACTATTCTTTGAACTTAAGAGGAAGGAAAAAGTGAGAGGAGGAGGAGGAAGATGAAGCGACAAGATTGGGAGAAGGGAAGGGAAGGGAGAGGAGAAAGAGCTGCTCTTCAGGCTGTGGGAAGATCCTACTAATTTTTTTTTTCCCCCTTCGTTTTCCTCCTCTCTCAAGAGAGGGTAGGTAGAAAAAAAGGGGAAGGAGGAGGAGGGTCAATGCCAAGATTTCTGTGGCTGGTTTTGTTTTATTGGGGGAGGGGCAGGAGAGGCTTCTTTTTGTTTAATTTTTTGTTTAATTCTCTGTGTTTGAGCACGGGCTTTGTCTCATAAAGGCAGCAAATGTGACAAAAACTGTTTAACCACCCATGTTGGTAAACTGTAAACTTTTTATGGAGAAGAGAAAGGAGCCCATTGGAGGGCTGGAAGTGAGAGTGATTTTAAAATGTGATCTTTTAGACTGTGAGATCTTTAGTTTGGGGGCTCAGATCTAGAGAGTTATAGATTCATTTATTTGCAGACTCCCCAGGCAGAGTGAATATTTTTAGTAGATTCCATCTAGGGTATTGAGTTAGTAGCTTGTGGGTATTGGGACATGCTGAGCTAGTAGAGAGGTAAATATTCCAATTTTTTTTTTTTTTGTGGGCTTGGCTTGAAAGGAAGGACCTAGGGAGGGACTGGAGGGAAGGTCCCACCAGAAAGGAAGAGGAATCCAAATCACACAGGGTGGTGGAGGAGGGGTAGTGGTGAACAGAACTGACTGGTAACCGGCACTTCCTGCTTTCTCACCACACCACCATAACAAGACCTATTGAAAGTATCATGATCACATACATAATTCAGGTTTTTGCAGGTCAGATGAAGAAAGAATGTTGGGCAAAGAAAATAGAGAAAATATTAGATAAACAAATCATATGACATAAAGTATATTTCTGAAAATACATTTTTCTTTTGATTTGCAAGAAAAAAAGTATCCTGAATTATTTTGAGACTATTATCCCCTTTGAAGAGAGAACAAAGAAAATGGGTGTAAGTCTTCCATTCCAACTTCACAAAAATAACAACATAGAAATAACAGTAATAACAGTATCTAGAATTTACATGGCATAGCAAATAGAGTTTTGATGCTGAAGTCAGGAATGCCTTGGTTCGAAAGCCACCATGTATCCTCATGACTGCTGTCAATGTAGACACTGTAACTGTGGACATCAATTAAACTTTATGGGGCTCAGTTTCCTGAACTGTAAAATAGAGATAATAATATTTGTGCTTCTTATTGGACTAAAAAAAAAACCAACCTAAATGTATATAGAGTGCTTTTCAAATGTTAAATACTGTTTAATTAATTAAATACTATTGAAATTAAGTACTATATAAATTATTGTTATCTTGAGTCATATAATTGTTGTTGAGTTGTTTTAGTCATGTTTGACTTATTGTGATCTCATTTGGGGTTTTTTGGCAAAGATACTGCAGTGTTTTGTCATTTCCTTACCTCATTTTACAGATAAGGAAACTGAGGCAAATAAGGTTAAGTGACTTGCTCAGGGTCACCCACCTAGTAAGTGTCTGAGGCCAGATTTGAACCCATGAAGATGAGTCTTCCTGATTGCAACCCGGTGCGGACTACTGCAGCACCTAGCTGCCCTGCTACCGCCCCAGGCTATACTAATTCTAAACTGGAAAAGAAACAACTTTTAATTCAAGAGCATTCCAATGTTGTGAAGCTTAGAGAAAGTGGGTCAAAACTCCCCCTCTCATATTCCCGACATACTTTCCCATGCCTACTTTGCCTTTATCTTGTTCAAGTTGAGCCAAAGCCAATTTCCATGTAAGTCACTGACTTAAGCAGGCAGGAGGTAAACTGCTGTGCTCTATCATTAGCTTCATGGCCCAAAATAAGCTGAACCGCTGGAGCTCCAGCCTCAAATGCCTGATTTCCTCCTTCCTTTCAGGAATCTCACGTAAGTTTGGAGGGGAGCTTTATGTTGGCATGTCTGCTCCGTGGCTATGCAGGAAGCATCTGTCTTACTTCCATCCATTGACAGACCAATGCAGTGTTTTTTAAAAAAACTTTCACATAAGAATTAGGACTTTGGTTATGAGGACAAGGATCCCTAGCAACGTAGCTACCTTCTGGGATTCTAAGTAAAGTGAGTTCCTGATCTGTCAGCCTTTAGTCCACAAACTGAAATGTGGAAGCTTGTCATCAGTCAAGTCAGTGAGGTACAGAGGACAGAAACTTGGACCTGGGTTCAAATCCTGCCTCACACACTTAATATCTCTGTGACCCTGAATAAGACATATTATGATTTCTATACTCACAATCTATGATCTAAGTTCTAAGTTCTAAGTCCTATAAACAAAGTTTAAGGCATGTTTCTTTTCCTCAAAGACATGTACACCTAAAATATCAGAAAATTATACTACAGCATAACAGCACATATTAGATTATATTGAGGTTCAGGTGTTTCAGTCATGTCTGACTCTGTGACCCCATTTGGGATTTTCTTTACAGAGATAATGGGGTGGTTTTCCATTTCCTTCTCCACCTCATTTGACAGATGGGGAAGGTGAGGCAAGCAGGCTTAAGTCGCTTGCCCAGGGTCACACAGCTAATAGTGTGTGAGGTCACATTTGAAGTCAGGTCCTGCTAACTCCAGTCCTGGTACTCCACTGCACCACCTCGCAGCCTCATTAGACTATGGTATTTTTATCAGACCATAATTGTTGGCAGAATTGACAAGAATGGCGACTCAAGAAGGCTTAGAGAAATGAGGAAAGATTTCCTGTAGGTGGTTGAATTTGAACTAGATCTTTAAAGATACCACAAAATGTGTATATCTGAGCAGTCATGACAAGATATTCTGGGTTAAGACGGGCTAGCAGATGAACAGTAATGAGGAGCAGGGTACTCATCGGGGGCTGTAAGAGACTGGTATGAATTTAATAGAAGATCTACGTTGAGAAATAGTAGGAATTAAACAGAAACTCTCCTCTCAAGGGGCATTTTATTTTGTCAAAAATTGAATGGATGCAGGTGGAATAGCGATTATCATTTAGATAAATAATTTGCCCTTTTCCTATGGTAAAAATAGGTGCTGATAATTCAGACCGTATTGTATTTTCTAGAGGATGGCTGTTTTATAAGCAATTGCATTTGGCTTCAGTACCTGCTCCTCATATAACATGCTGTAAGAATCTTCCATTAAAATTGGTGAGGAAAATTAGCAGCGCAAGTGAAAAATTTCTTATTATCTGCTGAAATCTTTAGCCACACTCTAAATTTAGAAGCTAATTGAAACCCTCCTTGTCCTTTCCAGCATTCGGAGGATTTTGACATCATCTGAACAATTATGTGGGAATTGTATCTCTCTCCCAGTCACAGAGAGGCAAGGAAGCACTAGCGAGGCTGCTCTAATTCATTTCCACAGCTCACCATATGTTTTCATGCACGCATGCATGCTGTTTTCCAGCTTCCCAAATGTATAGATAGTGTGCTAACAGCATCTTGATGAGGGTTGCTCAGATTCCATTTAGGGAATGCTGCCACACAGAATATTTGAATCAGTACATAAATCTGGAAACCTTGTTGATAAAATAGGACAGAGCTCACAATGCAAAGAGAAGCTTCTCAAGTAGGATTCTTTTCTGCTTTGGGTCCATATACTTGTTTTGATAAAAATATTTTAATAACTATGTTAATGTAGTTGATTGCCTTTATTTTATGCATTTAAAAATATTATTCTGAGAATAGATCCATCCATAGGTTTCAATAGACTGCCGCAAGGTTCTATAACATACAGAAGGTTAAAACTTCCTTTACATTCATGAAAAGTCAGTGTATTTTAGTGTAAGTGACAAGTAAAGTAGGCACCAAAAAGGCCACTTTAATATTCCACTCCTAATTATGAGCTGTGTGATGGGATTACACAGAGACATGAGAAACTGCTTAAATTCCAGCAGTTTGTAATTTTCTGATCAACTCAAAGAATCTGAGAATTGGGAAGTGTGTTAATAGTCTAATCCAGGGTTGTTTTTTTTTAATAAAAAGAATGCTTTTTGATTTTACAGCACAGTTACATAAAAGTTAAACAAGACCAAATACATGCAGCATTTTATGCCTATTCTCTCCTGCCCTTCCTCTCCACCTTCCCCAAGCCTCTAATTCTCTATCAAAATAAGAGAGGCACATTCCCTAATCTATTTTTGAGGGTACCAGGGCAAAAGATTTAAACTAGGGCTTCTCAAACTTTTTTTCTACTTGTGACCCCATTTCGTGTTTCAACAGCATTTGTTTACATTGAGTGGTGTTGTTGAGGTATAGGGGTTTTAGAGATACTCGAGACCTCAAAATATTGACATGCTGAGTCCTGCCAAATGAATTTGACTCAAGCCTTTTCTCAGTCAAAGTAAAACAAGTTTATTAAAGATTCGCATTAATGGGTAGACTCTTAAGGAGTCTAAGTATTTTTTGACGCTTGTATTGACAAGTGGGTCAAAACAGTCTGACACAGACTAAGTTTGAGCCAGACTGAATCTCAGCCCCTTCATGGAGGCAAAATGGATCTTATATACAGAAAGACTGTAGGAAGAATCTAGGGGTGGTCTAGAGAAGGGGTTTGGGGAAGGTCTTGAGGAAGAGTCTAAGGAGGATCTTGACAAGGACTGAGGTCAGACTCCAGAAATGGGATTAAAGGTGGGAAATAGCAGAAGGTCACCTGGAGATGACAGACAATGGAGGGCTAGGCTAGTTTAAGGGCAAGAGATTTGGGTATAGATATTTTCATAGGATCCAGGTGGGAAATAGCTTGATAATGGAGGGCTAGGCTAGGTTAAGAGTAGAAGATTTGGGCCTAGCTATAATGAAAGGCTTATGACCTCAGACAAATGCTTCTTTCATTGGGAAGATTCAAGGGGTTTCCCAGAACCTAAACCCTATCAGTGTGAGGACATGCACAGTACAAAGTATGTGTGCTTTGTGTTAAGAACCAAGGTTGCAATGAAGTTGCTTGATGCAACATGGGCAAACACTGCCAGAAACATCTTTGATTTTAAAGTGATTTTTTGGTCGTTGAGCATTCAGAAACCTTTAACGGTTGCTAGTTAAAGAAACGCTGGCCTAAACTACTTTCCTGTATAGACAGCCCTCCTGAAGTAGCCCTGCCAGATGAGGCCTCTGCAGAAACACTTCCACTGAAAGAAAACTCACTACTTTTAAGGTAATCCATTCAATTATTAGATGGTTTCAAATTTTAGAAAGCTCTTCTTTCTATTCAACTGAAATCTAACTCATTGAAACTTACATTCCTTTTTTCTAGTTGTACCCTGAAAGGCCTTCAAATGATGGTAGTTGGCCATAAATCTTTGTCAGGCTAAGCCTCGACTTTTTTTTTTTTCCTGTAATTATTTTTCGAATGAGTTTCCAGACTGTTACATCAGACATGCTCCAGTTTGTCCCTGGCCTTCCTGAAGTGTTGTGCTTCACTCCTGTTTGGTTTTCCATATTTAAATGTGTTCCTTTGGTCTCTTTTCCTTTGGTTTGTGAGCTGATCAGGGCCTAGGACGATGGAACTCTTATTTACCTTTATCTGTTGTACCGTATTTGCTAGGGAACTAAGTGGCTTGGTGGATTATGATGTATAAAAAGTTTGAGAGACATAATTACTAGGTAATGAATCATTTTAGTAACTATGGCTAGCAAATAGTTAATAGAAGGATTGGTCATTTTGCTGTCTCTTGTGAGGGATCGTGGCATCCTCTCGCCACTTGTATGCCTTTGGAAGAGTAAATGTTCCATAGAGATAGAAATCAACTCTGATTGGCTGATAATTAATGAGGGAATGAACATTATAATGAGACATGGACCTATTCTAATAATAAGCTTAGGCCCTGGTCATTCAGAGTACCTCAGACCTCACACAATCTAGACATTGCCCCTCCCTTCTCCCCCCAACCCTGAATAGAACACAATGGGCTTCCCCATTTGGGTGGGTTCTGAACAAGACGGAGGAGAATGTTAAATGCCATCTCATTATCAGCCTAATTCTTCAGATACTGATTTGACCTTGTAGAGAAGGAGGCTATAGGAAGGGAAAAAATCTTGCATCTCTCCAGTAGTAAATGGTCTTTGAGATGAGAGAAGTAATCCTTTCTCTTAGGTGTGAGTGCTGGGTATGGAGTCAGGAAGACCTGAATTCAAATACAGCCTCAGGCTGTGTGTTCCTGGGCAAATCACTTAACCCTGCTGGCCACAGTTTCTTCATCTGTAAAATGAACTGGGGAAGGAAATAGCAAAGGACTCCAGTATCCTTGCTGAGAAAACCCCAAATGGGACCGTGTCAGACACAGCTGAAATGACTGAACATATTTGTACCAATGCAGTGTCCCCATCTTTCCTTGTCTCAACAGGATCTGAGAGTGACCTAGAGGGCCATATAGGGTCAGCCATAGCTGGATGCCAGTCAATTCAAGAAGCATTTATTATGCACCAAATGTTTGCTAGGCAGTTGCAATACAAAGATCAAAATTAGGTAGTCCCCACACTCATGATTTTATATTCTATACTTTATTGACTTGTGATTGGCCTTGATAAGCTGCATCAATAAAATTGTGGATCCTTGGAAAATTGAAATAAGGTGCTACCTTAGCTCTTTTTGAAGTTGTGCCAAACTGTTGGCTTATATTAAAATTTCATACAAATTGGGAGTTCTGGAAATAATTGAAACTTTCTTACACAGGGGAGAAATGTGTTTCTATGTACCACTTGGCTCAATTCATTTAAAAGGTAACTTTTAGCTGTTTTATTTTTAATCCAGTTTTTCAATCGTGTGTTAAATTATCGTTCTTCCTCCCAATCCTTCTAAAATGTAAACCTCCCAATTTAGACTACGTTCTTTCTGAAGCTTGAATCTTATAACAAGGGTTTAGAAATGTCGCATGGGACCATGAATAGAACTCAAAGGCTAGATAGATTCCCAAGCCCCATCTGGATCAGAATACCTGACAGCAGCAGGAGCTATGGAAAGAGAAAAAGAGACAGAAGGAGAAACAGAGACAGATCTGGTGAAGGGGGAAGGGAGAAGGGAAAGTTTTGACCATTTCACACCACTGCTTTGGCTGTGAACTTTGGAAATTACTGTAATCTAGTACATTTGCTTTTGTCAGATATGGATTTTAAAATAAAATATATTAAAAAAAATAACATATTAGTTAAGAATAAACCTCTCCCCCACCCCTCATTTGCACAAAAGAAATTACTATAGAGCTACTAATTAATCTTTTGGGGCCTTCATGACTTTCTCCTTTCATTGACAGCCTTAGTCCAAGCTCTGGTGGCCTTGTGCCTGAATTTTCACAATAGAAGGCAAGTGCATCCTGCATCCTACATGTCCCTATATCCACTTTCTCCCTTCACCCAATGAACCTTCCTAAACATTGATTTCTTAAGTCCTTTCTTTGGGGAAGGTCAAGAGCTGGAATTGGAGGTGGGTGAGCCACCAAAACAAAACCAAAAGAAACTCATAATTGTTCCTGATTCCAAGATAAAATCTAAATTCTTTCATCAGACATATACCTCCCTTCCTTCCCCAGTCTCTTTCCACTCTTGTTCTAGAACTTTCTCTTCTGTATTTCCTAATGAGAATTCTTTTCTCCAGTCAGGCCAGTCTCTTCACAGTCCTCCAAACTGATCATGATTTTACCCACTTTTGCCATGTCAGAATGACATTCCTGCCACTTGAAATCTTTCTCTTGTCTCCTTGGCCTTTCTAAATCCCATTCTTCACACCATAGGAAGCTGAGGAAGTGCTATGGAAAAGTGACCAAAATCTAAGGACTAGGTGATGATATTTACCATAGGTGGGAGGTTTCTGCCTACACAAGGTTACAAGCTCTTTAAAAAGGAGAGGCCCTTAATCTCTTCTGGGTTTTGATGGCAAAGATTTACATATAGTAATATCTAAACAATTACTTTTCCCCCAGCAGACAACACATAACTGACCATACCTTAGTCTCCACCAAACTCTTCCCTTGGTACACCCGATCACTTTTTGATATCTCTCCCCAGCTATTGAGCAATTGCCTATTGTGCTTACAGTGTTCTAAGAGTGAGGACTCTAGGCTTGAGGTCGCATATGACAGTCTCTAGGTCCTCAAGTGCAACCCTTTGATTGAATCCAAACTTAAGACAACAAATTCTTTTTTTATGGGTTCAACAGACATGAAATGAATTTTATTTTCATCATTGCATATGCGTATTTTTATTTTTTTAATTAATTGATTGATTTTTAGTTTTCAACATTCACTTTCATAAGGTTTTGAGTTTTACATTTTCTCCCCCTCTCTCTTCTTCTCCCTCCCCAGGATGGGATGCAATCTGATAGTAGGGTCTACTTATACATTCGTATTAAACATATTTTCACATTAGTCATGATGTAAGGAAGAATTAGAATTAATGGAAAGAATACGAGAAAGAAAAAACAAGACAAAACAACAAAAGAGAAGGAGAGCAAATGGAATGCTTCCATCTGCAGAGAACTAATTCTTTTATTAAGTTGAATAAACCTCTGATAGAATATGGAGAGACTCGATCTAAACTGAACAAAGACTGTGGAAAGAAAAGAAAAGAAACATAATTATTGGGCCAAAGGAGCTTGTCTGATAACTATGAAATTAAGCAGTCACTTAGAATGAAGATAAATAACAGTTGTTTTCTGTTCTGACCAGGAACTTTGGAGGTCTTCTCCTGACCAGGTTGATGTTTACGTGATGGTAAATTAGGCCATCTTTTGTTCCGCTTCTTCCCTACCCCATAGTTATTGAATGGATAGACAAAATAAGGCCTGGGAAAGACCTTAGTTTGGAAAGGCCAAGGTCATTTGTTACATTGCAGGACGTTGCTAGTAGTCTGGAGGTTTGTCTGGCCACTGGATTTTGGATGACTGTGGAGAAGAGACTAAGGCTGATATGTACAAGAGACTAAGGCTGATATGTGCAAGAGACTAAGGCTGATATGTGCAAGAGACTAAGGCTGATATGTGCAAGAGACTAAGGCTGATATGT
>CM053600.1:9537019-9572305 GCA_028646575.1 Pseudocheirus occidentalis
GAAATTCAAAGTCTTTGAAAATCCACAGTTATCTCTATACCACAGTGAAGTGTATGGAGGTTGTTATTATAGTGGAGGGGAAAGAAGGCTTAATACTTCTCAAATGGCTTTCATGCGAATTTAGTTTACGTGTGTAATGTGTCTTGTTCTATCCACATGCAGTGCTTAAAGCAGAGCTTTGGTTCCTAGACCTTTGGTGACCCAATGGTGGCTCTCTATAAGGAGCAAGTGCAACAAGAACATTTGACAGCAATAAAGCCTATGTCTTTAAACAGCTGGTGTCAAGCTGTACTTTGCAAATCATTTGTCAGCAATGATGCATGTTTCCTGCTGCAAATCCCCACATTTTGGACCCGAAACAAATGAACTACAACATGCACAAGATAGGTTATCAGCAGCAAATATGAAAAGAAGACATAACAATTTTTGAGAAAGAACAGACGGGTTATGACTTTTATTAGCTGAACTGTCCAATTTTCCAGTGAGCACAGCATACAAGCCTTTAAAGCTACTGATAGATCTTGCTACCAGACAACTCGTTCACTGAGTTTTATTTTTGGCTATTCCTAAATTTAAAAGACACTAACTTAAGTTGAATTGAGTCTTGTAGTCTTAACAATTAATAGGATAAGGTCCTTGGTACCTTTCATTTTGTATTAAAGATAACTGTAATTGCTTCTAACCTAACCTTCAGCTAACCTTGTTACCCTCTGCTTTCCCATTCATATCTAGAGGGAAGCAAGTAGTATGCTTTCTTGGGCCACCCTTGCCAGATTTTGCCTCTAAGCGTGTAGGGAGGCATTGCCATGAGTGACGTTTTCCATTTGCCCAGGGCCCAGAAAGACAGCAGAGATCCTTCTGAAACAGCATTTTTCTTTTCCTTACGGTCCTCAACTCCTGCCCTACTTCAAGCCCCCTTGTCCTTACACTTCTCCTCACTGTTCTGAGTGTGTAGTTTGGTGGAATAGATCACTTGGACTTCTACATTTGCAGAATCATGTGGATTCACAGTTTCTGATTTGAAAAGTTTCTGAGAGGTCTTCTTGTCTGATACCTACCCGAATAGGAATCCTTGTCCCTAACATCTCAGGTTTGCCATCATTCAGCCCTCATCTGAGGCACTTCAGTGATAAGATATTCACTAATCCGCAAGAGAGCCCATTCTATTTTGGGGCAACTCTTATTATTGAATTTGTTTTCTTTATACAGAACTGAAATGTGCTTTTCTGTAATCCTCATGCACCACTCCTAATTCTGTTTGTCGGTGCCATGCTGAATACATCTGATCGCTCTTCCCCAGAGTAAAGTTTCTAATACTAAAGAATATTTTCCCCAAGTTTTCTGTTTTCCTGTTTTCCTTTTCTGATTTTCAGCCCTCTTCCTGTCTTCTGGTTCAGTTCGTCAGTGACCTTTTTGGTTGCAATGGACACATGCATTTTGACTGTAGTCAAAAAACTTACACATGTCTTTTTTATACAAACTTGAGGACAATTTGAGTCTGTGATTGTACTATTTTTTTTAACCCAAAGGCTAAACTTCTCATTTATTCTTAAGTTCAGTTAGTTGATTCAGTCTAGACTGCTGAGATCTTTTTTGATCCTGATTCTGTCAACCAGAGCCCTAGCTACCGCTTCACAGCTCTAGTATATCTTTAACTGTGATGTGTCTGCCATCTAGGCCTTTATATAAGCCATTTACGGCAATGTGAACAGTCCAGGGTCAAAGGTAGGTTTCTGAAACATTCTACTAGAGACATCCCTGCAAATAGAAATTTTTCCATGTCTGAATAACTAGTGATACATTAGCCCATACATGAGCTATCAAGAGCCATTGTCTGATTCCAGACTTAACAATGGTATTTATTATCATTTCCTCTGGCATTTCCGTGCTCTACATTTTATGTGGTTTGGGTTCATTATGCTTATTTTATCGGCAATACAATTTTCTCTTTTCAATCTCATGTTTAACGATGAAAGTATTGCCCGCAATTACCTGGAATTGTCTGCTTGTGGGTGGAAGGTTGATAATACAAACTTTGTCAACTTGAAAATCCATGTGAATTTTTAAAGAACCATTGAATGTGTTTGGAATATACTATGATGCAATTTAGAAATTCATGTGTTCTAAAAGGTGAATTAATATTTCAGCTTTGACTTAAGTTTTCAACTCCTCAGCAGCAACAAAAGGTGCATTTGTTAGCTTGTAGTTGCAAACACAAGTTGTAGTTGAAGTTGACTGAGTAGTGCTTCCCCCTGCTCCATGTCCAGGCAATGGATCATTCAGGGATACCGATTTATTGCAGACACAGAAAAAGTAGAATTAGGAGGCGGCAGTGATCTGGCTTCCCTCTCCCACCCCACTTTTGCAGTTGTGACTTCCTTTCCCTTGATCGTCAAACCAGCAAACCCAGAAAATTATCACTGCCGGAGGAGTCAGTGGGCAGTGCAATCAAGTGTGACTCTCAGAGAGAAGATCAAGGGCCTGTGGTAAGCTCCTAAGAAAGCACGTAGGCAGTATTTTTCAAAGATAGAAAGACTGTTGGTACCCAGACAATGAATATGAGGGAAGAGGCAGGTAATTGAGGTGTGGGAGGAGAGTGCACTAGTGTGGGTGGATGACTGTGTGTACCAATGTATGACACTGTGGGTTGGTGGTAGGAACAAGAATAATAGAGGCAAGATGGAGATGAAAGAAAAGTGAAGGGCAGATGTGGGGGCAGGGGTCGCCACTTTGAAAATTGGTGATCTTTACTGGCAACTATATTCTCTTTCTAAATCGAATCAAGTAGACATGGTAAAGCAATCAAAAGAATTGACCAGTTTTTGAGTTTAAAATAGGGAAAAGGGAAGAAAAATTAAGCTTAAAGTCCTACTTAAGATAGGGAAGACAATAGCATGTCTCATCAATTATTCTGGGCTTAGTGATTGTGGGCCTCAGCTAGCCCTTTCTGTACAAGGTTAAATGATTACATTATCTCAGAGTCACCTTTGAACTCTAGTATTTTGTGTCTTGACCATTTCCTGATTCTTAATTTTATTTCCAGGATGCGGTCTGTGTCACTTGTTTTGTATATAGTAATAAAACAACTCCCATTCACAAGATGTTTTTAAGATTTATATATTTATTCAAGGCTACTTTATATATTTGTATACATTTATACATTTATTTATATAATATATATAATAAATTTATATATTTATTCAAGGCTACTTTATATATTTATATACATTTATATATTTATTTATATAATATGTGTAATAAATTTATATATTTATTCAAGGATACTATATATATTTATATGCGTTTATATATTTATTTATATCACATCATATATAATAAATTTATATATTTATTTATTTAAGGCTACTTGCCTGACAAGTTTTTGAAGTAGGTTGGACAGGTGTTACAGCTCACAAATGCAGAGACTACAATTCAGAGAAATGTTGTGGCTCATGCGTGATCACAAAATTAACGGGTGTCTGAACCTGGACTCAAGCTCAGGCCTATTGATTTTAGAAGAGCTGGTCTTGTTCTCCTTCCACTGATTCCTGATGCACCTATGTTTTAGCGTAGCTAGAGAACCCTTTTGGGGGGGGGAGGGGAGGAAGGGTAATTGGGGTTAAGTGACTTGCCCAAGGCCACACAGCTAGTAAGTGTCAAGTGTCTATGGCCAGATTTGAACTCAGGTCGTCCTGACTCCAGGGCCAGTGCGCTATTCACCACGCCACCCAACTGCCCTGAGAGCCCTTTCTTAAAAGCTGTCCCGAGACCTTTGCGCTGAAGAGGCCATTGATCTCCTATGAATCTTTCTTATTCATGGTGGCAATCCTGAAGAAGCTTGATGGGTCTGACTTCCTTTGGATATGCCCATTTCTCAGACTGGTTCCACTATAATCATAGTAATGGACTGTGCAGAAAGCTGCCGCAGAAAGCAAGGGGCTCATTTTACTTTGTGTTAGGATGGCAAAATGATAATGGACTTTTGATGTAATTGAAGCCACCCATTTGACTCTTGTCCCCTTGACAGGTGAGAAGACTTTTTGATTGATTGGACATTTTTATTTGCCAGATTGGTATCAATAAATCAACATAGTTCAACAAGCTGATATTAGTGGTGGCTCTTATACCTAACAATAGGAAAGATAGGAAATTAACATAATATGATAAAATATAATAAAGCATGATAGAAAATGATAGGATATGATATATGATATGACATGGTAAATATAGGAAATAAGCATGTTAACATCTGAAAAAACTTGGGATCCTATTCTATTCAACTACTATGTATCAAACACCCACTATGCTTATAACATGTTACATTCTGGGAAATATACACTTTAAATTAGACCTAGTCTTCCCTATTGAATCCACACCCTCGTAGAGGGATGAGACATGAAATAACTCTAATGCACTGTATTAAATAATACATACCTATGGTTGCTAAACAAAATTCAATGTTAAGTTCAAGGGAAAAAAAAATAATGTCTAACCCCTCCATTCCCTGTCCTCCATGGAAAAGAGGAGAGGTATCAAGGAAGGCTTCTTAGAGAAGGTACCATTTGAGTTGGACTTTGGGAGAACATTTCAGCCATAGGGAAAGCAGTCCAAATATGAGGGCACCTGATCTGCTTTTTCTGGCTTTGTTTAAACAGTATATTATACTTTTAATATACCAAGTTTCTCAACTTTGGATATATTATACTCCCTGATGGATAGTGAATTTTTTCAGTACATTATTGTCTGAGATGAAAGATACGGTTTTCACTTGAGTTGACATATCCCAAACTGTTCTTTGACAGTATACATGAAAATGGGAAAAAAGCTGCACTTTATAAAGAAAACCTGCTGCTGCGTGGATGTACCATTAGGAATACAGAAGAGGTAACAGGCATAGTCATCTATGCAGGTAAGACTGGTTATTTTTGTGCTATTTCAAAATTATCCACATTAATTTTGGTAATTAGGAGAGGTGGCAAATTGGTATCAGTCCTTATCGAAACCTCACTATTTAATTATAGGTCATGAGACTAAAGCTTTATTAAACAACAGTGGGCCACGCTACAAGCGAAGCAAGCTCGAAAGACAAATGAATATGGATGTCCTTTGGTGTGTTCTCATACTCATAGTCATGTGTCTGTTTTCAGCTATCGGTAAGTCATCTTTCTAGAAACAAATTGAAGTCTGAATTCTTTGGAAACTCCAAAAGTAAAATATTAATCAAGTCTTTCAAGTTGCCCAAAGATACAAATATGACCCCTTTTTAAAAAAATTAGCATATTCTGTTATTCATTTAAATCGAATTTCTTAGTGGTATTCTTCTGTTTTCCCTTTTGCCTTTCATGTTTTAACAAGCAAACAAACTTGGCCTTAATGGTAGAATTATTTAGGTTGTGGATGAGACTGTTAATAAAGGAACTCTGTCAGTCTGCAAATCCATGTCTGTTTCTTTCAGCCTTGGTGTTTTGTTGTCTTTCTTTAACTCCTCAAGGATAGTGATAGGGACTAGATGGGTGATTTTTGAAATTCTCTGATGAAAAAGCAAAACCAAACCAAAAAAAAAAACCTTCCTTCTACTAATGCAAGTCAGCACCTCTGTGCTGTTTATAATACTAGATAATCTGCCTTGAGTATTGAGAGGTTAAACAATTTGCCTGAGATTATACAAGCAAAGTGGTAGCTCTCAAACCCAAGTCTCCCTGGCTTCCAAGGCTGACTTTTATCTCTTACTTGATGGTGTCTCTCCAAAATTTCTTCTCATAACCAAAAAAAAATATACTTAGTGTCTAGTAGTCAGAGATGAGTTATATTTCAGGTTTTCTGAGTCACCCTTACTCCCACTCCACGTCCTAGCTTTGGATGTACATCTCTTGATTAGAGAGCTAGGGATGATTCATTCCAAGTAGTACCAGTATTAGAAATCTCTTTAGTGGTATAGAGAACTACATTATAAAAGTAAAGGACCCTTCACTTTGCAGTGACGTCTAGCAGGTATGACTGCACTCAGACACAATGTCATAGCTGTCTCTGTGCACATCTTTAGAGCCGCTGCTTGGGCCTCTGGATGGCATTAGCATCTTGGGAGTGACTTAGCAGGTGACAGTACCAGTGGCTGCTTAGCGAGATTAACAGTCCCAAAACAGACTCAATAGCTACTGTTATTCAGTGGTTATAATTTACCCAAAAAGTACAATGTGCTGAAGTACATCAATGTGACACATAATCCCTTCCTTCTAGCAACTTAACATTGTAAATTGGCAGATCTCCTATAATTCATGTTTTCTTTAGCAGTTCAGCAATTTAAGTACCAACAATGGGTGGATAAGGGGAGGGTGGATATTAATACTTCCAGCAATTTAATCTTAACTCCCCATGAGAATCATATATTTTTATCCTTCCTCTTCTAACAAAACAGTCACAAAATGCCAATGTGTAATATAACAAAACCAAGTTTTCTGACCTGATTTAAATGTAGGAAGGTTTGATGCTTTCCAAACAATAGTTTTCATTTCCACCAAAAACATTGCTTCAGTTGGTTGAATGATGCTCCTCTTCACACCGTGTTGCAGGTCATGGGCTGTGGATATGGCAGTATGGAGAGAGGAAGAAACCATTATTTGATGTCCCACAAGAGGATGGAAGCCATTTGTCTCCAGTACTAGCTGCAGTATATTTATTTTTGACCATGATAATAGTTCTTCAGGTAACAGTACCACATAGAAAATATTCTATTTTCTTTTAAAAATGGAACTCATTGGTTGATCTAAGATTTTCCCAAAGGCCACCTATAGTTATATGAAATTAGAAGAATCAAAAAGCACATTTGTCTTGAAAATTGTCAACTTAAGAAATTTCCTTGTGTAGTCTACTCATGAGTAATCTTGAGGTTAAAGAGTTCTTGTTGCTTCTCTGAAAATCTTCATGCTTTGATTTTTTTTTCTGTTCCCTGTACCTTCTTGCCTGCACTCATAATTATAAAAATCTCCTAACCAGAAAGCACACTATGTCAGAAAAAGTAGGGAGGTTCTCTCTCCCCATTCCGCCACATCTCTCATCCCCCACCTGATAAGAAAAATGAGGCTTTGCTGCATTGCAAATAGCTTGTGGAACCTTGAACAAAAAGTACTTCATTAGACTTCTCACAAGTGGAGAACAAAGTTATTTCCTCTTAATTATATGTGTTGAATACCAGCAAACAATTATATTTCACATCTCAAATTGCTCTTTTTAAAAAACATATTCAAATTGCATCATAGATCTTGGCTAGAGGTACTGTGGTTGTTCTGTCTACAAATTTGAGTTACCAAGCAAATCTAGTCCACCTGGATTTCAAAACACCACAATATCAGTAACTATGAAAGAAGAATTTCGTGACTCTTGTTTTTTTTTTTAATTAGCAAGCTGTTGCTGAAAATATTTTCCTGAAAAAGTACTTTACTTCCGTACATTGTAGCAATTACAAAACCAACCCATCACTTAGTACACAAAATCGACAACTAAAAAGATTGTTCTTTCTGTAATATATGACTCCATTAATTGCACTTTTCTATGAATGGAGAGATTGACCTTCTGCTATGAAAGTATGTAAAACTTGGGGGTTAGGATGACATTTTAATGCGAGATTTCTTTTGCTTATGCAGAACTCTGACTATACCATGTGTTTTTCCCCTTCTCTCTCTCTCTCTTTCCTTTCCTAGCTTTTCTCAAGTCCAACTTATTATTCGAAAATGCTTGCTTCTATCCAAGCCATGATTATCATACTTCCAGATGTAATAATGGATTTCCGCTCTGCAGTTGCATCATAGGCTTTCCTAGCTTATTACAATAAACTCTGTCAATATTCTAATATCTTTTCAATATTGACTCTAAGCCACCTTATTTAAACTCGTGAAGGTACAGTATAGTCCATACTTATTTATGGTTTTTTTAGTGTTTTGTAAAGTTGAATAGATTAGATCATTTCAACATTCATTATCTACTCTTTCTGACTCATTCGTGTATTTCATTTCTCTCTTCTAGGTTCTAATCCCAATTTCTTTATATGTTTCCATTGAAATTGTCAAAATATGTCAAGTGTTTTTTATACACCAAGATAAAGAACTATATGATGAAGAAACAGACTCTAAGCTACAGTGTCGGGCCCTGAATATCACAGAAGATCTCGGACAGATACAGTATATTTTCTCGGATAAAACTGGCACTCTCACTGAAAATAAGATGGTTTTCCGAAGATGCACTGTGTCTGGCATAGAATATTCGCATGATGCTAATGGTGAGTTATGGTTTGCCGTATTGTTTGATGAGTATGTTTTATTTTTGTCCTAATGTTCAAGGTGGTGCTGAGCAGGGAACCAGTTGTAAAGCCTAAAATTGAATGAAAACAATTTTAAGTCATTCCTGACTTAATAACTAAGGATAATGTGTAAAAGAGCTGAATTGTGAACAGCTCCCCAATCCCAGAAAGCCTAAAATATAATTTCATGATTGTGGAGACTTTGTTTAAAACTAACAAAACATGGAATTTTGTTTTCATGATTAAGTTAAGTAAACTCTGCCTCCCAACCCTTTCCTCCCTTTCTTTTGGAGTTTTATTCATGTCTGATCACATCAGTGAAATCATCAGCTTTTTGAGCCACGTGTAGAACTGAAAGTCTCCACCTTTCAAGGCAAGAATGTTATGACAAGAATTTCAGTGCCATATACTATGGTAGGTCAGCCAATATTGGGAGGAACAGTAAGCACTTCTAAATAATTAACCATCTTCATCTACACCATTTGTGCCTCCAAACAGGACAAATTTTCCTTCTTGTAACAGCATCAAATAAATCATCTTGTTAAAACCAAAATGAACACAGCCAGGGATAAAGCATATTGATCACAATAGAGAACTGCTCTTGGGAAAGATTTAGCTGAAAGAATCTGTTTCAGATGTCAAGTTTTACATGGTCAAATGATGTATCTTATGTGATTTGGGGGTAAAAAAAATCAAATTCTCCAAAGCAGATTGACTAATCCCTATGAGAGAAATGGAAGTATTAAAGCTAAAGAGGGAAAGAAATGAAAAGTGTGAGTGACTTCAAAGTAGATCAAGAGGCCACATCTAAAGATGGCTATGTCTCATGGTAGAGCCTTATTTAGAATGGCTGATTAGTGAGGGATTGGAAAGAAGTGATTAGGAAACGTGCTTGGCATGGGGAGAATACCCGTTCTTCCTTTCATGAAGGACTGCACTGGTTCTAGAGGGAGGATAAAAGAAAGACCCTTTTTCCTTTCATATCAAACTACTGATGTGATTGGCTTTTGTGACTAGGTAGTAGTGTCTAGTAAAAATTGTCTTTCAGTAAGTCTATTAATAGTCATTCATTCAAAAAACATCTATAAAACACCTACTATGTCCTGGGGTACTGGGAATACCAAACCAAAATGAACCAGTCCCTGCCCTCAGGGAATTTATACTCTACTGGGATGAATGTGAGTTATGATCAAAAAAGAAAATCTCTCTGAAAATTACCTTAACAGAATTAAGACTGTGGAAAGAGGAAGCACAATTTCTTATCTTCTGGATTTAATGGGTCACATGAATATTCTTAATCTGTATACATTTATTAAATGCCTACTGTCAGGAACTGTGCTAATTACTGGGAAACCACAAAAAGGGGTAGGATTTAGTGGGGAAAACAATGAATTCTATTTTGGACATATTGAGTTGGAGATGTCTGAAATGGCTGTTGGAGATGCAAGCAAGACTGGAGATCAGCAGAGAAATTGGGGTAGATAGATTTGAGAACCATTAACATAAAGATGGTCATTAAATCCATGGAAGTGGGTGAGATCACCAAGTGAAATAGTATAGAGGTAGAAGAGAAGAGGTCCTAGAAAAAATCCTGAGGGATAGCTATGGTTAGGTTGTCCTTTGTCCTTCGTTCTCGAAGAGGACCATGACATCAGGGAGGTGATGCCATGATATTCAAGTGAATTGGATTTAAGTGAGGGAGGGCTGTGCACAGTCAACAGCCTCACTTTCTCCTCTGGAGCCATCTGGGTCCAGTGGCAAGACACAGATCAGGACAAATGGAGATGACCCTCATGGTTAGGTGCATTATCTGGATAAAGATCCAGCAGAGGAGACTAAGGAATTGTCAGATAGGTAGGCATAGGGAGAAAGTAGTATCCTGAAAAACCTAGGGAGAAAAAAGTATCAAGGAGGAGAAGGTGATCAATAGAGCCCAAAGCTGCAGAGAGGTCAAGGTGAAGGAGAATTGAGAAAAGGTCATTTGAATTTGGCATGTAAAGGATTTGGCAATTAAGGAGATCTTTGATAACTTTGGAAAGAATAAATTGAGTGAAATAATAAGGTCCAGAGCTGGACTAGTAAAGGTTAAGAAGACAGTGAGAGGAGAGAAAGTGGAGATACCTACTGTAGATGACTTTTTTGAGGAATTTAGCTACAAAGGATAGAAGGTGGAAACATACAGTGATAATTGTGGAGATGAAAGAACAAGTAAGAGTGTTTTTGTTTGATTTTTTTTTAGAGTGAGAAAGGCATTGTGTTTGTAGGCAGCAGGGAATGAACCAGGAGACAAAGAAAGACTGAAAATAAGTCAGAGTGGGGGATGACAGAGGAGGTAATATGCTAGTGGAGATGGGATGGAATGGGATAGCTCGAATAAGTGGAAGGGTTAGCCTTTGTAAGGAGTAAGGTCACTTCATCATGTGAAACAGAGATGAAGGAGGAGAGAGGGGCAGAAGACATCTGAAGAAGGAGAAACTCATAGAAATGAAACAAATTTTTCTGCAACACATGAGGCAAGTCTCAGCTGAAAGGGTAGGGGAAAGGGATCCATAAGCGGTATAAGGAAGGATGAAGAGCTTTGGAATAGTCGCTGTGGAGAATGGTATAGTGAGTGGATAAGGAAGGTATAAAAGGATTGCCTAGCAGCAGTGAGGGCCCATTTAAAGTTGTATAACTTAAATTTGTAGTATACCCAATTAGAAAAATGGTATGACTTTCTCCGCCTTTATTCACCAACACAAATATGGAGCAAAAGTGGCAAATGATGGAAATTATCCAAGTCTGAGTTTTGGCAGGGCATAATTGGTGACATGATGAGGAAGCTGCTGGGAATTCAGAAGAAGAGGAGAGTGTAGAGTTGAATTGGTTCACCTAAAGGTCAAGATGGGGAAAAGAGAAGAGTGGCTACTGCAGGGGTGGAGGCCATGGAGGGAATTGAAAGATCAAAGGATTGGAGGTCACAACATAGGTGAAGAATTAAGTTTTTTCTTTAAGGGAAGACAGAGGGAGAAGGGAAATGTCACTAGGTTATTCTTGAACACAGAGGTTGACTGTGGCTGATAGCAAGATCAAAGGTATAATTAATTGTCTTTGGGGAATCAGGAAAGATCTCCCATAGGAGATGTCTTTGAAGAGAGGTAAAGGTTTCAAGAAGTAGAGATGAGGAGGTATACGGGAAAGCGGGGTAGCATTTGAAATAGCACAGAGGTGGGAGATGGAATGCCTTGTTCAGAAACAGCAAATAGGATGGTTTGGCTAGAATAGGGCATATATGAGAGGATAGTAATGTATCATCAGGATGAAAAAACACCCTGAAGCCAAATTGGGAAGGTCTTTAACTGTCAAGCAGAGGAGTTAGCATTTTGTACTAAAGAAACTGGGGAGCCAGAGAACTGCCTTGAACAGAGGAGTGGCATGGTCAGAATTATGTTAATTTAGCAGGTATTTAGAAATAGGACTTTAGATGGGGGAAGACTAGGTAGATGCAAGCAGACCAGTTAAAGAGGTTATTGCCATAGTTCAAACAAGAGGTAATAAGCAGAAGCAAGAGGATATATCATGAGCTTAGATAGACTCTGGGAGATGGTGAAAAATAGAAAGATTTGGTGTACTGTGGACGGTCACAGAGAATCAGATACGACTGAAAACAATGACAAAAAAAATATTATAAATTGTAGACTATTTGCCAGTCTTCATTGGCAGATGGAGTCCCTTCACTGAGAGGTTCCTACCCTGTTGAAATCACAATTTTGGACTGTATTCTCCTCTCACAATCATGTTCTGCATTTTCCAGATTTCAGTACTTTTCGACTACAGAGAACCTCCACAAATTCTATACATCTCTCTGAAATTAATTGAATTTATCAGACATGTTCTTTTCTAGGAAATTCTTCAGCAGTAAAGAACAAAGAGTAACTTCACATGAACTGTGCAATTATACTTCCATTAGGGCATCTGATTGTATGGCACGGAAGTGATCTCAGGTTCCAGAGCACTATGTCAATAGAGAGTCAGCTCTGATGGGGACTACAAAGCTAGGAAGGAGGGACTAAGGGAGATGAATTCAGAAGGTATTGCAGTAGTTTGTGTGAAAATATAGACCCAGTCAACAAAATCGAGCATTTATTAAGTGTTTACCATGTGTAAGATACTTTTAAAGTGGCAGGAATCCAAAAATAAGTAGAAAAAAAGCTGTAATAGGGGACTATAACACAGAAAAGGCAGAGAGTGGGGGAGGGAGAGACTAAGGTACCACTTGGCTGGGGCATGGTAGAGAAAATCTGGAGTGTACCTTGAAGACGAATGAGACATGACAGACCTGGGAATCCTTACGTGGAGTTTCTGGGAGGAGGGAGGAGTCAGAGGGAGAGGTCTTAGGGATGATGGGCACTTCCAGTGTATGAATTTCCAGGGTGGGGGAGGCTTCAGGATAAAAACTGAGGAATGGAAAAGAAGTTCTCGAATGCAACAGAGGCATGAAGAATGTCATCCAGTGACAGACAAGAGCTAAATTTGATGGCAGGGATGAATAGCAACTGATTTATGATATTAGTCAGAATAAGTTAGCAAATGAAGAAGTGTTGTTAGGCTGAGTGGGACTTCTAATTTCTACCTAAATTTGTCATTCAGTGTGTTTTTGCAGAGAATGCACCGGAAGAGATACTGCGCCACAATGGTCTAGACTCTTTGACCAAGCCAACCTCCCTGTTGTGACTCCTCCCACGTGGGTCTAATATTTCCCCTCTGCCCCTTTACCAACAGCTCGGCGCATAGCTATGTACCAGGAGGTTGACTCTGAAGAGGATGAAGTGGCTCCCAAGGGAGGGACACTATCTCAGCGGGGCAGCATCGGTAGTCACCAAAGCGTCAAGGTTGTTCACAGAACCCAGAGCACCAAATCCCACAGACGGACAGGCAGCCGAGCAGAAGCCAAGAGAGCCAGCATTCTATCCAAACATACTGCTTTCAGCAGCCCAATGGTTAGTGATGGCAAAGGCAAGGATTTGGGCTCCTACTCAAGCAGCACTTACTTCAGAATTAAGAAGCAAGGATGCTTCTTCTCCATCTGCGAAGGTGGAGCAGAGGGACAGTGGACTTTTTCATGCTTTCTCCCTTATTATTTTTCAAAGGAAAATGTTTTCCTCCACTTTACAGGGAGGAATCACCTCATTCTTATTTTTGGTTTCTCTAACCACCTCCCTCCATTGCCTACTTTATTCAGAAAACTGAATGATTGCATAGCCACTTTGCTGTGATGTCTAAACACTGAATCTAGGGCTTAAAAACCAGTTCCTATAAAAGCCACCCAGACAGATTGACATTGTTGGGAAACTCCTAATGCCAAATGAAATAAATAAGTCCAATCGGGTTTGACAGGTACAAATAAGCAAATATCCTAATGACAAGGGGCTAGGGGAGGGAATGGTAGGCATCAGACCAAATAAATATGACTCTTGCCAGCTGCCTAAATACCATAGACCACCACGGATAGGGAGGTCTCCAGAAGGAGGGCCAACCTCTCAAAACTACTTTTCCAATCCTGAAATATTCCAGTCCAAAAACCTGCCAGAAAGAATATTCCGGGACAGTCTGCACTTAGCCAGAGGTTTTCCAATTTGTTGCTTTTCTTATAAACCTTTGAGAAGTTGCTGCTTTCCATAGGGGTGGTCGTTTCCATGCTGCTCACACCGTAATTTTGGCAAAGATGCATTCGGGAAGGACAGACTGTAAATGACCTCATTGTGGCTTTTGGAAGTCAGTGCCGGGCAGACTGCAAAGTAGCGGCACTGTATTTATTCCAAGATCTTGGAATTCTGTTTTTCTTCCCCGATAGGGCCTGCTTTGAGCTTTGTGTAAAACAAATGTATGTGTCTCTAATGCTTGGATGGATACATGATGTTATTTAGGCAAACACCTCCACTGGGATGGATTGCAGTACTTTCCATGCCTTATCTTTCTTGGCTAGGTTTGCTCTCTTCCCCCCCCCCCTCCTTTTTTTTCCCTTGCTTTTTGGAGCGGGGAAGGCAGGGCAATTGGGGTTAAGTGACTTGCCCAGGGTCACATGACTCTCAAGTATTAAGTGTCTGAGGTCGGATTTGAACTCAGGTCCTCCTGATTCCAGGGCGAAAGCAAAGAAAGCCAGCCAGTATGTTCTATCCAAACATACTACTTTCAGCAGCCCAATGGTTAGTCGTGGCAAAGGGGGGGAAGAGGGATTTAGCAAGTCTGAGCTTACTCAAGCAGCACTTACTTCAAAGTTAAGAAGCAAAGATGCTTCTTATCCTTCTGAGAAGTTGGAGCAGAGCAACCGTGGGCCTTTTCATTGTGTCTTTTTTCTCTCCTATTAATTTTCCGAGGAAGATGTTTTCTTCCGCTTTCCAGGGAGGAAATCACCTCATTCTTATTTTGGGCTCCTGTGCCACCTCACCACCCCTGGAGCTCTCCTTTTTCTCTCCTTTTTGTATCTCCAAGGTTCTAATGTATCCCTTCTGTTTCTCAGTCTTTCTGCATGATTGGCCAGTGTCCTTTCAATTCAATACAGTGTCCTCTATAACATCTTTTTTTTTTTTTTTTTTACCACTCCCTGAGGATACAATAGAATAGTTATCCCTTCCAAATCATGGGCCTTAGGGGCACGGCACCCCTTGTAATCCAGAAAACCCATGTAAAATTGTTTTGGCCTTCTCTTCCTTACCAGAGAAGTTAGAATTATTGTGGTATTAAAAGATAAAATATGTTGATATTATACAATATTATGACATATTTTATACATTTCTGAGTTTCTAAACTTTTTCTGTGTTGTCTGCTGGCGTTTCTGGCTTTTGCAAAACTCCCCCCAAATTCTCTTTTAATTTCTTATGCTGACCCGCGATATCTCAAAACCACAATAGAGAAAGTTGCATTGTGGAAGGGATAGCTATACATTTATTAAGCACCTACTATGTGCCCCAAGCACTGTGCTGGGGATACAGAAAGCAGTAAAAGACCTCTCTTCCCTCAAGAAGCTCATGTACGTGATAGCCCTCTCTACATAGTCATTATGTGTGTGTATAACATATACACATAAACACACACACACATTCCTGTTTCTGTTTCACCACCATCTAACAGGTAGGTCATTGGTAACCTGTAGCAGCCTCCTTAAATTCATCACGTGTCTTTATTGCCCTTTGGGTAACGTGGATGCTTCAGAAGTCTTAAGCAAAAAAATATCGATAATAACAACAATGCCATGGAAATACCACTAATTGTCATGCGTTATTCATTTATTTCTAGGAAAAGGACATTACCCCTGATCCAAAATTATTTGAAAAGGTAAATGAGTGTGCCAGGTGTCTGGAGATCATGAGGAACCAGGAAAAGTCATTATCCCATCTTACCCCGGAACTCGCTGATGTCTTTGACTTTTTCATAGCCCTGACCATCTGCAATACAGTGGTAGTGACAGCCCCCAATCAGCCAAGACACAAGGTAAGATCTGCCTTGGCCACCATGAAGTCGGGGCTCATCCACGTTGGTCACAGTCTTCCAGAATCTTAGGTGGTAGGACGTGTTAAAGGGGATGCTCTTTAGGGGATGGCTAGATGGCACAGCGAATAGACCACTGGCCCTGGAGTCAGGAGAACTTGAGTTCAAATCTGCCTCCGACACTTGACACACTTACTAGCTGTGTGACCTTGGACAAGTCACTTAACCCCAATTGCCTTGGCCTTCCTCACTCTAAAAAAAAAAGCGATCTTCTTGTAGTGTAATTCTTAGTATTAATTATGTTAATAATAATTATGTAAATAATAATAATAATAATACAGTGGTTTAAGTTTTGTAAAACACTTTACACTGCATAGTGCTTACTCTTGTGCCAGGCACTGGCTTAGGTACCTTGTAATTATATGTCACTTAGTCCTCACAACAACCCTGGGATGTAGGCACTATTATTATCCCCATTTTGAAAATGAGGAGACTGAAACAAAGAGAGATTTGGCTAGGGTCACGCAACTAAAAAATGTCAGAGGCCATTTTGAACTCAGGTCTTCCTGATTCCAGGCCTAGTGTTCTATCCACAACCCTGGATGTGTATATTGTCATCAGCACCTACATTTTGGTTTTGTTTTGTTTTGTTTTGTTTTTGGAGTGGGGAAGGCAGCACAAGTGGGGTTAGGTGACTTGCCCAAGGTCACACAGTTAGTAAATATTAAGGGTCTGAAGCTGCATTTGAACTCAGGTCCTCCTGACTCCAGAGTCAGTGCTCTATTCACTGTGCCACCTAGCTGCCCCGACAGCACTTAAATTTTTTTTCCCCTCTTTTTGGAGGGTAATCGGGGTTAAGTGACTTGCCCAAGGTCACACAGCTAGTTTTTGTGTTAAGTGTCTGAGGCCAGATTTGAACTCAGGTCCTCCTGACTCCAGGGCCAGTGCTCTACTCACTGCACCACCTAGCTGCCCTAGCACCTACATTTTTAAGATGAAAAAATGGAGTCATTCAAAGATAAAATGATTTGTCCAGGGTCATAGAGCTAGTTAAGTGTCTAAGGTCATATTTGAACTCAGGTCTTGGTAGACTCCAAATCTAGTCCTCTACCCATTGCTGCCAGAGATAGGTATATGTCAACTATTATTCTTTAAATTATAAATAAAACTTTAACTTAAATAAATTTTAATAAATTTATAAAATATAAATAAATATTTATTTATTTAGAATATTTATTATTTAGAATAAATAATTTATTTAAATATTATTATAAATTTATTATCCAAATATTTATTATTTAGAATAAAATTAAATATAAATAAAATCTGGGGTTTTTCTCCCAATATTTACATATTCCAATTTCAAGCATTGGTTGTCAGGGCTAAAGTCCGTGGGTGAATGAAAGGCAAAGTAGGAGAGAAATAAGACTTCTATTCAGCCGGCAATCTAGGAGTCCACCAATAAAGCAAATGATTGTTGAATGAATGAATGAAAAGATGAATACAAAGTTCTGTGCAGATGGATGATTATGGTTGGGTGCAGCTACTGTAGGCAGACCAGAAGGAATGGGCAAGAACTGAGCTTTGATCAATGTCTCAGGACAGAATGACAGAATGAGTAAACATGGGCTCTTATGTGGTCAGCATCCAAATGCAGTCACCCTTCCACATCTTGACTTTCTCCTCCAAGTGTTGGCATATCATGGGTTGGCATAAGAAATAAAATGGGAATTGTGGGGGAGTTTTGCAGAAGCTGCAGATGATGCAGAAAAAATAATTTTACTCAACATTGACCTACTTGTAGCCTATGACCAAATATGTAACCCAAATTTTACAACAGGGTACTGTAAAAACCCCATGAAAGAAAAAAATCAGACTTCTTCTCTACTACAATGGGAGGGCCAAAAAATGTTACATGGATTTTTCAAATCATGCTCTAATGCCTGTCATGTGGAAGGAGTAACTGTATATGGACCCAATAGGAGGAAATGGGCAGGCAGCAAATTTCAGACAGAAAAAGCAGCCAACAAAATCACCAACAAAAAAAAATCATACAAACTATACCCCAGTTTTATAGTTATCAATACTGGGGCAGGGGGAGCTTTCCGCCTTTTCCTATGATCTTGTAGGCTCTTTGTGGGTAAATGCAGGCCAGGAGTTAAACTGGAAACTGAAGAAACCAAGGCTTATGCCACATAGTATTGTCATAGCAGCTTCCTACCTACAGCAGATGGGCCTAAGCATTAACAACTCATACAGCATCTCCATTCAGTGGGACATGGCTGGGAAATAAGACCCGGGCTTTAATATGGGGAGGTGAAAATATATCAGGGATCTGTTTTTTGTTTTTGGGGTTTTTTTCTATTTCCAGTACTAAATTTTCCCTTTAAGTTTCTATGACCAAATACAGAACCCAAATTTTATAATAAGGGACTGTTCACACCTCATCAAAGGAAAGAATCAGACTTCTTCTCTGGCACAACAGGAGGGCCAAAAATTTTTCTGTGGATTTTTCAGATCATTTATTTGAAACTGAACGTCTTTAGATGGAGAGGGACTTAGCATTTTCCCATTCGACTTTGGGGTTGTAGTAATATTAAAGATGCAGCCTGATGTAAGGGAAGGAGAGCTGGGCTATGAGTCCAGAGAGCTCTACTTTCTCTTCCTGTGCTGTTAACCCTTTACACCACCTTGGAAAAATCACTTCAGCTCCCTGAACCTCAGTAGACTCCCTAGTTTCCTTCAAGATGTACACATTAGACAAAAAGCCTTTCCTAATCCCCCTAGACGTTAGTGTCCTCCATCACACACACTCTAAAAAAAACTGCCTTGTATCTGATTTATATAGAAAAAAACATGGGTGATGTCTCCTTTAGTAGAATATAGGTCTTTTGAGAGTAAAGCCTCTCAGTGAATGCCTTATGATTCCTAGTGCCTACCCCTTAGAAAATACTTAAGAAATATTTGTAAATAAGAATTGGATTAGACACAATTCAACAAACATTTAAATACAGACACTAGGGTGGAAACACAGGGACAGGGGATGAGGAAGAGGACCAAGACAAAAATGAAAACTAGGGCTTTCGGATCTAAAGTACTCTGGTTCTGTGTATTGCGCGACCAAATTATTTAAAATGGGTAAAATCCATAATCTACTATTGATTTTTGAAAATAATATAGAGTAAGTAAAGGAGGGTCTTAAGTCAAAAGTCAAAAATAACATTGAGATCACTCTAAAGAAAATTGAAACAGATTACCTTCAAACTTAATGGAGCTAGAGATGTTCAAAAAGTGGGAGACGTTTTGTACCACTATCCCCCTGTTTCTGAATGTCCCTCCCCTATCCCCCGTTTGTAAAACAGATTTTGACAAATTGATAATCATCTTTGCAACCAGGAGGGAAGGACATTGAGAAACAACTGGGTGTTCTGTGCTATACTGCTTTTAGTCAGAGATGCTTCCTCCCAGCCTGCTAGATGTCCGTATGGCAGAGTGGACTGTCTTACTCTTCTAGTTCATTGGCACAGATCTAATGGAGAATGCCAAGAGATCATTTAGAAGAAGAAACTGTACCCCCAAGATCAGAGCCTCTGTTCTCTGACTTGCCCCTCCACTTGAGTTTAAGTTAAATTTGGACAAACCAGGATTGGTTCACTTTTTGAAAAAATTTGAAATGTCAATATTTGGAAAGAATAGATATTGAGTAGTCAGTATGTCTTGGTGTAAGGGTTTAACTTAAAGAAAATAAACAGATAGGACTATTCCTAAGTTGTTCAGTTGGTTTGTTTGGGTTTTTTTTTAGTTGTATCTGACTCTTCATGATTCCATTTGGGGTTTTTTTTGATAATAAAGTGGTTTGCTATTTCCTCTTCTAGCTCATCTTACATATGGGGAAACTGAGGCAAACAGGGTACAGTGACTTGCCCAGGGTCACACGACTAGTAAGTGTATGAGGCCATATTTGAACTCAGGAAGATTTTCCTGAACATTCTGTCCAATACACCACCTGGCTTCCCTACTATTCCCAAGTAAGAAATGCCAAAGTTTTGTTGGATTTTCACTTTTTTTTTTCCTAAAAATCCATCCCTGCACCTCCTCAAGATGACTTTTCACCCTTAGACTAGCATCTAGGGTTTGGTGTAATTGATTGAACAAGTTAAATTTCTTCATCTCTGCTTTCTTCTGACTTGCAGGTGAGAGTTAGGTTTGAGTTGAAGTCTCCAGTGAAGACCATAGAAGATTTCATCCGGAGATTCACTCCTAGCCGCCTAACCTCTGGATCTAACAGCGGGAGCTCCTCAAGCCTCTCCACCAGCAAATCAACCCACAAAACGGGTTCCAGTTTTCTGTCTACATTGTCCAATGAGAGTACCCTGCTCAAACTTGAAGCCAGACTGACGCGCTCTTCCCCAAAGATGAATAACAATGGTTATGGGATGCAGCCTGGAGGCGGCTGGGCAACCGAAAATGGGCTCAAGGAGGGTGAACTTCGTTATGAAGCCGAGAGCCCCGATGAAGCTGCTCTCGTCTATGCAGCCAGAGCTTACAACTGCTCTCTGGTTGGCCGACTTCCCGACCAGGTTTCTGTAGAACTTCCTTACCTGGGGAGATTAACCTTTGAGCTGTTACACACACTGGGCTTCGACTCCATCAGGAAGAGAATGTCGGTGGTGATTAGGCATCCCCTAACGGACGAAATAAACGTTTACACCAAAGGAGCAGATTCGGTCATGATGGATCTTCTTCTGCCTTGTTCTTCAGGTACTGTCTTTTTTCCATTCAGTTTTGGCCTCATCTTTTAGGTGTGCATTAAGAAAAATTCCTAGGAGCAGTTAGAGGGTGCAGTGGACAGAGCACCAGCCCTAGCATCAGGAAGATCTGAGCTCAAATCAGGTCTCAGATACTTGCTAGCTGTGTGATCCTGGGCAAGTCACTTAACCCCAATTCCCTCAAAAAAAAAAAAAACAAAAAGAGTGGCTTTGGCATAGCTTTGACTTGTAACTGGGGACTGGGCCAGATGGCGTCTTGAGATTCCTTTCAGGTCCTAGGGCTGCTATGTGGATTGGAACCAGAATATAGATGAGGATGATATTTTTCTTGGCAAAATGAAAAAGATACCTGGGTTCTAGAACTTGCTCAGATTAGTTTTAGTAACTTGGACAGGTAAATTCATCTCTATGTATTCCTCATCTGTATAATGCAAGGTTTGGAATATGTGACTTTTAAAGTCCCTTTCAGCTCTTATTGTTGATGACAAGACTTATGATAAAAGCATAATTTAAAAGGAAAAATGCCTCTTAAAAATGTTACCAATTTCCTGCACCAAAATTTTACTGCAGAATCTTTAGTATTTGATGAAAAAATCATTTTTATGAATTTTTTTAAACAAACTATAAGAAGACTTTGAGCAGTAATGACCTTGGACAGGTCACATAACCTCTGGGTTTTAGTTTTCACAGCTGAAAAATGAGGACACTAGACTAGAAGGGCTGTCAGGTCCTTTCTATAACACTCTGATTCTCTTATTTGCTGTCAATTACCTATGATTCTGATGTTTCCAACACATAGTTAAGAAACCTATGGATATCTATAATTGTACTTCCAATTATGACACTTCTGTGTTCTGGTTTCTGGCTACTATTTTACTTCCTCATCAGGGTTATGAAAGACTTGCCCATCTACTCTCTCTTTAAAAAAAAAAATCAGTCATTTTTCAGATATATCTGACTCTTCATGATTTCATTTGGAGTTTTCTTGCCAAAGACACTGGAAGCATTTTTCATTTCCTTCTCTAGCTCATTTTCCAGATGAGGAAACTGAGAGGGAAGTTGCCCAGGATCACACAGCTAGCAAATGTCTGAGGCCAGATTTGAACTCAGGAAGATGAGCCTACCTGCCTTCAGCACTGGCATTCTATGCCCTATGGTGCCACCTAGCTGCCCATCTACTCTTTGTATAGATTCTCTGATAGAAGAGCAGCTAGAGAAGCCTTTAAAGAATGGTTGCTGTTTGTTAGCTAATAAAATCAGAAACCTGGAGGGTTATGAGATTGCCTTCAAAAATAAGAACAGGGAGAGACTCTGCCAATAGCTACAATCCGCTTCTTTAAATAAGATTATTTCAGTGCTCATGACCATGTATTTCACTGAAGTTTCAGAAGCACAGCGTATCACAAACAGCATTTATGGACTTAGAGCTCTGGACTCACAACTGCAGTATACATCCTAGGATTTTAAAAGGAAAGTAGGAAATGCAGAAGCCTGTCTTCAGGAAACTTCCCCTCATGCAGGATTCAGAAATCTAATCCAAACAGAAGCAGTAGGTCACCTGATGTCATCTGGGTAGACAGCTCCATCAGGGAATTTCCTTCTCCCACAAGCCTGGGTTTGTAACCAAGCATATGCTCAAAAGGGCCATCAATTAATTTTCAAGTATTTGTTTTTAGTGGTGGATCATTTAAACCAGAGCATCTGTAGGTTTTGGTCCAATTGGAGCTTTTACCCCAGGTCCCACAACATAAGTGGGGAAGGCGCAGGCAGCTAGAGCTACATCATTTTTTTTAATAATTTATTTTTCAATTCATAGAACAGGCATTTCCATAACACAGTACAATAAAAAGATGATTGCACATGAAACTACGAATATACAACTTGCTATTCCCTCCAAATATACCCCAAAGTTATCGTGTAAACTCTTCTTTTTTTCCTCTCCTTTTCCCTGCGCTAGAGGTGGCCACTGTTAGACTCAGATAGGTATGTGTATGTATGTGTATGTGTGTAAAATTAGTCTATACATACTTCTGTTTATCAGTTCTTTCTCTGGATGCAGAGAGCATTTCTCTTCATGTGACCTTTATTTTTAATTTGTTTATTCATTATAGTCAAAATTACTTTAGAGCTATGTGATAATTCTAGTTAATTTGGGGGGAGGAGGAAGAGGAACAGGAAGAATAAAAGAATGAAGTGATTTCCCAGCCCCTAGCAACTGACACACACACAAATATATAGCAAGTTTCTTACCCTTTCCTCTGTCTCCAAAGCAACATGGTCTTCTTGTGTGACAGACATCCTCCCGAGTCTCTTCTATCCACCTCCATTACAAAGCCCTTTGAGGCATCACGAGAAGGGGATTTTTGCCTCCTCACATCATAACACAAAATAAAATGGTTTTGGCAGGGATGGAGAACCACATTGCATGATCAGCCCCTGTAGGGATGACTCTGGCTGTATCTCCTGCTGTTAGGCCATCATTGCTACTTCTCACATTATTCCTGTTCAGTGGGGTTTCTGGGAGTGTACTCGGATGTGGCCGCTGATACTCAGACAGGCAGATGGGATGATGAGAAACAGCCCAGCCTAAAATCCAACATCTACCAACGGCGCTTCTGCTGTAATGTGGCTATATAAAATCTTGCCATTAAAAATCATAGGACTTAGGGGAGAAAAGGGGTTTCCCAATGCACAAAATCTTCATCACTGACACATTCAAAAAAAGGTGGGAACTTTTTCTTCCTCATTCCAAGTTCAGCATTCTATCCACATTGCAACCTGTTGGTTTCAGATACATAACACGGGCAGGCAAATAGTGAAAATACACCATTTGCCACAATCTCAAGGAACCCCTGAGAATTTGAGAGCAAATGTGGACCCAGTTAGACAGATCTGTATAAAAATCAGGGCAACATTATAGGAAAGTATGGACCAAACGATTCAGAAAATCAGAAATTCTTTTGAATTTTTTTAACTCAACCTTCCTAATGCTACAACCCTTTGATACAGTTCCTCATGTTGTGGTGATCCCCAACCATAAAAATTATTTTCGTTGCTACTTAATAACTGTAATTTTGCTACTGTTATGAATCTATCTGATATGCAGGGTGTATTTTCATTGTTACAAATTGAACATAACCCACAGGTTGAGAACCCCTGCCTTATTGTGACTTATTATGGTGTTTTACAAGTTAGACATTATAATAGGGGGCATTTATATAGTGCCCACTGCTGGGCATTGTGCCAAGGGCTTTACACGTTTTCTCAGTTGGTCTTTGTAGCATTCTGAGGAGATAGGTACTATTATATCCCCACTTTACAGATGAGGAAACTGAGGCAGATAAATTAAGAGACTTGCCCAGGGTCATATAGTTAATAGAGTCTTGAGGCTAGATTTGAAATCAGATCTTCTTCACTCCAGGGGCAGACAGATGACACAGTGGGCAGAGCGCAGGGCCTGGAGTCAGGAAGACTCATCTTCCTGAGTTCATACCTGGCCTCAGATACTTTCTAGCTGTGTGATCCTGGGCAAGTCACTTAACCCTGTTTGCCTCAGTTCCTTATATGCAAAATGAGCTGGATAAGAAAAAGGCAAACCACTCCAGTATCTTTTGCTAAGAAAACCCCAGATGAGGGCACGAAGAGTCTCACACACAACTGAAAAACGGCAGAACAATATCAAAAATGATGAATTATGTTGGTTGTTTTACTGATGTTGGACTGTCTTTGAATCCCTGGTAGAAATCCAACTTGGATTTATAAAGTTATCATAAATTTATTTATAAATTAGAAATAATGTTTACAAATATAAATTTGTTTTTATATATAATATAATAAAAATATAAGTAAATTATAAAAATCAATGATTTTTTGGACTTTAGCCTCTTTGCCAAGA
Organism: Pseudocheirus occidentalis; assembly: GCA_028646575.1. NCBI lineage: Eukaryota > Metazoa > Chordata > Mammalia > Diprotodontia > Pseudocheiridae > Pseudocheirus > Pseudocheirus occidentalis. The sequence goes on from CM053600.1 coordinate 9,561,444, forward strand.
TTTTCTTTAAATATTTTAAGTGTTTTATTGTTTGTTACAATATGAAACTGGGGGAAAGTAAATATTTTGTTGCTTTTTGGTAGCCAGTGTACCAGTTCTTCCCCAGTGTTAAATTTCCTGTCTTCTTCAACCCGGGATTCTTGTTATTACGGTTATTAGAGCGGCATCAAATATATGTGCTAGCCTGTGGACAATCCATGATCTCCCACATGGCCTTTTTGGTCTCTGTTTTCTCCCCTCCTAAACCTAGACATTAGGTGCTAAAAAAGTAATTTCAACTTAACATAAAATGGCATCTGGTACCCTTAATTTAGAATGAGTCCAGTCAACTTCCTTTGTATTCAAGTGGCTTGTCTTCTAAATCTGATTTGTTGTTGTTCCGTCATGTTAATTGTGTCCATTTCTTTGTGACCCCATTTGGGGCTTTCTTGGCACAGATGCTAGAGTGGTTTGCCATTTCCTTCTCCAGCTCATTTTACAGATGAGGAAACTGAGGCAGACAGGGCTAAGTGACTTGCTTAGATCTCACAGCAGTAGGTGTCTGAGGTCAAATTTATAGGAGATGAATCTTCCAGACTCCAGGTCTACAGTCTATCTGTGCCAACCACTAAATCTGTTAAAAATTGTTAAAAAAAAAAAATTTCCAAATCGTTTTTTTCTCCTGATCAAACCATAAATAAAAATAGAAATTAATTCTAAACAGTGAAATATTTTCCCTAAGTCACACAACACAGCAGACCCATAATGGCTGCAATATTCTTTATTTCTAACTGAGTGTGCAACCCATTGGCTTTTACTTGCTTTTTTCAATGGATACTTTAAGATGAGCTTTATCGTCTTACACATACCCTGTGTTAAAGATAAGTTGTCCCCCCGGATAATAAAGTTTTGCTTAAATAACATATGGATGTTTTTCCCAGTTGCCCTCAGAGCAATAAGAAAATGTTTCATATTGTTTTTAAAGCATCAGTAAGAATTTGGTACCAAAGAATAAATGGAAGTATCATTTATCTCCATACCATATTGATTTTCTAATGACCCGTAATCTAGATAAATTAATACTCTGTCTAATGCGTTAATTAAATCATTAGTTTGAGAACTGGTGTTCATATACAATCTGTTATTTTTTATAGGATAGGGTTAAAAATAGGAACTGGACTTATGATTCCACTGGCACAGGGAACTCTCTGTTGGGGAAATACCCTCTATTTTCTATACTTTATAATTATATTATCATAAATAATAATATAATAATAATACAAATTATAAAAATATAATTTTATACATTTTCTCTATAATTTTCTGGGTCCTGTTAATTTCCTGTGTCTACTAGTATCTGTTGCACTTTAGCCAATGGTTGAAATTTAATGCATGTGTAATTTTGCGCACACTTGAATGGTATAACTCAGAATGCTCCTGACTTTGGCACATGCAGGATCTTTGAGAGAATCAGCATGGCAACATGACCTATGAAGGCCGACCTATGAAGTAGTACACCCTTTGTTTGTGTCTGGCCTTTGATGTGTGTTAACCTTGTGACCATGAACAACAGTTAGTAATATGGTAAAGTAGCAAAATCACTGAACTTTGGGCCAGGGGATTTAAGGTTGAATTAATGCTTTTATAATTACTACTTATATGACCTTGTACAAGTCACTTAACCACTTGGCCTCAGTTTCTTAATCTGTAAAACAAGGAGGATGGCCCAGATGTCCTCTGAAGTCCCTAACCAGCTTTTTCTATATCATCCTGACCTATTGTAAAATAAATAATTTCTCAGAGCAGCTAGAGGGTTCCATAGCTCACAGAGTGAATGTCCTGTAATCAGGCTGATTTGAGTTCAGGTTCACTGAACTTACTAATGCGTGACCTTGAGCATGTCACTTATACTCAGACTCAGTTTCCTCAACTGTAAAATGGGAATAATAATAATAATAGCATTTGCTTCTAGGGCTTATGTAAAGATTAAATGACATGCTATTTCCAGAGCCTACTAGTGCCTGGCATACAGTAGTTGTTGTTTATTCCCATCTGGGATTTTCATGGCAGACACCTGAGTGGTTTGCCATTTCTTTCTCCAGCTCATTTGACAGATGAGAAAACTGAGGCAAACATGGTAAAGTGACTTGACCAGGATCACACAGCTAGCAAGTGTCTGAGGTCACCTTTGAACTCAGGTCTTCTTGTTTTCTGACCTGGTGTTCTATCTACTGTACCACCTAGCTGCCCCCTGCATACAGCAGGTGCTTGATAAATGCTTATTTCTTTCCTTCCTGAGAGCCTTGGGCAGTGCTCTAGAACTAAGTCACTGAATGGTGGTTATATTGCCTTGGTACAGGGCGTTTCCTCACAGATTTCCCTACATCAATAACATAATAGGTTTGGACCAAAAAAGGGCAGAAAAGATATTTGTATTACTAAATGAAATTGTTTTATTTTAAACTAGAATTAATTTATGTTCTTTCTAAGATGTTCTTAAGTCAACATGAAGAAGTGGCAAATATAAAGGAATCTTTCAAGTATTTACCCAGGTTTCCCAGGCCAAATAGCCTTTAAAGGCCTGAGATTTTTTAAAATCCAAAATGACTGTCCAAAAAGTGTTGTTAAGAGAGGCAGTGTCTAGCAGAAGTGCCAGATTGCAATAAAGAGATCAAGACCCAAGTACCTAAAACAAGTCACTTCTCTCTGAGCCTAGTTTATTCATCCACAGTATGGGATAATAATCCCTGGTAGAGTCTGCCAACCTTACAAGACTGCTGTGAAGATCGGTTGCATGGACAACACAAGAGGGCTAAAAAATTGTAAGGTTATCATCTTCAGCATGACCTCCTTTGCTAGTGAAACCAGTTGTCCTATCTTGTGCTTATGAACTTACTTACATAAATAAGGTTTTGGGCCCCCATTGATTGGCACTTAGATTTCATCTGGAGTTCTTGAGACACACATAGTTTACATGGGAAAATCCTCTTCGCCATTACCATACGTATGCCAACGCAGTATTTTCAGCACCAACTGTCAGTATAAATATACCTGCATAGTGCTCGATTACAAAATATAGCAGACTCTCCATATGAAGACAGAAGTAAAACATTTATTCAGACAACAGAAACCCAAATCCCCAAACCAGTAAGCCTCCTCCATCACAGTAGCACAGAAATCAATAAGCCACAACAGCACAGGGAGCCACAGCATCCTTTACCCTTCCCACAAACCAACATTTACTACTAAGTCTATCTCAGATGCATCCTCTCCTCCCAACTGTGTCTAGCCGCTCTGACTCTGAACTCCCTGTGAGCTCTGCTCCACCCTTCAGCAAACTCATCCCACCACAGGCTCCATGTAATTATATTCAGCCTATTAGGGGCAGAGTATATTTTCAAAGCAGGGAAGGTCTTCAAATTCCCGTTACCATTACATGCAAAACAATATGAATTATAGGAATTGGTGAGTAAATAGAATTGTTCTCGAGATGCAGTGGTGGCCTGGCATAGTTTATGGAAAGCTGGAAGGACCTAGTTTGCCTCTATACACTGACCTGTATGACCCCGGATAAGTTATTTGATTTCTGACTGCCCTAGTCATCTTTCTAAGGATATTAAGTTGTAGAAAAGGTGTCCACCTGTGTTTCCTCACCTGACTATTCCTCACCTGACAATACCCATATCCCATACCACAATTCTCTGGATAGCAATATTTAATTCATCCGAGGGAAAGAGTGGAGGAAAGCTCTGAGTTCATAATGTAGGAAATACTTAATTTCAAAGTTACAAAATATACATATTTGTACTCTGAAAGTGACTGTGATCAGGGAAAGGTTAATTTAGTGTTTCAAAGATAGTGCTGAAAATTTGAAGGCAACCCATAATAAAAGCCCAGGTTTTTTTATTTTTTGCATATTAATTCAAATACTTGAGGGAATCTAGGTAGTCTACCTTAATAGAGGAAAATTATAAGACTTCAACTGTTCTTAATCATTAGTAGGCTCTCCTCCATATTGTACAAACTCCTCCCTTTTTCCCCCTAGATTTATACAGGAAATTATAATTATACTTTTAATAGTGAACATAAAATGATGTGTTTTAATGAACTGAAAGAGAAAAATTGATTTCATCTTAGTAAAAGAATATTTGAACAGTTTTAATAAAGGGTGAGTTCCTTATTATAACTGACTGAAGGAAAAACAACAAAAATTATATATTTTGAAATCTGCGTATTTCATTTTGAATGGAAACGAAATTCACCTCTAGTTCCTACATCTCATCTTGCCTAGCATTTATTTTTCATCCAACTGAAATTAATAGAAATTTAGCCTGTGACAGATAGTTTCATGTGCACCACTTAGGGATTGGTTTTGTGGTTCCTTTACCATTGCTGAAGGTTTTCCAGAGTTAGGAAGCATTGAAGGATATTATTTTGCTTAAGGAATTTTAGGAAAATCATGGCAAGAAATAATACTAAATCGTAGTTGACCCATAAACTAGTTATCCTTCACCACTTACCAAGTACTCCTTGAACGGTCTTCTAATGCCATACTTTTATTGCAGAGTAGACTGTAATCACTATGAACTGTGGAACACATCAGCAGCATATCTGGTTACTCCTCCCATAATCGCGTCAAGAGAGATCATCTCCAAGTGGTGACTCTCTTGCAGCCATATAACAAAAGAAAGGTCTTGTTCTGTGAATCTTCTTTTCATTTGCTGGATCAGAAGAGACAGGTGCAGAAAGCTTTTGGGAAGCTCCCAGATGTGTCAAATGATTTGTATTTGGACTTCCTCTTCCCGTTGGGATAGAACCAATTACAATACTTTACACAATTATAACTTCATATAGTGTGAATTCAGATACTTCTTCGGGGGATTAATTTTTTGAACAAATTGGAATCTAGCTGTAGTTATTAGAACTGCTTTTTTAGAATAAAGTGAAAAAGTGCCCAAGCCACCATAGTTTCATAGAATTGTACATCCACTTCCAACATTTCGGAGAGAAGCCTGAGGGCTATAGAAGGTCATTACTAAAACATCAAAAGTGGGATTTGAACCCCTAGCTCCTGATTCCTTAGAAGGAACCAGTGTTCTTTTCACTGGAGAATCTTTTATCAAAACTTTAGGTGTGATTTCTGGCTCCAATTTATACCTGGCTTGTGGTATTTTTAGTGGAAACTCTAGGCATTTCTTTCAGTCCATTCTTCTCCTTTCCAGTTTCCCATTAGACCAACATTGAGGGTGTTGTTAAAATGATAGAAAACATGTTGACATTTATACCTCAGTACTTCAAGGACGTGTGATTCATTGGTATGACCACTACCATCACTAACACAGACAGATTGTAACCTCTCTATGCAGATGGCCTTCATGGGGTTGCTATGGGCAGGGGAAAAAGTTATCCCCTAGAAAGCTAAATCTTCTGGCAATGTGCCTTTCCAAAGTTACAGAAAAAAAAAAAACAACCAATATCACTGGGCCTGTGCTTTAAGCCTTTCTGGGCTTCTGGGACCCATCAGATCTTAGGTACAAGGGCACAACCTTGAGGATCCCAGGGTCACATCTCTATTAAAACTTTAAACTGCGGTAAGACTTTTGGAACACCCTGTATAAAGATTTTAATGCAGCTCACATTTATTATAACCAAAATTATTTAAATTAATTTAAAACTTAAGAGGTTGGGGCAGCTAGGTGGCACAGTGAATAGAGCACTGGCCCTGGAGTCAGGAGGACCTGAGTTCAAATCTGGCCTCATACACTTAACACTTAACTAGCAGTGTGACCTTGGGCAAGTCACTTAACCCCAGCTGCCCTGCCTCCCCCCAAAAAGCAAAAAAAAAAGTTAAGAGGTTGCAATCTACATCCTTAGATCATATCATTTCCCTCTTTCCCATTTCTCATTAATTTCTAAGGTGTTTTTTTTTCTGACATTACATAAGGACTCCTTTCTTCTTAACATCTAACCTCTGTTGAGAGAGAGAGAGAGAGTGTGTGTGTGTGTGTGTGTGTGTGTGTGTGTGTGTGTGAGTGAGTGTGAGAGAGGGAGAGAGAGAGGGAGAGAGAAAGGGGTCATTAACATGGGTCCTTCCACTGTGGGTATTTTGCTCCATTGTGAGAGGGAATCCAGAATCCCCATTGTGCTCAGATCCAAGCCCCACTGTCCCCTTCCTAGTGGTGGCAGTCAGGCCTCTTCAAGCCCACCACCCTGTGAAGTGGACATGGCTGTTCACAAAGTTTGTACATTTAGTAAATATAGTGTTGACTACCATACTTCCAGTGATATATATGACCAGCAGATCATAATGTCTGCTCTGGTATTGCCTCCTAAGATCTTCTTGTAAAATTCTAAGATTTTACCCCCTGCCCAGCTACCATTCCAGGGCACTGCTAATAAACCCTAAGGACTCCTGAACCATGGCATCTCTCCTGCCCCTTTACCTAGGGCCATGGGTCTTTTCATCCATATGTCAGTTGGCCTCCTTTTATATGTATGTATATGCATACATATGTGTACACACACACACACACACACACACACACACTTATATTCTTCCTTAGTTAAAAGGTGAGTTTGCAGGAACTGTCTCCTTTTTTTTTCTCCATATTCCAGGCATTTAACAATGTACTTGGCATATAGTAAACACTTAATAATGATTATTCATTCATTCATTTGTCCTCCAGTGGTATAGATTATGACCTATCCACACATCATCCTATGTCTTTCTTGTTCATGAACTCCCATAACTTCTCCACAGCACCTCCCAAACCTCCTGGGAACTTCCTCTAGGTCTCTGGATATTACATGAATTATATTACATTAAATTACATTATTCACATGAACTATTTGTGCCCAACCAGTGGTGGAGCCTTCCAAGTTTGTGTTGGTCTGATCAACCACAGTCGAGCATTCTGTACCTTGTGCCCATGTGGTCGTGTCATTCTGGTCTTCTTCCAGCACGAAGAACCACCATCACTATTACGTGGCTACCATTGGATCATACAGGTTGACTCTTGCCGTCTGCTCTTGCTAAACAACCTACTCATTTTTTTCTTGGGTCATGGGTCTCTTTGTCAATGCTTTCTGCATTGCTTGTTGTGGCGTAAGATATCTGCCATGTATATGTTAGGATCATGAAAGCTCTCTTGACAGAAGCCAACAGAGGAAATGACACAGATGATTAGTTACACTTATATCTAGCGCTTTCAGATTTACGAAGCATTACATAAAAGTCAGGATTTGAATATGTTTTCTTTCTGTTATACCATGCTGTGTGGCACCAAGGGATTTTAGTAACAATCGAATACTTTTCAGCGTTGTCCCTGCAGGAGGCCTTTGGCAGTCCTTTACAGGCCTTTAAAAAAACAAAAGTGCAAAGGTGTGCATTATTCTCATGCTTGTTACTTTTCACTCACTGGGCTTCTGCTCCTGTTCTTACCTAGACGACTCAAGAGGAAGGCACCAAAAAAAAATTCAAAGTAAAACTCAGAATTATCTGAACCTCTATGCAGTGGATGGATTACGTACCTTATGTATCGCCAAGAAGGTAAGTCGGCCTAGATTTATGGAGGAAAAGCAAGAGTGGTCAGAAGTCTCCGTAGTTCTACTGACCAGTTGGCCATTGGGGTGGAAGAAAGAAAAGGGAGGTGTTCTTGGGAAAAGAAAGAGGGGGAGGCCTTTTTCACCTTCCTCAATTTTCTTTATAATTATTCATCTTCATCAGGAGTTTTTAGCCTGGGGTCTGTGACCCCAGGTTTCCGTGTGTGTGTGTGTGTGTGTGTGTGTGTGTGTGTGTGTGTGTATACACATATGTATATATGAGTATTATTAATTTCCTTTGTAATCCTATGTATTTTATTTTATCGTATTCAGTCAAGCTCACCCACAGCCTGAAATGGTCTCTGAACATCCTTTTCAAATAGGTTCTAAGTAAAGAAGAATACGCCTGCTGGTTACAAAGCCATTTGGAAGCAGAATCCTCGCTGGAGAACCGTGATGAGCTGCTGTTCCAGTCTGCAATCCGTCTGGAGACCAATCTGCACCTGTTGGGTAACTATCTGCTTAAAGCTGGATCTAATGGCAACAGGGCTTTTCAGAGAAAATCACTTTCTGAGCTATATTTGACATGGCTCCAGCCAGTAACTGAATTACCTGTAGATTCAGGGGTTGTTCAAAGAAACCCCTGGGACGGCATTGGAATGGGGTGCCCAAGGGGCAGCCGTGCTATTTTCCAACACCACAAAGCAAGAAGCTAGAGGTCCCAGTCAGCAGTCAGCGGTCAGCTCATTTGGCCTAGCTTTAAGTCTTTCCTTATACGTTATTGTAAGTTAACTCTTTAAATGGTTTTACATAGATAGGGGGAGAATGGTGCCCTACCAAGAAAAGCATGAAGAGCTTCTATACTTTCTAGCATGTCCTCCCCACCCCAAACTTTTTTCAGGCAAAAAGGAAAAGCTGCTATGCAACATCTCAAAACCTGTGACTTAGCGTGTATATTAATGCATTGTACAGAAACATAAAGGGAAGGTGAACTTTGGGGATTAGGTGGCTCTCCCTTTGCAATGCCTCTACACTTTGGTCATATTCAGGTTAGCATTAAGTAATAATAGTAATGAATGGCTAGTGGGCACCAGGACTGGGGTTAGGAGGGTTTACCTTCTTGAGTTCACATCTGGCCTGAGACACTTAGTAGCTGTGTGACCCTGAGCGGGTCACCTAACCATGTTTGCCTCAGTTTCCTCATCTGTCAAATGAGCCAAAGAAAAAATCAGCAAACCACTTTAGTTATGTCTGCCAAGAACACCCGAAATGGCGTCACAAAGAATCAGACATGCAACGGTAATGATAAAATTTTGATAGCTTTATGTCTTCCAAATCATCCTTTCTGGCCTTATATCATGCTACTTGCCTTCATAAACTCTTCATTCCAAGTTGAACTGGACTAGATGTCAAGTCCAGTTTGACTGAAATGCATTATTCCCCATGGTTCCCATCATTCCCCTGGTGTACATTAGTCTCATGCATATTTTTCACTCACCTGCCTTCTGTTTGGGTTCTTACCTAGATAATTCAAGAAGATAGCCCTAAAAAAATTTCAAAATAAAATACAGAATTATCTTACCCTTCCTGCTATGGATGGACATAGACTTTCTCATCTTATAGGGTCATGGGTATAGGATTGGAAGGGGTCTAAGAGGAAGTCGGTCCAAATCCCTCATTTTAGAGTAGCTGTTGCCCAAACTCAACCGTTCACCTCCTGTCTCTCTTCATTTACAGAAGCTATCCCTCCTGCCTGGGATGCATTCTCCCTCCTTTCCCCTTTTCAGCATCATTGTCTTCCTTCAGGCCTCAGCCCTATGTGATGCTTTCCGTGATGCTCTCTACATAGACCAATACTGTTTTCCCTTTTTAATTTTCCTTACACTATATTTTTTTATCTATATCAGGAGTTCTTAGCATGGGCTCTGTGAACCTTTTATAAAATGTAATTTTGGTAACAATATTTTAGTATGGTTAATTTCCTCTGTAATTCTTTAGACTTCGTTTTATTTAACACCATTAGTCAGAGAAGGGGTCTGTAGGTTTCATGAGACTATCAAAGGAGACCATGACACAGAAAAATGTAAGAACCTATGCTCTGGGTCTTAAATTCCACTCTGGTCAAATACAAGCTCCTTGAGGGCTAGGACTGTTTTTGTTTTTGCCTTGGAGGTCTTGTTGTTTCTATGAGATCCCCAATATCCTCTCTACTCACTCAGTCACCGCTCTGGTTTAGAGCCTCATCTCGTCTTTCTTGAATCCCTGCAATAGCCTTCTTTTGGTCTCTGCTTCAGGTTTCTCCCCACTGCAATCCCCGACGTAGCTGCCAAAGTAGTTTTCCTAAAACTTAACATAATCATGTTACCCCAAACTCTTATTCAACATCAATGGATTAAATATAAACTCCTCTGTTGGAGATTCAGAACTCTTCAGCACCTGTCGCCTTCCTACTTACTGCTTCATTTCCATTCCTTGGTACTAGCTGTCCACTCTGCCTGGGACATACTTCCTCCTCACCATCATTTAGCTTGAGTGCAACCTTCTTTGTGAGGCCTTTCCTGGACCCCCCAGTCACTATTAAACTTCTTTCCCAAACTACCTTTTACTCATTTCATAGTATGCTCACATGTACATGTTGTCTCTGTCATTAGAATGTAAGTTCCTTGAGGAGAGGGACTGTTTCACTTTTACCTTTATATTCCAGGCTTTTAATCCACCATAATAATTATTGTAATATTTTTTAATTTTTTTGCTTTTTGGAGGGCAATTGGGGTTAAGTAACTTGCCCAAAGTCACACAACTAGTTTTTGTGTCAAGTGTCTAAGGCCAGATTTGAACTCAGGTCCTCCTGACTCCAGAGCTGGTGCTCTGTTCACTGTGCCATCCAGCCGCCCCAATAAAAAAATCTTCATAAATGCTTCTTGATTGATTTACGTTCCCTGTGTATAATTGACACTTAATAAGAGTTCTCTTCAATTAAATCACACCCAGAGGGAAAAACTAGAACAGTGCTATGTATCGTATAGATGTGGTTATACCAAGGCAGGCTTCTTTTATATCCTCTACGTTATTTGTGGGCCACCCAAAATCCTTTGGCAGGCCACACACAGTATGTTGGGCCGGCCTATATTTACATCCTCTACATTTTTCGTGGGCTGCCTGAAATCCTTTTGAGGATCACAGGTCGTGCAGGCCTGTACTAAGGACTAAATCACACCCCATGTGTACGTGGTGAAATGTCTTCTTGTTGGTCTCGTCTTCTCAAAGAAGACCAGTGACAGTGTGAGAGCAATGACTTGCATGTGAATCGGATTTAAGCTTACATCAGTGGTCTCCAACTC
>CM053600.1:9582466-9597351 GCA_028646575.1 Pseudocheirus occidentalis
ACAGGATGACCTGAACTCCAAAGTTGCCTCTTTGGGATATATTTGATAGCTTAGAGGAATTAAGACCCTAAAAATAATGTTATTCTCCTTTGTACTATAGCCAGCATTTTCACGTATGAACAAAGTCATTCTCTAAAGAGTATTATCATGCATTCCTTAATTATCTGCTTGTATCGCAGGTTTTATTTGCCTATTGCAGGAATCTGTTTTTCATTTGTCACACATAATTTTAGACAATACAGTGGTTAGAATTGACTTTCTTCCCATGCATCCTTGTCTTCATATATTAGCAAGAGTAGTAGGAAAGTAAACTTTTAGTAATTAGATTTTCAGAAGATGGCAGCATAGAAGCAGGAAAATGCTGCAGCTCTCTCACACATGGCCACCTCAAATACCCAGTAATTAGATTTTCACTCATGTAAAAAAAAAAAAAAAAGAGGGCTTCTGCTAGGTAGTGGCAGTGTTTGATAATGCCTTGGACTCTGAGTGTGAAATATATCTGACTCTACTCAGGTCAACTAATCAGTCAATGTCCCAGTTTCAGAGAAGTTGCCTGAGTGTTCTGTTAGGGGCATCCCTTCATGGATGAAATCACATTTCTAGGAAAAATGTAAATAAATATAACCTTTTAACTGCTTGTCTTGTGAAGTTTCTGTGTTGGAGATATGTAGCAGACATGATTTCCAGTTGTATAATACGGTATTGATTTTGACTCTTTCCCTTTTAAGGCGGTGATGGCCAGCGACTTTGCAGTTCCCAGGTTCCGACAATTGGAGAAACTTTTGCTTGTTCATGGACATTGGTGCTACTCCCGACTTGCTAATATGGTGCTATATTTCTTCTACAAAAATGCGGTAGGAATTTGCCTTGGTGCTCAAAGGACTCTGAACGCCTCTCGGGTTTATTTCGTATGAAACATAGATTAGGTCACAACCTGAAAACTGGTTTTGTAAGCAAGGAAGTGACAGCTGAGAGAAAGATTGCTGTCATCCACAGACTGGATAGACCCAATACAAAGCCAAATACTGCTTTTGTTGAATGTGAAAATTAAGTGATGGGGAAAAAACTACTGTCTTCCCAAAGGTTTCTTCCCAGGGCATTCAAAAGCTTTCATATAAATCTAGCTGAGTAGATACATGAAGTGGAAATACCAAGATCTTTCTGTATTGTTGGAAGGAGGGTGAAGAGAGACTGTTTTCTTTGCCTAATTTCATTTTACAATCTTGTAAATTTCCTCTAAAGAGAATCAGAGATTTGAATCTTGATGGGACCTCAGAAGTCTTCTTGTCCTATCCCATCATTTTACAAATGAGAAAAATGGCCACTAGCATCCCCCACTCCCACCCCCATTTCAGAAAGAGGTAATGTGACTTACTCAAAGTCATGCAGTGAGGAAGTAGCTCAAGATGGGATCCAAGATCAGATCCTTCAGTCTCCAAAGCCTGCCCTCTTTCCAGAATGCCATGCTCTTTTTTTTTCAAATTGGATGCTTGAGAATAAGCTTTCTTTCCTTTGCTTTCCTCTACATTTTCCCGCATGTCTTCAAGCAAATGAGTACAATAGCTGTTCAGAACCAAACAGCGCATGTCTAATTTGTAATGTTTGGTTCTAAAAATTAATTCAGATGAGTTTCCTGTTCCCTTAGAGCACATCCTCAGTCTGGGCCATTGCATTCTTTGGCATTCTCTCTCCTTGTGTCACTTAGCAGGGGCTGCTCATTCATTCATTTATTCAGTAATTCAGCAAATTCTTATTGCATACTTACTATATGCTACTTAAATGTAAACTTAATCTTGAAACCTCTCAGAAAGAGCAATATTATTAGATGGTCCCTGGAGCTCCTGACCCAGAGTCTGAAAACCAGGATTTTTACTCCTGACTCTGCTATGTATACAACTCTTAACTCTCTGGCCTCATCTGTATCATGCCCAAGTTTGTCAGGGGTGGGGAACCTGTGGACTGGAGGTTGCAGGTTTCCTACCCTGGGAGATGATTTCTAAAGTTCCTTCCAGATCTAACATTCTAGAATGCTCAGTTAAACTTCCAGTGACTTGATGTAAGATAAAGCCTAGAACGTTTAACTCACAAATAAAGGCTTGAATGTGCCACTAGGAGAGAAGTCAACTTGCTCCCACCCAAGACAAATGCTCTGTTCATTGGGGATGACAGGAGGAGGAAAAAACTGGCTGTATTTTTTCTTTATATGTTTTAGTGGCTTTTTGTTAACAAGTGCTTAATTGACTTAAGGGTTTAAGGGTAACTGCTTTGCCTCCTAGAATGAGGAATTCATTAGTTTCAGAAATAGATTGGCTTCCCTTTCCAGAAAGAAGCAGAAAAGTTTCCATAGCAACAAAGGTATGAGAAGGAGGCTTTTTGGTACTAGAGAAAATTCTCAATTATCCAGGTTCCTGCTTTACCCCATTCTTTCCTCAATAAATGGTTCATTAATGTGTTGGGAGAGAGGGGAAGGAATGGAGAGGAAGGGACAATGAGAAGAAAAAAAAAGATGAAATCAAAATCCATTCATTTTGCAACCACTTATCAGTGTGGGCTAAGGCAATGTTCTGGGGCTAGGAAATTTAAGCTATTGGTTAAAATGAGTTTTGAAGATGGATGGATGTTTTGCTGTAATACTTTATTGGACTAGTCATCTCAACCATATAGGTACCCTCCAGTTGTGCAGACGGAAAGTCATACATAGTTTTTCATCCTGTGAAATTCTTGCCTGTATCCTCCCATAGGAGGACTCTCCCTGGAAGATGTACCCAAAGCACTGGAACCCATCCGTGGCAAAATTTTTTAAATTTGTTTTTAAGCATTTTGTGGGTATCAGTGAGCGAGGCCCCTGTTTAGTGTTGAAAATCTGAATTCCTGCCTCGGATACTTATTATTATTGTGTGGCCCTGGGCAAGTCACTTAATTTCTACATACCTCAAATTCCTCATTTGTAACACAGAGATAACAGTAGCAGGTCTCTCCCAGGATTGTTGGGAGGATTCAAAAAGTGTTTTGCGAAGCTTAAAGTGCTCTATAAATGCTAGCAATTATCACTGACATTACATTACCCCTTAGTCTCAACCACACATCCAGCATGTATTTTTTGAATGGCATCTCATCATATATATTCTTGAGTATAATAACTTACATTTATAAAGCAACATACAGCATTCATGAACCTTCTCTGATTTGATGCTTAATGTCACCTTGGTGAGGGAGACAAAGTGGGTCTTATTATCTTCTTTCAGAGATGAGGAAACGGGGATTCATAGGTTAAGTGATTTGCCCAAAGTTATATGGCTGGTGAGAGGAGAAACCTGAATGACAAAGTCAAGTATTCTGCCTTCTGGTTCATATGTCTTTCTTGCACACTTTGCTACGTCTTTTATCTGGCTTCCCTGCCTAACGTTCCTCTTTCTCAACACTGCCCTGAGCACAGATACTTGAGTCAATGATGTGTAACCTCATCACCACTTTCCATTGAATGACTAAGTTACAGGGGGTATATATAATACTTACAATGCAAATTTACCAGTATTCCTTTTAATAATCCCTGAAATCCAGTGTTATACATTCACACACACACATATATTAGCAAAAGGATGTTTTCTTTTTCCCTATTTACCCCATTTACAAACACCCCCCCATCACCAAAAAAAATTTTTTTTTCAATCATTATGAGGAAACATAGAGTCTTAGCAGTGATGTATCCCATGGGGACGGCTGTCTCAGTAGGGAAATCTTTCCATAGTGCTTTAAGAATTTTGTAAGTTTTCCTCATGGCCCCGTGAGATAGGCACTATGAATGATCTAGCTGAAGTTTGTAAACACGGTCATTTGTCAAGGCTCGCACAAGTGAGCCAGTGAGTGTCAGAGCTAGGGTTTGAACTCAGCTGTCTTAACCTTAAGGCTAGACAGACATCTTTTCATTATAGTTATGAAAAAAACATGCCTTTGCTTAAAGAGGTTGAGTCAAAGAAAGATAAAGAATCAAGAATATGGTTAACTTGGCTTTGGTCAGTTGTTCAGAAAAAAACTATTTTATTACCTGTAAAATGGGAATAGTAATCCTTTTCACTTCCTACCTCACAGGCTCTAACGAAGTGATATAAAAACACTTTGAAACTCTAAGATGTGTATGTTTTAGCTATTCACGATCCCTCCATTCAAGTTCTCCTTGGTGTCTCTTCCTGGCATGGAGGTGAACCCAAGTTCTAGAAGGTTAGTCCAGTTAAGGACAAGTTCTCAGAACGCCAACCAAGCTCAAAAGGCTTCAAGTTCCAAACAGAGAGGAGACATGTGCTTCTTGTCTAAGAATCACCTTGCTTAGTTCAGAGAGATTCACCACTATATTGACTTCAGGGTACAATTTTTTTCCTCCCTTAGGAAATTCTTGAAGGCAGTCTTCAAAGTTGTAATGGAATAGGAATCTAGGCCAGTAGAAGGAGTAGCCAGTGAAATTACATATCTTTGAAATAATCAAGTATTAATAAAAATTATTAGATTGTTAAAATTATAAACATATGGAACACCTATTTTCCAATATCCTTCTTATCTAATAAAATACCATTAGTGTCAGTGATTTTGATTCTTGCTGAAATAATTGATTACTCTTTAGTCACAAAGACCTCCACCTCTCCTAATTGCCTGTATTTTCCCATCACTATTCATTTTAGAATTATGTTCTCTTGTTTGCCTATGGATGGTGAATGATTCTTTTCTTTGTCTGTGGGGTTTTACTTTATTTTTACTCCCTGGGAAGACTTTAAATCTGCCTGATGAAAAGCATTCATAATAATGAAAGAAAAGTTGGCCTTCTTGTTGACCAAAAGCATACCCATCTCTCTGCCTACAGATGTTCGTGGCCCTTCTCTTTTGGTTCCAGTTTTACTGTGGATTCTCCGGGTCTTCCATGATCGATCAATGGTTTTTGATCTTCTTTAATTTATTGTTCTCATCACTTCCTCAACTAATTACTGGAGTGCTTGATAAAGACGTTCCAGCTGAAATACTGGTTACTGTACCTCAGCTCTACAAAAGTGGACAGAACATGGAGGTAAACTCTAGCTCCTTCTGTGTCTTTACCGTCTGCCCCTTTTGTCCTCTCTGCCCCTAGATTTGAGAAAGGGCTGCTCCCTGTAGAAATACTCTCTTTCCTGGAAATGACCGCATTGTACCACACATGAAACCAGTCAACAAGCCATTATTAAGCACTTACTATATCCCAGGCATCGTAGTAAGACAAAGATGGGCAAACATTTGATTTCTTCCCTCCAGGAGTTCACATTCTAATGGGAGATGAAACTCAAAGCGACTATGTCTAAGAGGCAGCTGAATGGGGGGAGCAAAGGGGAAAGGGATCGTTTGTCTAATCTTGTGGTATATTAAAATAGTCATGGAAGGTGGTGCTGGGCCTCATGCCCAGAATATAAGAGAAATTAGAATTGAAAGCCCTATGATAACTAGACAGTGAGTCTAAAAGGAATTTAGTATACATTCACATTTTGTTAATTCAGATACCACCACAAACTTCAAATCCACATTTATCCTCACCAAATCACTTCCTCCTAGTTGCTAAAGCATATGTCTTAAGGGTTTCCCTGGGAAACGCATGTTATTGACTTGGTTTGAGTTCTACTATTCAGACTTTTCATTAATGAAGAATCCTTTTTCCAATACACTTGACCACACTTCTCTCTTTATAATCCCATTTTAGATGATTTTCATGGGAAGCTGTGTTTCACAGGGTGTCTCTGAGTGTATTTACTGTAGACAGACAGATGCTTGTACCTAATAATATGGATCCTGGAGGAGGATGTGGGAATAGCTATGAGAAGACCAGCATGGGTCTGGTGAATATAAATGTGGCCAATATAGACTTGGCAGACCAAAGAATGATTTTGAGGACTTGGATATTTTTTTAAAACCATCTGCACGTCTGTATCCAGATGCACACTTTCTTTAAGAAGCTGGACATTGATTTTATTTCATTCTCTGGAGAAGTTAGCTATGTTGTATTTTATCTTTAGGACACATTCCCATCTCCTTCCAAAAGTTAGAGAATCATTGTTAGTGCCTTCATCTTACTTTTCCTTTGAAGCGTCCAAACTTCTCTTTTCTCTTCCAAACCCATTGATTAATTCTCATGTATGCACATCTCTGTGTATGTATATATCCATCTATCTCGGTGTCTCTTTTACTCTTGAACAAACAGTACCCTTTTCTTTTGACATTTTTCTTTTCTCACTGGGAACAGACTCCAGGCTTTAACCAGACCATATTGTGAACTTTTCAGTCACTTGGACTTTTGAATGCCTGTATCTACAAACAAATTGAATGAGCTTTACAGAATGCTCAGTAATTGCTAAGAGTTCAACAAAACTCAAACATCCCCTACCCTACTTTGTACACTCCCATATTTTGTTGTCCTTTGTTTTTGAAGAAGATGACCAGTGACATCCCGGTGTTGGGCTGTGGCAGACAGCATGACCACGGATCAGTCTGAATATAAAACATTCAGGGTGGAAGCAGCTCTGGATTTCTGCAGCTCGTTTTCCTTTGTGCTCCCATAAATATTTGTTGACTTGCTGGAAGACTGACAATGACTTTCTTCTCTAAGTTATGCTTTTGGAATCATGCATTATGCAAGGAAAGGTGATAAACTTTTTTCAGGGGTGATAGAAGTGCTACCACAAATACCCCATGCTTCAATAAGTCTTTTCCTACTGCTGTTCTTTAGGCAGTTTTGAATTATGAAATGACATGATATCAGATTCAGATTTGCATGATTCAAAGGACCACCCAGAAAAAGCATGGTAGGTGTAAGTAGCCTGCAGAAGATTATAAACCATAAGATACATACAAAGTGTCATAAAAGATAAAAGATATAATCAGTACGTAACTAGAAAATGAGATGACTCAATCATGTAGTAAGAACGAGAGATGGCAGAGGGACAGGCTTTATACTTTGGTATCCTTGTGATACTCATTAATGAATAGAAAGCCTTTACTATATTCGGTGGATCCTCTATAGAGTATTTATGGAAAAACAAGGATAAATACCATTATTCAGTCAACAAGGATTTATTATGTACCTACTGTATACAAGGAGCTGTTCCAGGCACACAAAGAAACAGTCTCTACTCCCCAAGGTGGCTTCCATTCCAGCAAGGGAGACAAAGGCACATGAAAGTACATAGAGATTAATAGAAATAAATACAAAATAGTTCAATGGAAGTTAGTTGGGGAGAAGGGGAATAACAGTTGGGAGATCCAGAAAGGCTTTGTGGTAAAGAGTAGTGTGTCTTTGTAGAAAGAGAAGGACTCTGGGGCGGCTAGGTGGCGCAGTGAGTAGAGCACCAGCCCTGGAGTCAGGAGGACCTGAGTTCAAATCTGGCCTCAGACACTTAACACAAAAACTAGCCGTGTGACCTTGGGCAAGTCACTTAACCCCAGTTGCCCTACAAAAAGCCAAAAAAAAAAAGAAGGACTCTGAAACAGAGGTGTGTGAGGAATCCATGCCAGGTGAGAGGGTTGGCTAGGGTTCAAAGATGGAGGCAGGAAGTGGTGTGCTATCTTTGAGGACTAGAGAGGGCAATCCCTGTTGAATTAGTATGGTAGCTCTCAGTTAAATCAATAAACAATTAGGTTCAGAGCAAAAATATAAATAAAAGGACAGTATCCAGGACTATTGGACTATCTAGTGGCCTGTTTGGAGTGGCTGGAAGGACAGGTGAGGGCCAGGTTTTAAGGAGCTTTTAAAACTTAACAGTCGGTTTATATTTCATTTTAAAGGCAATGGGAAACCATTGGTCTTTACTAAATGGGGAAGTTATATCAAACCTACATTCAAGAAAAAACACTTTGGCAGACGTGTGGAAAATGGACTGGAGTGAAGCAGTTAAGAGAGCATTAAAATAATCTAGGTAAGAGGGCCTAAACCAGGGGTGGGGAACCTACATGTGTCCCTCTAGGTCCTCAAGTGTGGCCCTTTGACTAAATACAAACTTCATGTGAGTGGTGTGTTAGGGATAGAAATAGTAACTAATTGGGTAAGTGGGGTAAGAAACAGTAAGGAGGTGAAGATAATGCTGAGATTACTGGCACCTTTGACGGAAAATAGAAACGTTTGAAGAAGGATAGATTTGTGGGAAAAGACAAGTTCTGTTTTGGACATGGTAAGCTCAGATACCTGTGGGACATCAAGATGGAAAGATCTGCCCTGGTAGAAGGAATGGCTCAGCCAATGTGATCACAGACCCATCCAAGGGAGAGAAGACTTGAATAAAGCAATCTTATCCTGGGAGTGTGTTGCCGTTCACACCCTTCTCTTTGGAATTTGGCAGGTTTTAAAAATAATAGTACAAAGAACATGCATATTGATTCCATGAAACACATTATTTCCTTTGCAAAGTTGATCTTCCTAGTACTAATATATTCCCAGTGTGCATATGCACAAAGGGAAATTAGTTTTGCTGTATGTAACTGTATTTTAAAATTAATATATATGTTATCTGTGTCTGTATGTATATAAAACTATATGTGCATACATACATATACTCACATACATGTATATCTATATACATATGTGTGTATATAAACACAAATTCATATATAGACAAGTTCAAATACACATATACATGTGCATACACATAATTGATGATGGTGAGAATAAGCAGCAGAACCCTTCAATTCATCATCCTCATCCTCATCCACGCCGAGGATTCAGATATTCTGGTCAGACATCAGCAATGGATACTGATTGAGTACTCAATAGATTCATGACCCTGAGAGATGTTTCCATCAACTAGATTCTCTAATTCGTATTTGAGAATAACCAACTTCAGAAACTGGTCTCTCTGTCTAGGATGAGGGCCTGGGAAGAGACTGAAGGTTGCACAGAATCTCAAATACTGTGGCCTTGCCAATAAAATAGCTAATTCTTCTTTTGTTGAATTTGAATGGAAGCCAAGAAAAACCATTGACTTATAGCTAGAAAAAGTTTGGTTGGAAAACTCACTTCCCACTGGAAATTAACTCTAGGGATTAATATGG
Source organism: Pseudocheirus occidentalis (assembly GCA_028646575.1). Taxonomy (NCBI): domain Eukaryota; kingdom Metazoa; phylum Chordata; class Mammalia; order Diprotodontia; family Pseudocheiridae; genus Pseudocheirus; species Pseudocheirus occidentalis. The sequence goes on from CM053600.1 coordinate 9,591,518, forward strand.
GATAAGTACCTGCAGTCTTACAAATCCACCTCTAAGAATTGCTGAGCTGCATAAGAAGTGGGCTCAACTAGAAATTACAAAATGTTTCCCTTTGTGCCTAATTTCACTAGAGAAACAGTCGTGTGAATCTGTCTTAGGAGCTGTTTACACTGAGCATTCTCACTTAGACCTGTGCTTTAATATGATTCTACAAGAGTTCAGTTATTGTTTTGAATCTTTCCTTTTCCATCATGACCATTAATAAAAAATAGTACCACCTACTCTGGTTTTATATATATATATATATATATATATACACATACATACATACACATATAATTGGGAGATCATTCCATGTACTTGCCATAGCTAATAGCCAGCAGATTCTCTGATAATCTTATACATTGTCCTTTTATTTATACTTCTGGTTTGTTAATTGATTGAACCGATAGCTACTGGCTTAATTCAACAAAGATTTACTTATTAAAAGACTTCTCTAGGTCCTAGGGATATCCAAAAGAAAATTACAGTCCCTATTTTTAAGAAGCTTGGATGGTGAGGATGAGACATGTACCACAGATAATATAGCATAGGCTAAGATAAAGTACACAGGAGAGATTAGATAGAGGAACAGGACAGAGTCAACGAGGAAAGGATCTCTTAACTGTGGAAATAAGGAAAGGGTCCATGAAAGAAATGGGCTCAAGGTAAATGAATAATTTCAACAGTCAGAGATACCAGGAAAGTCCGTTTCAAGCATGGCAGTGAGGTGGTAAAAATTTACAGAAGGGAAAATGGTTGGGACAAAATGGGAGAAAAAATGAGCAATCTAGTATGGTTACAGCTTTGGGTAGAAAAAGAAGAGTATTAAGAAATAAGGTTGAGAAACTTGGTTAGAGCCAGATTGTGGAGGACCTTGAAAATCAACCTAAAGACATTTATTTTATCCATTATGCAATAGGGAGGCATAAAATCTTTTGAAGATGGAAATGACATAATAAGACTCGTGCATTACAGAATCACAGAACCTCAGATTTGGAAGAGACCTGGGAACTTAGCTAGTCCAACAAGGATTCACCCCCTACAACCTCTCCTGCTACTGGCCATCCAGATTTTTCTTCAAGACCTCCAGTGAGGGGGATTCCACTGCCCAATTCTGCTTTTGTAGAGTTCTAAATGTTAGGAAGTTTTTCCTGGTCTTGGGGATGTTGTGACTCCAATTTACCAATTTCTCCTAGTCCTGACATCTGGAACCAGGCAGAGGAAATTTCATCCCTTTAAATGGTAGCAGGCTTTTAAACACTTAAACACAACTTTCATGTTCCAGACTCCCTTTCTCGAACCTAAACATCCCCAATTCCTTCACATGTCTTTCTATGGTCTGACCTTCATCTCCCACCCTTTTATTTTCCTTCCTTCCAAACCTTCATCTTTTTAGTGTCCTTCCTAAAACATGGCATCCAAACTTAACATGATACTTCACGTGTATTCTTAAGAAGCAACTGGCAAGAAGGTCAGTTGGGTGGACAGGAAGAATAATATAGTCATAAGAGTACAAGATAACTTTTTATTCAGTTGTATTTGACTCTTCATGACCTGATAGACCATAGCACACCAAGTCCTTCTACCCTCCGCTATTTCCCAAAGTCTGTAGAAGCTCATATTCATAGTTTTCATGACACTATCCATCCATCTTATCCTCTGCCGCCCACTTTTCCTTTTGCCTTCAATCTTTCCCAACATCGGAGTCTTTTCCAATGACTCATTTTTTCATTATGTGACCAAAATATTTAAATTTCTTCTTAAGTATTTGGCCTTCAAGTGAATAGTCTAAATTAATTTCTTCAAGTATTGGCTGGTTTGACCTTCTTGCTGGCCAAGGGACTCTCAAAAGTGCTCTGTAGCACCACAGTTCAAAAGCATAGATTCTATGGGCCTCAGCTTTCCTAATAGTCCAACTCACAGCCAGACTTACAACTGGAAAAATGATCACTTTAACTATATATTCCTTTTCCAGCAAGGTGATGTATGTTTTTAAGTAAGCTGTCTGGATTTGCCATAGCTTTCCTTCCAAAGAGCAATAATCTTTTAATTTTTTAATTTTTAATTTTTTAACTTTTTTGCTTTTTGGAGGGCATTTGGGGTTAAGTGACTTGCCCAAAATCACACAGATAGTTTTTGTGTCAAGTGTCTGAGGCCAGATTTGAACTCAGGTCTTCCTGACTCCAGGGCTGATAATCTATTCACTGCACCACCTAGCCGCCCCCATCTTTTAATTTTATAGCTACAACTGCCATCTGCAGTTATCTATGAATCCAAAAATATAAAATCTGATACAGCTTCCATTTTTCTCCTATTTTCCAGGAAGTGATGGGACCAGTTGCCAACATCTGTTTATTTACGTTAAGCTTCAAGCCAGGTTTTAAACTCTCTTCTTTACTTTCATCAAGAGGCCTCTTAATTTTTCTTCAATTTCTACAATCCCTACAGAGGGATATTCTCTGTATATCTGAGATTATTGATATTTCTCCCAGCAACCTTAATTCTGGCTTTTGATTCATCTACCCACCCTGGCATTTCGCATGATATTCTCTGCATATAGGTTAAACAAATAAGGTGACAATATATAGTCTTGTCTTACTCCTTTACCAATCCTAAACCAATCAGTTGTTCCATATTCAGTTCTAACTTTTGCTTCTTTGCCCACATAGAGGTTCCTCAGGAAAAAAAGTAAGATGGTCTAGTACTCCTTTCTCTTTGAGGACTTAGCACGTTTTGTTGTGATCCACATAGTCACAGGCTTTAGAGTAGTTAATGAAGCCAAAATAGATGTTTTTCTGGAAGTCCTTTGCTTTTTCCATTATCCAGCAAATGTTGGCAGTTTGGTCTCTGGTTCCTCTGCCTCTTTGAAAACCAGTCTGTTCTTTTGCTAATTCTCAGTTCACATACTGCTTAAGCCTACCTTACAGAATCTTAAACATAACCTTGCTGGTGTATGACATGAGCATAGTTATTCAGTAATTTGAACATTCTTTGGCATTGCCCTTCTTTTGAATAGGGATGTAAACTGATCTTTTCCAATCCAGTGGCCATTATTGAGTTTTCCAAATTCGCTGGCATACTGAGTGTAGCACTTTAACAGCATCATCTTTCAGAGTTTAAAATAGCTCAGCTGGAATTTCATCATGTCCACCACCTAATTGCTAGCAGTGCTGCCTAAAGCCTACTTGACCTCAATCTCTAGGTCTAAGATGTCTGGCTCTTGATCAGTAACCACACCATCATGGTTATTGGTGGTATTTTTATTTTTAATTTTTGCTTTTTGGAGGGCAATTGGGGTTAAGTGACTTGCCCAAGGTCACATGGCTAGTAAGTGTGTCAAGTGTCTGAGGCTGGATTTGAACTCAGGTCCTCCTGACTCCAGGGCCGGTGCTCTCCTCACTGTGCCACCTAGCCGCCCCTCTATTGGTGATATTAAAACCTTTCTTGTATAGTTCTTCAATATATTCTTGTCATCTCTTTTTGTTCTTTTCTACTTCTGTTAAGCCCCTACTGTTTTTGTCTTTTATCATGTCCGTTTTTGCATGAAACCTTCCCTTGATATCTCTAATTTCCTCCTGAGTCCTAGATGCCATCTCTCTTAATGCAGTGGAAAATTGCCTAAGCTTGCTTCTGATCACACTGTTAACTCATACCGAGCTTGTAGCTCACTAAACTCTCCCTGATCTTTTTCAAATGAACTCTGTCTAACAACATTTATTTTTCACTTCTTGTACTTATGAAAGGTCTTGGTTTGTTGGGGTTTTTTTTGGGGGGGGGGAAGGGATTGGGGAGATTGCACCCAAGTATAAGACTTTATACTCATTCCTCTCAAATTTTGATTTGATTCAACAAATCAATTGACAAGTAATTAATAAGCCCATACAAAATTAGTGTGGGTAGCTAGGTGGCGCAGTGGATAGAGTGCCAGCTCTGGAGTTAGGAAGTTCAAATCTTCATAAGTTCAAATCTGGCCTCAGATGTTTAACAACTATGTGACCCTGGGCAAGTCACTTCATCCTATTTCCCTTAGTTCCCTCATCTGTAAAATGAACTAAAGAAGGCAATGGCAAATTACTCCAGTATTTCTGTCAAGAAAACCCCAGATGGGATCAAGGAGAGTCAGGCACAATTGAAAACAATTCAACAACAAAAATTTGTATAAGATAATAACAAAGCAATTGGAGACATGGGGAGAAGACACTATGCCTGGAAGGAATCAGTAAAGGCCTCGTGTTGGAGGTGGTTCTGGAGTTGAGTTTTGGAGGAAACGAGGGTTTTTGAGCAATGGAGGGTAGGAGTGAGTGAAAGTCAGGCACAGAGACAGCCTATACAGAAACATGGACATAGGAGATAGAATGTTGTGTGGGAGGAATAGCACGAAGACCACGTTTTGGGTGGTCTGAAGAATTCATGAAGGGGATGGTCTATAAGGCCAGATGTTGTCATTTGTTCCTCCAAGAGAACCAGTCACTTCAGGTGGGTGATAGTTTTGGCTTGCAAGTAGATTTAAGTGAGGCAAGGCCATGCACAATCCATCAGCCTTACTCTCTCCTCCAGAGTCAGTGGAGTACAGTGGCAAAATATAAATCAAGATGACTGGAGATGGCCCCGGTGCAGTGGAAGACCCTGACCTTCTTGAGCTAAGTTCTTTTCCAGGTCTCATTTTGTCTGCAGCAACACCCAGATAGGTTGGAGCTAAGTTGTCAAGGGCTTTTAGTGAAAAAAATAGGGAAGTTTATTGAATGTAATAGGGAACCGCTAGAATTTACGGAGCAAGGGAATGACACGATGAGACTTGTGCTTTGAGAATTTGACTATTTCAACTGTGTGGAGAATGGATTGAAGGAGGACTTAAGACTGGAAGCATAATTAGAAAGCTATTTCAGGATTCTAGGCAAGAGGTGGTGAAGATATAAACTAGAATGATGTCTGAATGGGTGAAGAAAAGCAAATGGTGCAGGCAATATTGTGGAGATTGGATCATCAAGACTTGGCAACTGAATAGATCTGAGAGGTAGGGAGGAAGGGAGTACAGAGGGTGCCTCCCAAGGGTTTGAACCTATATAATTTAAAAAAGTGATCTGGCCCTTGGCCAAAAACACATACGTGTATATGTACACACACACACACACATGCACGCACACACACGCACGCACAGGTCCTGGGGACATAAAGAAGAGGTAAATTTCTCTCAACTAGGGAACTGGCCTTTCAATATATTTTTGAAACCTAACTGGCTTACAGTGTGTTAACTGTTCCTTCCATCTTTCTTTCATCTACAAATGTTCTAAATATGCCATCTATGCCTTTTCCATTCATTGATTAAAAGATTAAATCATACCAATCCCAGATGATAGGAATATGTGACTGCAGATTTCCAAACTGCAGTTTGGATCTTTATTTATTTATTTATTTGTTTTTGCTGTGTAATTATTCCTTACATTTTTTTTTAATTTATTTTCTTGGTTACATCATTCATTTCCACAAGGTTTTGAGTTACAGATTTTCTCCCCTTTTTGCCCCTACCCCCCAGCCCAGAACATTGATCCCACTATAAGGCCCCTCCCACAATCTGTTCCCTTTTATGCCCTCCTCCAACACCCCTCTAGCTTTCTAGCAGGGCAGGGAGGGGTTCCCTGCCCCCATCCCTGAATGTATTATTTCCCAGTTTCATTTGATTGTATAGCTTTAAATACTAGATTCTTGCAATTCCTCCCCTGTCACCCACTCCCACCGGGAAGAGCAGCAATTCAATACAGGTTCTACCTGTGTAATTACACAGGACATCTCCATGGTGGGCAAATTGTGAGGGG
>CM053600.1:9597851-9678935 GCA_028646575.1 Pseudocheirus occidentalis
ATTCTTCAAGTGTCTTGGAAGCATTTTGTGTGGAAGTTCTGAGTTCTGGGCTCTCTTCCTCCCATTCCATGCTTTGACCCTTTTTATCCACAAAAAAGGATTCTAGAGTTTTATTGTTGTTTTTATTTTGCCTCCTTTTCCTCATGTTGGCCAGTCAATTAATTGGTTGGGTTTTTTTTTAGGTCTGTGAAACTCTGCTTCTAGGGGGGGAAGCTCTGTTCCAAATTGCTGGGGTATTCCCAACTGCCGGGGCTATTAGGGGGGTGTTGCAAGTCCCCCCAGCTTTGGCTTGCTGAAAGTGCACCCCAGGACCACCACCCAAGACCACGATCCGGATCCAGGCCGCTCAACGCAAGAGCACTTGGCACTGATCAATAGATTCAGCCCCCACACGGAGTCCGCAGGCCAGGGGCTCTGAAGCAGCCTGGTGGGAGCCACCCAGCAGTTCCCTTCCCCCACTGCTTCCTTGCCCTGGGGTCAGAATGGCTGAACTGCTATACCACCCTCAAATTAATTTTCAAAGCTTCTCTTTCACTAACCGACTGCCAATTTTAAGCTCCCCTTAGGCAGGTGCTTTAGATTTTCTTTGAAGTAGACTCATGCTGTGTTTTGGGAGGCTCTGCTGGCCACTGCTGCAGTTCCGCTGGGGTGCGAACTGCACCTCTCCCATCCCATTCCTCACGCCATCACGCCGTGGCAGATGTGCAGGTGCTGGAGGCTGTAGATCTCTCCTGCAGACTGGCTGCAGTGCCCGCTTGGCTCAGCTTAGCCCGGCTCCTTCCCACTGTCCCAGGCCTGGCCGTGGTCTCAGCTTCAGACTGTTTCAGTCTCCGCTCCAGCCGCGATGAGCCCCTGCTGCCAAGCTGCCTTCAGAGAGAGATGGGTTCTCTGTATTTTTGTGAGTCTGAGACTCTTAGACTTTATCTGAGCTCATAATTTAATGGGTGTTTAGGGTTGCGGTGTGGGAGTTTTGGGACTTTGCTGCTTCTATGCCGCCATCTTCAGCAAGGTGGCATAGTTAATAAAAATGAGTCAGAAGACCCGAGTTTGAGCCTTGCCTCAGACATTTACTACCAGTGTGACCCTAGATAAGTCTCTTAATCTCTCAGACTCAGTTTCCTAATCTGTAAAATAGATATGATAATAGTACCTATCTCATAGAGTTATTTATTATGGGGATGAAATGAGAAAATGGACACAAGTACTTTCCAAACCTTAAAGCCTTATATAAATGCTAGCTTTTATCATCTCAGCAGGAAAGCCACTGATTCTGACCTGTTCTTTTAAGATAACAAATCTTCATAGGTAATTATGTTAACCCAGTTAAGCCTATGGAAAAGTGCCTTGCCTGAGGTGTATTACCAACACTACCTATCCCTTGATCTTTCTGTCTTTGAGTTCGAACAGGAAACACAGAAAAAAACTGAAAAACAGCAAACCCTTAGAAGGGATCTCTGGTATTTTCCTCTCCGTAGGTACCAGAGTTTATTCCTGTTGCCGTAGCAACCAACTAGCACCAAGAAAAGGCATTTGTGTCTCCCTAGAGCAAGTCTGAAAATGGTCCTGTCCTGCTTTCACCACGAGAGGTTTTAAGTTTTCAGGATAACCCAGGAATTGACTTAATACAAAATTTTAAAATGCACGCTCCACAGAGAGCAGAATTTTCCAAAATTAAAAATATATGCATTTATTTTTCAAAACAAAATGATTTCCCCACCCTCACTCCCATTCAATGGGTAAAGAGAGCCTATCTTGCCTGCCCTTACCTAGTCTTAGATCTCTCTTCAACCAAGTTCTTCCCTCTGATTTTCACTGGGGAACAACATTTCATAGCCCCCTTGTCCCCTAATAATTTTTCTTTTTTTCTTTTTTTAATATAATCCTAGCCTTAGTTATTTTGCTAAATGAACCTGCTTCATTTTGTTTTTTAAGAGACAAGCCAATTTTATGAAAGAGGGAGCCCTCTGGTGGCCAGAGAGCCGGCTTCAAATTCAGGAAGATCTGGGTTCGAACTCAGCCTTTGACACACCCTGTGTAACTTATGGCAAATAATTCAACCTCCCAAGTGCCCCAGGCCAGTCTAACAGTAGCCAACCTGCCTTGGCAAAGGGAGTATCCTCATTCTTCTATAAAACAACAAAATAACCAAACTCAAGACAGGTTTAACCAAAGTCACTTTTAAAGCACTTTTTAGCACAGTGCCTGACATAAAATAAGTCTGTTTAAAAATGCTTGTTGATCTGACTTTGAACACCGGTGCTGTTTCTAGACTTTGTGGGCCTTACTTCAAAGTTTGCTGCCTCAGGTCAAGAACTGGTGTGTCAGGAGCTGAAATCTGGTCTAATTCCCTGTTACTTTAAACTACATTGCCTTATTGTTAGTAACGTGTTTGCATGAAAAGGGTTCATACCTTTTAAAGTTCATATTTTTTAAATGGACAACAGATAGAAATATTCTTTTCTTATTTATGAATTTTAAAATTTGTTTTACCTTTTAATTTTAAAATATAAAACTTACTGGTTTTGTTTCATTTTATTTTTAGCCAAAAAGCAAGGATTTAAAAATAGACAGACTCCATCCAGTGTGAATTGAAAGAATCAATCAAGAAGTCAGACTAAGTACTAGGGATATGGCCTCTTTTATTAAAATGCTAGTGTTACTGATAAAATTATTAGTTACCCAGAAAAGAAATCTGAGAAAAGCTGGCATTCTTTAGCGAATTTTTTTAATCTTAACAAAATCATGCATTTTTTTTCCTTCAGATAACAAAATAAATAGTGTTTCATATTAACTCTAGCACCACCAAATGAGAAATCTAACACTAAAGATTGTAATTTGCAGGAACCATCCAAAAGACAAAATGAGCCACAGAACTAGATGACGTGGCAGCTACGGGCACCTACCACCCATGATACCCTCTACCCACATACTTGACAGCAATTCAGCACCAAGAGACATTCTAATCTAGCCACTCTGAGGTGGTAGAAGAAGAGGAGTGAGCAGAGACAGTGAAACACATTGCAAATAAATAAATTATTTGCAACTTGCCCCTGTACAGCGGGGTCTCAACGGATAGAAGCCAGTCTGGCTTCTGCCAAACCCAAAAGGCATTAGACACATTCGAACCTGGTGGACTCCTGTGAGAGAAATTATTAATTCAATTATTATTTATTATTACTAATTATTAATTTTATAATATTAAATTCTTTGATTAGTTTGCCCCAAACTGGGAGTGGTCTAGGTGTAAAGATGATCTCTTTGTCCAAGAGAGACATGATGTCACTCTCTTAGTGTCTCATTGGAGTGAGCTCGCTTCTCACTGTAATATTCATTCTCTCATTAATTTGATTGGGGGGGGTGCCTTTTTGGAGTGGGGAAAGCAGGGCAATTGGGATTAAGTCACTTGTCCAAGGTCACACAGTTAGTAAGTGTTAAGTATCTGAGGTCACATTTGAATTCAGCTCCTCCTGACTCCAGGGCTGGTGCTCTATTCACAACACCACCTAGCTGCTCCCTCTCATCAACTGTTAACCAATCAGAGTTGATTGCCAGCGTTCTGGAATACTCACTTTTCCAAGGGCATATAAGCTGTCAGTTCTGCCATCAGGATGGTCTTTGGCATCCGAGAGTGCGAATGGCCTCTTTTATTAAAATGCTAGTGTTACTGATAAAATTATGAGTTACCTAGAAATTACGTCTCTTGAACTTTTTAAACATACCCCTAGATGCCAGCCTGATGTGCTGCTTCCAACACTGTTGTTGTCCCTATTGTCCACCTCAAGAAAAACCACCAGTTGGAAGCCACAGTTGAAAACCATACTTGAAAATCATTTATTGTTATGACCAAGTTTGGAAAAATAAATTCCCTTTTCAAAGCAATAGTTTGCTTTGAATAGGTTTGCTAGCTTTAATGAACATCAGCATAACCTTTATTTTAGCCATCAGTATATCTCATAAAACACGCATGCTAAGATGGATAGATATACAAGCACACAATGTACCATGCATACATAACACACCATGTATATATAATGTCTTGGTTATAAGCAGGTGGTGCAGTGGATAGAGGACTGGACCTGGATTCAGGAAGGCCTGAGTTCAAATCCAGCCTCAGACTCTTAGCTATGTGATCCTGGGCAAGTCACTTAACTTCTGTTCGCTTCAGTTTCCCCATCTGTAAAATGGGGATAATAATAAATAGCACCCACTTCCTAGAGTTGTGTGGATCAAATCCTTAAATGCCTGGCACAGAGTTAGATTTTTATGTAAATCTTAGGCAATAGTCGTAGTAGTAGTGGTAGTGCTAGTAGTAGTATTTTGGGGGCAAATACTCTTGTTTTTGTCTTTGGGATCCACCAAATGTCTTTCCCATAGCAAGCAATTAATAAATTTCTGTTAAATTAAGTGTGATACGGCCCAGACCCATATGGAATTGGAAGTTAGAATTGGAAGTTTTGATCTCTTAAAAGGTTTCTCACTTAATTGCCAGTATATAAACTCTGAGACCTAAAAATTACATTCTCATTGGTTACACCAGAGCCCCGATCAGCTTAGGTTGTCTGGCATTTAGGCAGTACCTTCAATTTCTTTAAGGCTTAATTTTAATATTTTTGATATTCAGTCATTTCTGTTGTATCTGACTCTTCATGACCTCATTTGGGATTTTCTTGGCACATATACTGGAGTGGATTGCTGTTTCTTTCTCATTTTACCGATGAAGAAACTGAGGCAAACCGGGTTAAGTGACTTACTCAGGGTCATACAACCAGCAAGTGTCTTGAGGTCAGATTTGAATTCGAGGAGATAAGTCTTCCAGACTCCAGGGCAGGTGCTCTATCCACTGTGCCACATATCTGCCCATTTTAATAATTTTAAACTCTTTAAATGCAAATTCTCTTGCTAAGTATTGGAATGAAAAACTTTGGCATGGTGGGAAGAATTTAGGGATTAGAGTCAGAGGATCTGGATTCGAATGTCAGTCCTGCCACCAAGTACTATACTGACTTTGGACAAATCATTTAATCTCATTTAATAATCAGTATTCTCATCTATAAAATGAGGCCATTAGACCAAAGGACATCCAAAGTTCCTTTTAATTCTAAATCTCTGAACAATATGAAATGAATCAAGATATATTTGAAAGGTGATATTGGCCCCAGGAGTTCATATGGTGCTTCTTTGTCTCTGAAGATGATGCTTCTGCCTCCATGAAACTAGAATAGTATAGTTATCCCTTCCACATTGTCGGGGGGCATAGGGGTGGCACCTCTGCAATCTAGAAAATCCATGTAAAATGTTTCAGTCCTTCCTTTGCACCAGAGAAGAAGTCTGATTTTTCTTTATTTTTCTCTTATGGCATGTTTACAGCACCTTATTATAAGATTTGGGTTGATATTACACAATAATATACGTATAATTTATGCATTTCTGAGTTTCTAAAGTTTTTCTGTGTCGTCTGCTGGCCTTTGAGTGTTGTCTGTGGATTCCACAAAACCCTCCCAAAATTCCCATTTAAATTCTTATGCTGACCCAGGATATATCGAAAATGTGATGGGGAAAGTCATGATGTGAGACAACTGTATTTCAAGTTGCTCTTCCAGTAGAAGGGATGGATTTCCCCCTCACCCAAGGCATATTTTTGCAGCTCATCCGACCTGGATCAGAACTAGGGGCTTAGCCCTTCATTCAGGAAGCAGATCAAAGCTAAGTGGTCTCCTGAATACCAAATCCCAAGCAACTGAGCTCAAGAATCATAAATGATAACATTTTTAGTTTTGCAAAGCACTTTACAAATATTATCTCATTTTACCCCCGGGAGGCAGGTGCTATTATTATCCTCAGAATGAGGAAACTGAGGCAAACAGGCTAAGTGACTTGCCCAGGGTCACACAGTTAGCATCTGCAGCTAGATTTGGACTCAGGTCTTCATAACTCCAGGCCCAGCGTTCCACCCAACTGGCCTCTCGCTGAGAATGATGATGTCCCCCAAATCAGCCAGATAAAACACTCCTACAGCCCTGAATGGTTCTGAGCAAGAGGAATCTGTTTGGTTGGTTCTGGAACACTACAGAATGTTCAGTAGAGGCATTTTCCCCATTTTTTTTATGTTTCCTGCAAAGACTATTTTTAAAGGCTCCATACTCATTGCACTTTATTAAAGTAGGACACATATGGTTAGCAATTTAAGTTTCTTTGTGATACATAAAATTTCCAATTTCAGAAATGAACAAAATGAACCACTCAGTTTTAAAAAGGTCAGTGAGACTTGTTAACCTCGACTCTTAACTAGGAAGGTGTGAAAATTCAACCTGGGGCAAAAGGCTACTTTTGCTCTGCTTACAGCAAAGGCCTTGCTCAGCCAGTCAACAAACTCCAAGGCACTGATTAAAACTATTACTTTGCTACTGGAGACACAGAAGTTGGAGAGGGGGTGGTTAATAGGGCCCCAACTGCAGAATAAGACTCTTGATTTCAAAAGACTGGCAGGGAAGCAGATGACGCCCACCTTCAGCAGAATAGTGGTAGCCTCTAGGTGCAGAATGAGTCATAACTTGCCAGACGTGGATGTGTTGGCTTGTTTTCCTTGATTGTACTTATTGGCTATAAGGGATGGATGTTTGGGGGATGGGAGAAGTTATTAGGAAATGACAGGGATGTAAAAAAGAACATGAATAATCCACTGAGGGGGGCAGGGAGACAAAGGGAGAGGGAGGGATGGAGGGAGGGGGGGAGACAGAGAGACAGAGGGAGAGAAAGAGAGGGGGGAGAGAGGGAGAAAGAGGAAACAGAGAGGTCAGAGACAAAGAGAAGTCAGAGACAGAGAGAAGTCAGAGACCATGAGAAAGAAGACAAAGAGTCAGCGAGACAGAGAAGGGGGAAAGAAAGAGGGGAAGAGAGATAGGCACAGGGAGACAAGAGTGGAAGTGCCAGAGCAAATTGAAGATGTTAGTTGAAAATAAAACAAAAAACCCCAAGTTGTTGAGTGTGTTTATAATCAGAGAAGAGGTAGTGCATTGGTGGGGACTGAGTCTGGCCCCCAAACCAGGGAGTCCTGCTTTTGACATACCATGTGACTCTAGACTCATCTTTTTACCCTTCAGTTCTCTAAATTACAGAGAAGGTTCTGACCTACATTGGTAGAAGGAACTTCCTTAGCTAGGAGTGCCCTATACCAGTGGAATCCCAGATCCAATCCTTATCCCTCTAATCAGGGAACCCAAAGTTGGCACTTCCAAATAAAAACATCTGTTTTTTAAAATGTGATCAATAGAAACAACTTTTTCCTTTGCATCATTTAGGAATGTGGAATTTGGGGTTAAGTTAATGCAGTACATTTTAAAAAGCATGGCATCATGCTTTTTAAAAGCCACACCCACCCCCTATGAAGGCTAAGAAGAGTTTGAATTGCTTTAAAAAAACAAAATGAACTCAGGTCCTCCTGACTCCAGGGCTGGTGCTCTATTCACTTAACACAAAAACTAGCCTGTGACCTTGGGCAAGTTACTTAACCCCAACTGCCCTCCAAAAACAAAATGACACAGTAATGAATTGACACATTAAATCTTTTTCATCAATCTTTTGCCTCTAAGATTTTAATGGAACCATAAGATCTGTCCTGGATATTATTCTACAGAATATAGAAGGCACTTTACCTTAGTTCAACAGACAAGAACACCAGAGTTTGAATCAAGAAACTGGATTCCTGCCTTCCCTCAGCACCTTAGATACTCCATCTCTAAAAGATATCATCCCCCAGCCCAATCATCAAAGAATCCTTGCAAACAGAACAGAGCAAGATCCAAGGAGTATTTTTAGCTTCCTGGTGAAAACTGTAATGGAGGTTGTTCATACATATAAAAATCTCACCATGTCAGTTGTTAAAGCCATATTGTATATAATTAGATTTTTGTCTTAAAAGCCATTTCGAGCTAGTGGAAAGTGAACCAAGAGTCAGATTTATAAATGTCTCTAACAAATATGAATTAGGTCTCAAGTCCTAGCTGTTTAGCGCTCCAAGAATATCTATTTGGTGTTTAGAATGTATCATGATTTTCTTTTGGACGTTGTAAAGGTTTCTTTGCTTATTAAATAACAGTGACAAGAAAGATATGTCTCCCATCACCTCTACAACTGTCAGGTCATTCTTTTTTTGTCCAGGAAGTGTCTAGGGGGCTGCTACATGCTTTGGGGGTCCTTTTCTGGCAGCTTCAGAATGCTGCTGGGTATATTTCTCCTGCTGGATTCTAAGGATGCCCTTTAGGATCAGTGGGGTTCTTTTAATGCTGTAAGATAGAAACCCCATTATTATATCTTTTTTTAGCTTCAATTGACAGCTGAAATTGTATCTCCTTGATGTTATTGAATGATCCCATGATTAGCATCAAATATTGTTTAAAGAATTAATATCAGGGCAGCTAGGTGGTGCAGTGAATAGAGCACTGGCCCTGGAGTCAGGAGTACCTGAGTTCAAATCTGACCTCAGACACTTAACACGAAAAACTAGCCGTGTGACCTTGGGCAAGTTGCTTAACCCCAACCTGCCCTCCAAAAAGCAAAAAATAAAATAAAATAAAATAAAAAATAAAAAAAAAGAATTAATATCAGTTTGTTCTGCAAAAGGCTATTTACTGAAAAAGACAGAACAAGAACCAAAATACAAAAACATCCTAGTTGAAATGGGGGAACAATCCCCTCCCTACCACCTCAGTATCTGGGGAGAGAGTTCTCAAACTTAAATCCCTTGACACAAATCACCCACCCTGAAATCTTCACTTCTGAATGTAGAATGATTAATGGAGCTTATAGGACATGGCAGTACAGCTTCTCAGATCCTTTCATGGCTGGAGGAGATTCTACAAGTCAATCTTTAAGATTCATCTAGAGTCTTACCTGGCCCATCTGTCATAGACTCCTGACATGGACCCTTCTGACATTTTGAATTGCACAAAGTTGTTAATATCCCCATACCTAAGAACAAGGAAAAATAACTGGAACAAGGACTAAAACAATATGGCACCCAGTAGAGAAGAGGTTTCACCCCAACCAGGAAGCCCATAGGGACTGACAAAGGTAGATAAGATGGAATGGATAGCATGGCTAGGTAGATAGATTATCAGTATAGAAATCAACCTGCCCATGTACCTATCATTCTGATCCACCTCTGCCTTATCTATCAAACCCTAGGGAGTTTTCTGAGACCCATCAAGCTTAAGGGACTTATCCAGAATCACACAACTAGAGAGTATCAGAAACTGCCACCTGAACACAGGATTTTCTGATTCCAAATTCAGGGTTGAGTCTACTATAGCATGTGTCCTCATACAAGGAAGTTAAATTACTTTCACTAATGCGCTGCGGGCACGCACACACACACACACACACACATATACATACACACACACACAAGACCAAGAACAACTTAGAGACTGGTTGTGCTTAAAACTTCTCTAAGGTTCCTACAGTAACAATTACTCATCTCTCTATCAGCTTTCCAAGCCATACACAAAAAGGAAGGAATCTGGACCTCAGTTTTAAACTGCCAATCCATCCAGAACAATTAACGAATTTCAAAGACACAGGTTGGCTTCTCTAAGATTCAGAGATATCACTTCCTCTTTCAAAGCAGCGACAAGCTTCAAGATCATTTAGTTCTGGAGTTCATGGGTTCACATCCCAATCATGGGTAAGTCATTAAACTTCTGGGCCTCAGTTTCCACATTTGTAAAAATGAATTGGACTAGATAGCCTCTGTGGTCCCTCCCACGTCTATATTATTATCCTGAAAGAAAGATCCTAGAGCAGTATATGGCCACTAGGATCCAGGGGAATTAGCATTATTAGAACTTGTCGGTAGGGATCCTGATTAGGCAATTGTTACTGTCAAATGGGTGTTACCTTCTCTTTTTTTTCTCCTGAGTTACTACATGAAAAGCTCTCACCCATGACTTTCCATTAAAGTTGTGAATTAAACTGGCACCTTCTCCTTCATTGGCACAAACGCCAGACAGGGTAATACAACAAAGACGCCTTTCTCATGTTGCTTTTTATACACTACAAACACATGTAATTTTAATGCCCAAAACCTGTGCTTTATTTATGTCAAGCCCATGTGTAAAAGCAAAGAAGGCTCAAAGCCCAGGTCCTGGCACATAGTGGGTATTAATACATTCTTGGGTGAGTGGATGGTAACATACAGAGACCACCATGTTTACATTCAGAGAGGAGCAATTTAAATATCTGGTACTGACAAACATATTGTCTTGGCCCTGACCATCAATCAATCAATATTGATTAAGCTGCTAGTATGCTCAAGATTCAATGCTAACTTCTGGAGAGTCAAAGAAAAGGCAAAATTGACCTCTTGCCCTCAAAAGGCTTAAATTCTAATGCAGGGGATGGGCATATAGGATGAGAGAAATAATTTAAACATAGGGCAAAAGAATTAAGTAAGTGACTCCAATTCTTTGCCTTTTTTCCCCTAACGTTTAATTTATATTTTCTTGCACCTCCAAAAAATTTACCCCCAAAGGCTCTTTCTGTTTGGAGCACTAGTCATTAATTTAATTTTAAAATACATCAGTCTACTGAGTTTGGCACCATACAAGCAAAACAAATTATTTTTCATTTTTCCTGAGATCTCAGAATTAAGAGGGATTTCAGAGGTGGTCCAGATCAACACCCAGATGAATGAAAACAACACTTCTACTACAGTTCTTTTCATTGTTTAGTGATTTTTAGTCTTGTCCAAATCTTTATAACCCCATTTGGTGTTTTTTGGGGCAAAGATACTGGAGTAGTCTTCTATTTCTTTCTCTAGCTCATTATTTCAAGTGAGGAAACTGACTTGCCCAGGGTCACAAAGCCAGATTTTAACTTAGGAAGATGATTCTTCCCGACTCCAGGTCTGGAACTCTATGCACTTTACCACCTAGCTATGCTTATAGTCGTCATGGCTCTCCAGCTACCACTTGAAGACTTCCCCACTGAGGAAGCCTCAGTTCCTCTCCCCAACCCACCAGATATCAAGTATCATAGACTATCCTTGAATTTTTCTTTTAATTTGCTGTCTGTACTTTTATCACGGTTTTGTGTCCACATAAAGAGATACTGATTTCCATCACATTCTGAGTGTTTGGAGAGATTAATCATGCAATAGTTTGGGGAGGGCAGTAAGGGACTCCAAGGATAGCCCTTAATATGCAGCAGCCAATGCAACTCAAGGACAGCCCTTAATACACAGCAGACACTATGGTTGTTGATTTGACTGGAGACACAAAGTGGGGGGGAGGGGAGCTTCATCCAAAAAGCCATTTATTTCATGGTCTTTTATGCTATGCTTGCAGATAAGACAGAGATGCAGGCTACCAGGTGTATTTGGAGCTTGTTGAATGGTAAGACCCAGCAGGCATCTCTTCCCAGTCTAGGAGCTCTCTCTCTCTTTCTGGACTAGCTCACTCACCCCACCTGTACCATGCCAATGGTCCAGATGATTCTTGAAAGACACAGCAATGCAAGGACAACCCTCTCTCAGGGTCCTAAAGGTAACTGGGGGTAACTAGATCTACTACTCACAATGGCATCCCCTGAGAATCTGCCATTGTGCTTTCAATTTCAATAAACAGGCCAGATGAAACCATTAATTCTTCATTGGGAAACATTTAGTTCAGCAAACACAAGAATAATGATGACATAACATCCACCCATAAGCCTGAGTCACACTCTCTCAGCAATGCACACCTTGTTCATGAACAAGAGTTGCCACAGACATGGGAGAAACCCTGCCAGGAGAAACATGAATAAAGTCACAGGACTGAGGCAGTTCAGCTCTGGACAGCGCTTTGATGTGGTAGACCTCCTTAGGAATACTAGTACTTTCAGGGTCTCAGAGGTATCCTTGGGGGGGGGGGGTGCTAAGCTCGGCCCTACCCAACCTACACTACCTTAACAATTAGTCAGTAGACCCAGTTATTTCAGTGGAGTTCCTTCACAAAGGCATTTACTCAAATGGCATATTAAGAACTGTGGCTCCCAAGTGTTCCCTCCAGGGGTGTGCTAAGAAATGTTTAGTAACCAGTTCTCAAAAAAAACAAAAAGACACACTTTTAAGTTAAATTTACACATTTAATATATTCTCAAGACATACTTTTAAATTTAATCTGCACCAATAAACATTTTCTCCAGTCTACACAATCAACAAAATAATAAATCAAGGCTTGAAAATTTAGCAATTATGTATATAACCTCTACAAAATGCTTACCATCTTAAGAAGGGGAGAGGAGGAAAGGAAGGAAGAAAATTTGGAACTCAAAATTTTGTACACAAAAAGGAATGTTTAAAATGATCTTTACCTGTAGTTAGGGAAAGAAATAAAACGCTATCCAAAAGAAAAGAAGAAAAATTAATTTAGCAATCGTCTCCCAGGAGTCAGTTTGTGCTAGCTCCACAATACCCGATTTCCTACCATGGGCACCCTCCTCAACAGGATGCTCATACAGAGTCCACAGAAGTAAGAATAGGCATGAAGTTACATCACAATGGTAATGAAGCACACATGGAGGAGGGAACATACACATGTAGTTAAGGCTACTCACTACTCTGGAACTGCAGGGTCTTCATATTCTTTCTTTCACTGGAGGTCAGTGCTGATTGACCAGGTTGGTTCCTTGTAGCCTCTCTGCTCAATGGGCCAGTGGGCTGGGCTTACCTCTAACAAGGCATGGTATCTCAGCTGGATGGGGCAAGTGGGGCAAGTCGGGCAAGTCACTGCTGGGGTCAGCCAAGCAGATTGCTTGATTGTTCACCAGCCTTGGCTGCTGAAGGGATGGAAGGGCCAGGTTGTTCAGTCATTCACTACTCTCTTCAGCCATAGTGCCATGGTGTGCCTTCAACTAGGGCAATAACTTGTCTGTTGTTGTTCATCTTTTGTGTTCAAAGAGGACCAAGGATATCCAGGTGTGATGTCTTGACTTGTGTGTGAATTGGATTTAAGTGAGGCAGAATCATACCAAGCTGTCAGCCTCACTCTCTCTTCCAGCCATTGAAGTCCCATGGCAAGACAAACATCAGGACAACTGGTGATGTCCTAGGATGCAGAATGACCTTGGTATCTTCAATGTCAGACTAAGCCACAAACTTAGCCTAAGCAGCTCCCTCCTCCCTTTTACTCATTCCCTCCCTCAGAGACTCAGCTTGGAGGTTTCAAACCTCCAGACAGAAAGAGTGACCAGTCTGGCCCCTCCTATTCAACCCTACTTTCTGGTTCAAAGCCTGTTCCCTCAGTAAGGTATTCCACCTGACCTGAGGGTGCTGAATCTTAGATCAGTCAGGTACACTTCCCAGCCTCCTTTGCAATATAATAATGGCAGTAACAATGATACTAGCTGTCATTTAGAGAACACTTATCTGATCCTTCCAACAACCCTGAAGGTAGGTGAGGCTAATTATCCTGTTTTGTAATGAGGAAACTGAGGCAGCCAGAAAGGGCTTACCCAGGATCACACAGCTAGTATCTGACTGAAACCTCAGATCTTTCTCACTCCAGGTCAAACACTCAGTGGATTGTACCTACCTATAGGCTTTGCAGTTGATGAGCGGATATGAACAAAGGTATAAATGTAACACTGTCTATGCCGAGGAACAAATTCATTTTCTTGTTGGCCTCTTCTTTTGTGATTAAGCTATTCAAGCTTCAGACCCTTTTTATTTTTTTTTAAAGGCAATCAGGGTTAAGTGACTTGCCCAGGGTCACACAGCAGACCCTTTCTAAAGGGAGGGTGGAGGGGAAGGTCTATTTTGATTCTGAAGGCAGTCTTCTTTTGATTTCAATATCTCTTTCTTTCTGGGAAGCTAGGTGACACAGTGAGTAGAGCGCTGGCCTTGGAGTCCCCAGACACCAGCTGTGTGATCTTAGGTAAATCACTTGACCCTATTTGCTTCAATTTCCTCATTTGTAAAATGATCTGGAGAAGGAAATGGCAAACCACTCCAAAATCTCTGCTGAGAAAATCCCAAATGGGGTCACAAAAAGTCAGACATAATGGAGAAAAAGAACAATTAAACACATCTCTTCTCCTGACTTTTGACTTTACTGAATTCTCATCTCTCATCCACTTACCAGTGTTTTGCAGGTAAATACTTAACAACCAACTCTCCTGAGAGAGAAAAAAATGTATAATAGGACACACTTTTAATTTTAATCTTCATTATTAACATTAACTTCATCAATGTCTTAAGCCTACACAATGGATAAAATGATATATCAAATCCTTATTTGTAGTGTTTGCTGATTTCTGAGGTGTAAATGTTCACACTGAAAATTTAACAATAGGCTCTCTATGCCAGTGGTTCTCAACCTTCCTAATGCCGCTACCTTTTAATACAGCTCCTCATGTTGTGGTGACCCCCAACCATAAAATTATTTTCGTTGCTATTTCATAACTGTAATTTTGCTACTGTTATGAATCTGTCTGATATTCAGAATGTATTTTCATTGCTACAAATTGAACACAACCCACAGGGTGAGAACCGCTGTCCTATACCCTCCAATACATCATTGCCCCCTACCCACTCCTAACAACTTCTTGCATGTCAGGACTGGTATAAAAACACCATCAAAGATATGAATGACAGAGAGAGGGGGGAGGGAGGGAGAAAGGGAGGGGGAGAGGGAGGAAAAGAGAGAGACTGAAGTGGAATGTGTAAGGGAGAACAGATGGGAAGCCTGAGCTTTGTACTGGTATCCATGAAATAGTAAAATAAGCAGAGGAAGGTTTTTGGTGCTATGGATGATTCCTCTGTGGAGGATTTACAAAACAACATGGGCAAGAATCCTGCAGGACGAGGGTATGCGTGGATCACAATCTGCTTCAGCAGAAAGCACACCAGTGCCAATGAGGTCATGAATCCACCAAACATGGAAATGTAATCGAATAGCAACGAGCGGGCTGGATGTGAAGGGACACCTCCTGGTGCCAGGGAGACCGATCAGGAGGCTGCTGAAAGAGTCTGAATGTAAGATAATACAACACCAATCTAGGGCAGCGCGGGTGCAAGCTTTTTTTAAAGAAGCGATAGACGTAAAAAGCATCTTTGATAAAAAGGATCCACAGGCTTAGTTGTGTGACCAATCACATGTGAGGACTCAGCCGTTGCCATGGAGAACAACGAGGGAGCAGAGGGAGCAGCAGGTGCTTTCCAGCTAAAGGCCCTTCCAAAAGAAACTGGAGGGTGGGGTGAAAAACACAAAGGTGCCAAAGATCAACTGGGCGTGGCCAACTGAAGAGGATGCTCTAACGTTTTACCCCCTGTCCCTTGCAAGGACCAAACTATTGTACTATGAGCTTCAGGGACCTATTGTGACACTTGCCTTTTGATACTGAGTATGCTTCAGTGACCACCTCCCATCAGCTCCCAGAACTCTTAGAACTGAGATTAGAACTGATCTCGATTTGTTCACACTACTGTGCCATTTAAAAGGTTGAGGGACACAATTTCTGAGTAATTAATCATTTTATTAATCCTAGCTTGTTATTAATAATAGAAGTCAGTGGCACTCTTGAATGCCAAAGACCCTCGTGGTGGCAGGCTGACAACTTATATGCCCTTGGAAAGCTGGGTGTTCCTGAAGGTGGCAATCAGCTCTAATTGGTTAACAATGAGATGTGGGCTAATTCTAATGAGGATCTTGGGGGTGCTGTGACTTGGATCACCAAATCTTGGCCAAAGAGACTAATCGATTTCCATATCACCTGTATGATAAAAAGGAGAATCCACATTTTCCCAGACCTGTCTGAGCAAACACAAAGAGCAGGAATCCACCCATTGAAACTAGACTTAGAATTTCCTTGACTGTCTTTGTTTACATATTAGGCTAAGTCTTTGCCTAAGATTTCCCAAACTGGTTGATTTTTGGATGAGGAAGCAGCAAAGGGGAAAAATCTTGGTCCTAGTTCAATAATTAGTTATTAAATACAAGTGAGAAATAATCATTTTCCTCACCATGATTTTAGCCCTTACCTAGTAGAAATGCAATCAATCCCCTTTGTCTTGGCTCATTTGCAGCCCCTTGGAAGGTTATAACCCCAAAGGAAGAACAACGTTCTGTTGGTTTAAAAAATGGATATAAAGGGTGGACCAGAGAGAGAAACCAATCATTCTGAGGCTTCAAGGCTTGTTATTGGTAACAGAAATAGAAAAGTCACAGGATTGTAGAGGCACCTATATCGTGGAAGGGACATAGAACTGATAGGAACTTTAGAGGCCATCACATTGGACCCCCTTGTTTTATGTGTAGCCAGAACTTCAGGGCATGACCAGTCGGGCTCAAGGGTCTTTTGAACATGGCCTTTTTGTTTAATGTGGAGCCAGCTGTGTCTCTTAGCATGTGGAGGCTACCTGGAGACCACAGACAATGGTGGGCCAGGCCAGTTCAAGGGTGGGAAACTATTGGAACAAAGGGGCAAATGTCTTCCCTGGGAAGGTTCACCTTCTCAGAGCCTGTACCTCAAAGAATCAAGGAGAGCTCAAAAAAGGGGGGGTGTCCCAGAGCCTACACCTCATCAAAAGGAGAGACTTACTTTCCTCTGCTTAACTTCTCATCTATCCCAGCTCTAACAAATGGGCCTGGTGGTGTTTGTTTTGTTCTGTGTTGTTTGTCTTCAGTTCCAGGTACTGGAGGTGATCCCCAGAAGACCAGAAGTTTTAGCTATTGTGACCTTGAATCTAGGGTTGTAGGTGGAGTGGTGCAGTTAGCCAGGCCAGCAATGAAACCCTGAGAAGTCAGGGTGCCTGGGACTTGAGCTGAGGGGTTTTGGGGACTTGGCACTGGGATTCTGCTCAATGGCATCCTGGCTAAAGAATGAATCTAAACCTCTTCTCCCTAGAGACTAGGGTGATGTATGTAAGGAGGATTGTGTTATCCTTTTTAGAGTTTAGTTTCTCAGGATTCACGGCCCTGGAAATCTCTAGTTTCCAGGTGTTAGATAACGCCCAGAATAGCTCCAAGGATCCTGGATAGTAATTCTTAGAATCATAGTGATAGACGGTCCTACTCAGGCGGTGCCATGAGATAAGGGGGTGACATAATTGATATTTACAACACCTGTCCCAAATGACAATATTGCTAAAGTTGTTCTGGGAGGTCATTGCTGGCAATATGCCTTCTTTGTCTGTTGCCCTATACTGGTCAGGAGAAACACTCAGGAATCCATAGGAAAACTCATGGGGGAACCCATTTGAGATTTGGGTAATAGAAGAATGCATGTATCTGCCTCAACCGGCCCCCATTGAGTCTTGAGGGGAGTGCACAAGCTGGAGTGCTGTGTTCCTGGGGGTAGTTGCCCTCCTTCTCACCTGCACCTGAGAGAAGGGTTATTAGGGAATGCTATGGGAGTTGATGCTCCCATTATCAGCAATTCCCATTGAGAAAACTAGATTAGAATAAAGTAAGATTATTAACTGCTCCAAAGCTGTCTTCCTGCCCTTCCTGTCTGACCAGATCAAGAGCGGACCTGTTGGAGGCTGGAGTCCAAAAACTCCAGTTCTTCTGTGTGTTACCTGTGAAACAGGGGGCTTAAAGTGGGAGGGAGATTATGGTTCCCATGTGTTGGGAGGAGTGTTTGTATATTTGTGATTATACTTTTGAATTAAATATACCTTTATAAAAGGTCTTGCCTTACCTATAGATGAGGATTTAGTGAAAGAGAGATTATGTGACTTGCCCAGGATCACACATCTAGAAAGAGAAAGGGGGAGCAGGAGGAGCAGAAGTGTAAACATTTATATAGCATTTTAAGGTGTGCAAAGTGTTTTGTCCGATCCTTACAACAACCTTATGAGAAGAATACAACTATCATACCGTTTTTGCTTGTTTGTTTTGAGGGGGGAAGGCAAGGCAATCGGGGTTAAGTGACTTACCCAAGATCACACAACTAGTAAATGTCAAGTGTCTCGGGTCAAATTTGAATTCAGGGCCTCCTGACTTCAGCACTGGTGCTCTATTCACTGCACCACCTACCTGCCCCTGTCACACCTTTTTACAGACGAAGAAACTGAAGCTCAGAGCACATATTTTAAGTGCATGAAGTAGGATTTGAATTCAGATCTTCTTGATGCCAAGACCACAGCCTCTCCACTACACCACATTGTCAAAAAGAAGAGTTGGTTTTTAGGAAGAAGATGATGAGTATAGTTTTGGACAAATTGATATATTGATAAAGCATGCAGGTAAATGGCCTAGAAATATACAGGAGATAGTTGGAGATGAAGAACTGAAACTTGAAAAAAAATGAGATGAGCTGGAGGTACAAAATTGGGTTTCTTTGTAGTTGAAACCAAAGGAGTATTTAAGATCTCCAAAGGGGGAAGTGTAGAGAGAAGGGCAAAGAACTGAGGACAGGGCCTTAGGAGTCAAAAAATAAAAGGAAGATGATCCAGAGAAGGAAACAGAGAGGAGACTGGAAAGGTAAGTGCAAAGCTAAGAGCGAGCACTGTCATGGAAGATGAATGAGGACAGTGCCAAGGACAGTGCCCCAACCCCTGCCTCACAGAGCCTCTAATGTCCTTCCCAGCTCACCTTAAAAGAATACCTTCTACGTGAGTTTTCCCTGATCCTCTTGGCTGTTAGTACTAACTCCTCAACCCACCAAAATAAAAGTGCCTCATTTTTATTTTGTGACTATTTTTGTGTGTACATGGACTTTACTCAGTAGAATATAGGAAGAAACAAGGAGGTTCAACTTTTGTCCTTTTTATATCCATCTTTGTGTGCCCTAGCACCGTGCCATACATGTAGTAGACAGTGATTTAAGAAACTATTGATTGAACATTACCAAATGCTAAAAAGACATCAAGAAGAGCCAAGAGTGAGAGAAAGCCATTGGATTTATATAACCAGCAAATCCAGGGACATACAATTATATTGCCTTCACATATTTCATTTTTAATGAATTTGATATGATGATTTAGCTGACATTCTGATAGTAGTCACTAATTTGAGTTAATGTCTTTGAAATGTTAAATTTAAACCGGCCTTCTGCTTTTGCTATGTATGCTGCATATGCAGACATTCTGTGCTGGAAAGAATGTTCCAAAAGATTGATTGAAAAAAAAGTAGAAGAAATGCCTAATAGAGAACGATGCGTTCTTTGCATCAATAATGAATATTCTTCTATGAGATGGGGGCTTACGGGAGGTGAGTAAGAAGAATGGATAGACTCAGACTGGAGATTTTTTTTCCTAAGAGTTTTGACACAATTTACAAAGCAAATAGGCAAATGGAATAACCATTTTTGACAGAACATCATCAGACACCAGAAAATAAAGCAGTCACACCCTCTCCTCAAGATTTCATGATTTATTTCCTGTCTTCCTTGGACACAAATGCCTGAATTCTGGCCCTTGCCTAACACAGAGAATGCTTGCTTTCTAAATGCATGCTTTCCTAATGAGTCCAAAGTACAAGAGTCATTGAAAAATTTCCATAGAGCACAAACCCTGAATGAGCTGAAAAGGTGGATGTTTTCCATAGATTACAGAAGCCACATTGTTTTTTCCTTTGTCAATTCTTCCCTGGGGAATAGAACATGTCATTTGATTGCTGATTGTAATATGCACACACAAAATAGAAAGCATGATGTTACATCTCTTTATATGAACAAGAAAAGCTATTTTCTGCCACTCAGTAAATGAGCCAGCATTCAATTCTATCAAAGATGAGTTTGAGATGAGGTTCATAGAAGTGCTTCTGTCTGTTCCTGGCTATTGCCAGATGATCTAGAATTGAAAGGGACCACAGATATCATTTAGTTCAAATACTAAATAAATATAATATAAATATAATAAATAAAATAAATCATCTTATACCTGAAAAAAAACTGAGAGCTGTAGCACTTAAGTTACTCAAGATCATGCAAGTATCAGTAGCAGAGTCAGCATTTGAACCCAGAACTATAAGACTATAAAACTAATGCTCTCTTCACTGTTTTTATTAGATAGTTCAGTCCTTTGAGTCCTGTCCAACTCTTCATCACCCCATTTGGGGATTTCTTGGCAAAGATACTGGAGTGGTTTGCCATTTTCTTCTCCAGCTCATTTTACAGATGAGGGAACTGAAGCAAATAGAGTTAAATGACTTGTCCAGGGTCCTCCAGCTGGTAAGGGTCTGAGACTAGATTTGAATTCCAGGTGATAAGTCTTCCTGACTCCAGCATTCAATCCACTGGGCCACCTAACTGCTCCCCTCCCTCCTTTTTTTTTTTTTAGATAGTCCCACATTTATTTGTGCTTGCTTACATTTTAAGATGGGATCTAGATAAGCCAATTAATCACAGTATAGTGTCTAGGGCAGTGGTTCTCAACTTGTAGGTCACTACCCCTTTGGGGGTCAAATGACCTTTTCAGAGGGGTCACCCAAGACCATTGGAAAACAGGTATTTCCAATGGTTTTAGGAACAAAGACACCGCTCCTCTATCCATCTCCAGGTGGGTCCACCCAAATGCAGATACACCCACATACGAATATTAAAGGGTTGTGGCATTAGGAAGGTTGAGAACCACAGGTCTAGGGGATAGTACAATCTATTAATAAAAAGATGGTCTGAACTAGAATAAGGAACTCAGCTCATGACCTGCCAGATCTTTCAGTCTCCCTGTGCTACTGTTTTCTATTTGAAAAGAGAATCCTCAATCCCATTTCTTCAGGGTTGAGGTGAAGATTTTTCTGTGCTATTGGATGATGCAGAGAATGAAGAAGTAGAGAAAGAATTCTAGATCCTCCAAATTAATTCAACAAGGACTAATGCTTGATAACTTCAAAAGTGAGGTTAGTAAAAAAATATGCTTGAAAATACGGTTCAGATAAAAAAAGAATAAGAGAGGCTAAAGATCAGTCAGGTACGGGATTAAGATGTGATTGGAAAATGTATAACAAAATAAAGTTTAAAAAAACATAGGTATTGTCACGTCTTAAAATTAAGCTGATAAGCAGTTCATAAGTATCCTTATGGATAGATTATAGGCTTCTGGTTTCCATTTGAGTTTGATACCATTGCTCAATATTACACTTTCTTCAAGAAAAGAATCAGGAGGCACTGAATATGGTAAATACCAAATAACATCACAAAAAATGAAAGTTCTGATTTGATTATATTTTGACAGGGAATAACTCACTACTACTGTGGGAGTTTTGCCTAAATCTGCTTTCCGTGTGCAGTCAGTTCGCTAACGTGTTAGAATAAAGATTCCAATTAATAAACTAAAAGATGGGTAAAAGGGGCAGCCAGATGGCTCAGTAGATAGAGGGTCAGGCCTGGAATCAGAAGGACCTGAGTTCAAATGCAGCCTCAGCCACTGACTAACTATGTGACCCTGAGCAAGTCACTTAACCTCTGTTTGCCTTAATCCACTGGAGAAGGAAACGGCCAGCCACTCCAGAGTCTTTGTCAAGAAAACCCCACGGACAGTGGGGTTCATGGGGTCATAAAAAGTCAGACGTGACTGAACTATCGAACAACAACAAAAAGGAAGAAAGAAGAAAAAATTTGAATGACATGGTGTGCAATTAAAATAGCTCAAATCTGACCTATTTATAGAAACTGACACTGAAAAATAAGAAATTGATAGTTCTTATTATAACAAAATCTTACAAAAAAGTTTACCCAATATAAGTTAATAATAACGATGACAGCCAAAGGAACCCAAGTATCATCTTATTCCATACTTTGCCTACGTACTGAATGGTGAGTTGTCCTAGGGCAACAAAAGTTTAGGATATAAACTCCTAAAATTTACATTTTAGGATGTAAAATCCTAAAAACATCTACGGCTAAAGATTATAGGTAGTAGCACCTCATGAAACAATGTGAAGCAGTGAAAGGAGAAAAAAAAAAGAAGTGAAAGAAAGTTTGGCAAAGGAACCAACAAAGTAAAGTCGTCCTGAGGATATTTACAGCTAAAACCTTCTAGAGAGAATGACCAAAAGACAAAGGATGGAAAAGATCTTAAAAGATTTTTATAATTCTTTTTTTTTTTGGAGGGGGGAAGGCAAGGCAATTGGGGTTAAGGGACCTGCCCAAGGTCACACTGCTAGTAAGTGTATCAAGTGTCTAAGGCTGGATTTGAACTCAGGTCCTCCTGACTCCAGGGTCAATGCTCTATTCACTGTGCCACCTAGCTGCCCTTTTATAATTCTTTTTCTGTCAAATATGACAGAACTTCCATATTTATGTTCGGACATGAGTATTCTTATTCTCTATGGGTGAGCAGCCTGCCTCTTTTTCTTAACCTGCCTCTCCCTTGATATGTTTTGTGCTACCTCCTCTACACAGTCATTGTTGGTAACATGCCACAGTGTCCTCATACCTACCATATGTCTTTCCATTGCTCTTTGGGTCATTTGTAATGTTGATTCCTCTGAGGTGTTGGTGTTCCATGATTCATTTCCATAGATCTTCCACATAGCATCATAGTTATATAGGTATTTTGCATAGCATGGAAGAATGGGTGTATAGGGTGTTCATGGAGAACTAGCACCTGTGCTGGAAGGGCTTTCCAAGCCCTTGTCAGGACTACTAGTCAACTTTTGGTGTCCACCTGTCACTCGGCTCTTCCCCGTGGCTCCAAGAAGCTGTATTATATACAGCAGCCACACTCTAGTAAACCAACTCAGCAGACAGGCTAAACAAGGTTGAGGGTAACTGACAGATCTCAAAGCCATTGGTGAGCTAGGGGGTGTCTACCCCAAGTATGTGAAGACTTTCCCCAGTAGAATGGACAGATAAGAACAATTCATCCCAATAGCCATGAAGACAGCTGAAGCAGGGGCTGTGGAGCACTTAGAACTTGGTCAAGCCTCAAAGATGTCAAGGTCATCCACTGTGTCCTAGGACATTGTCAGTCATCTTGACTATTGCCTTGCCTCTGGCCTTCGATGACTCTGGAAGACCAGAAGTCTGCTGATTCTGTCTCAATCCAATTAAATGTGCAATTCAAGGCATTTCCCCATGATGTCATTGGTCTTCCTCAAGACAAAACAAACAACAATATAGCATGAGAGAATACTGGTATTAAAATAATAGATCTTCTTTTTAGTGACCAAACTGAAATAATTAAGAAACTTTCCAAATATACTCTATTTTTTATTGGGGGGGGGGAAGCAAGGCAATAGGAGTTAAATGACTTACCCAAGGTCACACAGTAAGTGTCAAGTGTCCAAGGCCAGAATTGAACTCAGATCCTCCTGACTCCCAAGTTGGTGCTTTATTCACTGTGCCACCTAACTACCCCTCCAAATACTCTCTGGCCCAATCTTCAACCACTTGATTCTGGTCCCAGCTCATAGTTCCTATAGCTCATATATTTGGGGCCCTCAGTATATACCTAAATTTATCAACAGACACACACATTCAGTGGACTGCCCTCCAACTGCATGTCATATAGGCAATATGCATATTTCATTCACTTTGTTTTTCTTTTTATCTCTTTTGAATAGCTATTGATTTTGTGGAGGAGGCTGGCAGTATTCAGAAGCTCAATGCAATGAGCTTAATTTCATTGCCAAACAAAAGCATTTGGAAATAATGGAATTACTGCATCTTTTTGTACCCTGCCCAGAATATCCCTTGTGACAAAGAAGAACTTCTTATGTGAGCATATGGCTGCCAGCTTTGTCCTTTGCTTAATACTCAATCGTAGATAGATGTCAAAGTTAGACATGTATCTTAGACATACAAATACAAATCCAGATGGTCGCCAACCACAAGTAGAAAAAAGGTCATTTAGTCTCTCAGATACCAAAGTCTCTTCTTTAGAAGGAATAGTGCTTAGACATACATTGTGAGAATACCTGTCATGACATGTTACATAACAGCCATCAATCAGGTCAGGATGGCCCTAACCAGGTCCTAACCAATGTAGGCATTTTGTCATTCACACTGCCAAATCTCCCATGATGAAGACAGCACAATTTGTCAAGCAATTTACCACAGTAAGTTAATGCTTAAAAGTAGGAACAAGTATCTCATCAACATCACTGAACATGTTCATTAACCATCCCTTCTTGTCTATGACTTAGCTCTTGAACAGATGTGGTTCCTTCCTTCTAGGAATTTACATTGGAAAAGGTCAGACAAATAGTTCAGTCTGTTTGCATTTAGTTTGGGTTTTGCATGTAGACAGTTGGGTGTAGTGGTGGGAAAAGCCCTGGGTTTAGTTTCAGAAGACCAAAAGTTCAAATTCCTATTGCTTAACTCTCCATGTAATTGTGAGATGTTACAGATGGCATCTCTGGGCTTCAGGTTCATCAATGAAATGGTAGGACTATAAAATCCATAAGGTCCCTTTTAGCTTTAAATCCAACAATCCCTGCAATATATACTGAAATAAGATTTAGACAATAAACATTTAATTAATTGATTATCTAAATAAGAGCAAACAAACATGCATAGAAGTAATTGATCCTCTGTCATTCAGCTGTCTCATTCATGTCCCATGTGGCACATAATAAGCACTTAATAAGTGTTTATTGGCTATTTGACTGACTACATAAAAGAGGTTCTATGACCAGCTAGTAAATATCTGAGGCAGGATTTGTGCTCAGGTCTTTCTGACTCCAGATTCAGAACTCTAACTACTAACACCAAGTAACTAAACTGGAAACCAATTTTATAGGAGGCAGACTTCAGGAAGACCAATGAAGAGAAAATAAGTGACTATGACATCATTTCCATATGGAACAGGCCTTGGAATAGCGCTCGATAGACAGCGTGGAGCGACTTACAAGGAGGCTGTCATGATATGTGCCTGGTGCCTGCTTCCTCTGCCAAGAATTCTACACAGTTCCATTAAAAGCCACCGCCAAAATCATCTTCCTCAGTCAACACTTGAATGTTATCACTCCCCTTCTAAGAACCCTAGAATAGCTCTCCATTTCCCAGTGCATCAGATCAACATTCCTGCCTATGGCCTTCAAAACTCTTCAACAGATGGCTCCACCTTTTCTCTCATCCCTCCTTTTCTGCCCATCCTTAGCCCAAGTGGAATTCTCTACCCAGGCAAAAGCCTTTGTTGATCTCCACCTGTGTTCCTTCTCCTAGCTTTGTATCTATGGATAAGTCATCTCTCCTGCCTAGAATAACTTATTTTCTCCCTACAGACCTTATCCACAGAACTTAGCACAATGCCCGGAACATAATAAATGCTTATTGACTGACTTCAAAGCCTTCTCCTCCCAAGTTTTTTGGTGTAGTGGATAGAATGCTGGAATTGATTTTGAGTCATGAAATCCTAGATTCAAATGATGCCTCAAGCATCTACCAACTGTGTGACTCTGGGCAAATCTTACTTTGTCTGTAAAATGAGTCAATGAAACTCAATGGCCTCTATGGCCCCTTACAACTCTAAAGCTATGACCCTAAGAACTTTTATTAGCCCCAAACTCTGCTCAGAAACTTCCTAGTTTCTCCTCAACAATTAATCCATCATCCATGGCAAAGATACTGAATGATGGTATGTAAAAAACTATAGTTTTACAACCAGAAGACCTTGGGTTTAAGCCTCAGTCTCAGCTCTAAATGTTGACCCTTGAACAATTCACTTACCTCCCTAAGCTTAATAGTACTGGTATATTCTCAGGCAGTGGGGAAGAGGGGTAGGAACAGAGAGAGGGAG
The DNA here is from genome assembly GCA_028646575.1 of Pseudocheirus occidentalis. Lineage (NCBI taxonomy): Eukaryota > Metazoa > Chordata > Mammalia > Diprotodontia > Pseudocheiridae > Pseudocheirus > Pseudocheirus occidentalis. The sequence goes on from CM053600.1 coordinate 9,623,515, forward strand.
TGCTGATAGATGGATAGATAGATAGATAGATAGATAGATAGATAGATAGATAGATAGATAGATAGATAGACAGACAGATAGATAGGGATATAGAGAGAAACAGATATATACGTGTGTGTGTGTGTGTGTGTGTGTGTGTGTGTGTGCATTATCAGGGTCTTTTCTAATGAATTTAATCTTCTCATTATGTGACCAAACTATTTAAGCTTCAGATTTAGTATTTGTCCTTCTAGTGAATAGTCTGAATTAATTTTTTTTAAATATTGACTGATTTGATCTCCTTGCTGTCCAAGGGACTCTCCTGCAGCACCACTCCATTATTGGACAGCTCTGATTGGTAAGATTTCCCCTTATACTAAGCCTAAATCTGTCTCTCAATAACTTCTCCTTCTCATTGCTTCTAATTCTGCCTGCAAGGGCCAAACAGAAAAGTGAAATCCCTTTTCTGCAAAGCTACTCTTTATTTATTTGACAGGAGGTACATCCCCTAAGTTTTCTCTTTTCTAGACTAAGTAAGTTCATTCAACTAATCTTCAACTGATACTTTCTCTAATCTTCTCGTTGTCCAGGTCATGTGGAAATGCTCCAGATTGTGTATATATTTCCTAAAATAGTATGACTGGGACTAATTTGGGAATTTATTTTGTTGCCTATATTGTTTTATTTGGTTTTTAATTTTAGAATTTGCTCAAGGCAGGGGGTGGAGAATAGAAGGCACCAATTAATATTAAAATGCTAATTAACTGAAAAAAATTTTAATGCCAAGAATGGAAAATAGAACTGAAAATATGGCCTGTCTTGGACAGAGTATATAAGAACAATTACCTCCCTCATTCTGGATATTACCTCTCTACTTATACAGTCCCAGAGGGGCTATGAGCCTTTTTTTTTTGACAATCTTATAATGCTTCTATCATATTGAGCTCATGGTCTAATACTGTCAGTTCCTTTACAAATAACTGACATCTACTCACATCTCCCCATCCTTTACCTTTTTTCTCTCTTTTTAACAATTTTAAAATTCATTTTAAACTAAAATACAAAATGAGAAAAGAGAAAAAAAAACATTTCCATGTGTACAGCAGAATATAAGGAAGGATTCAATATAAAACAAATTTCCACTTCAAGAAAACTACTTAATAAATACTATACACTGTTTCTAAAGCTACCCACCTTTTCTGTTCTTCCTTCTAGTTTTTCTTTACCTCTCTGCTGCATACTTTTCATTTTATTTTTCCCTGCTTTATCTTTGAAAAATGAAAATATCATAAATACAAATCACAAATTCATCAGCCACTCCAATATATCCCTGATAATCTGGACAGAAGCACATACCCACAACCTCTCCCTTTCACTGCTTTTGGCAAAGAGAGAGCTAGATAGCTAAAGTTCCCCATCACAATAGTAACGTGTCTATCTGATTACCAAACCAAGTGGTCTATAGTCTTTCCCTACTATAAAGAGAGAGTTAGAAATATGTATATATCTTGGGATCTGATTCCAAAACTTCTTACGTAATTCTTGTTCTGTTCAGCAGCCTCTAGTATTTTCCCATTCCACATATATGTATATGTGTATGTATGTATACACATATGTTCTTATTCTCTCTCCACTGATAATTAACTCTTGGCCAAATTTTCACCGCCATGTTTCATTGATTCTGCCCATAGACTTTTACTTCCTAGATTTACTCATAAGCATAAAAAACTCTTCTACTGTTGTTTCTTCTATTCCTTTTGAATAAAGTATAATCTTTCAGAGCTATATTCTATTCAGGAATCCTATATTATAATATCTTCATATAATCTAGGAGGCAAAATTTGCTTTCTTTTGTATGGAGATCTCTGAACCCATTGTTTGTTTTTTAAATCAAAGACTCTTTTTGTTGATGTTGTCCTCTGTAAATTATTTGGACTCTCTTGAGCTATTTTCCCTCCTATGTTACAACTGCTGTTCTCTGTGGTGACAGGCATATCATGTCTTCAGGAGCATTTTTCTTTTATTTCTTTGTAACCTCAAGGATCGTTGTGATGTTTCTCCTTTTATTTTCAATTCATGACCTAAAAGTCTCTATGGTTTTGTCTTAGGATTCCATAAGTGCTTATCCATTCTTTCTAGATTCCGTCTGTTGTTACCACATCCATCCCTGCATGAATCACCAGAAATAGATTGGAGTTGTCAGGTTTGATAGTTCTTATGAGTTTCTTGGTTACGATCCCAGGAAGACAGCAAGCCTTTTATTTGGTTTGGTCAAGTTGTCAAATTGCTATCTCGCTACCCCTTGGCAGAGAGCAATCACCAGGGAATAACTTTTTCTAGGGATCATTACTGGAAGACCTCTCAACTGTAGACCCATATTTGAGAGGTTCTGATGGAAAGTGTGGGAGAAAAGAAGTATTAGACTGACTACCAAACTGGAGGTCTACAGAACTGCTGTTCTGACCTCATTATTGCATGCCTATGAAACCTGGACAATACTGGCCATGTCAGGAAACTGAACTGCTTCCATTTAAATTGTCTTGGTAAGATTCTGAAGGACACTTGGCAGGGTAAAGTACCAGACACTGAGGTCCTTTCTCGAACTAAACTGCCAAGCATTCAAACTCTACTGCATAAAGCATAACTCTGATGGCCAGCCACATTGTTCCAGTGCCAAATGTATGCTTGCCTAAAAGACTGTTTTATGGAGAACTCACATAGGGCAAGCCCTCATAGGTTGGTCAGAAGAAGTGATACAAGGACACTCTCAAGGTCTCTCCAGAATTTTGGAATTTACTGTGTGATATGGGAGACGGTGGTACATGACTGCTCAGTATGGCATGTCCACATCAGAAAAGGTGGTGTGCTCTATAAGCAAAGCAGAATTGAAGTAGCCCAAAATAAATGTGAGCCCAAAAGAAATTTAGAGAACCGACCCCAAATGTTCACATGGATAACTTGTGCTGACCTGTGGTAGAGCCTTCTGAGTTCAAATTGGTTTGATTAGCCAGTGTCAGGTGCATTATAACTTGACTCTAACATAGTGATGTCATTTTGGTTCTCTGCAAGAACAAAGGACAACCACCAGCTGGATTTTTTCATCTTCTGACACAGGTGCAAATTCTTATAATGACTAGAGTGCTGAAGCTGGAAACAGGAAGAGCTAGGTTTGAATTCCATCTTCCCACACTTACTAGCTATGTGACTCAGGGAAAGTCCCTTAACTTTTCTGTGTTACTGTCTTATCTCTAAAATGGGAATAATAATCACATTTGCCTTATAGGATACTAAGGGTCAAATGAGATCATATGTAAGGTACTTTCCAAATCTGGAAATATTGTAAAGAACATGAGAGGTCATTGTCTTCAATGTCATTTTCCCCCTCAGAGCACTCAATTCCCTTTGATTTCCTCCACCAACATACCCAAATACAAAGTACTTTGCACATACTTTGGTGTTACAAGGTATTGGCAGAAACTCAAACACAGAACATTCTTTGCAAGTCTTAGCAAGATTTCCTTTGCACTCCGAGTCTCACCCCAAGCAAGATCCCATTGGTTTTTGTCTTCTTTTTGGTAGCTCTGTCTCATAGCTAACCCTTGTGGAACAGGAAGGAATAGACAGGACTTACTATGTTCCAGACACTGTACTAAGTGCCCTACAAATATTGCTTTACTGGATTTGCTGTGTAGCTAACTCCTGTGACAGCCTGCCCACTTCAGAGACAGCAGTCTAAGGAGAAGTATTTTGTCCAGATACTGCCTTCTTTTTCCACAGACACTGGACTCTCATTCTCCCCTCCCTCTGGGATAGGGGGAAGAGTGAAGTTTAATTTAGTTAATGGAAGCAGGCAAGGTAAAGCACAAAGGCAAAAGATGAAATCCACTGATCTTAATTTTCTTTCTTTCTTTCTTTCTTTTTTCCTTTCTTTCTTTCTTTGCTTTTCAGAGGGGGGAAGGTAGGGCAATTGGGGTTAAGTGACTTGCCCAAGGTCACATGGCTAGTTTTGGGTTAAGTGTCTGAGGTTGCATTTGAATTCAGATACTCCTGAGTCCAGGGCCAGTCCTCTATTCAATGGCCCACCTAGCCACCCCTGAAATCCACTGATTTTATAAGATCTACCCTCTTCACTTAATAGTAGCTAATAACAATATTTATATAATTTATTTATATAATAGTAGATAGTAGCACTTATTTACGATGCACTTTACACATTATGTCATTTGGTCCTTACAGCAAAGGGGTGCTGAAGCCAAGTCCAATGGACAATCCTTAAAATTTTCAGTGTGAGCATTTGCATCTTGGAAATTGATAGGTGTTACAAAGCAGGGTTTGATTTAGTTTTTTGTCAATTTTTCTTATTTAGTCATTTCAGTTGTATCTGACTCTTTGTGACCTTATTTGGGGTTTTCTTGGAGAACATATTGAACTGGTTTGTTGTTTCCTTCTTCAGCTCATTTTACAGAGGAGGAAATTGAAGCAGACAGGGTTAAGTGACTTTCCCAGGGTATCACAACTAGTAAGTATCTGAAATTGGCTTTGAACTCAGGAAGATGATTCTTCCTAACTTCAAGCCTGGCACTCTACACACAAGGGCATGACCTGGTTGTTGATCATCTACTTTAGACTTAAGAAAATGGGAAAATATAAATAATACAGGTTAAATGGAAAAGTATATATGGGTCCTTGTCTTTCTCTTTTTTCCCACAGAGACTAAGTTGTTAAAGGTTCACCAGCACACTTTTGCTCACAACAGCCCTGTGAGGTAGATGTTACTATTCATCCCTACTTTACAGATGAGTTAACTAAAGCTGAGAGGGTAACTCAGACTAAAACAAGTGACTTGTTTAAAGTCACATAGCTAATAGGTATCTGAGGCAAGATTTGAACTCGGGACTTCCTGACTCCAAGTCCACCAGTCTATCCACTCACCACCTATATAGCTCTCTCTATATCATATAGCTCTAAGCTTTGCAAAGTGCTTTACAGATATTACCTCATTACCTACTCCATGGAGAGTACATCGATGGAGAAACTGAGGCTGAGAGAGATCAAGTGACCAAACTAAAACAAGTGACCAATGCTTGGCATCACAAAGCTTTAAGTGTCTGGGGCAGAATTTGAACTCGGGTTATCCTGACTCCATATACAGTACTCTATGCACTCGGCAACCCATTTGCCTCAGTTCATCTTGCTGCTTCTCTGTATTATCTCCCCCTAAATTTTCTTAGTCTCTGAGTACCCTGTGATATTTCTCCAAATTGCATGGAAAAAGTAAAAAGGAACTTGACATGGCAGTGCCCTGGTGTAGAACCATCTGGGATGCTTGAAGAGATGAGTAGTTCATAGTTTAAGTGCTCACTCTTTCATTCTTGTGTACATCTGTCCTTTCATGTCCATCATGATGGGTATTCTGTCTACCAGCATAGCTTGAGGACTTTTTCCTCCTGCTTAGTTCTTGTCCATAATTCATCCACAGAGGAGACCTTTCTCTGGTCTCTCTGATTTTTTCAAGAGGTTCCAAGTATGTGCTGAATATCTATAGTTTCTCCTTCCTATAGGATTACCTCTCTTCCTCATTTTCTCATGCTAGATCTGTTTACCTACCTATAGATATATAAGTATACAGGGAGTCAACTCATTTTCTCATGTTACAGATATATGGCCACACCTAAATATTTCTCTATACCTATAGCGATGTCTATAGGTACCTATATACATATATCTATAGATATACAGATAATGAGGTGACCATCTATCTATCTATAACTAAACAGATTTAGCTATGGGTAGTTAAATACATGTATGTACACACACACATATATATATACATATATCTTTAATAATATCCCTTATGACATTCTCTGTCCACTCCCACCAATATCCCTGAAATCATTGTCAGTAGACTTCTTACTCTTCATCTTTTTCCATCCTTTGGGTTACTAATGATTTTAATTCTTCCAAGTTCATGGTGTTGCATGATTTCCCATCCATAAAGCATCACCAGGAGAATACTCATGGTAAATGATATTCTGTGGCAGTAATGAGTCATTTGGGAATCATTAAAAGCCTGGCATAATTTCCCCAATGTAATGACACCCAATCCCTTAATCCCTGGGCCCAGTTCATTGTCCATGAACAGTACTCATTCCCAACTGGACAGGGCTCATTCTATAAGGTCTTAGATAAGCAACAATTAAGGGTTAACAGGAAGGGAGATGGTCCTTCTAAAGATGACTTGACTTTTAAGCTGAATTGTGCCTGGATTCACTTACTGAAATGAACAGGCAGCAGATAACGGAACATCTGTTGATTCAGGCTGTGCCTTTGTCGACGCAGTTAACTTGAATCTATTCCATTAGTTATTCAGAGATTTGGGATATAGCACTTCAGTGCTCAGGGAAAGCATGTGGGAAGGGCTGAAGTTAAAAAACATAACTGATAGACTTTAGAGATTGTTCTTTGAAGGTCTGAATAGCTGAAGTCGTAATAATTCCCATTTATATATCTCTTGAAGCTTTACAAATACTTTCTTCACAACAAGTCTTTGGGAGGTAGAATGATTATTGCTACTTAACAGAGGACAAAAGTAAGATTCAAGGAGAACATAGTTCTAGACTGAGTTGGAAGGGATGTTAGAGACTGTCTAACTAGCCAGGACAGCTAAGTGGAATGGCGACTAGACTGCCAGGCCTAGAGTCAGGAAGACTCATCTTTATAAATTCAAATCCAGCCAAAGACACTTGCTAGCTGTGTGGCTTTGGGCAAGTCACTTACCCCTGTTTGCCTCAGGTGAGCTGGAGAAGGAAATGGCAAACCTCTCCAGTATCTTTACCAAGAAAACTCCAAATGGGGTCTCATGAATCAGACACAACTGAAAGGACTCAACAACAATCTACCCCATCCTGAGACTAAGAGAGGTTAAGTGATTTACTCAAAGTCACAAAGGAGTTAAGTAGGATCAGGATTTGAACTCAGGTCCTAAAACCACAACTTCAGCTCTCTACTGTATGCAGCTTCAAGATAAAGTTATTTACGGTCATACAAGTAGAATTTAGAACCAGGATTTGACATCCAAGCCTTTCTGATTCCTAATCCAGTGGCCTTTTCATGAGTCCACACTGCCACACTAATGTCATCTGATCACACCAAAATATTTATAGCATTAGTTTTTGTGATAAAAAAACCTGAAAATTGAGTAGATGCAGAGTAATTGGGGGAGGGGAAAAAAGGGGGAGTGAATAAACAAATTATGATATGTGGAATGTGACAGAAAATTACTGCACTATAAGAAAGTATAACTAGGAAGAAAATGAGAAGCCATCAATCAAGAACCATTTATTAATGGGCCGGCTAGGTGGCACAGTGAATAGAGCACTGGCCCTGGAGTCGGGAGGACCTGAGTTCAAATCCAGCCTCAGACACTTGACGCTCTGTGACCATAAGTCACTTAACTCCAATTGTCTTGCCTTCTCAAAAAAGGGGGGAAAAATATGTGCTTAACATGTACTGTACTCCAGGCACTGTGGTAAGTACTGGGGATATATAAGAGGCAAAATATAGTCCCTGCCTTCAAGAAGGGGCAAACAACATACAAACAAATATGTATAAATACATGCAGGAGAAATAGGAGAAAATTAACAGAGGGAAGGCACTAGAATTAAGAAGGGTTGGGGAAGGCTTCCTGCAGAAGGTGGGATTTTAGTTGGAACTTAAAGGAAGCAGAAAGATCAGTAGTTAAAGAGGAGGAAATAGAGAAGTCTGGGCATGGGGGATTGCCAGAGAAGATGTCCAGAGCTGGGAGATGGAGTGTCTTGTTTGTGGAATAGCCAGGAGGCCAGTGTTGCTGGACAGTAGTGTCAGGGAGTGAGAGATAAGGAGACTGAAAGGTGGGAGGGGCTAGCTTATGGAGGACTGAGAATCTGAAACAGACATAAAAGGACTTAAATAAACTGATACAAAGTGAAGTCTGAAGAACCTCCCCCCTCAAATATAAGGAATAACAAAGTAAAAAATGAAATTGAATACTTTGTAGTCAGAATGTAAACATTGAACAAGCTTGGCCCTGAGCTTGGTGACAATGGATGTGGAGCATGCAGTTTGCTGTCAGACTTACTCTGTTAGTTTTGCCAGAACATTTTTCTCTTTAAAAAATAATTCTTTCTTATAAGGGATGGGGGAAGGGAGAGGGATCTATTGGGAAATAAAGGTGATATAAAAGTGAAAAGAATAAAAAAACCTAGAAAAGAATAAAGCAGATTCATTTGCTTATTATGACCCTCTGATAATCCATAGTGAAAAACATCATGTTTTAATAGCGTGGAGCTCTTAATACAATTGCATGGGAACCAGCAAAAACATCTCCCGGCACTGGGCATATACACACAGGAGAAACCCAGAAGTCCACCCACCCCTTCCCACACAGGGTCAGAGCTTCCCCTTCTTTGCTCTATAAACTAAAGGAGGTTTGGTGTCTGGATTCAGGCTGGAGTTTGTAAGCAGCTGGAGTCTCAGTGGCCTAGATACATTTCATGGAAGGTCCTCAAGCTCCCTCTACTGTGGGCCTGCAGACAATGAAGGCAGGCACATTGGGGAGGGGCTCCCTTCCCCCATCTCCCAACCCTTTCACAGGCAAAAGAAGGTTTCATAGCCAGGGAAACTATTGCACTCACTCTGAAGACTTTTTTTTGAAAGATTGTTTTTCTGAGAGGCGCTTTCCACTCCTGATTTTTTATTCCTTAGGGATTCCTCCCTCCCCAAGAAAGCCATTTTGAAATCAGTTCAGTCGTGTCCTGCTCTCCATGACCCCATTTGGGGTTTTCTTGGCAAAGACACTGGAGTGGTTGGTCATTTCCTTCTCCAGCTCGTATTACAGATGAGGAAACTGAGGCAAACAGGATTAAGTGAATTGGCCCAGGGTCACTCTGCTATTAAGTGTTGGAGGTTGGATTTAAATTCGTGAGGATGAATCTTCCTGACTCCAGGCCTGGTACTTTACCCACTTCCACACCTAGCTGACCCAACTTGAAACTGGTCTCTGTCTTTCCAGTTCATTTAATTCTACCACTGCCCCATCCAGACTAGGATTCAAATTTCTTTGTTTCTGTGTTGTTTTTTAATAGCTTCTAGTTGGGCATGTCTTTCAGCAGAAATATTAGCTTAGATGAAGGTTTTAAAATAGATATGTCTATCAGCAATCCCTTTAAAATTATATTTGTTTGTTACTTTTCGTTTTTATCACAATCATTTCCAGATACATCCTCCCCCGTCCACACCTAAGCAAAATGAACCATTACAACAACTATCTCTGGCAGCCTATGCAGCATTATACCCATAGTCCCCCACTTCTTTGAGGAAAGGACCAAAATTCTCTACTGCTTTACAAGAAAACAATCAGACCCTGTATGATTGTTTATGATTATTTATTCATATTTATTCATTATATATTATATCAGGCATGTCTTGCTCTTAATGAATATTTATGATTATTATGATAAATTAATAGTGAAAATTTTTCACTAAATTTTACCCACCTCAAGATAACATCATTCTTTTTCTTATTTTAACAGATGGAGAAATTTAGGCAAAAGGACAAAGGATTTTTAGAAAGTCTCTTAAAGGTAGGTCATTTTGTCCAGACTCTTCCCAAAGTCCCTTCTATAATACTGTCAAAAAGCTGTCATTCAGATTTTCCTGATGCTGCTTCTCCATTTGTGGAGAAATCATTATTCCCCAAGGCAACCCATTTCTTTTTTTGCAAACTCTAATTATTATGAAATGTTTCAGCCCCAAACTGCCTCTTTACAACAATCTCACATTGCTATTATAGTCTACCCACAGGATCCAAAAAAAAGGTCTAGTCTTTCTTCCATTTGTCAGTCCTTTATATACTTGAAAACATTTCTCAGTCTTTTCTTCTCTACCCTAAAAATACCTCCCCCACCCAGTTGCTTCAACTATTCCTCAGATGTTTTAGTCTTGAATTACTTCACCATTCAGGCTGTTTGTTACCCACTGGAAACTTTCCAGCTTGTCAGTACCCTTCCAAAATATGGCGCCCAGAACTGGACACAATATTCATTATGTGTCTGATGGGGACAGAGTATGACACGTCTGCTGTGGACACTTCATTAACACTAATGCAGTCTAAGGCTGTTATAGATCTTTTGGCAGCCACATCACACTGCTCATTCTTGATGAGATAGAAATCTATTAGAGAGCCTGTAGATATTTTTCCAAAGCAACTGCTTTCTAAACATCTTGAACCTCTGTTGCAAATGAATGAACTAATTAATTAATAAATACATTTATCTCTAATTTAAAAAAATTATTAGCTTCAGCCAACTTTCAGCAGTTTTTTCTAGAAAATGTTTTTGAATACTGATTCTGACAGCTGATATTTTGGCATCCTTCATCACTTCGGTTCTCTTTGGATCTTCTCAGAATTCAAAAGCCACCTAACTACATTATCATCTGCTTCACAACTCTGAATCCTGTCCCAAAAGATACAATGAAAAATTTTATCAAATATCCCACTGAAATACTTATTCATAAGATTCCCTGAATCTACTTGTCTCTTCACCTTATCTAAAAAGAAAATCAGGCATGTCTTGCTCTTAATGAATGAATTCTGACTCTTAGCTCTGACTTACATTCTTTATAAGTGCTCACAGCTGTTTAATAGAACGTTATTGGGAATTGATGTCAAAGACAATAGTCTGTAGTCTGAAATACTTTTCTTCTTTTAAAAGAATAAGACAATTTTTAAAAACTGAAAAATTTTTTAAATTTAAAATGCTTTTTAAAAAATAAGACAATTGCCTTTTTCCAATGATAAGGCACCCCTTCCATTCACCTCAGTTTTTCAAAAATTACTCAAATATTATAGCAATATTATTTTAAGAATAATTTTAAGCAAATAAGTCATTCTATTATAAATACCCAAATTAACTACAAAGGATGTATGATGGAAGAAGCTGCCTCCAGAGAAGAACATGATAAACAGAAGTATGTATAGAATGATTTTACACACACACACACACACACACACACACACACACACACACACAGTTTCTAATGGCAATCATCTCTAGGATTGTGTAGGGGGGAGAAAAGAGAAAAGGAAAAAAGAAAAAAAGAAAGAAAAGAAAAAAGAAGAAATTTACATGTTAACTTTAAAAGGAATAGCAAATTGTACGTAATAGATTTGCAGTTTCATGTGCAATAATTTTTTATTATTATATTATCTATGTTATAGAAAGGCTTGTTTCATCCCATAAATTAAAATTTAAATAAATATTTTTTGAAGATTATTAAATGTCATTCAGTAATTACAGCCACAAAGCACATGCCACATATTTAAATGCCTGCTGAATGAGTGATACGCTAGCTCAAGCAGTCAAGGTAGCGCGAACTCACTGAGGGCAGCGAGGGGCTCTCTTACTGTGTCCTCACTTATCTTAGACTTAAATTCCCTACCAACCCCTATTTTTCTATTTCCCCAATCTGAAGACCATTGTCCTTGGCAGGAAAAATAGGAGCAAAACAGATATTTGTCAGTTTCATCTCATCTTCATCTGTTATTTCCTAATCCCTCCTAAGAAGGAGCACTTTCCCTTCTTTGGAATTCTCATCCCCAACATAGTTCATTCATTCATTCATTCATTCATTCGTTTGCTTGTTTTTATCTCTTTTAGGCCTGGATTTCTCTACATTGTCCAGGCTAAAAGTGAACTGGCTGAATCCCAAAAGCAACTACCATAGAAGCTTTAACCTGTTCTGATTTTTCCAACCTGGGACAGTTTGCCCCTCCTTAGGAAGCCTGGAGACTCTCCATTTGGGATGGAGGGGAGGGAAACCACCAGATTGGTGCCAGACTTAGTGCAGACCCTTGATCAGCTTTAGCCTTACTGCAGTTCAGAATTCTCAAACTCAAATGCACTACCAGACTCAGCCTCTGCAGTAGCAGACACTAAAGGTATATGTCACTACAACTGGCCACTCTAATATGCTTTTAAAACTTTTTTTTAATTTCTTCTTCTGGATTGCAGAATTCTTGACACACGTCTTACAGTATTTTTATATTAGTTCATACCAGAGGTCCCCGTGCAATCACATCACGTCAATCTCTTGAGACACTTCATTCTTTTATCATCCAAATCAATTTAAAAGTTTTCTTTTGTGTTATGAACTTGACAGTCATGAACATTTCAATATAAAGGGTGCCCTTAGGGCTTTAGGGATACCCAATGCAAAGAAAAATAGAAAAAGAGGATGGTATATGAAAGTCTCAACTGTTTACAACTTTTAAAAGTACGTGTTAATTGTGCACAGTAACAGCAATATTGTGCAGTGTTTAACCATGAATGACTTAACTCTTCTCAGTGATACAATGATCCAAGACAATTGCAAAAGACTCATGATGAAAATACTATCCATGTCCAGAGAAAGAACTGATGGAGTCTGAATGCAGATGGAAGCAGACGATTTTCACTTTCTTTATCTTTTTGGTTTTGTTTCTTCTTTCACTAAATGACTAATGCAGAAATGTATTCTACATGATTGCACATGTATAACTTGTATCAAATTGATTACTCTCTTAGAGAGGAGGGATGGGAAGGAGGGAAGGAGAATATTTGGAACTGAAAACTATACTTTAAAAAATGAACGTTAAAAGTATGTGTTAAATATAACACAAGTTATGTATATATATATATACACACACACATACTCATCTGCCTTTTCCCTTCTCATCTTCTGTGTCGACTTTTTCTTTCATTAGATTTTTACTGATAATGACAGTTTTAAAATCATTTACATTTCCTCCTCCATCCTTTTTTCTACCTCATTCTTATAACAATGGAAAAAAGGAGGAAGAAGAGAAAAAAGCAGAAAAAACTGATCAGTAAAACCAAACATAACACAAAAGTCTGATGTTATTTGCATGTTTCAGACCAATGAATCTGCGTATGCAAAGGAACAGAGGATGGTATTTTTTCATGTTCCTTCTTTCGGGCCAGACTTGATCACAAGAACTTTCTTCTAGGGAACCCTCTAACCTTGAGCCGACTTCCTTTTTAGGATCCTCTCTAACCTATCTCGGAGTACTTCTGTACTTTTTATTTATCCTGTAAAGTATAAATCTTCTAGCATATGGGTCAGAAAATTCCTGCTGTTCTTTTCTTTAGCTATCACATACCATGACCCTTGCCTCCTTGACCTTTTTTTTATTTTCCCTTCACTCATCAATACCCCCTTATTGGTCAGAATCAGGACCAGAATAAAAGTTCTCTTCTGAAGGATGAAATTATCATCAAAGCAAGGAAAGAATTTTATCAGCTGTTCCACTTGAAGCAGAGACCTTCAGCAGGTACCCTGATAGTTGAAGCTCCCCATTGTTACATGTTGCCTGCATGCTTCCCATGTGCTGTGCCTCATGAACATATAATTTAATTCTGCCTACTACCTGGTGACTTGTATTATATTCCCTCTAACTTGATACCTCTGCTTCTCTTTCATTTTGCCCTTTTCCAAAGGCTTTCCACCATGCCTCCTGCCTCGTTTGAATGGATTTCTATACAGGTGAATTTCTTCTTGGCATATATGGTCACTACATCCCCTTCCACCCTGTTCCTCTTACGTAGGTATAAATTACTTACAGTCAAAGAGTCATGGGATTATAGGATCACAGATTTCGAGGTGGAAGAGAATTCCAAGGCTACCTAATCCAATTCCTTCATTTTACAGATAAAGGAATCAAGGCCAAAAGAGGTTAAACTGACAAAGTATTGAAGAGCAATTGATTTTTTATTGAATGAAGCATCTAGGTCACATAGCGGATGGAGTGCTCATTCTGGAGCCAGGAAGATTCATCTTCCTGAGATCAAATCCAGCTTCAGACACTTGCTAGCTGTGTGGCCCTGGGCAAGTCATTTCACCTTTTTGCCTCTGTTTGCTCATATGTAAAATAAGATGGAGAAGGAAATAGCAAACCACTTCAGTATCTTTGCCAAGAAGAACCCAAATGAGGTCACAAAGGGTCATACATGACTAAACAACAACACTACCCTCTGTTCATTCTGACACAACCGAGCAACAACACTGCCCTCTGCTCAGATTTAGTAGAAGTAGCAGAAATTTTCTTGTTTTCTGGGTTTTTTTTTGTTTTGGGTTTTTTTTTTTTTGCTTAAATCTCTCCTAATCCTCTCAGCCATTCTGCAGAAATGCTCCTTCACTAGATGTACTTCAACCTGGTCAAGAGCCTTTCATTCCTGATTCTTAGATCATCGTCCAAAAATTCAAATATCATTTTCTGATGCCATCTTCTTAGATCGCAGATTACTTTCCATAACCTACTTTGTTGTTCTTTTATCTAAAATTCAGTTGGCTGTACCATTTGCCTCTAAAACCCAACCTCCCATGCTGTTAATACATAGAGATTCTCTTTGAGAGTATCTCAAAGAGAAGTAGTGCCCAGATTCACCAAGTCTCACAAAGCTGTTGGACACATCCTGAATGCATGCCCCAGGGAGGGAGCATACATTCCACTCATAGATGTCTGGTTAGTATTTGGTGGCTTCTGCACCTCTCACCAGGGAGCCCCATCTTTTCTTCCTGCAGTCAGTCTCAGATTCCTTTACTCTTTATCATACTGGGAAGTCTCTCTACTTGTACAGAGCATGACAACTACTACCTCTCTCCTCAGAAGATGTAGCCTCTTCTTCATTTGTTGTTTCAGTCATTTCTGATTCCTTGTGATTCCATTTGGGGTTCTTGGCAAACATAGTGGAGTGGTTTGCTCTTTCCTTCTGCAGTTCACTTTACAGATGAGAAAACTGAGGCAAATAGGGTTAAGTGTCATGTCCAGGGTCACACATCTAGTAAGTGTCTGTGGCCAGATTTTAACTCAGGAAGATGAGATTTTCTGACTCCACGCCTGGCCCTCTATCCACTGCTATCTGCTAGTTGCCCCCCAAGGACCCATTCTTCATAGGAAGAATCATACTCCTTTTGCATTTCTCCCAAACATTCAAAAGATCCTCCCTCTCTCCCTTTTGACACATTCTTCAATCTTCCATCCTTTGGATCGTTAGGTCTACCAAACTGTACTCAAGGTAGTTCTGGCATAAGCCAGTGCACGCCGGGCTTTCAGACAAGCCTGGATCATTTTCCAGGCTACTAACACAACTCCTAATTGGTGGAGAGAATGACTTTGGAAGGAGCAGATATGTAGGGGTAGCTGGCTTAACAGATGCCTGATTTCTAAACTCTTTCTCTCTTCCCTGGAATCTCTCAAACCACACAAACCACACTCAAACCAAGAAGCTTCATCTTTAACCCCATCTTTAGGCAGTCATTGCATCCTATCATCATTCTCTCTACCAATCAGTACAACTGGTCACATTAGTAACTTGCAAAATATCCTAGGATTGGCTGAGATTCCCAGTTAAACCAGTCATTAGAGAAACCTTCTGGGGGAAAGGAAGCAGAATTCTTACTTGGGGCAGGGCAGGCAAGGCTGAAAGTCAGTGGAGATCAGTCACAAACCTACTGGAGTGATGGAAGGCTCTCCTAGTGGCAGAACCAGACAAGTGAATCTATTACCAGAAAGTTCAAAGCCAAGAGAAGTCTGGAAGGTTAGGAAGCCAAAATATTCAGGAAATTAAGGGAATTATCATTTTCCCCCAACTTCCTCTGCTTCTTGAAAGTTGAGAGGCTGAATAATCATGTAGTTTCAAGTACAATGGACTTGAAAATAGAAGACCTGGCTTAGAATCTGCTACATGCAACTCAAGTGAGCTCAGGCAATCCAATCCAACAAAGCTCATGTTCTATTGGAAGGTCAAAACACATGTTTACATACATATACACATATATGTGTGTATGCATACATATAATTTGATGAAGAAGACAGCACAAGCAACTAGGAAGGAATCAGGCAAGGTTTCCTGGTTGGGGAATGAGCTGATCCTTGAAAGAAACTGACAGATGGAGGGAAAGAAGAAGTTCATTCCAGGCACAGGGACAGCCTGTGCAAAGACATTGTCCAGAACAGGAGATGGAAGGAATGAATAAGGTATTTATTAAGCATTTACTATGTGCAAAGGGACAGCTAGCTGGCACAATGGAGTGCCAGGCCTGACGTCAAGAAGACTCATCTTTCTAGGTTCAAATCTAGCCTCAGACTCGAGCTATGTGACCTTGGGCAAGTCCGTTAACCTTGTTTGCCTCAGTTTCCTCACCTGTAAAAATGAGCTGGGGAAGTGAATGGCAAATGGGTTCATGAAGAGATGGACATTTCTGAACTGACTGAATAACCACAAATGTGCAAAGCACTGAGGATTACATATATATATACACATACATACATATATACATACATACATATAATATATGAAGGAAGGCAGTTCTTGCTCTCAAGGAGCTT
The DNA here is from genome assembly GCA_028646575.1 of Pseudocheirus occidentalis. Classification (NCBI taxonomy): domain Eukaryota; kingdom Metazoa; phylum Chordata; class Mammalia; order Diprotodontia; family Pseudocheiridae; genus Pseudocheirus; species Pseudocheirus occidentalis. The sequence goes on from CM053600.1 coordinate 9,639,920, forward strand.
ACATTCTAATGGGAGACACAACACCTACGTAAGATTTCAAACCTCAAATCAAATGGAAAAGCCTCATGGTCCTTAGGCTGCTGATGTTAAAGCCTCTTCCTTAAAATGTCATTTCCACTGATAAAATTACATCACTTTATGACACTGAACCATGAAACATCTAGTATAGGAAACAGGAAGATTTGACGATTTATAGGGAATAGTAGAGAATACTGGGAAATAAGCCTGCAACTATAGACTGGACTCCAACTATGGGCTTGAAATATCAAGCTGAGGAGTTGGCATTTTGTCCTAGGGGCAACAAAGAACCATGGAAAGGTCTTGAGGAGGAGAGAGTGGCAAGATTTTTTGGCAACTGAGTGAGTGATAATTTTACCCTGAATTTCCCATGAGTGAGAAAACAAAAAGATCTGGCGGCTATTCGCTAAGATTGACTTGGAAAGGAGTCAGGGAAGGGGTGTGGAACATCAGAATAGAGATTTAGAACTGGAATTGGCTGATGAGAGGTCAGCTGGTTTACCCCATTCATTTTACATAGAAGTTAAGTGACTTATCTAAAGTTACATAGATCAACAGTATTTGGTTCAGGATTTGAATTTAGATCTTCCTGATCCCAAGTGCAGGCTACCTCAGTTATTATAGGACTTAGTTCTTCAATCACTTGGTTCACAACAAAGTTACTCTAGAAATCTAATGAAGGTGTTAAATCAGCAAATGTTCCCAAACGTCTCGATAATTATAACCATTAAATTGGGATCTTTTTGAGGGCAAGGAGTGTCTTTTGCCTTTTCTTGTATCCTCAGAGCTTAGCACAAATGCCTGTCACATAGCAGACTTTCTAAATTCTTAATGATATTGACTGACAGTACTGGTTATATACATAATCCACTATCAACTTTCTGTTGGAAGAAACATTTTACAGAAGAACCTCTTAAACACTGGGGGATTAAATGGCAAAGGTGGGTGAATGATCCATCTTTCCCTGGGTCTACCTTAGACAAAATAAGTTAAGTGATCCCTCCTCCCTCTCCTAAGCCCCATCTGCTAGGGAAGGCTATCTCATTATGCCCTAGGTGAATTTAGGTCAATGTGTTCATTCTATTAGGAGTATTTACATTTTAAACCCTCTCTCTAATTGCACAATGAGAAGCTTTGTGTCCAGTTTTCAAGAAATTCCAAGCAACTTGGAACAAATTAAAGACACAATTGGGGGGACAGGGACTTCTTTGAAATAATGTAAGATAAATCCAACTCTCTAGTACAGCCAGCTCAAGTCCTTAGGGATGACATAACAAATCTCTAATTGCACATGCCTGCTACCTATAATCCTAGAAAATACTGAAGGCAGAAAGGGGAAAAAGCTTATTAATAAACTTCTTTGCCATTAGCAGAGAGAAAAATGCTCTATTTTCTTTTTTTAAAACATTTTACTTTTTCCCAGTTATGTGTAAAAACAATTTTTAATATTCTTTTTTTTATTTTGAGTTCCAAATTCTCTCCTTCCCTCTCTCCCTCCCTCCCTCCTTCCTTCCCTCTCTCTGAGACTGTAAGCAATTTGATATAGGTTATACATGTAAATTGCTCTATTTTCATTAGATTTTTTTAAAGAAATCAACATTTTTAGCATATTTTGTTTCTATTGCTAGATCCCACTTCTTTTCCTGGACATATCTGCCTGACCCCAAATCCACATTTTGTCATGTGCCTTGAGGTGCCTCTGGGGTAGAAACGAGACCAATATATAACTGGGTTTAAAGGTTTCCTTCTCAAGGTTGGCAGAAGTGTCCATAGCCAGGGGAAAAGATCCTATATGTGGAACTTGAAGTTCAATTCAGTAGTTAGAACTACTTAGAATGAGGCTAAGTAAAACCTTATTAGCATTTTTTAAAAGATGACAGGATTAATACAGGCCCACAGAGGCGTTTTTAAAATCACAAATTATCACAAAAGCTCTCAACTTGGGGGAAAAAATGTCGCAGCATTACAGTCTCAAATTAAATATGCAAGAAAAATTCAAAATAGAATCAGGGTGCTGAAAGGAACCTAATAAGAAAGAAACTTAAGTTTAAATTCTTGGCCCCCTAAACACCCCTAGGAACACTTTACCCTGCACCCCGACAGCCATCCTCCTTCTTATAGCCACAACACTACAGGGGCTTCTTTGAATCTGTTCACTCAATGGGCATTTATCAAGGGTCAGCTCTGTGGCAGGAACTGTGCTGGCTGTTGGGGATAAAAGAACAAAACCAAAAAATTTCCTTCCCTCAAAGAGTTTACATTCTATTGTGAAGAAACATATACACAGATAGGTCCCTCCAGATGATGCCAGGGTTTGAAGACTTCGAGAGAAAGGCTCCTAAGTCTTAACTCCTAAGTCTTCAAAACCCATCACAGGGTCCAAGTTCTCACTGAATAATCTTTCTTGAACTGCCCAGGGGACATATATGGATGATTTCAGATCACCCCCAAGACCAGACAGGTGCCCCTTTGGATTGTGAGCTCCTTAAGGGCAGGGACTATCTTTTGCCTTTCTTAGTAGCCCCAGCTCCTAGCACAGTGCCTGACAGCCTGACTGAGAAGGGTCTTCCCACTGACAATACTTCCTGGTGTGTCTGTACCCCCACACTTTCTGTACCTGAAGAAGTTAAAATTCTACATCTCTAAGAAAAACGTGCAAATCTCCTCATGTAGCATCCCAACTCACTACTTCCAGAAAAGCCATAACTCTTTGGTTACATTTTCGTTTATGGGAAATAAAAATACAGATATAAGAGAACTGGTACAGATATAGGTGGAGCTTTAGTGATGACTTCTAAAAGTGGCTTTCTTGCTCACTGGTCAGTAACCAATGAATAGAACTAATGTTTTAATCATCCATACAGTTCCTGCATTGTGTGATGGTCCATGAAAAAGGGAGAATCACGATACCTTTCTCCTTTCCTTCCTCCATCCCAAAGTACATGGTCAATATGTTTCCAAAGTTTAGGTGAAAGGTTAGAAGAGACCCCTTAGCTTAATTTTATTGGTTGTTCTATAACTAAAAAATTGGGGTGGGGGAGCTGGAGCTATGATTTAATCATGGGGGGGGAACAATAGGTATGGAAATTTTTTCCACTAGTAATACAATGTGAAGAAAGCCAGATTTCAAGTCAAAGGGCTTTAAGACTGTTTGTGAGTTTTTTTCTCAACTGAAGAATTTGTCTTTTTTATGAACATTTTTTCCTATTGATTCCAAACACCATTAGAAGTGTATTTAAGAAAAAAAATAACTCTTCCATGACATTAAACAGATTAATAAAGATCACCGCCTTCCAACAGTGCTAAAATTATAATTCCAAGCAATTTTGGACAGCGAGGTAGCACAGTGGACAGAGTTCAAACCACAGCTCCACCATTTATCCCTTGGGTGACTTGGGGAAAATCTCCTAACTGCTCTGGGCTTTATTTTTCTCAACTATGAAATATAAGGAGTCGAAATAGATAATGACAACAATCTCTTCCAGCCTTAAATCTAGGAGAATGGTCATGACATTAGTAATTCATCTGTAATTTATAGTTTTAGAATTTTCTTGGGTCCTTGAGATGATCAATAGATTTTTACCCATTGTCACATAGCTAGTATGAAACGTCTTGAACTTCGATCCTTTGACTCCTATTCCCTAACTGTACCACAACTTGGGGAAAAAAAATCTTAGTAAGTCCACCTACTCATGGTGTGAAGAAATACGTCATATACCATCTAGCATGTATTCCCTATGGTTGCTCACACAGTACTGGTTCATCATACATGCAAGTACTTGCTCAACTAAATCATGGAGTCAGTAGAATTGTCTGTGTAGACACAATGATAGCACTTTCTTGTAAGCAATAGTTATTATTGGCAGGGGCCAAATGCAAGAGAGGAATAGAAACCAATACCTTTCTGTTGTTCTGGTTATCAACCTAAGAACAAAGTCAGTCATAGAATCATAGATGAAAGAGGGAAGGATCTAAGAAAGCTTTATGGAAGAACCAAGTGAAATTGGTTGGTGAAACTGAGGGAACCTGAGTTAAGTGACTCATTTGGGGTCACATAGTGAGTAAGTGTCTTGGGCCAGATTTGAACTCATGAAAGTGAATCTTCCTGACCCAAGGCCTGGCACTCTGTCCACTGTGCTACCTCGCTGTCCAAAATTGCTTGGAATTATAATTTTAGCACTGTTGGAAGGCGGTGATCTTTATTAATCTGTTTAATGTCATGGAAGAGTTTTTTTTTTCTTAAATACACTTCTAATGGTGTTTGCAATCAATAGAAAAAAAATGTTCATAAAAAAGACAAATTCTTCAGTTGAGAAAAAAACTCACAGTCTTAAAATTAGATGGCTAGTCTCCATAAGCCTCATTCCAAAGCTCAGCACAGACATATCCTAAATTCTCAGGATTTCTCTCCAATTTATCCTAGTACTCATGACTTTTCTCTATTTTCAGGCAGGTTTCTGTGGATCAGGCAAAATGTGTGACCCATAGTTGTTCGTGCCATCCCATCTGATGACTTCTGGATCCCAAGAAGGATGTGTCAAGACTTTTCAAATGTTAAAAAAACAGGCAGCAATGGGTGATATTTATATAGAATTTAAAGTCTGTAAAGTGGGTGGCTTTTTGGTACAGTGGCTGTACCACTTTGGGTGGCTAGGTGGTACAGTGGATAGACTGCCAGGCCTGGAGTGAAGACTCATCTTCCTGAGCTCAAATTTGGCTTCAGATATTTACTAGCTGTGTGGCCCTGGGTAAGTCACTCAACCCTGTTTGCCTCAGTTTTTTCTTCTGTAAAATAAGCTGGAAAAGAAGATGATAAACCACTCCAGTACCTTCGGCAAGAAAACACCAAAGAGGGTCACAAAAAGTCAGGCCTAAGAAAAACTTGACTTGAATTTACATACATTTTCTCATTTGAACCTCAAAACAATCTTGTTAGATAGATTCAGAAGATACTATTTTTCCCATGTTCCCTACAAGAAAAATGATATTGAAAGAGGAGAGGCATCTAGAAGGTAAGGTAGGTAGAGCACTTGCCTTGGAATCTGGAAGTTCAAATCCTTCCTTAGATACTTAATAGGTATAAACTTTTTACTTTATGGGATTATTGAGGGGATTATATAAGATTATACGGATTCAGTGTTTTGCAAACCCTAAAATGCTATATCAATGTTAGCTATCTCTAGTAAGTGAATGTCACATGACTAGATGGAGAGTAGGATACGAACACAGATCTCGCAAATGCAAATCTAGAAAGCGGAAATTTTAAATTCAGAATATAAAGAAAACATACTCTTTAGCCTAGAATCTCCACTACCTAAAGTAGATGCTCTTGGTATATACATAATTACTTCTAGATGACTGATTTTCCTTATACCATGTCACTCCCCTACTCAAAATTCTTCTGTGGCTCTCCATTGACTATCTTATAAAGTACAAACTTCCTTTCCTGTCTTTCTAGTCCTCCACAATCTGATGCCAACCTCCCTTTCCAGCTTCTTCACATATTTCTCCTCCTTCTTCAACCAGAACTCTATGTTCCTGTAAAACTCAACTATTCATTCTTCCCCTGAAACACACTCTTCCTTTTCCCCACTGTCCTTCCTTCCTTTGCCCACAGTATCCCCTATGCAATATTCTTCCTCCATTTCCCTATTGAATTGCAGCCCATCTTTTAAATTCTCATTTGAATTCCTTGAAGCTAAATAATCATAGAACTGTTCCTGATACCTGATAGTAATGACTTTCCCCCTTGGAGCTTACATAACATTTTATTCTTCACTTCTTTTATGCACTTTTCATGGGTTATTATGTATGTGTCATATTCCCTTATTAGACTGGAGGATCCTTCAGAGAATTAATTATGTCCATCAAGACTTTTTTAATTCCCTTAGTGCCTAGCATAGTATTCTGCACACAGTTGGGACTCAATAGATGCTGGGATTTCTTTGGCTTAAGTCTGAATTTGTTTTTTAAATGTTCCACTGCTGTAAAATCAGATTGGCAGGGCACATGACTATATTACAAAGGCCCCACTGTAGGGGCCAAGCAAGTAACTACGCTCATAGATTCTGCTTTATCTTTTCCTCCGAATGGGATCTCACTGACGCTTCCATGTGTCTTGGGTCCTTTTCCCCTTTATCTCCTGTCAAGTCATTTGGCTTCCCCTAGTCCTCTTCAGTTGGAACTTAGCCACTAACCAAAGTTCCTTTTCTCCAAGTCCCACACCACCAAACTCATACAACCAAGTCATTTACTATATCTTTTTTTTAATTTATTTTTTTTGGTATGGGAAAGGAGAGTTGGCCTTCTTGCCCCTTCCCCCAATATAAATTCTTCCCTTTGTAACAATTCTTATCAGTGGATACCATCACCACAGGACCATAGACATTTACACCAGAGGGTGCATATTTAGAAATACATAAATGTACTGCATGAGAACTGAAAAAGACTGAAGGATATTATACTCACCAGTACTTACTGACTCTGACGCTAGCTGTGCTTATGTGGTTGTCGGCAGCAGCAGCAGTGGCATTTGGGGAATTCTAAGGACTAGGCTGCACATGACCCAGATAAAATACTACCCCTTAAGTATTTGTTCATCGTACAATTCAACATAAACCTTGCCAGGCTGAGCCCATCAGTATAAGACTCTTTCAGCAAATATCTCTCTTCCGGTTCTCCATCCAGCTGTGAAAATGTGCCTGGAGAGCTGTCGGAAAAACAGGGAGCTGACCCCTCGAGCTCACCTGCTGATTAAGTATTACTCTTTTTCTAGTTCTACCCCATGCTAAGTTGGAATCAATGACAGGATGAGATGATGGGCCAGCAAGCTCTGACAGCTCTCGCAGGGTCCCATGGGGAAAGCGGCAGCTATTTTAGCAATATCTCAGTTGGAAATCAGCTTACAGGTGAGGCTGATAACTCCCTGCCGCCTTTTCTCCCTATGTGTGTTGCTTGGAAAAGTGAAAGATTTATAGCATCAGCTTAGAAAGTTCTAGGAAAGCACCATGATCTGGTGATAAAAAGCACTAGGTTAGCAGAGGTCAGGAGACCTCAGCTCCAAATCTGAAAGAGAACTTCCCGCAGAAGTCCTATGACCGACCGGAGAATTTTACTCCGGAAGGGTTCTTTCGAAGTTGTTTAGTTCAAGCCCGTCTTTTTATGGATGAGGAAGCTGAGGCCCAGGGAGCTGACTGGTTCATAGAGATAATAATTAGCAGAGCTGGGATTCACACTCAAATCTTTTGACACTAAAGCCTAGCTTGTCCAGTTGTAGCTCTGACGCTGACTGGTCAAGTTACTTAGCCTGTCTACATGTTCTCATCATTAAAATGAATGAATTTAACTAGTTCATTTTAGGGTCCTTTCCAACTAGGACATTCTATGATGCTATGTCAAGGACTTGTAACCTGTGGGATGGTTCATCAATCTCTTTTCCGGGGTCACCAGATAGGGAGTCTTGTTAGGGCGATACACCTTGGACTTTTAAATTCATAGAATTAAAAGTGAGAGCATTTGCTTTTCTTTGCTCCATAGATTGACTATAAATTGAACAAATGAGTCATTCGGTGCTGCTGCCTTGGCACAAGGTAAGGAAGGGAAAACTTTCTTTGAACTTGGTATTCAAAACTGAAATGTGTGTCTCAGGAAATAATGAACATTAATCATAATAATGGACCATCAAATCGGTTTTTAAATAGAGACTTGTTGGGAATGTAGAGTTCAGGTGATGGAATGCTAGACTTGGAATCAGAAAAACCTGAGTTCAAATCCTGCCTCAGACACTTACTAGTTGTGTAACCTTGGGCAAGACAGCCTGCCTCAGTTTCCTGATCTGTAAATTAAGGATAATAATAAATAAATATATAACAGCACCTATATCACAAAAGTATTGTGAAGTCTTAATTCAATGTTACATATAAAGTTCTAGAGCACTATATAAGTTATTTTGACTATTATAAATACTCAAATTAACCACAAAGATCCTGTGAAGGAACTGATAAATAGAAAGAAGCATGTATAGAATGATTTTACACAGATACATGTATGTACATATACATATACATAAATACAGACATGTTTCTGTCTAATGGTAGCCATCTCTAGGGGGGCAGGGGCAGGGAGAGGGAATGAAAAAAGGAAAGTTACATGACAGCTTTCTTATATATTTAAAGGAAATAGCAAGTTGTACATACTACAAGTTGTACATACTAGATCTGCCGTTCCATGTGACATCATCTTCTTTTTATTCTACTATGTTATGAAAACAACTAGGTATTGTTTCATAAATAAAAAGTATTGAGATTCCAAAAGTGCTAATCATTATCATCAGCATTGTCACCATCACCTTTATCACTACTACTATTTTCGAGAGAGGCTGAAAAGGCAGCTTGGAGGTACAATGGACAGAGCATCAGCCCTGGAATCAGGAAGACTCATTCTCCTGAGTTCAAATCTGGTCTCAGACACTTACTAACTGTGTGACCCTGGGCAAGTCACTTCGCTCAATTTCCTCATCTGTAAAATGGGCTGGAGAAGAAGAAAATGTCAAACCCCTCCAGTATTTTTGCCAAGAAAACCCCAAAGGGATCCCAAAGAGCCAGACTCCGCTGAAAGGACTGAACAACCACGACAAAAGGGATTGAGGTGGATGCCTCTGAGGTTCTTTCTACCTTTTTCTACGATTGGTTCTGCGATAAAAGAAAACGGTTCAGACACTGAGCTGTTTTATAACAAGTATATGCCCTACAAGGGCTAGAGCCCGGAGCCAAAAGGGAGTCTCTGCAGAACCAACTCCAGCCACAAACCAGCTGTGCGACCTCAGACAAAAACAAGCCTCAGGTTTTCTGAGTCTTGGCCTCCTCCTTTTAAAAATAAGGAGTCTGGACTAGCTGGCCTCTGTGGTCTCAGCTCTACTGTGCTAAGACTCTAGGATTCTGTGAATAAACCATGTGTTGCACTAAGCTCTCATTACACGTACATTTTATGAACAAGATAAGGAAACTGAACGGAACCCAAAGGATCACCAAGAGATGGATTTAAAAGACAGAAGACAGTGTTTCTGAAGCAAAGATCTGGGGCAGTTTTACCTAGAGAAGAAAGAATGTTTTCAATCAGTTGACTTAAAGTTAGTGATGGCATAGTACTGGGTTTGGGCTCAGATTCAGGCTTTGCTTACCACTTACTGCGACTGTGTGACTCTGGACAAATCACTTTACTATGTGAAGTGTAACTTTCCCAATTTGCAAAATAAAGATAATGATACTTTACTTACTTCACAAAGTGATTGTGAAGAAAGAGGTTTGGGTGAATTAAACATTATAAAAATAACACTCAGACAGAGAACACTCTGGCCCCCAGCTCTGAAGGCCAGATCCACTGAATTTTCCCCCAGGATTCTCTCTGGTAACCTTAAGTGGGCTTGGGAGGTGTCAAATTTCTTTGCCACTGGGTCAAGTCCCAGATTTTGGGGTGCCTTGCACCCCAGATCCATTTATCTACTTAATAGCCAGATTAAAATTAGAAGAATATTTGCTTCAGAGATATGGCAAAACATTCCCTCCAGTGAGGAGGGCTGGGGTGTCCATAATCCTCTCATACTACCTTGTTCTCTGGGATAGAATAGGGAGGGAAGAAGGGTTATTTTCACAATTTAACTCAGTTCCTATATAGGGTGATCATAGTAAGGTCCAAAGTTGCCTTGGCTCAGGCTTTCCTCCTGTTCTAGAAATAACATCTGGCCTAGAACCCTACCTCCTACATGTGCTACCTGTTCCTAAAAGAAAAAAGGACAAATGAAACAGACTAAATCCCTGAACCTCTTTCTCTAGGTCTCAAAGTGTTTAATGATTAGTTCAGGATACCCATGCTGCAATGAGCAGGACTGTCAGCCCACCCCACCCCTCACCCCCCTGCTAAAGGCTGTTAGAAAGAATAAGTAAGACTGTCTCACATCCGATCATTTTCAATACAAAGCAATTCCAGCTATGCAGCCAATGCAAACTGTAGGCAACTTCTACCTCTTCCCAAAGTAGATCCAGCCCATCTCCCACATGGATGCCTCCAACCTGGGTGACTTGGGCATGCACACAAAGCCTCTGACTAGTTTTTTTTAAGTAGACTATTTAAGTATCTAAATATTACTATCATGGGCAGAGCAATGGGCTACACTACAGTATAGGATCAGAAATTGGGGGGTGAAACATAAAAAGTTGGGGTTCACCATAAAGATAAACATAATTTAGAATGGGGTTATTACAAATTGCTAGGAAGAGCTGCAGAGCTTTCACTTCTAGGATCAAATACACAAGGCTCCGTTTGCCATTCAAAGCCTTGCACGTCCTATCCCCTTCCTACCTTTCCAATCTTTACATCTTATTCTCTGACTTGTACCTTCTGATTGGCCTCCTGGTTCTTCCACAAACAAGACACTCCATCTCTCAGTTCTGGGCATTCTCTCTGGCTGGCCCCCAGGCTTGGAATGCCCTTCCCCCTCCACTCAGACTGCTGCCTCTGCTTCCTTTAAGTCCCAACTAAAATCCTACCTTCTATAGGGAGCCTTCCCCAATCCCTCTGTAAATTATTTCCTGTATAAAGTTTGCTTTGTGGATATTTGTCTGTATACTGTCTCTCCCATTAGATTATAAACTCTTTGAAGGCAGAGACTATCTTTTGCTTTTTTGTTACTCTGACACTTAGCACAGTGCTTGGCACATGGTAGGCACTGTTTGGTGATTGAGTGTTTGAATAGACATAGTTCATATCTGTTTGGGGACAGTTTAGATAAAGACAGCTACATGGTACAGTAGTAGATAGAGTGCCAGGGCTGGAGTAAGAAGAATCCTCTTCCTGAGTTCAAATCTGGCCTCAGACACTTACTAGCTATGTGACCCTGGGTGAATCATTCACCCTATTTACCTCAGTTTCCTCATCTGTAAAATGAGCTGGAGAAGGAAATGGTGAACCACTCCAGTATCTTTGCCTGGAAAACCCCAAATGGGGCCACAAAGAGTCAGGCACAACCGAACAACAAGATGAAAGTGCCAGAAGAGATCTGACAACCTGGGTTTCCTTTCTCTTTCTCTGAAAGAGAAAAGAAAAAACCATTATGAAATCGGTTACAATTATTCACTGAGTCAGGGAGACAGCCAGGAGAAAACAACTGGTAGCCACCAGTCAAAAAGACTTTTCCTAGTATCTTCTCTGATTAGTCCCTGTAATGGTCATGTAAATGTCCATTAATAGGCAGCCTGAGTCGCATGAGTCTGTGGTAGGAGAAGCTTTGCTTAATAGGTAGAGCAGAACCCAGAGGAAGTTGGTGAGAATAGTTAGAGCTGAGGGAGAAAGAGGAAGTGGGCAGTGAGCTGTGAGTGTTCATTTTTGGGAAGGCCTAGCAGGGGGAAGGCTTGGGGATGGTGGTACCCCCTGCATTGTGACTGTATTTAGATTTCTTTGTTGCATGATGGATTCAGCTTTCTGGTGTTTGAATAAATGTTTTGGTTCTGTCTTCCACAAGGGGAGTCTGTTATATTTTGCTATTCAAAATTATGCCAGCATATTCGTAGCTGCCCTAGGTGCTGTGATTATTGTGTCTACAACCCCAAAGCAAATAAAGATTATTCTTTTGGTCATCCATCCTCTGCATTTAGGTATTTAGTAATAATAACAATAGCTAAAACATTTATATAGTGCTTACTGCATGCCAGGCACAGTGCTAAACACTTTACAATCTCATTTGATCCTCACAGAAACCCTGGGAGGTAGGAGCTATCATTATACCCATTTTATAGATGAAGAAATTGAGGCAAACAGAGGTTAAAAGACTTGCCCACAGTCATACAGCTAGTAAATGTCTGAGGCCAGATTTGAATAAATCCAGGTCTTCCTGACTGCAGACCCTGTGCTTTCTCTACTGCCACGGATCCCTGTCTTTCCTTTGTTCCTTTGTTTAGTTTCCCCATACACCCCCAAAAAAGGCTTTTTCCCCATACATAGCAATTCACACTTTGATAGAGGATTATTATTCACCAGCAGAATACTGAAAGTATTATTGTCCCCATTTTACAGAGGTGGAAACTGATGATGAAATGCTTGTCCATTCCCTCCTCTATAAAATGGGGAAACAGCACCCTTCTACCCCAAAGACTTGTTCATTCAGGTCATCTAGATAAGGTAGGTGGGTTTTGAAAGGAGCTACACATATCTCAGTGGTTCCTACTGAATGGTATTGCTGATTAACTTGTCCTGACAGACCAAAATAAATTATGTTGTTAAGGAAAAGTGGTCCTGGATGTGAGATCCATTCGTTCCGCTTGTATTAATGTTCTAGTCTTAGGAGTCAGCTTCAATGGGGTTGTAAAGGAAAGAAAATCACAGCTGTTTTAATCCTCTAGTCCCTATGCTGATTTTTTTTTTTACTCTTTTAGATTGGCTCATGGTTGGGGAGGGAGCTCAATATATTTTTTTTTTTAATTAACTGGCTGGTTGCTTGAGAAGTGTCAAAATGAAACTTGGGCAGTTCTGTCCTCCACGTGTTACTGAAATGAACTGACTTTCACAGATTTGTAATTATTTCCCTCCTCTGTAGGGCCTCATTTCTGCAGCCATCCAGGTCACAGGCAGGAAGGAAAGTGTGAATTCTGTAGGCTGCTGCCTGGCCTGAGGCTATCCCATGATTGCCTGAGCCTCTGACACATGATGGGAAGGGACAGCCAAATTGTCAGATGCGTTAGGGATTCACAAAGATTCACCATGGAGCTGTTCTGGAATCCTCCATTCGGCCAAAGGAAAACCCCTGAGCCTTAAAATAGCCTGCATCTCTGAAAGCCTACTCAGGGACCTGCTAGCTCTGTTTAATTAAGAAGATCCACAGAGAGGGAAATGGTTTTGTTGTTAACACTGCTGTCTGTGGCCAAAAAGAAAAAAAGAAGCACTTGGAGTGGGAGAAGTTATACTTAATTTGGCAGTTAACATATGCTGCCTTGGGCTGGGATTTTTCTTTTCGTGCCTGGTTTGCCTTGTCTTTCCATCTAGATCATAAGCTCTTTGAAGGCAGGGCCAAGGGCTTATATTGGCATCTATAGAGTGTTTGTACACATACACACATACATATATTTGTATCCTATACAATAAGAAACAGTCATGGTGAATAAAGGGCAGGCCTTGGTGTCTGAACTATGTGGATTCCAGGTCTATCTCTGACAAACAGAGATTGTATGACAGTGGACAAGTCACTTAACCTTTTAAGGCCCAAAGGCAACTCTAAAACCTTATGCTGTAGAAGAGGTTCTATTGGGTAGAGTCTCCTCACTGAGAGGTTCCCCTGGTGAAGAAATACCTTGAAAAATAAAGGTTGAGATGAGAAAAAGGGAGAGGAAGGTGGAGAGGCAGGGAGAGGGAGGTAGGCAGGGAGGGAGGGAGAGAGAGATAGAGAGACAGAGAGACAGAGACAGAGAGACAGACAGACAGAGACAGAGAGACAGAGAGAGGAAGACAGACAGAGACAGGGAGGGATAGAGACAGAGAGAGACAGAGACAGACAGACAGAGACAGAGACACACAGAGAGACAGAGAGAGACAGAGAGAGGGAGAGACAGAGAGAGAGAGAAAGGTCTCCTGAGTACCTGGAATAGGGACTCAGTATGTAGTAGGCTTTCATTGAAGAGTCCTTGATGGTTTAATAACTGTGATTTCCTCATCTCTAATGGCCTAATGGAGCAGAAAGACTCCCAAAGATTTGGATTCTGTGGATATTGCTAAGACTGAGTCCCAGTTGAAGAGTAACTAACAGCATGGTTGGGGGTAAAAAATTTAAGGGTGTATCTCTATACCTTTAGTCTTGCTTCCTTCTCTATACCTCCCTGTCCTCCGTGCTGTTTACCTTCCACTTGTCCTCCAGGCTCCTATAGGCATATGGATGCTTTATGTTTTTGCATAGTTTAAAGATAGAGACAGTGTAGCTGGAAAAACATTAGACTTGGAGCAAGAAGACTTCCATTCCATTTGGGAATTTGCTAATGACTTACCTGTTAAGACTCTCAGAAAAATCATTCACTTCTCTGGGTCTCAATTTCTTCATCTACAAAGTTAATTTCAAATGAAAAAAAATTAAGAATCTACTCTGTGCAAGGCGCTGTGCTAGGCAGTGAGGCCTAACAAAGACCACACACACACACATACACACACACACACACACACACACACAGATCCACATACCTTTTTTTTGTTCCTCTTTAAGTCCTTTCAGTCATGTCTGATTCTTTGTGACCCTCCTGATGTCATTGGTCCTCAAGACTGGTCCAGGTGTTCCACAACTGTCCCCCACCTATCCAATAACATGAATCAGCAACAATTCATTAACTTTGAGGCCTCAATTTTGGAGGTAACACTCTGTGCCTCAGTTTCCTCATCTGTAAAATGAGAGAAGTAGCCTAGATGGATTCTAATCCCTTCCAAATTTAAATATAGAGTGATATGAACCTATCCTTCAATAATAGTCACTTTAGGAAGAAATATTTACATTACCCTAGAATTCTGGGGGGGGGGAGGGGAAAGCCCTGATTACCTCTGCCTCTAAGTGTCAAAAAATCCCCTGGTATCATGGAAGAGCACCTGGCCAAATTCCCTCTAGTCTTTCAAAGGATCACACCCACTGATCTTCAAATGTGTTGCTGGCATGAGTCAAACCTCAGGATAACACCCAAGTGATAAATTTCATTTTATCTGCTTTTGCCGTACTGTTTAAACTGGGTGTTGACATTTTTGGGGGGGGTAGATTTTTAGAAGGGAGAAGAAGCATAAATAGCCTGAACCAGCAGTGAGGAGCAGAAAAAATAAAACAAGCACCAGAAAACAAATCCCCCATCTAAGCAGAGAGTAACTTTGTAATGGTCTGGACAGAGTCAGGGGGGAAAAAGTTTTTTTAAAAGAAAAGTCCAGAGATCCATGAAATCCCCACTCATGGGTAAAGTAATCTCTAGCTCCCATTACACAGTCCGGATTGCAAATTTGGTGTGGGTGGTGGGAGAAGATCAGCAGCAAGGTGAAAGCAGGATTAAATGCCATGTGAAGAGATGGCAGAGCTGGGCTTCCCACACAGGACTGGCTCCAACTTGTCTTGTCCTTTCTGCGGTATGTGAAGCAATAAAGGTTTCATGGATCCGCAGAAATGATCTGAAGGATTGAGAGGAGTAGTTTCTGGTACTGCTGCTGCTGCTGCAATCAGATGTGCTGTGAGCTCCAGACTGGCTGGCAGGCTCTCCTTCCTTCCCTAAGGCAATGAAAACTTACCCTGGGGCTCTCAGCCTTGGGGATTTCAAAACGGAGGGTTCCATTCTTGGCACCCATCAGAAAACAGAAGGTGTTGAGCGGGGGAGAAGAAGGGAGGATTTCTTAACATTGATCATCTGTGCTTGGCCTAGAGATGGTTGATTCTGATGTTAGACCAGGCACCTTCACAATTGCTGCTGTTTAGACTTTTAAGAGGCTAGCAGTCTGCTCTCCACGTCCAGATGCGAGGACTATCAACTAACTGAGCTGAGAATTACTCTGGCATTTATAAAAAAGACTTGTTGCTTTGGGGAGGCAGAGATCTACATCCTGATAGCTGAAATTATCTTCAAGAAAAACAAATAAAAATAACTATAAAAAAGACAGACAAGGTCATGAGGAGACATACTCTTTAGGAAAGGTGGTAAGGGGGAGGCTTTTAAAAAATAAATTCATTGGTCTCTGGAATGCCAGTCTAGAACCTTACAGAAGAGGTGTCCAGTGTGGACTGAGCCAGGTTGGTCACGTGAGAAGCTTAAGCACTGTTACTGGCATGGGGTTGAAGACATGGAGGGAAGAATAAGAATCAGACAGTCCTGCCACAAATTCAAGAATTCTAATCTTAATAGGTCTGTAGTAACTGGCTATGGGCCTATTATAGGCAATACAAAAGAAGCCAGTGAGTGAGGGGTGAAATAGAACATGGTGGAACACAATTAGGAGTAGCCAGGAGCAGCTACGTGGCACAGTGAATAGAGCACCGGCCTTGGAGTCAGGAGGACCTGAGTTCAAATCCAACCTCAGATACTTTCCACTTACTAGCTGTGTGACCTTGGGCAAGTCACTTACCCCCAATTGCCCTGCCTTCCCCCTCCAAAAAAAGGAGTAGCCAACAAAAGAGATGGAGAGATCTTCTCTCTCTCTGGCTCCAGACTACCCAAAATCCATCCAGTCACCTAGGAAAGAGCAAAGGCCATAGGGTCCCCTTTATCCCCAATCATCCCACCAAGATCCCTTTCCTGACTGGACAATGACTCTATGCCAGGCCAGGAGGAAATGCAGAAGCTCCATTCTATTGGTCTCATTGGACCAACTTCTTCCTTCCCAATGGTGGTAGGCTGGACTCTTTCACATCCCCTGCTCCTCCAATCTGTAGAATGGACATAATTACTCATACCACTGGGGTGGGCAGGGAGTCACCAACTACAATCCTTCTGGTAATATAGAAGACCAGCAAGACTACCCATTTTCTTTGTCACTACATCCTAAGGTCTTCTGGATATTACTCTTTTGCCCTGCTTTGCCCTCCAGGCCACTGGGCACACAAGTCTTTCTTAGGCACAACTGGACTGGCAATCCATCCTGCAGCTGTACCTTCTGTATGTTACCTCTCCCTTAATTATAATCCGAGTTCTTTGAAAGCAGGGACTGTCTCCTTTTTGATTTATATTCCCAGAGCCTCAGCGCAGCCCCTAATATATAGTAATTGCCATATGTATATATATATATATATATATATATAGTTGTTGTTGTTGTTGTTGATTCATGAATTCATGGAGCTCAGAGATAAGTGATGCTTTCTTGACAATAAGCGCTATTAGTTCCTGGAATTTAGTATAGACAAAGATTCTGTAAATTCCTCATCCTAAACTCTAAGTTTAGACACTTAATAGACTCGTAATCAGGTGAGGGTTGGAAGAAGAAATTCAAGTCACAGTATTCAAAGGAATCTACATATGGATTGTCCAGGAAATTCTCTCCTAGGACCGCTATCATTGCCATCTGATTCTTAGTGAATATTAGCACTGAATTACTGTTTACAGTGTACAATAAACAGTGTGGGCTCTGCTCCCAATGAATATATAATCTAATTCAAAGATAAAACCAGCTTTAGCCCTAGTTGGCTTAGCTAAAAGCACTCAAATTACAGGAATGCAGGGTCTCTGCACCTCCTCCTACCCTACATCATCACCCATAGCCAAGTATGAATGTGACAAGGCAGCTCAGGCTTTTAATGACACCTCGCATATGAGCTGCCTCTAGGGAGAAGAATGACCATCTTTACCTTCATAGAGCTGGAGGGTGGGGAGAGAACTGAAAAAGGTATGTGAAACTCTGGGGTGAAAGGAGAGAACTGGTAAGGAGTCTCAGCAGTGGATAACCAGCTGGACACAGTACACTGCAAGGAAAAGGGAAAAGAGGAGGGGAGGGAGGGAAGGAGAGAGAAAGACAGATGGACAGAGACAGAAAATAGAGAGACAGAGACAGAGACAAACAGAGAAATGGAGACATGAAGGGAAAGAGGGAGAGGGGAAAAAAGTACTGGGATGTGGAAGTGGGGAGAGAGACAGAGAGACAGAGATAGACGTAGATATGGAGGGACAGAGGGAGAGGGGAGAAAAGATACTGGGATGGGGAAGTGGAGAGAGAGACAGAGAGAGACAGAGACAGAGAGACAGACAGAGAGACAGAAACAGAGACAGGCAGAGACAGAGACAGAAACATGAAGGGACAGAGGGAGAGGGGAGAAAAAATACTGGGATGGGGAAGGGGGAGAGAGAGACAGAGAGACAGAGACATGGAGTGACAGAAGGAGAGGGGGGATGGGGAAGTGGGAAGGGAGAGAGAGAGAAAGAGAGAGGGAGGGACAGAGGGAGAGGGGGGATGGGGAAGTGGGAAGGGAGAGAGAGAGAAAGAGAGAGGGAGACAGAGACAGAGACAGGGAGACAGAGGTGGAGACATGGAGGGACAGAGGGAGAAAAGATACTGGGATGGGGAAGGGGGGAGAGAGAGGGGGGAGAGAGTGGGAGAGAGACAGAGAGAGACAGAAAGAGAAAGAAAGAGAGAGACAGAAAGAGAGAGAGAAAGAGAGAAAAAGAGAGAGAGAGAGAGGAGAAATGGAGAAAGGAAAGGAAGAGAGAAACGGGGGGGAAGACATGAGAAAAGAAAATAAGAATGGAGAGAAAAAAGAGAAAGTGAATTACATATTGTAAGTCTTATCAGATGGTGGGCAGACACTCAAAGCAGGAACTATTTGACTCCCTCCCCAACTCTCTCCTCAAAAGGAACATTGTGTGCTCAGCAAGAACCTAAAAACAAAATATCTGTCAGATTTCTGTTTCGGAAGAAAAAACCAGCAACAACCTTATTTTCTTCCTTGTCAAACCTCTTGGAATATGCACATGTGGCCAACTGCAATGTGACTCTGGATGCAGTATTGAGAGAAGCAGAGAGCTGGTAAGAATTTTGACTCATCAGTTCCCTCCACATTTCAGTAGATATGATGACTCCCCATAAAATCACAGAGTCAGGACAGGGCAAGCAGGTGCTCCCCTCTCTCCTCTGCACTCTGCTTGGGATCAAGAAAAAGCCCAGTTTAAAATTCTGTTGCTTCAGATTTGTCCTACCTGGGGGAGGTCAGAACTTATTGTCTGACTCTCTGGTGCACTTAGTTTTTAGTTATGTTTTCAAGTGCATACTCCATCTTCACTAGACTAGAAGCTCTTTGAGGGCAGAGGTTGGGTCTTTTTTTTTTCTTCATTTCCCATTCAGCCATACTTCCTTGGACTTCTCAATCCATTATACCATGTACCTTGCTGTCCTCCCTCCCCTTTCCAGCTTCTTTGTGTGTGTTCTCCCTCACACACACCCCCACCCCATTGTAAGTTCCATGAGGACAGGGACCATCTTTCTTTTCTGGATTTATATGTCCATGTTTAACACACTGCCTGGCACAAAGTTGGCCTTTAATAAATGCTTGCTGACTGACTTTCTGCCCTCTGCCAGTTCAAGCACAATGTCTAGCACATGGGTGGTCAGAAATGTTTCTTGACAAAGTTGGTGAGAAGGAAAAAATACTTCTTGATTTTCACCCTCTCCTTTCTGAAGATAAAGGATGAAATGAGATGAACTACTATTGGGGGAAATGAAAATAACAGGAATCTTGGGAGAAAGTGACCATATCATATTCATGATAGTCAAGGAAAGGAAAGCTGAACCTAGACTGGAGTGTCTACTTGACTTTAGAAGAACAGATGTCAAGAAGTTCATAGAAGGAACAGGCATAATTCATTTGACCTGCAGCTCTTAAAGAGAACACAGATCGATATGGTTGGGAATCTCAGAAATAAAAATTCCAACAATGTAATGGGAAAGAAAATGGGGAAGCATCTAACTAAAGGACAAATATGACTGCACAAGGTGCTCTCTGATATAATAGCTAACAGTGTGCACAGAGTTTTGATTTTACAAAGAACTTTATGTGTAGTACTCAGAAAGTAACATGATACAATAGAGTCCAAAGACCTCTCTGTCTTTGCTATTTATTATCTGTGTGACCATAGACAAGTTACTTATCCTTTCTGAGTCTTAGTTTTCTCCTCCGTAGGGGGAAAGAAGGAAGAAGGAAGGAAAAGACTTGAGAGTTTTAATTTACTGTGAGCTCAATATAAGACAATAAGTGTAACACTGCAGCCCAAAGAGCTAATCCTATCTTATCTTCTGCAGCATTAATAAAAACAGAGCCTACAAAGAGGAACATGATAGTCTGACTCTACTCTAAAGGCAGAGGATGGCCCTCACTATGCCTGGAATTCTGTGTTCAGTTTTAGTCTGCACAGTTTAGAATAGATGTCGGCAAAATGAAGCCTGTCCTTTGGAAGGCTAGGATGAAGAAGAGACACAGAAGCAGGTCATATGAGTAGTGGTGCAAGGAACAAGGGATTTAGGGGTGATATGTCAGCAATTTTCAAACATCCGAAAGTGTGTCACATGGAAGGAGGATTTAGGCTTTTTCTTGATTGGTTTCAGAGAACAGAACTAGAGTCACACATGGAATCTGACTTCCACTCAATACGAGCAAGAATCTCCTAACAATTAAATTGGAAGGGAGTTCCTCGGGTGGTATTAGGTCCCATGCTGAAGGAGTGTTTCAGCAGAAGCTGAATGATCACTTTGTCTGGTGGGTTGTAAGGGATATTCTTGTTTCTTGTAGTGGGTACACTTGATCAGGGCTTCTTAACTTCTTTGTGACATGGACCCTTTGGGCAATTTCCTGAAACCTAAGGACCCCTTCACAGAATAATGCATCTAAAAGCATAAAATAAAATATATAAGATTATATAGGAAATTTACTAATATTTTTTTTCTAAATCAAGTTCATGGATCGAAGGCTAAGAACCCCTGAACTAAATTATTTCAGAGGTTCCTTCCAGATACATAATAAGGTAATTAAAGCATTTTAAGTGCTTAGTATGGGCCAGGCACATGCTAAGCTCTGGGTTGATGATGTAAATAAGGAGGAGGAAGATGAGAAAGAGAAGGATATTGACATGTTGATAATAACTCAATTTCCGGAATGTTTCATTAGGATGAATGGTAGCATAAAAAGACCCCTGGCTTTGGAATCAGAAGACTTGGGTTCTAATTCTGCCTGCGGTATTTAACCACTTGTGTGACCTTGAACAAGTCTCTTAGCATTTTTTGGCCTTGGTGTCCTCTCCTACAAAATGAGAAAGTTTAGCTAGACACCTGAAATTCCTTCCAGCTCTAAATCTAAGATCCTACAGTTTTCATTGAGTAAGCCTCCTTTAAAGAAGTTAATGGCAAACAGTTTATGATGGAAATTAAATTCATGATTTCCTGTACAATGCTCTTTTCTTTGTATGTTGAAATGTTTGTGTGTTGATATCTGTTAAGGTTATAATAAAATATTTTAAAAAGGAGTTAGAACCTTAATGTAATATTAAACTCTAAATTTTTCTTAGACACTGAGCACTTAATTTTTCAAAGCATATTGTTTCAGACCATGAGTCCAACAGTCGGCTTGGTTTCCACTGTTGTGGGTTGGGAAAGATCAGAAATGTTTTTGAAAGTTAAAATAAGCTCACTGGAGCCTTATAATCTATTTATAATGTTTTCCTCCCTGCCTGCCTGATTGTCTCTTCCCTAAAACATCTTTGGTCCCAGTTTATATAATGCCAAGAACTGTTCACCTGTAGTTTGTAGCTCTTGATAAAATCTAAGCAACTCATAGGAGCCTTTTATCAAACCAAAGCACAGGCAGATTAAACTCACTTTTGGGGGAAAAAATAGAAAGGAAAGAAAAAACATTCCATATATTTTTAAGAGAACATAAGACACAGAATTATGACTCAACGTCAGAGTGGTTTTCCTTTGTCCACTGTAGTCATGGGGCTGATGGATAAATTGATCATGGTCCCTGGCAGGCATGGGATTAACATTCCCCATCCTCAGTCACTGTGTCATCACATGCTCCAACACACATACACACACACACACACACACGCCACATCACCTCCAACAGAGCCTGGCTTAATGGGAGTGAGCCACCTGACAGTGCAATTGGTGAGAGAAGCCATACAGCAAGTCTCTAATTGGTTATCAGGGACTCTGGCAAGAACATTCTAAGGAACCAGTGGGGATAGTAAAAATACCTACCTCCTAAGAGCAAATGCTCTATAGTCCTGAGGAGTGAGCAGCTACCAATCAACCATTAGATACCCATTATGTGCCTGTTTAGTATCATGAGTATTAAATGAGATGATTGTTGTGAAATATTGTAAAGCTGCTATCAAAGTTCGAATCTGTGCCCATAGAAGAAGATTCTTTGGGTACAATCTATAATGCTACTATTGGCAATTTCCTTTTACTCTGTCTTTCTCCCTTCAGCACCTGGAGCCATTATTCTGCAAGACAGCAGACCCTCAATAAAATACTTAGGTATTTAATAAATGTTTGTTCTCTTCCTTCCCAATTTCACCAGGCAGCTGCCAGGTAGGCACTACCTGGGGGACATTATCATTCCTTTGATTTTCTCAGACAAAGAAATGAAGAGCCAGAGAAATTGAGTGACTTGCTTGTCAATGGGATTATTACTTCAGTGACTGGTCACAATGGCCAATTATGGAAGAAGCTGTGATGGGAACCCATGTTTTCTGATTCCTGGAACTTCAACTCTATTACCATCTACTACTAACTCCCCTGTAGAGTTTACCCCATGCTTACTCCATCTGTTTCTGTATCTTTGTTTACACCAACACCTGGCACTCTTGGATTGAATTCCTGATCATCTGTTAAAGCCCAACTCAGATGCTACCTGCCATGAAATTTTCCCAGATTCCCCTAGTTGGTAATGATGTCCCTCTGGTAATCTAACCTCAGTCACAGAGTACCTTTATTTCAATTCTCTTATATACTTAAGAGTTTTTTTGTTTTTTTTTTTTAGCTACAGTCATTTTATTCTCTAATACAATCCTACTTAAATGCTTCTTGTGGCATGGGGGCAATGCTGGTGTCTTGAAGGTTATCCCAGTATTCAGCAAGATCTGGGAGGCCCTAGGAAGCAGGAAAGGCTTCGACTATGGACCCAACAATGGATCTTTACGATGTAAGCTACTCAAGGGCAGGATTTTGTATTTATGTCTCCAGAGCTCAGCAGAGTGCCTGCTACATAGTGGGTACCATTTCTCTGATCGATACATTAATTCAATCAAAAACCAGCACAGTTCAATTCTGTATGCTTAATCAGGTTGGGAACCAGCTGGTGATTTATTTTGGTCACAATAACTCAGAAAGTCTATCAGCTAAATATAGTGAGCCCAAACCAATGAAATCACAGACCTTTTGAAGCACGGAGTAAACCATGAATATATGTAGCCCAACCCTTTAGTAAACAGTATCCCCTGCAGAGAGGCAAGTCTGTATCTGATCTAACTCAATTCAATAGGACAACTAACTGTGTAACCAGCCCTGACTCACAGAATACAAAGAGGAAAGCAAAGCATTCCTTGAGCTCCAAGAGCTTATTTTGAGGGAAGTGAGAGAGAAGAGAGAAAGGAGAGAGCTTAGTGGTTATCGCAAAGCAGAAGCTCTTTGGTTCTGAGGTGCAGGCAAGCTATCAATCAATCATCAAGTATTTATTAAGTGCAATTCTGTGCCAAAAACTATGCTAAACACTATGGAAAAGGCAAAAGCAAAACAGCTTCTCCCCTCAAGATGCTTATGTTCTAATAGGGGGACAAACAAGTATTTAAACAGGCATGTGTGCGTATACATACATACACACATAAATATACATATATTTTAAAGTATTATATTGTATATGTAAATATTGAATAGGCATAGATTTAAATACCTTCTCTATATAAAATACATTGAAAGTAATTAGAAGGTAATCTGGGGAGGGGGATAGGTAAGTGGCACAGAGGATAGAGTGCCAAGCCTGAAGTCAGAAAGACCCATCTTCCTGAGTTCAAATCCTGCCTCAGACTGTGTGACCCTGGGCAGGTCACTTGCCCTTGTCTGCCTCAGTTCATCATCTGAAAAATGATCTGGAGAAGGAAATGGCAAACCATTCTAGTATCTTTGCTAAGAAAACCCCAAATAAGGACATAAGGAGTGGGACTCTGAAATGACTGAGCAATAACAAAAAATGTTAGGGGGAAAGGCACCAGCAGCAGCTGGGAGTGAGGGAGACAGAGAATCAGGAAAGGCCTCTTACAAAAGAAATTCCTTATCTATCTCACCAGAAAAAGTCCAGGTGTAAAGATAAGTCAACCCCATGACAATGAGTGGAAATGCCCTTAGGGGTAATAGCTTTTCTGGCTGTCCTCCCTGTCTTCCAAAGAGTTACAGAATGCTGGTGGAACTAACCTGAACTGCAACAGAGAACAAAGATTTGGAACAAAGGCAGGAAAAAGAAAGAAAAAAAAAAAGAAAGAAAAGAAAGGGAAAAACTACCTGCATCCTATAGAGGGCTCCCATGTCAGGGAAATTAGACACTCTCCCATATTGCCAGTCTCCCACGGACAGGCTCTGCAGCAATGAGCCTGGAAAAGAAGAAATCCATTTCTCAAATAATATTGTTCCTGTTGTGAAAAAACAGCTATATCTCTTATTTTGGTCTGAGGATAGGCCACACCCTTAAAATAAGACCCCTTAAAAAAAATCTAGGCATATACTAAAAATTTAACACTAATTACAAGCCACACTCATGTATTATAGTTGATGAATTTGGAGGGGAAAAGCCTCCATTCAAGTTGATATGTTTGGAAGTTCAAGTCTGAGTGTGCCCAAACCTAACAATATTTTGAATTATCATGGATGATTTTGGGGGTACAATCTATGATACTACTATTGTAAATTTTCTTTGACTTTGTCTTTCTCCCTTCAGCACCTAGAGCCATTATTCTGCAAGACAGCAGACACTCAATAAATACTTGCTGAATTAAATCCCACTGACAGCTGCTTTGTTACATATCCACATCTGGCCCTTGACTCTAGTCCTTCTGAGGTGTTACGTGGTCCCCAAAAGCTAATATGGTAGAACATCTGGGACTTCTTGAGACTGCTGCCAGCCCTGTAACTATGGTCCCTCCCTGGCTGGGTCTGGCAAAACAGGAAAGGACATCTATCATCGAATGGAAGATAATGTATGTGAACAAATCCTTCAAACAAACAAGTTAACAGTTTATTTTGTGTGGAAATAATATTTAATAAATGAAGACACATTTTATAAATTTAAAATGTGTCTGAATTTTACAACGAATGCATTTCATGCCAGAGAACCAAACTTAATTAATGCTTTCATTAAAAAAAAATCACTTCTGATGAAGGTTGATTGATAAAGCCAGATTTAAAATAACATTTAAGCTTGAAAACTGCAGCATAAACCAAAACCAGTTCATAGCCTGGCTGATTGTTCTTGTCTGCTGAATATACACACCAGGACCTTTCTCATCCCCTCAGGTACCATGAAACCCCAGCATTATTTTATGACAATGAATAAATCAAATCAAATTCCCCAAAGGGCAAGTGGATAGTCAAGATATTTCCAATTTCTGTCATTCTTCTCTTGTGTTAAGAGAATTAGATTGCAGCTGACCTTTTAACATCAAAGCTCCCTCTGTCACAGCCCTGTTTACCCCATTTATCCCTTATAGAATATTTTAGGAAAAAGGTTTTGTTGATTCTAAAATGTGACATGAAGAGACATTTTTTTTCTTCACATGCATCATGCTCCTAAATTCAAAGTAGTTTCAAACTGACAGTGTTAGGATTACTTAAAGAGATGTTTCGTTACATGAAAATATATTATTTTCTCAGGGATACTACAGAACACCAAAGATATCTTCTGATTTCCAATAACTTTGAACTCCCAGGATTGTACAAATGATCTCTTTAGTGATACAAGGAAGTAAATAAAGGAACAATGCAGGATAAAAAAAAAAATACTGGTGGCCTAAAGAAACAAAAGTCAGCCAATTGTGGCAGAAAATCTCTAAAAAACGGATGACCTAATGTTCGTCAGAATAGAAACAAGAGGGGACAAACTCCCCCAGGACTAAAGGGTGAGTCAGAGCTAGGAACTGACAAGTTCCGGAAATGGGAAAATGATGATTTTTCCCTGCCAGCAAGGAGGCCAAGGCAAAGAAGTCTCGTTAAAAACCCAGCGGGGATTTCTTTTGCCTCTTGTCTGGTTTGTAAGTATGATCCAGGAGCTTTTTAAGTTTTAAAATTAAAACATCTGGCTTTCCTCCCCCCCCCCCCAAAGGTGGTAGCAAGACTGAAAGACGTAGCAATATACACACTGTAAGAAAAATCAGAAAAAAAACCTAAGTGTAACAAATTTCCTGATAGCCTGGGAAGCACCAACTGGGGAGTCCAATCCATGGGAAAACGGACTATTGATGCTACCATCCTGTTCATTTCTAAAGCTATTACTTCCACGGCATATTCATTGCATGCTTAGTTTTTCCTAATTATAATAAATGGTCGAACATCCTCTTCTTAGCTCCCTTTCAGAGACTTGTCTCTATCTGAAGGAGGCATAAGTAATCTTTCAAAAGCTGGTATTACTCCAAATCACCAGCAATTAGGAATTGCAAATCAAAGCAACTCTGAGATTGCATTTCACTTTTGTCCATCAGATGGACAAAGTTAACCACTACCACCTCCAAAAAAAGGAAAAAAAAGAAAACGAGCTGTGGGAAAGCAGGAACATTAGCAGACTATTAGTAGAACTGTGAATTGATTCAGCAAGGGTGGGGAACCTGCAACCTCAAGGTCACATGTGGCCCTCTATATCCTCAAGTTTGCCGTTCGACTGAGTCCAAACTTCACAACACAAATCTCCTTAATTAAAAGATTTGTTCTGTAAAACTTGGACTCAGTCACAAGGCTACACCCAAGGACTTAGAAGACCACGTATGGCCTCAAGGTAGAAGGTCGCCCACCCCTGGTCCTGCTATTCTGGAAAGCAATTGAGAAATATGCCCCTGAAGTTGCTAAACTCCACATACCCATTAACCATTACTAAACCTACATCCAAAAGAGATTAAAGGAAGGACAAAAGCATCCACAATTGCAAAAATATTTCTAGCAGTTCTCTTTGTAGTGGCAGAGGACTGTAAACTGAGGAGATGATGATCAGTTGGTGAATGAATAAACACATGATACTATATGAATTGTCAAAAAATATGCATACTCTACTCTGCCTTTTAGACACAAAGTCTTCCAGAAACAGCTTTATTTATTTTAACATTAATATCTAGTCTAGTTCTAGTCTAGAGAGAGGAATGTCCAAACTGTCATCATCCCCTCTGACTTGTCTCTCTACCCCAGAAGAACTGAGGTAACAATGAGAATCTTGAACAAGGAAAAGATTATGTTAAAAAAAACAGTTTGGGGGTTAATATTCTAGAATATAATTTATTCATTTCATTCCTGGACCACTCCCCTGAAGGACTGAAAAGAGTACTCTCCTTAGATCAATATCTGAATTTGTCAGACAGTCATAGTGTCAATCATGTCAGGTAGGTGAGGGGGAGCTGTTTGGGCATCACCCTTAATCTATTTTGCTGGTAAAGGTCCTAGCTTTTGTTCTACCCATTTTCCTAAAAGGAAAAGCCTGAGGGGCAGCTAGGTGACACAGTGAAAAGAACACTGGCCCTGGAGTCAGTAGAACCTGAGTTCAAATTTGATCTCAGACACTTGACACACTTACTAGCTGTGTGACCTTGGGCAAGTCACAATCCCAATTGCCTTGCCTTCCCCCCTCAAAAAATATAAGAAAGTCAGAAAAGGATTTTAGGCTAGAAGAAAAAAGTTTTATTTAGTATTTCTAGTTGAATTTAAAAGGTTTCTTCTACAGAATTAAAGGAATATCATACAGCCATAAGAAAAAATGAAAGGAATGATTTCAGAGAAACCTGGGGAAACTCATGAACCAAAGTAGAGTGAAGTGAACAGAACCAGGTAAACAATGCATATAATAATAATATTGTGAAGACAAACAACTTTGAAAGACTCTAGAACTCTGATCAGTACAATGATCAACCACTCTAGAAGACCGGTGAAGAACTATGCCATTCATTTCTTTAAGGAGAGGAGATGAACTCAAAATGAAAAACGAACTCAAGATGTATTTTTGGACAGACCAATGTAGGAATTTCTTTTGCAGGACTATGAATACATATGTACATATGTGTGTGTTACAAAAGTTTTGTTTTTCTTTTTTCTTTTCCCAATGGGAAATACATTTGTAAGTTATTTTTAACATGTAAGAACTAGAGTTTAGGAAGAGATAGAAGCAAAGGGTCCATATAAAGTACTGAAAACAGCTCTTGAATCAGAGTTGGCTCAGTGAACAGAGCACCGACCCTAGAGTCAGGAGGACCTGAGTTCAAATTTGGCCTCAGACACTTAATTAACACTTACTAGCTGTGTGACCTTGGGCAAGTCAAGTGTTTGTCATCATGGATCACACTTCCCATGGGTGTGTGAATGCTTGAACTTGTGCTACTGAAGCTCATAGATTGGACCACAATAGGTCACTACCCAAGCTCCACTTAATGGCTTCATTTTGGGCCCCCCCTGGCTTAGAGTGAAGGCCAGTGGTCACTGTTTCTCTTTGGAGGAGCAACCCTAAGGGTCTTACCTTCCCAGCTTAACTTTTTTCCCTTTTCCCTAATTAAAGGGGCCATCCCTTGTCTCACTTCTTAAAGAGGCCCATTCGCTGAATTCACTCTGAGTACAAGAAAAGACCTTAGCCTAAAAGGGCCATGGTCTCCCATTGTATCCGGAGTCATCTCTGGTCGTACTGAAGAATATCTGGTCACTGGATCTGTATGGCTCCAAAGGAGAAAGTGAAGCTTGCACAGTCCTCTCTCACTCAAATCAAAGTTATCATTTCCCTGATGTCACGGGCCTCTTCAAGAACAAAGGAGAAACACAACCACCATAAAAACAGTGTAATAGGCACAAAGGAAAGATCCTGAGCAAAATCCTGTCTCCTGCATTTGTACATCACTTCTGTTCCCAGATCCTCTCTCTGCCTCTCTCTCTCTCCCCCAGTCTTCGAATGCAGTATTATGACTGGGTCTCCATTCATCAGCAGGGGAATCTCTGCTTCTCCTTGCTTATATGTTGCTAGCCATATGTAGCCCAAGTATGGAAAATATGGATCAACATCCCCAAGGTTACTGGACTGAAGCCTCTACCTCCCCTTTCCCACATTTCAGCTGCTTTGCCTTGCTTCCTTATTGAGATAACGCCCTCCCCTAGACCATCATGAACCGATTTCTGATTCCGTCCTTGGGGTAGGGGACCATCACTACTTCTTTTGCTACCATTTTAAGGACTGTATATAGGATGGAAACACCATCAGTTATGGTACGAAGAGAGGGGGAGGGGGGAAGGATTTCTTGAAGTCTATCCCTCTATTAACTAAGGGAAGGAAGGACAGACAAGGCCCTGGAGTCTGTGGCAGCAGAGTAGCTTCCTTGTGGAATGGAGAATGTGCTGTGCTGAAGGGCAGCAGTCTCACTTACTACATCCTACTTGTGTTACTGTTTGGAAGAATCAAAAGAGATTATCATTTAGCAACTCCTATTGGCAGGGTAGGGGCGGGGGTGACAAAAAGAAAGCTTTTTTTAAAAAAACAAAATAAAACCTCCCCATTAAAAGAAAAAGTATAACCAATGACTGCCTTTCTTTACATATTGCTTTAGGAGCCAACACTTTTCCACTGCTCTGCTCCTTTGGGGAAATAGATTGTATCTTCTCCATCTGGGGACAATTGATTGTCTACCAGTGTTTCAAAAAGAAAACATTCCAAGTTGTCTGAGAGTTCTCAATCTCTAGCTAGATCTTTTGCTAGAGGTTAAGGGATTGCAAGCAAGGAAAGTAATAAACTCCAGTTCCCATCCTCCCACCAGAAGTCCTAGGATCATTCTGTTCTCACTCATTCTCTGCAAATGCTGGCCCTCCTTTCCCAGGGGAGTCCCAGGCCCCTCATCTGTTTTCCTTGAGTCAGCAGCCCAGTTCTACCAATTGCCGCCCATTCCCCTCTGCGTTATACCTTCTCTGCAAACTTTATTATACAACAGCGAGTGATTAGATACATATTTCCTTAACTTTCCCTCAATCATATGTCAAATAAACACTGAGCATTCATTAAAGGGTTTACGTGCCAGGCCCTGTGCTAAGCAGTAGGAATATGAACACAAGTGAAAAGAAAGACAGTTCTCCTTCTCAAGGAACCTATGAAGGGAAGCTGGAAAGGGGAAAGGAGAGGGAAGGGATGGGGTGTTGGGAGGGAGGAAACTGTTCCGTCAGAGGAAAGGGGCCACCAGGATAGAGTGACCTTATGGGGGAGAAGGCTGCTATGGCATAGAAAAAGTCTGCAATGTCAGCAGTGATGAGGACAAAATGTTTCATCTGTTTAGCAGAAGTAGCTCTGTCTCTCATAGAGAGCTATATATACCATGTTAACTATGAATTCATTTGGAATGATAGGCTCGTAAGCTGACTTGATTTCTGCTAATGGTGCTTGTGAAGCCATTAATCAAAGAATTCCCTCTATATGTCAGGCACTTGTACTAGGCATTCAGGATACAAATTCAACAGACCCTATTCTCAAGGGACTCATAGGAGACAGCATCAGGGAGCAGTGACCAAAGAAGGGAGCTTTCCTCTAAGTAAGGAAACACATAGATTGACAGTAGAGTCAAAAGGGTTCAGATTGCTGTGCCTTTTCAGTAGTAATGGTAATATTAATTTGATTAGTATTTCCCCAAGCAAGGTGGAAATTCGGGGAAAGGAGGAATTATAAAAAGTGGGAGGGAGAGGTGAGTTCCAAGGCTAACTGGACTCATTGTCTCCTTTTTTATCCCAGAAATACATGAGCAGCGGGCCTGATCATACCAGTAAAAGAGGAGTCAAGTATCAGATTGGGATGATGGGGGCCTGTCACTTCTTCTAGGCTTTGCGCAGTGTGACTTCTTCCCCTAAATTAAATGATAAGTTGTTGGCAATGCATGGGTTGTGAGCCTGCATTACTGCTAATAATGACACTTTAAGCTCATTAAAAATGAGGCGATGCATCATTGCCCAAAATGGCATTGATAAGAGTTATTTTCAATCAGTCTCTGAGAAAAGTGCACAAGTTCAGAGGAAGGGGGAAGGAGGAAGGCTTTAGTGTATTTCCAGAGAGATAAAAAACGCACATACAGCCAAGGATGCGTCAGGCCTCAATAAGTACTGTCCAAACATTGCTAGGCTCTCCAGAGATGACATATGTTTCTATTTGTCCTTAAACAACAGGGATTTCTTCAATCACTCAAATTCTCTCTCAAGACATTAAAAAACGGATTTGCCTTTCTCCCCCATTTTTTTTCCTTTATTTTATTTCCTGACTACTGTGTTGGGCATCAGCAGTCAAGGGCCACCAATGGATCTTTAATATGATTTCATTTTATTGCTGCAGAAACTACTCCAGAAAAAGATCATGAAATTTTAGAGCTACAAGGGACCTTGGGAAACATCCAATTCCACTCATTCAATCCCACTTCATTTTATAAGTGTGGGAAAAGAAACCTAAAGTGACTTGTCCAAAGTCATAAAGTTAGTGGCAGGACTGAGACTAGAACCCAGGTGTCCTGAATTCTCCCCCTCTGGAATTCTTTCCAATATGTCTAACCTCCACTTTCCCTCCAATATAGAATCGAGATTCACAAGGGGAATAAACTACATTTACTTCACGCACAACAGTACTCCCTGGCATGTCCCTCACTCCCATTGGCAATATATTTCAAATCTGCCCTGTGAGGCTCTGTGATATGCCAGTAAGTATAGAAATGCCAAGTGTTTCCACTTCATCAGGGGGTGCCCAAAGGTAACTGATCATTTCCTCCTCTTCTTGGCTGAATGAGCCCTCGGTAGGTGTCATTTGGTTCCAGACTTCTAATAAGCTGGGCGCTCCCCAGTCCACTGTTAGAAGAAGGTGACGCCAGAGCTTACCCCACATGCAGCAAATTTTCTCATTTCTAATAATCCACATCATTATTGTTTAGTTGTTTTCATCACATCTGACTCCTCAGGACCTCATTTGGGGTTTTCTTGGCAAAGATACTGAAGTGATTTGCTATTTCCTTCCCCAGCTCATTTTACAGATGAGGAAACTGAGGCAAATGGGGTTAAGTGACTTGTCCAGGGTCATACAGCTAGTGTGTCTGAGGCCAGATTTGAATTCAGAAAGAGAAGTCTTCCTTACTCCATGCCTGTACTCAATGTACTGTGGCACCACCCAGCTGCCTGTCAGCATCATAGTTGGAATTTAAGGAGAATGATTGACAGATGACAAAGTTACATTACATAGGTATTTTCATTTGATATTTACCACATTGCTTTAAGGTAAGGTGGTGAAGGTGTTATTATCCCCATGTTTTGTTTTGCTTTGTCTGGAAGAGGTTGATCTGAAGCTATTATTTCATCACAATGGGGGAACTCCCAGGACGGAAACTCATTCCACTGTTACAGCAGATGCTATGAAATTTCTAGTCTTAAAGAGTTGCCTGAAACACTGAGAGTAAATGACTTGCCCAAGGTCATAGAGCTAGCACATATCAGAAATAGAACTGAAAATCCAGTCTTCCCGACTCCCTTTAATAACCACTATAGCACACTTACTCTCGTGCTTCATCTTCATGTTATACAAGAGAGGTTTTTGCTTGGCTCACCATTTACCTGAAGAATTGTGTTTAAACAATATATCCTGCCCAGCTGACCCAACATTATTACCTCCCCCCTCCACACACACACAGGTTTCTTGTCAGCAACTCTCCTGCCTGACCATGCACTTGTAGTGACCTGGCTTTGACGCAGTAAGATCTTCTTTCCATCTGGGCACTGCCTTTGATGTTCTTTTTAACACCTGGTTTCAACCTCCCTTACCTCTCTGCTTCCAGTCTAGTTATTTGAGCTTTCTTCCCATTCCCTCCAACAAACTGCTGCCAGCCTCTAGTCATATGAAAAGATTGCCCCATGCCTCCCCGGGGGCCATCAAGCTTCCTGACAATGACAGTCAGGTGTGGTGGTGCAGGCCTGTAAGCCCAGCCACTGAGGAGGCTGAGACCGGCAGATCTCTCGAGCACAGGAGTCTGAGCTGCAGTGGGTTGCGTACATTAGGCATCCTCACTAAGTTCTGCATTGTTATGAGGAGCCCTCCACTGGGAGAGGGAGGGGGCACCAGATTATCTGAGGGGGGCCGTTGTCAGAAACAGAGCAGGCCAACACTCTTCTAATCAGTATTATGTGACTAGCCCCTGAAATTCTAGCCTGGGCAAGATAGGAAGACCCAGGCTTAATTAAAAAAGAAAAAGATCAATGACAGATGGCTTTAGAGAGAGAACTGCTTTAAAAGACTGCTGTTCTCCGTAAGTGCTGATATCAGTGATTTGTGTGTATCATATTGTCCTAGTACAGATTCAGAAGTTAGTCAATAGCTGCTTGACATTCCGAAAAACACCCTCACGTCAGTGAGTCAAACACCGGGGAAAGTCCTGGCTGATAAAGAGGCTTAGCTACGGCCACCCTTCCAGGGAGAAAAACATGGCAGAAACTGAGCCACTCCAGAAGAACTTGACATTTTTGCTTTGCTTTTGGAAGAGGAGGATCCTGAATTGCACACGGTAAGATCAAGGCATCTATATGTTGTAGTGGATGGAGCGTTGGACCAGTAGCCATGAAGACTTGAGTCTGAGTCCTGCCTGACGGTGCCTAGCTCTGTGACCCTTTACATGTCACTCTTAGCCCCAGTTTCTCATCTGTAAAATAAAGAGGCTGATCTTGATGAATTTTAACCTTAGTGAAAAACCAAACCAAGCAAAAAAACCAATCTCACTTAACTATACCAGATCATCTTGAAGATTTTCCTCTTAGCGAGAACATTTTGGTTTTAACTCTTGCTATGGTCAGAATTTAATATTACTGCTAGCACTTAAAATTCTTTTGAGTTCTTGTGGCCAGTACAGCTTTTTTGAATAAAGTTTATATTATTGCTCTGTTTATAGGGCCATGCTAATTTCTAAAAGGAAATTATATTGGAGATTTCTTTATTAAGATTATATCTAAAGTTCTTTCGACTTGAAATCTATGATTCTGTAATCCTATGAATCTGAAATAGAAGCATTGATACAGTGCAGAGGTGACAAAAAAGTAAGTAGGCTGCCCAAATTAGATTTAAAATGTCATTGGGAAATTACTAAGAAAATAAATAAGAATATAATGGAATTGTTATTCTATTCTATATTAATTAATTCTATTCTATTCTGTAATAGAATTGTTATTGGTGCTGTTCAGTTGTATCTACTTGTCATAACCCCATTTGGAGTTTTCTTGACAAGGATACTGCAGTAGTTTGCCATGTCCTTCCCCAGTTCATTTTACAGATGAGGAAACTGAGGCAAACACTGTGAAGTGACTTGCCTAGGGTCACTTAGCTAGTAAATGTCTAAGGCCAGGTTTCAATTCAGGAAAATGACTACCCCTGACCCCAGGCCCAGTACTCTATCCAGACCACCACCTAACTGTCCATAATAAAACACAGAATTCATCATCATCATCATCATCATCATCATCATCATCAGTAATAAAACACAGAAAATGTTACTGTGTGGTTTTCTGAGTCAATATGCTACCCTTTGGATCCTTAGGGATCCTTATGTATGATTTACTGGTCCCCATTTTTATACCACAGATATAATGGACTCAGATAGGGTTGTTTCAAATCCACATTTCTCCTTTTCCTGCAGCCACCAGTTACTAATTTAGCAAAAGGACCCAGAAGTTCCTGAAACCAATAAGTAAACTACTCATTCATTTTAGCAATAGTAGTCAAAGTAGTGGGATGTGCACAAAAGTCCTTCTCATCTCCCTTGGTATAGACCAGGTGTTGAGGTCACATGTGGCCTTCTAGGTCCTTGGGTGCAGTCTTTTAACTGAATCCAAGTTTAAAAAAACAAATCATTTCATTTTATCTCCCCACCCTGTTATAAATCAACTGAAAAAAGGTGTGTGTGTGTGTGTGTGAGAGAGAGAGAGAGGGAGAGAGACAGAGAAAGAGAAAGAGAAAGAGAAGAGAAAGAGAGAGAGAGAGGGAGAGACCTCAAATCCCCACTGCCAGTATAGACTCTCTCCTCCAGAAGTGCTTATGGGAGAAGCTGGCTCTTTTCCTTCCACTCTGATGATTCAAGTGCTTTTTAAAGCAGCAGCCTAGAGTGGCCTGGGGGCCCTGGAAAAAGGATGAGGAGGAAGAGTATAATGGAAATTAGCAAAAAAAAAAAGTTACTTCCTTTTTTACCACCCAAGTCCTATACACTGTCAAATGGCTTAGTATCTGGGACCTATGTGGTCTGACATTGAAGAAGACGGATTAACACCTAGTTTGCCGCTGCATCCTAGGTACCACTGGGTCTTCACCTCTAATGCACAGCAGAAACCTCCCATCAGTGTTATCAGAACCAGTGGAACGTGAGCTCCTTGAGAGAAGCAGCTCTTCTGCTTTTCTGTTTCTATCTCCAGGGCTTAGCACAGTGCTTTGAAGATGGTGAGTGTAAAAAAATTGTTTTTCCCATTCGTTCGTTCGTTCGTTCGTTCATTCATTCGTTTGTTCATTCATTCATTCATTAGTTCATTCATTCATTCATTTGTTCATTCATTCATTAGTTCATTCATTAGTTCATTCATTCATTCATTCATTCATTCATTCATTCATTCATTTCCTTTCTTTCCCTTCCCCAGCAGACAGTAAGGACTTCTTCTTGTTGTTGCTATTCTTGGGTCTCACTGCCTAACAGAAGGCTTTGCAAACAGTAGATATTTAAGAAATTCTTGCTGAAATGACTGGTGATAAGGCAGGGATTTGGAAGGGTGCAAGAATTATGTGGTAAAGAGGAAATAGAAGAGGACAGAACCTAAAGGAAGGCTCACGGCGTCTCTTCTGCACATGGACATTATGACTCACAGGAACTCTCTAAGGTCTGTTGTGGTTGTGTTTGTCCTTCATTGTCTTTTGTTAATGCTGTTTTTAGAGGGGGGAAGGCGGGGCAATTGGGGTTAAGTGACTTGCCCAAGGTCACACGACTAGTACGTGTTAAGTGTCTGAGGCCGGATTTGAACTCAGGTCCTCCTGACTCCAGGGACTGTGCCACCTAGCTGCCCCTATCCTTCATTTTCAAAGAGGACAATGACACCAGGGAAATGATGACATGACTTGCAGTTGGCTTTGATGTGAATGAGGGAGGCTGTGCAAGGTCACCAGCCTCACTTTCTCCTCCAGGGCCATCTGGGTCCATGGCCAGATATTCATCAGGATGACTCCCAGGATGCCCTGGGAGACCCTGGCCCAGTGAGGGCAAAATGCCCACTGAATATGGAAGGGGTTCTCTTTAATCAAGCTCAGATTTGAATCCACTCTGTTGGGTTGTTTGCCTGTTGGTTTTGGGGGTTTTTTGGAGGTGGACAGAGATTCAAAGAGATTTCGTCTAGTACTTCAGATCAGCAACTCATCTGTAACTTAGCATCTTAGAGGCTTGTCTGTGAACTATAAGAAGTCTGAAATCATAATGACAGCCATCATAATTAATGGTAACAACAAGACCTAGTATTCTTACAGCATCTACCGGTACCAGGTAACAGGCGCTTTCCTAAGCACTTCACAGATGTTATTTCATTGGACCTTCTTAACAATCCTGTGAGGTACGTGCCTGTTATTTTACATTTAAGGATGCTGAGACAGACAGATACTTAAGTAGCTTGCCCAGGGTCACACAGCCAGTAAGCATCTAAGACTGGATTTGAACTCAGGTCTTCTGGATTCCAGGCCTAGCGCTCTTGTCCACCGCACCAACTAGCAATCCACAATTAAAGAGCCAGTATAAATCCAAGGTAGAATCTGAACTCAAGCTTTCCTAACTCTAAAGCTAGCCCTCTATCTACTATTCCATGTTGCTTCTCATGCTCTAAATCAGGGGTGGGGAAAGCTGTAGCCTCAAGGCCGCATGTGGCCCTCTAGGTCCTCAAGTTTTGCCCTTTGAATCCAAACTTCACAGAACAAATCCCCTCAATAAAAGGATTTGTTCTGTAAAACTTGGGCTCAGTCAAAAGGCTGTACCCAAGGACCTAGAGGACCACATGTGGCCTTGAGACCTCAGGTTCCCTCATCCCTGCTGTATGTATTATTATGTAAGTTAAAAAAAAGTTTGTGTTCTGAAGATTTGTGCACCTGAGTGCTTGCAAGGAAAGCCAATGACCATCCTTGCAGAGGAATGCAGATTCTCAACTTTCTAGGTGGGAGCAATAAGCCAGATAACCCATTTTACAGTCAGGGTTTCCCTGTTGGGGGGAGCCCTAGCTCGTAATGTGACAATGCAACATTGTAAGCAATTCTAATAAAATAAATCAACCTTCAGATCATATGTAGGGCTCTTATGGACTACCCTTAGACTCTCAACCATACTTTGAGAACCATTGTCCTGGAAGATTCACTCGGTCCGATTGGACTGCCCGCAGACTCTGGTGTAGCCCAGCTTTGGTTCTGAGCACGAAAATCTCCAACTGACACGAAGCATCGCTATGCCTGGTGACCACACAATAACAGCATCCTAAGCATCATGTGGGTGGCAGTTAACAGTCTATAGAGCACCTCCTGCTTCATAAATATTCCATATATAGACAATAGTATTGCTTGACTCTCACAAAACTCATCCGTTTTGATGAAGGGTCGTGAAAAGTATTGTCACCTTTATTTGCAAAAGGAATAAACGGAAGCATAGAGAAGTGAAGTGATTGCCCACTGCTCGTAAGTGCTGGATCCAGAACTTGAACCCCGCTCCTCTGACTCAAAGTACTATATTCTTTTCTCCATACTTGAGCAGTGTGTATATATATATATATATATATATATATATATATATATATATATAGTGCCCAGGGCTAGAGTCGGGAAGACTTGAGTTCAAATCTAGTCTCAGGCACTTATTAGCTAGGTGATCCTGAGAAAATCACTTAGCCCTGTTTGCCTCAGTTTCCTCATCTGTAAAATGAGCTGAAGAAGAAAGTAGTAAACCACTCCAGTATCTTTGCCAAGAAAACCCTAAATGGGGTCACGATGAGTCAAACAGGACTGAAAAATGACCAAAAAACAAACAAATGAATAATTTTTAGAATTACAAAACAATAAAAATAAAAACTCTAAAAATACTTTATGTATACTATGTCATTTGATCCTAATCACAAGCCTGTAAGGTAAGCACTATTACAACCCCCATTTTACATATAAGGAAAGGGAGGCACAGAAAGGTCACGTGACTTGCTCAGGGTCAATCAGCTAGTTAGTGTCTGAGGCAGGATTTGAACTCAGATCTTCCTGACTGCAAGTCTCAGATTCTATCAGTCAAGCTGCATTCTCATACATTATTTCATTTGGCCCTCCCAACAACCTGGTGACGCAGATAGTAAAAGTATATTTCTATTTATACATGGGAAAACTCAGGACCAGAGTAATTAGCCCAAGATCACAAAGCTAGGTCATGCTGGAGCTAGGATTTGAACTCAAGACTTTTGAATCAAAATCCATTGGTTTGGGTTTTTTTTAACTGTTCTATATGCTTTCTTCCTCAAAAACTAGGTGTGACTGTCAGGTATGCAGAACCTAACTCCTAGTTCTGTTCTTATAGTACCACAGCCTTAAATTCTTCAGTTAAGTTTTTCCCCAGATTCTATTCTCAGAGAGGAAATGCATTCACAAAATTATAGATTTAGAACTAGAAGGACTTTTAAAGGCCGTCTATCTAAATCCCATTCATCTTACAAATGAGGAAACTGAAGGTCCAAGGATTAAGTTATTTGCTCAAAGACACATAGGAGAGAGGTGCAAGATTTGAACCCATGCCCTCTGCTCCAAATCCAGGATTTTGTACCACAAGGTGAGCTTGGGCCATAGCTATGCCTTTCATCTTTATCACTTCATCTCAAAGCTTAATATTTTGGTTAAGTTCATTCACTATATGACACTTAAGAACCAGAAAAAAAATCAGAGAAGCAAAATCAACTTTTAGTTTAATTCGTTAGGAGCTGCCTTTAGAGCACCTGCTGAATCCCTACCTGTCAATTCATATGCTACCTTTTTTCATCTCGTCTTCTCTGATCTCATTGTCCAAAATACTCTTTTCCCCCTCAGACCTAATATAACTCTTTGTTTTTCTTTTTTTTTGCATTATCTTTTTTTCTGGTTTACTTTATTCATTTTCATTACATTTTTGAATTACACATTTTCTCCCCATCTTGCCCCTGTCCCAACCCCAAAACAGCAATCCCACTGTAAAGCCCCTCCCCTGCTCTGCTCTCTTATTTTCTGGTAGGGCAGGGAGGG
>CM053600.1:9679435-9701575 GCA_028646575.1 Pseudocheirus occidentalis
GTCATTTTTCAGTTGTTGTATAGCTTCTAGGCATTCTTCAATTGTCTTGGAAGCATTTGGTGTGGGAGTTCTGATTTCTGGGCTCTCTTCCTCCCGTTCCATGCTTTGACCCTTTTTATCCATAAAAAAGGATTCTAGAGTTTTATTGGTGTTTTTATTTTGCTTCTTCTTTCTCATGTTGGCCAGTCAATTAATTGGTTGGTTTTTTTAGGTCTGTGAAACTCTGCTTCTAAGGGGGGGAAGCTCTGTTCCAAATTGCTGGGGTTTTCCCAACTGCCAGAGCTATTAGGGGGGTGTTGCAAGTCCCCCCAGCTTTGGCTTGCTGCAAGTGCACCCCAGGACCACCACCCAAGACCACAATTGGATCCAGGCCACTCAATGCAAGAGCACTTGGCCCTGATCAATCAATTCATCCCCCATGCAGAGTCCGCAGGCCAGGGGCTCTGAAGCAGCCTGGTGGGGGCCGCTGGTGGATCCAGCAGTTCCCTTCCCCCACTGCTTCCTTGCCCCAGGGGCAGAATGGCCGAACTGCTTTATCACCCCCAAATTAATTTTCAAAGTTTCAACTTTCACTAACCATCTCTGACCGCAGCTCCCCTCAGGCAGGTGCTTTAGATTTTCTTTGAAGTAGACTCAAGCTTGGGAGGCTCTGCTCCTCCTCCTGGCCTAGCATGGCCGGCTGCAGTTTGGGGCTGGCCGGGTCTCTGCTCCACTGCCGTGCGAGCTGCCCCTCTCCCGTCCTGGTCCTCACGCCTTGGCAGATGTGGAGGTGCTGGAGGCTGTAGAACCTGTGTGGACTGGCTGTGCGGCTCGGCTCAGCTCCTTCCCACAGTCCCAGGCCTGGCCAGTCTCGGCTTCAGGCTGTTCCCCTCTTCACTCCAGGTGGCCTTGAAGAGCCCCTGCTGCCAAGCTGCCTTCAGGTAGAGCTGTGTTCTCTGTATTTTTGTGAGTCTGAGAGTCCTAGACTTTCCTAGACTTTGTCTGGGCTCATATTTTCTGGGTGTTTAGGGTGGCGGTGTGGGAGCTGCGGGACCTTGCTGCTTCTACGCCGCCATCTTGGCTCTGCCCCCACCACAACTCTTTGTTTTTCACCTAACCCATTATTCATATATTTCTCAGTAGCGTAGCTATTTTTGTATGTAAGTTCCATGAGGGCCTTTGAGGATAGCTCATTTAAACTTTTCAACTCACCCAGCACTTATCCGAGTACCCTGAATTCACTGAGTTCTTTATAAGTGCTTATTGAATGAATTAATTCATTCAAAATAAGGCAGTAAGACTCACACTTTGTAGAAGAGAATGAACTACACTGAGGCTTCTTAGCCTATTTATGGTCCTAGGAACTGAGGTGCCACTATATCACATTTGGAAAAAGCAAAAAGGGTGGAAATGTTGAAAATGCTCGGCAGCACATGGATGTTTGGGGGCAGGATGGTCATCTTAGGAGGGGGTGTTGTTTAGCAACAATCTGTTATTTTGTTGGCATAAAGCAGTTGAACCCTAACTCAGGTTGTTCCACGTGGGAACTAGATTACTGTCTCATAAATGGCAAAACAGAACTCTCCCTGCTTAAGTAAACAATCAGTTCTGCTGAAGCCCAGAGCATCAGGGAAGGAGGAGACAGGTTTTTCTGTGGGTTCCTTGGGCTTCTTTTTCTCCCACACTAGTGATTTTATAGAGGAAGCTCTTGAGTCTGTGTTGGCTTCAAGGTCAATTCTCTTGGCATCCTACCATATGCTTACTGTATCACTCCTTTGGAAACTAAAATTCTCCAGGACCTCAGCCATGGAACTCTTATGTTTTCTCTCTTGTTCTTCTGACTACCAGGGAAGAGGGTGGGGCAGGCAATAAAGAGGAGCACCAAAATACAACTGGACTTGGCTGATTTCAAAATGTAATCAGCTTCTGACTTCTCCCCCAGGGAGTTCTCACACTGTTGCTTATAATTAAACAAAAAGAGAAGATGCCCCGTGCACAGGCCCCCTTGATGAAGCAGGGCCAGCACGCTTCAGCAAATGCCTGGTGGTTGCTCTCCATGGTCTCACTTGGCTTAGAGCCACCCTTTTCTATCCATTTGCAGACAATTCATTGGTCTTCAGCTGAATGCTATGAGAGAAGAAAACCAAGCCTACATCTACTGGGACCAAATTAAAGAAGTTGTTTGTTTGTTTGTTTGTTTTTAAGGA
Organism: Pseudocheirus occidentalis; assembly: GCA_028646575.1. Taxonomy (NCBI): domain Eukaryota; kingdom Metazoa; phylum Chordata; class Mammalia; order Diprotodontia; family Pseudocheiridae; genus Pseudocheirus; species Pseudocheirus occidentalis. Next base: position 9,681,622 of record CM053600.1, read on the forward strand.
AAAGACTGAGTGGTTGGGTGTCAGGAAATCCATGTATACAAATCCATTCCCTTATGCACTTCAGTGTTTAGAACTAGGCTACTCTTTGTATTTGTGGAAGGATGTATGGAAGCACCCCCATCAAGCTCTCCTGAATGTCCTCAATGTCTTCAACTGAGTTTTTCTTCCTCCCAAGACCTTTGATAATTTCAGAATTTTCTCCTTATATTTTCCTACCTCTTACTTTTTGACTCCTTCCCCTCTGAAGGTAGTTTCCCTAGGGAATAGCCCCTAAAGTTGTTTCAGTCTCTCCCTACACTGAGGTCTCACTTTTTGGCCACCCTCAAGTTCTGTTCCAAGTGCCTTCTGAGGGGAAAAGGATAAACCTTAGCTGGATGCCAGTCCCCTTTCCTTTTGGCCTTGGGGACACAGATACACACAGACACAAACACAGACAGATAGACATACACACACCCTGCTCCCATTCCCTCTGTTCCTTAGTTCTTTCTCTGTTTGAGCACTATATTATAGCAGAGTGAACTGTCATGCTGTCATCCCAGGAAGAACAAGCTTCTGGCTTTCAGCTTTCCACACTGCTGGGAAGGAGGCAAGGAGCAGAGTTGAATTCTGTTGCAAGTCTATGGGTTGGTTTGTAGAGCCCTGCCAGAAAATGATGTTTTATGGGTGAAAGGTACTGAGTAAACATGTTAGGGATTAGAGATCAGCTTTTTCTTTTGTTAATTCACCAGGTTGTTGCCCACTTAGGGTTTTTGCTATCCTAGCTGTTAAGGCAGTGGAGACAGCTGAAATAAATTTATTTCTCGAGCACAATCTTTCTTTTGTAGGAGTCTGAGAAGTTGTGAGAACTGGAGAAAATGCCTAGTCCACCATTTTGGGGGTTATGTGTCAGACCTGTCTTTTACAACAGTTTAATCCAGTGGTTCTCAACCTTCCTAATGCTGCAAGCCTTTAAAACCATTCCTCATGTTGTAGTGACCCCCAATCATAAAATTATTTTTGTTGCTACCTCTTAACTGTAATTTTGCTACTATTATGAATCTATCTGATATGCAGAATGTATTTTCATTGTTACAAATTGAACATAACCCACAGGTTGAGAACCACTAGCTTAATCCATCTCACAATGCATATTGGTCAATTCATTCACTTCTGCGATACTTTAACATATGGAGAAATTTTGTAAACAGTAAATATTGGTATCTATAAAAACTATGATATATTTGAGTTTTTATTTTGACTGATTTCTAAAAAGAACTATTAATTAGGTTAAGAACTATATTCAAAATCATCAACAAGCATTTATTTAGGATTGTACTAAGGACCAGGGATACAAAGAAAGGTAAAGATACTGTCCCAGACCTCCAAAAAACATCCTCTTACTGTGTCTCATATAGTTGTGGAGGAGATCCTGTGGTCTCACAAGTTATACCAGTAGAAAATAGGCTCTAACAAGTCCTATTGAGCTAGAAAGACTTCAAGCATAATCCCACTGAAAGAGTATATTTATCAACCAGTGTATTAACTAACTAAATTTGGAGAAGTCTGACCATCAGATGGTTGAATACCATCAAACTAGGTTTAGAGACATGATAATATGCTTTTTTGGAGAGAGTAGCATTAAAATTAATTAGCTGAAATAAAAAGAAACTGAGAACCAAACATCCATGATTTAATTTGCAAAGCTAGTATTTGCATATCAAACCAGGTCATCTGACTCCTCCAATGTCAGAGATCCCCAGTGGCTTAGAGAGCTGATTTTTGTAGAAGAGGAGAATAAAAGAGAAAATTTGCAGAAACTTGTTTTGAACATAATTCAATCAGACAAGACAGGTCACCTGCCTAGTTCACTTCTTCCAGGTTTTCTTAATCCTGTCCCACAGAAGTCCTTGTCCTGTAAGCGATATCTTTTGTAACCAGAAATGCAACTTTAACGGGGCCCACAGATCTTTTAGAAAGTGAAACTTGCTCCAGGAAATCCAGAGAGGAGCGAAGTATGACTGGAAAAGGAACTTGTGGTTGGTGGTTGATAAGGTAGCAATTAATCCTCTCTTCCCAGATAGCAGAAGGGGAAACAACTTTAGGAGGTGAGATTACTTAATTTATACCTATTGGGAAGAGGAACTTAACATTTAAGGGTCAACCTACCTTTCTCTAGTTACTAGAAAAGTGGATTTAGCCTTTGAAAAAAACCTTTATAATCCCATAATTATTTTATTCCTCTAAATTATCTGCTAATAAATAATAAGGTCTTATCAATTTATCTAGTCACTAAATCTATAGGTAACCTATACTTAAGAGACTATCTCTGTTAGTCTGCCTTACTTTAGGGCTTGTTTTTCCTAAAGAAGGGAAATTAATCCTATATTCAAACTAAAAAAAAAAATCTAAGTAATCAATACTAACTGATCTCCTTTTCAGTCCCCAGATCAATAACATGCTGAATCAAATTCTAAAACCTTGGGAATAAGTTTCACATAATCTAATCTCTTCATGTTCTTTCATCCTCATCTTCCTTAATGAACTCTGCCTCTATATCCTCTGGAATCCCTATTCCACAGAGAACCAACTCCTCTTCATCTGAGATCTCGTTCTCTCGCACTTTTTCGCTCTGTTAGCCCTTATTGAGACCTGATTTCCCTTTGACAACATTGTATTCCCAGCTACCTCATCAGCACTGACTATATCTTTGTAGTGCCAACATGATATTCACAGCAACTATAGTGGCTATGAACATGCCAGCATAATTCTGAATCATAAAGTATAGCAGACTCTCCACATGGAACACAGAACCAAAACATTTATCCAAACACCTGAAACCTGAAAGCCAAATCTGTCACAGCAACAAAGAATCTATACACAATAACACTTCAGGGGGCAACACCATCTCCAAGCCTTCCCCCTGCTAGGGCCTTCCCACAAATGAACACTCACAGTTTGCTGCCTGTTTCCTCTCTCTCCCTCAGCTCTAACTGTTCTAACCAACTTCATCTGAGCTAGTTCCTCCCATCATAGACTCATATGACCCAGGCTTCCATGTAACTCAAGCAGTTCACATGGGGAGTGTTCCTGGCTCCCCTCTTCATAGATCAGTCATGGAGACATGAAGCTATTGTCAGGGCTTATTAAATGGATGGGAAAAAGCTTCCCATTAAGCAAAAATACATTTAACAATACAGCACGCCATGACATCAACAAATATCATATCCCATATGGCTCCTGTAACCACGATATCACTGTGTATTCTGTTGTCTTCTATTTTAAAACTGGTGATCTCTATATGGTATAATTAGTTAGTATGGCACCAATATGGCTAAGTGAATATTCAATTAACCTAAAGACCCAAAATTTAATATTTCTGTTTAAATAAGAATTTACTTCAGCAAACTTCTCCCAACACAGGCTTCATGTGACTTAGGTTTCCTTGTGACATAAGCAGCTCACATGGGCCTATTAATGGATGGGAAAGATCTTCCCATTTATATTACCATTAAAACCCTCTTTTGTCACCCTCCTCTCTTGCGCCCCCCCCCCAAACTGATACTGTAAGAGAAAGACACAGAAAACCCCTTATTCCTCACAGTCACTTTCAGGACCTCCCTTCGCCTCCTTCATCGGTAACTTTTCTTCTAAAGTAGACACAGTTAAATTTTTCTACCCAATCAAAATTGTTGTAGAATAAAGACTCCCTTGCAGTCACATAACCGGTGTCTGATTTTGAACCCAGTTCTCTGGTCACTACACCATAATGCCTCTGATTGACACAAACATTCCTAATGACCTAAAACCAGTTATATCATACATAGTAAAGATGAGACTGAACAGAATCCATCATCCCTATGCTATTGACCATAGCAGTCTGGTCTTGGTCAGCTTGAATAGAGAGAAGTTCTGAAAACAATAAGTCTCCCATTCCTGCCAGTTAAGGAAAATAGGGAGGGAGGAAAGGAGACTTTTGGCAAAGAGGCTGAACAAGGTGTTTCAGGGATAAGACAATGAAGAATTATTCCCATTGAAGATGAGCTTTTCTCCCCTAGAATACACAGTTAGTGTGAGGACAAGAGCTGAGAAATCACTGCTGTGAAATGTTTGATTTGCAGAACTGACAATAGCTTCATGTCTCCATGACTGATCTATGAAGAGGGGAGCCGGGAACACTCCCCATGCAACATTAAGACAGCATCTGATGAATTTGACTCTCTCAGTTTTTCAGATCTATAATTTATGGAGAAAGCCAGAGGGTGAGCACACCTCAGGGCAAGGGAAGCAGTCACCAGGTGGACTCCCTGATGGCTACAACAGAGAACTGAGGAGGCAGCTCCTTCAAGCCATTCCATCCCATCAAACTTAATGAGGGAGCCACAGCAGCCCATCAGGATAGGATTCATTAAGTTTCATAGGAGCAAAGATAGGACAGACAAATGTAACATGTCTGTTGAATCTCACTTTGCTACCAACTTCCCCTCTCTAGGAATCCAATTTTAATAAATAAAGTAGCCTCCCAGATGCACTAAAAGAAGGTCTGGCAAGCCTCAAGAGTCCTGAAGGGGATACTGTAACCGCCTGTCAAAGTAAGAGTGATAATGGCTCAAAGCCCCCTTTCCTGCCTGCTAGGAATTGGAATATCAATTAGACCCGATTCCCTGGAGTCTTGCCTCACCCAGGTAGCCCTGAACTAGCACTGGTCTTCAGGTCCAAATTCCTAATTTCCTCCCTAAATACCTGGTCTTGCTAAATCCAGATAAGATCTGTATTAAAAAAAAACTCTATAAAAACATGGAAAGACTTGAATGAAATAATGAAAAGTGAAATGAGCAGAACCAAGAGAATACTGTATAGAGTAACGGCAATATTGTTTTAAGAACAACTGTGAATGACTAAGTTATTTTGAGTATTATAATTGCCCACATATGAATATTGTAAATACCCACATATGAAAAAAGACACTCTCTGCATCCAGAGAAAGAATTGAGAAAAAGAAGTGTGCATAGAATATTTTACACACACACAGACACACAGAGTCACACATAATGCCTATTTGTGCCTAATGGTAGCCACTCTGGGGGAGGGAGCTGGGAGAGGGAAGAAGAAAAAAAGAAATATACATGATAATTTGGGTGCACATTTGAAAGGAACAGCAAGTTGTGCGTAGTAGATTTGTAGTTTCCTATGCAATTATCTTTTTCATTGTATTATGTTATGGAAATACTTGTTTTATTCCATAAATTACAAATAAAATTTTAAATGATTCAACAAATAAATAAATACACTTTTATTGACTATAAAAACCCACTCTAGGTCTTACTGATTGAGGACGGAGGGTGTCCAATTCCCTCCAGGGCCCAAGTACTATATTCAGTCCCAGCCAGAGGCCCAATAGACCTGGTTCCTCTTTTCTCCCCAACTACCCTTTTGTGAGCATTGCCTCTCAAAAAAGTTGGCTTACTTAACTTGTCTTGTTCCAAGCTCCATGTTTCCTTGTACCAGACCTGAATTGTCTTGAGTCTCTGTTAACCTCCAATCTTCAGTCAGGAGAGGTCCTCGGTCACTCAGTAAGCAAGTATTAAAAGCTTATTTTATGCCAGGCACTGTGTTAACAACAGAGGTTTAAAAAAAAGCCAAAAAATAATCCCTGCCCTCAAGGACCATACATTCTAATGGGGGAGACAACAGGTAAATACCCAGCAACATACAAGATATATTTATTGAATGAATACATCTTGTACTTTCATACATAGCCTTTTTTATGATGGGTATAGGCAGTTTCGTGGCACATTGGATTCAGTCCCAGACTTGAGGAGAAGAAGATCTGAGTTTATATCCAGACTAAGACCCTTATACTATATGACCCCAGGCAAGTTACTTTTCCTTCTGGTACTTAACTTTCCTTATCAGTGACATGGCTACAATAACAGCATCTATTTTCCAGGGTTACTGAAGCTAAAATTTGAAAATTGCTTCATAAACATTAAAGAGCTATGTAGATGCTAACTGTTATTATTATGTAGTTACAGGCCAATAAATATTTGGTTTATTATTTACTCTTGTCTAAATGGGAGTGTTTGTAGTACCATATGTTTAATTTCTTAGATAATTAGATTTAGAGGAAATACCATTTGAATCAAAAATAAAATTGATCACTTAACCCCAACTGCCCTCCAAAAAGCAAAATAAATAAATAAATAAATAAAATAAAATAAAATTGAAAGTTCAGAAAAAAGTAAATTTTCTAGTCTCAAAAGTTTTATGTAATGGTTTTGGGTGCAAGTATTGAAAAAATATTATTATTTACATTAGTTATCAAATAATGTTATACCATTGGTGTCTAAAGAATGTAATGGCAAACAAACAAGTGCTTAGCACCTTGTTTTGGTTGAGCCTCGCCCAAGATTATATCAAGTATTTGTTTAAAAAACAGAACTTGTGAAACCCGAAGTGGGAAGAACTTGCTGATGAAACAGGAAGGGGCAAAACAGGGATGAGCTAATGACCATTTATAAGGAGAAGCCCAAGTTGGGAAAGGGCAGAACTGAGAAGAAAACATTTGTGGTGGCAGAGTTGAGAAGGAGAAAACTTGTGGTATCCCAGCACTCTGTTTGTCTGCTATGTCTGTGTTGATTTGTGTTTGTAATACTCTGTACAGTAGCCCTGGGACCTTACTGGAAGCCCTGAAAGAGGACTTTCTGGTTGTGTGTTTACAGAATTCCTGGAGGAGGGTTCCGGAGGCCCTGGGACTTTATTGATGGTTTGTGTTGACCTCTCAGACCTTGTTTGTGGGTTTCTGTTGATTTCACAGGCAGATAGTGAATTGATGATGTTGCCAGCAATGTGCATGAATGTTGTTTTGGCTCTGTTAAGCTTTGTTTTCCCAGAAACAGAAAGCAAGATTGGTTTGATGCAGACTGGACACTGTGAACTTCAATATGAACTGGATGAGGAGCTGGGCGAGGAGTTGGGTGAGGAGCTGAGAGCTGTTTACCTTTTTTTTTTTTTGCTCTTTGGAGGGGGAGGGCAGAGCAATTAGGGTTAAGTGATTTGCCCAAGGTCACACAGCTAATAAGTGTTAAGTGTCTGAGGCCAGATTTGAATTCAGGTTCTTCTGACTTCAGGGATGGTGCTCTATTTACTGTGCCACCTAGCCACCCTGCTGCCTACCTTTGAATCCAGGTGACAGTTGGATAGATTTAGACAAGAGCTGGACCCATGGATGAGGAACCATGGACTTTGGGAGCCAGCCTTGAGTCAAGATGGAAAAGACCTCTCCTTGGGTACTTAGTGCTGAATGAGTAGATAATGATTTACTATGGCCTAGGAGCAGGAGAATTTTGTACTCTGTACTTTGTACCTCTTAAGGATAATTGAGTTAAGGATGATTGGAAACTAATCTCCAGTCAAGAAGAAAGAAGACTTTTTTGACTGAAGGATTAAGACAATGTGACCTAGGGGTGGAGAACTTTGACCTCTGTACTTTGTGTCTCTTAAGGGGGCTTGCTCCTTAAGGATGTCAACCATCCTTAAGTTAAGTACTTACTGAATGATATCTTTTGTTTAAAACTATGTGGCCACTTTGGTGAAAACTATGGGGCCACTTTAGTGATAAGTCATTATGCTATAACATTGTGAATGTTGCACTTTGGTTTCTGTGAATGTTTTTCTTTAGTTTACTGCTGAATAAATAGAGAGTTCACCATACTATGTGATCAGAACCTTAAAGCTGTTCACAGCAGCCATCCTCTGGAAACCTGCCTGTGTTTGACTTTACAGAGAAGTGTCTTGTACACAGTAAGAACTCAATATATATTTGTTACATGACTCTACTCTTTGGGATTTTTGTTTTATTTTTTTTAAATTGTTTCTCAATTATATGTAAAATCAATTGTTAATGTTTGGAGTTTTTTTATTTTAAATTCCAGATTTTCTCCCTCCCTCCTCTCTCACCCTCTTTGAGAAGACAAGCAATTTGATATAGGTTATACATGTTAAGTGATATAAACACATTTACATATTAACCATGTTATGAAAGAAAACACAGAGCATAAAAAAGAAAACAAGAAAAATTTTTAAAGTTTAAAAAGTACATTTTGATCTGCATTAAGATTCCATCAGTTATTTCTGTGAAGAAGGACAGTATTTTTTATCACAAATCCCTTGTAATTGTCTTGGAAGTAGGGAAAACATAGGAAATGTGACATAATCCTTCTATCAAATTTTGTGACTAGCATATTTCAGAAGCAGTTCTGAACCTAACTATGGCTGTGAAGAACCTAAAAAGAGATCAACCTAATCACAAAGATAAGTGATTTAAAAACAAGACCTGAAAGAAAATTAAAGGAAATAGGGTTATTCACTGAGGAGAGGGGAAAACTGAAGGTTAAATCACAACCTTTAGGTATATAAAGGCCTCTTAAATGAAGAGAAATGACCACATATTTACCAACTTTGGAAAGGACAAGTAAAAGGAAACAATTAAACTGCAGTAGGAGGGGCAACATGGTGGCAGTATGGATCTGGGTTCCAGTCTTATTTCTGACACATACTGGCTGTGTGACCCTGGGCAAACTTCTTAAACTGTAGGCAAATCCTTGCTCCCCCACCTCAACTCAATGAATGCTAACTTAAACAGAAGTCTGCTAATGAGGTTATATGGACCCATTCACATTGCTTCATTTGTTTGATGAAAGCGTGCTTAGGCTGGAATAAATCAACCACAGATTTTATTCCCATTAGTAATGGTAGAACTAAAAGGTCCTCATGTTCTATTGCCCTAAATTTAAAAAATGAAGAAAAAAAAGAAATTTACACAATAATTTTGTTGTATATTTAAGAGGAGTAGCATTTTGTACATAGTAGACTTGCAGTTTCACGTGCAATCATCTTTTTTTCTTTTATTATACTATGTTATGGTGGGGGGAAGGTTTCTCCTAAAAAAAAAAAAAAGAAGAAATTGAGGCACAGAAAAAAGGGAGGGAAGGGAGAAGTTACAAGAGTGTAAGAAATAGACAATGCAATTAAAGAGTTTATAGTTGAATTAGGAAGATAAGACTAGGATATATAGACAGATAACTAACCTTTGGGGTCTTTTGGGGACCAGACCTGCGATTTCATTGATATGATAAACTCTTGTTGAGAACAGTTCCTCTTCCAACACAGATTATTCTGTTCTGAAATGTGTTAATCTTAGAGAGTTTCATAAGAGATTAAGTGACTCGCCCAGTGTCACACATTCAATATGGCAGAGGCAGGAATTGAACTCAGGTTCTTCTTTACTTCCAGGCCAGCTCTGGATGTACTATATCATACCACCTATAAACTATCCCAACTGGCAGGTTTTGGTTTTATGGCATGTTATGGGGTTGTCTTGAAAGAATCCACAGACTCAGACTATCTCCAACCCAAGCAAAGGCATTAACTGAGAATCATGCCTCTCAGAAGTGGGCTGAGCTCCAAAAAGGAACTGGCAGCTTATCAGAGCAAGACAGGGATTTTTATAGAGCAAAAGATGCAATTGCAACATTATAAAATATATTAATATCAAAATATAGGAGGGGTTTGTTAAGGAATTAGGCAATAGGGGAGGGATCCCAGTCTTGGTGGAAGTATGCATGCAATTACCCATAATGCATATAGAAAAATCCCACTTGATGGGGTCATGTATACTTAATAATAATAATATTATAAAAAGCCTTTCTGCCTCATAAATTCACTTTAGGAACGTTCTTTGCCATTGCACAGGCACCATCATAGGGAAGGCCCCTTCTATGGTTCAATGGTCAAGAATCCTGGTCAATACTCTAATGGTACTGCTTTCTGACTGGCTGACTCTTGTGGTCCTGTCTAGGAAAATAAATGGCCAATTATTGTGGTCCTGTCTGGAGCTAAATGGATGATGTGGTCAGGCGATGTCTGCTGCTTAGTGTGGCGTATGAGGAAGTTAGAATGTTGAGTCTGGGGTTAGTGGCTAGCAAGGGGCAGTGGCTGAGGCAGTGACTAGGGTTCCATAGACACATGTGCTATTCTAGTGAGACATATTTTGGATATCAGATGTGGGCATGTGGTGTGGTCAAAGTCAGATTGTGTGGTCAAATCAGGACATGCCCACCGTTCAGCTAGGGCCATAAGGAAGCTAGAATATTGGGACCAGGGGCAGCTTTATTAGGATTCTGAATAACTAAAAAAGTGATTGGTGCAGACAGGGTGAGAGGACTTCATAGAAAGAGAGAATGTTTATAGGTGAGAATGATCAGAGAAAATGTCAGAAGGGAAGTTCAACCTGAGCTGAGGCTAGAAGAATAGGGTAAAATTCAAATAGGCAAGAAGGAATGAGGGGGCCATTCCATATGGGGGAAATATTGTTGTTTGTCTTTTTTTTATTTGTTAAGGCAATTAAGAGTGACTTACCCAGGGTCATGTCACTAGTAAGCATCAAGTGTCTTGAGTGAAGACTGGTACTCTATTCACTGTGCCACCTAACCACCCCTGGCCTTCATTTTTAAAGAGGACCAATGATAGTTTTGATTTTTGTGTGAATTGGAGTTAAGTGAGGCAGGTTTGCACAAAGTCATTAGCCTTACTCTCTCTTCCTGAATCATCAAAGTCCAGTGGCAGGACAAAAGTCAAGACTAATAGCTATAGCTTTGGGTGCAGTGGATGACCTTGGTGTCTTTGATGTCTGACCAAGCTTTAAACTTGCCACAGTGCATACTTCATCCACTTTTATGGTCTTTGGAGCAAACTGGTTTTGTCTGCCCATTTTGCTGGGGAAAGTCTTCACGTACTTGGGGTAGATTTCTTTCTAACTCACCAGTGGGTTTGAGGTCCTTCAGTTAACTTCAAGCTGGTTTAGCCTGTGTGCCAAGACAGTTTACCCAGGTATGGCCACTGCACATGCCACAGGTAGCCACAGGTGAGAGCTGAGCGCCAAGTGGACCCCAAACATGGATGAGCAGTCCTTAAAAGGGCTCAGCTATCTCTCACACCAGAGGTGCTATTTCTCCTCGAACACTTTATACAATTGAAATAGAGGAAAAATATTAACAAAAATAAGATGGCAGAAATTCCCACAACAAGTAAATTAGAGAGTATCCAGTGAAATTAATAGGGGAAGTTTTCCTCAGGCAGGGCTGTGCTAGTAAATACTCACCAATAGGGTCTCCAAAAACAACACACTATTAAGTTTAATCTACATTATTCATTTTTTCTCCACTTTCTTAATCACAAATAGGCAAGAAATTGAGTCAAGTCTTACTTTGTAGCATTTGATGATTTTTGTGGTGTGAGCACTTACACTGAAAATTTAACAAGCAGCTCTACCAAGCTGTAATAGTTGGCTCCAATACACCCCTGGTCTAGGCCAAGGGATATAGGCCTGAGCTCCCCAGGACAGATTTTAAGGAGGTAATTTCATGGGGGTCTGTGAAATTAAATGGCAAAAATTAAATTTTTATTTTCATTAACCTCAAACTAAAATTTAGGGCAGCTACATGACACAGTGGATAGAGTATCAGGTCTGAAGTCAGTGTAATGGTAATGGGATTTTGAAGATCTTCCTTGCCCCCCAATAGGCTGAATGTAATCACAGCCTGTGGTGGAAGGAGTTTGTTGAAGCTTAGAGCAGAGCCCTCAGGACGCTGGGAGTCAGAGCAGTTAGAACTGGGGGAGGAGAGGAGGCACCCAGGGAGGCAGGCTTGTAAGTGTTAGTTTGTGGCTCTCTGTGGTGTTTGGTGTATTACCTTCTATGTTGCTATGATGGATTTTGTTTCCTAATGTTGGGATTTGCTTTTCTGGTGTCTGAATAAATGTTTTGCTTCCATCTTCTGTATGGAGAATCTGTTATATTTTATGATTGAGAACTATGCTGGCATGTTCACAGTTGCCATTGATGTTGTGAATGTTGCGTTGGTGCTACAGTCACGAAGACACATCTTCCTGAGTTCAAATCTGGTTTCTAGTTGTGTGACCCTGGGCAAGTCACTTAACCCTGTTTGTCTCAGTTTCTTATCTGTAAAATGAGTTGGAGAAGGAAAAAGCAAACCACTCCAGCATCTTTGCCAATAAAACCCCAGAGGGGGTAACGAGGAATCAGACATCACAAGGACAAACTGAAACTTAGCATTTTCATCAATTATTAATTTTTAAAAATTGTGGTGGTGGTGGTAGAAATAGGCCTGACCAACTGTCAAAGGAATCTATGACACAAGAAAAGTTAAGAACCCCAAATCTCCACAGGCCAGGCATCAAGATATTTGTCACTGAATCTTGTAAGGAAAGTATGGGCAGGAAAGAACAATTTTAGAGGAATCATATTTTCAAGGAGGCTTCAAAGTTGTTTGTTCTTTGTTCTCGACTAGGACCAGTGGCATGAGGAGGGTGTTTGGGATGAAAAAGCCCATCCAACATTTAATTAAAGACATGGAGATCTCTTAAGATAAGAACAGGAATTTATTCTCTTCCCTGGGAGAAGAGGGTGGTCTTCCCCATGAATGATCATGATGAAGAGGCAAGGCAATATGGAGGGAGCAGTGTTTTAAACCCTAAAGTAGTCAAGCCCCCTTCCCTGACTGTCCCTTCTCCCATTGGCTGAGAGGCAGACTCAAGTCTCAGCATCAAAATCTTCCCCAATGGCAAGTCACAGGGAAGCCTGCCGCTGTCTCTCAGTGGCTGGGAAATAGGCTTACAAAGAACAAGAATGCTGATTGACAGGAAGGGAAAGGGGGAAGGGACCCAAAGCAAGGGAGGAGGAGTGAGCCAGGGTGTCCCTTGATTCCCACTGGCCAGGAGGAGGGGCCCACAGAGGTGGGAAATCAGAAAGGGCTTGTTACTGCTTGACAGCAGTATTGAAGGGGGAGGGCAGTCAACAGTCCAAAACTGTCCTAGAAGTTTTCACTCTCCCCAGACAAGGGTGATGTCTTGACTTGCAAGTGAACTAGATTTAAGTGAGGCAGGGCTGTGCAAAGTCATCAGCCTTATTCTCTTCTCCAAGGTCATCTGAAATCAGTGGCAGATCAGGACACCTTGAGATGATCCCAGATGTAGTGGGAGACCTTGGCCTTTTTAAGCTAGGTCTCAGTATGTATGTCTAAGGCAGCGGTTCTCAACCTGTGGGTCGCAACCCCTTTGGGGGTCAAACAACCCTTTCACAGGGGTCACCTAAGACCATCGGAAAACACATATTTCCAATGGTCTTAGGAAGCAAAACACTGCTCCTCTATTCATCTCCAAGCAGGTCCGCCCACATACAGATGCGCCCACATGTGAGTATTAAAGGATCAAAGCATTGGGAAGGTTGAGAACCACTGGTCTAAGGCAACACCCATTCAGTGATTTAATGCTAGGTAAGAGAAGCAGCAAAAGATGGCCTCTTTTACCTTGTCAAAATTTTTTTAAAAAATCAAACTGGGAGGGGAAGACTTTCAGAATTTCTGGCTAGAACAGAAACAATTGCTATTTATACTCACTCTGAACCATCAAAACTCAAACAATAAGCAAGTGATGCTTGGGTCTATTATTGGCGAATCAGTAAGAGCTAGAGGGATTTGGGTTTAAAGGCATATTCAAGCAGCTGCATTTGAATCCCAATGGGCTTTATCAAAGCCTGGTTTTTCAGAACTCTAGTTCAAGAAATCAAAAAAAAAGGTCTCAAAAAGAAGATACAGCTGAATGATACAATTTATGCATAAGGACCTCAGAGGCAAATAGGTTTAAAAGTGTGCTGTTCAAAGCCACAATATTACAAGGTCCCAAGGACATATTCTATTACTTCTTCCTTGACAGTCCCCCCACTCTCCCTTTTTTGACTCTGGACATCTATAAGCAAGATGAAATTCTCTCTTATGCCAAAGAATTGAGAAAAGATTCAAAATCCTTTGAACTCAGCTATCACAAATAACTCTGGGTGTGGAGAAGGGTAACTCTCTGAGGAGTCTGACTGATTAACTATCCCCGGTCACAGAACAACTTAAGATTGATAGAATTAGTCTGAAGTAGTGTTGCTAGTATTAACTAGTATTAATAGTACCTTCTAATTACTTTGGAAGGCATGCCCACTCCTTTGGATACTCAACACCTGCCAAGACAATGAGTTTTTGTTTGTATTTGTGATATCAGTGATGTTGGGAGTTTTTTCTACCAATTCGGGTCAGCATCTGCTAGGACAACTTTAAGTATCAGAAAGTTGACTAAGAAGTTAACTGATTTGCCTAATACATGCAACCAATTCATGTCAGAGATAGGAACTGAAACCAGGATTTTCTACCCCAGAGCCAATTGATTAATTGAGTAATTAAGCTTTAATTAATTTAATTTAAATTAAATTAATTAAAATTGATTAATCAATAAACATTTAGTAAGCTCCTACTAAGTACCAGGCACATAGCACTGGCGCCTACTAAGTACTAGTTATCTCCTTGCTAAGCCATCAAGACAAGTCTCAGAAAAGGGAGCAATCAGGACATATGTGACTGAATCATGGAGGCAAATTTCTATAGCGTCAGGGCAAACCCTCTTTAATTCAGAACTGACCTGTTCTTCAAAAAGTGGTAGCATTATAACAATGCACATACTCTCTGACCCTACTAGGGCTGTATCCCAAAGAGATAACACAAATGGAAAAAGAACCCAAAAATATTTGTGCTAGCTCTTTTTGTAGTGCCAAAGAACTGGAAATTGAGGGGATGCCCATGGATTGGGGAATGTCTGAACAAGCTGTGATACATGAAAGCAATGGAATGCTATTGCGCTGAAAAAATGATGAGCAGGTGGACTTCAGAAAAACCTCAAAAGACTTGTATGAACTGATGCTGAGTGAAGGAGGACCAGGAGAGCATTGTGCACAGTGACAGTTATATTGTGCTATGATTATCTTTCATAGACTTGGCTTTTCTCAGAAATACAAGATTCTAAGACAACTCCAGAAAGACTCATGATGAAAAATGCTGTCCACATCCAGAGAAAGAATTATGGAGTCTGAATGCAGATTAAAGCAGACTATTTGCTCTCTCTCTCTCTCTTCTTTTTGCCTTATTTCTTCTTTTTCATGGTTCGTTCCATTGGCTATAATTCTTTGCAGCATGATTAATGTGAAAATATGTTTAATGTGAATGTACGTGTAGAGCCTGTATCAGATTACATGCTGTCTTGGGGAGTGGGGAAAGAAGGTGAAAAAATCTGAAACTCAAAAGCTTGTAGAACTGAATGCTATAAACTAAAAATAAATAAATAAATTTTAAAAAAGAAAAAAAAGTGGTAGCATTCCTAAGCAGCATCAATTCAGATACAGGCCACAGAATACAGGTGTAATTTTACCAACAACCCTCAAGAACACTCAAGCTAATAACATGTGATTCCACTACTAGGTCTGGAAGAATCTAGGGATGATGCATGAGCTCTTTTTTCATTTCTTCTCTCCTTTCTGAGATGCAAAGGAGAGTCTAGACATATCTCTTCATCTTTGGGGAAGGAGTACCAACTTTCTTTTCTGGCAAAGAGAGTAGCATCTGGCAGCAGGGGAAGTAATCTGATTCCATCCTATTTTAAAAATGTTTATGTATCCATTCTTATAATTATAACTAAGACAAATATTTTCAATTTGAAGAATGCATTTCTGATAGATTTATTTACATGTATGTACTAAGTTAGAAAATTCCCCTCAAGTCTGTGTGCATACAGTGCCTCATTAAATATCTGTGTGTTTGTGTATCTCAAAGTTACATCTATTTTATTGACTGAGTTTGAGTCAATCCAGTTCAACATGGACCATTTGCTAGAAGATCCAAAGAGTTGCTGCCTGGGAAGGGGAGTAAATTAAGTCTTCAAATCCCTTCCCAGAACAGCATTGGCAATAAGTACTGCAAGTCAACATCCTTTTCCCACCAAATGCAAAAATACATTATGAGTATACAGGAAATTTTCAACCTTTATCACTCTTTTTTTTTAATTTATTTTTTCCATGGGGGAAAAATCTATTTTCTCTCCCTTTCAACTCTCCACTCCCACTAGAAAAGAAGGAAAAACAAAAGGAAAACCATTGTAAAAATGTACAATCAAGTAAAATTAATTTTTCACTGGCCATGTCCCCAAAATACATCTCATCTTGTACCTTAAGGTCATCAACTCTTTGTCAAGATGTGAGTAGCACAGTTCATCATTGGTTCTCTGGAATCATGGTTGGTCATTTGTTGATCAGAGTTCTTATGTCTTTCAAAGTTATTTTTCTTTACAATATTTCTACTATATAAGTTGTTCTGCTATTTTCTATTGACTTGACTCTGTATCAGTTCATAAAGGTGTTCCCAGATTCTTTTGAAATAATCTCTTCCATAGTTCTTGTGGTATAGTAGTGATCCATTACATACATATACTTTTTATTCCTATTAAATTTGGTCCCACTACATTCTCTTTTTTCTGAAAAAGTAATTTCAGGTCTCATAACACTTCACTAAATTTTCATTTAAACATAACTCAGATTATTTCAACAAATATTGGTTGTTGTTCAGTTGTGTCTGACTCTTCATGACCCCATTTGGGTTTTTCTTGGCAAAGATACTGGAGTGGAATGCCATTTCCTTCTCCTGGTCATTTTTACAGATGAGGAAACTGAGGTAGAGTGAAGTGACTTTCTCAAGGTCACATGGCTAGTAAGTGTCTGAGGCTGAATTTGAATTCAGGTCTTCTTGATTCCAGGCCCAGTCCTTTACCCACTGTGCCACCTAACTGCCCAAACAAATATGTATTGGGCATGTAATATCATTATTCTTTTTCTATTATTCCTGTTTACATAGTGATGTTTTTTTTCTGGGAAGAGAAAAAAAATCCCTTACATCTTCATGGTAAGCTATGAACATTCAGCATAAAGCACATGAGTCAAGTGTACCCTGAGATTTTGAACAAAAAGTTTTTGCATATGTACATACTTATACATATACATACATACATATCATATATACACACGTATATGATTATAGCATATATAATGGAGTATATAGGTACACACATTATATACAGGTGTGTATATATGTGGATGCGTGTGTGTGAATTTATATACGTATCTTTACATATACATATACATATATATATAAAAGTTTTTACAAAAGGAATAGTTACTTCCAAAGATATAATAACAAATATCCCAACTCATTCCCCTAATTTAAGGGGCACAATGCCCCCCTCCCCAACACCTTGTACCACCTTGCTCTCTGGGGAGATGAAGGGGATTAGGTTGTAGCATAGCTCGGTTCCTATGAAGAGGGTACCAATTCTAAATCCCAAACCCCTGAGACCTTGTGTCCCAAGCACCCTGGTTTCTTAAGACATCTGTGCTGGGCTGGCTGCAGGACCCCCTGCCTGAATTCCTGGCTCCAAGATACCCACGGCTCAAATACTGATCTCTAAGGATCCCCTCCAGCATTTGAAACTGAAGAGAATACACAACACGAAATAGAAACCAGCACTCCCAGGACCACTTCTTAGAGCTAGGTTAAAAGAGAGGAACCAGGAGAAGGAGAATCTCTTCCTCTCTGTTCATGGATGGCATGCATAACCTCACAGGATGGCTACAGCTGATAGAAGCTGCAAAAAAGAGCCCAGTCAAGAAAGCAAATGGTTCAATTCTCCCCGTTTTAAAGCTAGTCAAAGGAAGCTGCCCTCATCCGTGTGATAGGGGACTCACTTGGCTCAGTATTAGAACAGGGCATGCCCAAGAAGCCCCTTAAGGCCAGCTTCAGGCTAAAATTGGGCATGCTCAGAAAATAGGGCTATACCTAATTAGTTGGCACACAGGAACCACTTAGCTAAATCGTCAAACCCTGGGCAATTTGAGAGTACACCTGACTTTGTGAAAGTACATTCTCTTTCATAAAACCACTGGAATTAAACTAAGAGCTACCATCAGTAATGTAAATGTAGTATCTAAATTAAGCTATTAAATACTCTGCCTGAACAGACTCCACAGTTTCAGAAAATAATTGATTCTATTAAATACCCGCACTCTCACTAGTTTGAACAAAATTTATCAGTGGCTACCAATTAGCCCATAAAAATGAACTTTTAATAGCATTAATTGTAGGAGCAGAGTTGATTAAATTGCTTTTTACTGCTTTTCTGTTACTGTGGTATAGCTAACAGGTCATGCTTTCACTCTTGCTCTCAGTAAAACAAATCAAGTAGCTTTACACAGTAGGGATTTCTATGGATCACAACTAAAAAATCTGGGAAGCCCCCGTCTTAAGACTTGTATAAGCTATGGGCCAAATTGAGAATGATTCCTCAGATCAGCAGAGCAGAGCTGTGACTGAACTGACTCCCTGAGCTAGCCTCCTCTTTCATCATACATCATTACCTAATCAAGTTAATATTAAATGCTTGCTCTTTTCCAGGCACTGTACTGAGCACTGAGAATCTAATAAAAGGTGAAAATAGTCCCTGAGCTCAAGGAGCTCACAACATGGAAGCACTCATGTACAAACAAGCCTGGAGGCCATCTCATAGGGAAGGCATCAGCAACGAAGGGGTCTGGAAAAGGTCTCCTGCAGAAGATAGGAACTGAGCTAAGATTTGAAGGAAGTCAGGGGAGCTAGGAGAAGGACATGAGGAGGTGAAGAACTCCAGGTGTGGGGGAAAGTAGATGGAAAGGCAAAGGGTGGAGTTAGAAGACACAATGTTGTGTACGAAGAACAGTACATGGGGCTAGTGTTGCCAAGTCTTCCCATGTGTACAGAATGGAAAGGTAGAAAGGGCCAAACTGTGAAGAGCTTTCAAAGTCAAACAGAGGAATTTGTATTTGATCCTGGACATAATAAGGAAACAATGGAAAGTACTGAGTAGGAGACAAGGGTCAGGCCTGTGATGGAGGAAGATCTGTTTGGCAGCTGAGCCGAGTGGAGAATGGAATGGGGAGAGATTTTAGGCAAAGAGACATGAGGCTATTGCAACAGTCCAGATGTGAAGTGCTGGGGCCTGGACCACAGCCGCAGCTTTAACCCTGGAGATTCTCCATATGGGCAGTAAGTGACACACAGTAACACTATGGAAATTAAATAGGATCTTTGTGTGATGAGCTGCAGAAACTGCAGAGGGCAACGAGGTAGGGAGGGTGTGGGGGCCGATTCTAGGATAGAAGACGGTATACACTGGAGGGCATTTCTCTATAATTGGATATTTTCGCTTGTTTTTCTATGGTAAAAGGGAAGATTCAGTTGCGGGAACACATCTGTATACAAGGACAAAAGACATCAACAAAACATGAGTTTGCTTGTGGTTTTTTTAAAGAAAATAAAGGAAAACTGTAGCATGTGTTTCTTTATGTTGGACGTGAGTTATTCATAGCCTTGAATTTCATAGTCCATTGTGTCTAGTGTTTGCTTCTGTTGGGATTTGCTTCCAAATTAAAAGTTAAAGGAGAAGCTAAGTCGTGTAGTGTATAAAACTCCAGACGTAGCCTCATCCTCCTGAGTCCAAATCTGGCCCAACTAGCTGGCCCAACTTAGTTAAGCTACCTAACTAAGGTAACTTAAGTGACCCTGGGTAAGTCATTTAAGCCTGTTTGCCTCAGTTTCCTCATCTATAAGATGAGCTGGAGAAGGAAATGGAAAAACATTGCAATATTTTTGTCAAGAAAACCTTAAATGAAGCCACGAAGACAGAACGAGTAAAGAAAAACACCCCATTTCAAGGACATTACAGGTCTAGTGTTTCCTTTATAGAAGATCTCTTTAAATCCCAAAGAACTGAGCATGTTGATGATGGAGAGCAGGAGAAAGAGAGGGACGGAGGCCTCACAAGGCATCTTGGATGCAGGCATGTGGTAAGGTCAAATAGTGGAAGCTCAAAACCTGAAATGGTACCAGGTAAGCCAAGACCTTGGCCTAGTGAAAAGTGAAAAATTTGTCATGAATTTACAAACAAGGTTCAGGAGATGGACTGTGCCTTATGGCACCCCAAGGGCCCCAAGAGAGAATGGAAGGGC
>CM053600.1:9702075-9718892 GCA_028646575.1 Pseudocheirus occidentalis
TATACATGTACACATACCACATATGTACATATATGTATGTGTATATGTATATACATATACATATACCATATCTATATCTCTAGATAGCTATACAAGTATCTATGTCTATATTTATATCTATATCCCATACCCCGCCATTTTATTTTCCAAAATAGAAAGTTTCTCAGTAGAGAACATCACCATAAGGGGATGTGGCTCTTGAATCCTGGATTGTTATAGCCTACTGTTTGCCTGCCACAATGGTCCCAAAAGGACTCTTTTGCTCCTCTTTGCTCTCCAATACTCCATCTGCAGTCTGATCAGCCTGAAGCTTAACACTAGAAATGTGAATTTCTTCCCCTTCCCATATCCCTTAAATATGCTGGCTTCCAGGAGGCACAGCGTGAGGCTCAGTCTACTGTACAGTGACCATTCTATATTCAGCTGCATGGCCTTTCCCATGGTACTAATACACTCTTTCTTTTATTTCTGTTATGAAATTCCAACTTCTTTTCCCTTTTCCTTCCTTCTGGTATGAGCTTTTGTTGTGATATACCATACTGCTTTCAGAACTAACTCTTAACTTCTTTTTACTGGGAATAACACTTCGCCACAGTTTTATAATTTCCTTCATATATTGTCTATATGGACAGTGTTTGGAGTATTCAGGGAGGACTAGCACCTCTGGTGTGAAGGCAGCCGAGTCCTTTTCAGGGCTACTCATCCACTCACTTTGGTGTTCACCTTCACCCAACTCTCACCTGTGACTCCAAGAAACTATAGAATATACAATGGCCATATCCTGGTAAAACCTCTTGACAGACAGTATAAACCAGATTTAGAATGACCAATGGGACTCAAACCTGTTGGTGAGTTAGAGAGATGTCTATGTAAAGACCATGTAGAGACTTTTCTCAGCATAATAGGAAGATGAGAACAATTTGTTCCAAGTACTACAAAGGTGGCTGAAGCAGACCTTGTAGAGTGCTTAGAGCTTAGTCAGGCATCAGAGATGCCAAGGCCATCCACTGTATCCTGGGCCAATGGTCTTCAATGACTCTGGATGATAAAGGAAGGCTGATGACTATGCAACTCTGTCTCACAAATCCGATTCACCCATAAGTCAAGACATCCCTCTTGATGTCATTGGTTCTCTATGGAAAAGGACAAACAATAACCATATGGACAGAACATTTAGTTCAAACGTCTGTTTGCTCTTTCTCTCAAAAGTAGGGTTTCTTTGACTAAATTGGTATCTTTGTCATACTGTTTACCTGGTCTAGGTTCCTTCTCCATTATGCAGTCAGCCCTGAGTACTAAGCATGTTCTATTCCTCTTTTAGATGTGTTTTGACATTTAATTTTTGTAGACTTTGTTTCTCTTAGGGTTTGAAACAGACAGTGGAAGCACAGAGCTAGCTGATTCATCATGGTAACCTGAACCTGAAAAGATGGGGCAGTAAATTGTTTTGAAACTCTGAAAACCAATTTGTCTCCATTAATCAATAATTAAGTACTACCTTTGTTCCAGGTTATGTGCTAAATCCTGGGAATAGTAAGAAAAAAACAATCCCTACCCTCAACAAGCTTATATTCTAATGAGGGAGGGGTGAGATTGTACATTTATAGGCAAGACTTGTGCAGAGTAGATGGAAGGTAGCCTTAGGGAGGAGGGTATTGGCAACTTGGAGAATTAGGAAAGTCTTCCTTCAGAAGGTGGTATTTGAGCTAAATCTTGTAGGCATCTAGGAAAGAAGAAAACAAGCATTTATTAAGTGCCTACCAGATGCTAGTTGTTGTGTTAAGCATTTTATTTATTTATTTTTAAGTATGGCAGTTTATTTATTTACTTACTTATCTGCTTTTTGGAGGGGGGAGGGCAGGGCAATTGGGGTTAAGTGACTTGCCCAGGATCACATAGCTAGTAAGTGTCTGGGCCAGAATTTGAACTCATCTCTTCCTGACTCCAAGCCCAGTATTCTATTCATTGTGTCATTCAGCTGCCTTAGGGATTCCATGAGACAGAGAAAAGAAGATAGAACATTACAGAATGGGCATACAGCCAGTGTAAAGGCATTGGAAAATTAATGATAATGTTTGAGGAATATGAAGTAGGCCAATGTGGCTAGACCCTAGAAGGCACAGAGGAGAGCAATGTGTAAGACTAAAAGTAGGGGAAGGGGCCAGGTTGTGAAGAGCTTTTAATGTCCAGCAGAGGAGTCTATATATGATGCTAGAGGTAATAGGGACTGCAGGAATGTATTGAGCAGGGGAGTGAGATGGTCAGCCTAGTGCTTTAGGAAAATAACTTTGACAGCTCTGGGGAAGATGGATTGCAGTGAGGAGAAACTTAAGGCAGAGAGGTCAATTAGAAGACTATTGAAATAAATAGTCCACGTGAGTGTTGATAAGTGTCTAAGCTAGGGCAGTGACTCTTTTAGTGGAGAGAAGAGGATCTATGAGAGAAGTGACTATAAGATTTGATGCCTGATTGGATCTATGGGGTGGGTGAATGACTGAAAAGTGGTAGTGAGATATCTATATGTACACACATACACACATATACATGTATGAATATATTATAATTAATTGTTATTATTTTGTGTTATTATAATATAGGAATAATTATATTAATAAATGGTTATATATTACATATGTATTTGCATGTAATTATATATTTTATATATACACAAACACATAGGGAAGAGGGATAGAGGGAAACACATAAGGAAGAGGAAAGATAGGGAAGAGTTGGGAGAAACTAGAGCCTTTCATACACACACACAT
The DNA here is from genome assembly GCA_028646575.1 of Pseudocheirus occidentalis. Classification (NCBI taxonomy): domain Eukaryota; kingdom Metazoa; phylum Chordata; class Mammalia; order Diprotodontia; family Pseudocheiridae; genus Pseudocheirus; species Pseudocheirus occidentalis. The sequence goes on from CM053600.1 coordinate 9,704,841, forward strand.
ATACATATACATATACATATACATATATATATATATATCTGACAAATTAAGATCATCTTCTTCCATTTCTTAATTCAATCAATATTTATTAAGTACCAGAGCACCGGATCTGGAGTCAAGAAAAACTTGGAGTAAGAAATCCTGCCTCAGATATACTACCTAGCTGAGTGATCTTGGGCAAGTCTCTTACCCTCACTGGGCATAAGTTTCCACATCTGTAAAATGTGATGGCTGTAGTCTACAACTTCTAAAGTCTAAGGTCTATTCTACAACTTCCAGCTCTATATGACCCTGTGTATATGGGCTTCTGTGGCCAATAATATTCATCTCTTGGTGGCCAAAAGATGACTGTCACTGTGAGACATCTTTCCATATTTAGATAGTCTGGTGCTTAGAAAATAGATATACCTTCCCTAACAATGCACTCACATGCCTCTCCTGCCTAAACTCCTTCAACTCTTGCCATTTTCCATTTTTTGTCATCTTTTTTTCCAATTGCATGTGAAGTAGAGCCTCAGAGTTGTTTTAATGTGCATTTCTCATGTTATTAGTGATTTGGAGTATTTTTCCGTAAGACTGTTGATAGGTTTCATTTCTCCATTTGAGATTAGACTATGTCCTTTGACTACTTAACCATGGGGAATGGTTCTTATTCTTTCGTATTTGTATCTCTTCTTCATGTTTTTAGCTTGCATAATAGACTGTTGCCAGAGGAACTTGTAAAGGTTATTTCCCTTATTAACTTTCTCCCTCCTATTTCTTCTTGCATGCATAGGAGAAAACAAACAAACCAATTTTATTACTACCTCATCAAACATAACACATCTTTTAAAAGAATAATGAACTACACATAAGAAATTCACATGCAAGGGGTGGAGTGAGGTAATAAGAGCCAAGATGGCACAACCATGCTGTACTCTCCCAACATTGTGTTCCAAACAACTTTAAAATAACTCCTCAAATCAAATTTGGAGCAACAGAGTTGACAAAAGGTCAGAGTGAGACATTTTTCCAGCTTATGAAAACTTAAGACATCGGCCAGAGAGGTCTGTGACATGGGAGTGGAAGCTGACCAGAGCTCAGCAGGAGTACCAAGGGTGGACCTTGGAGGCAGCAACAGTGACCACAGTAGCAGCAACAGATTCTAGAGCTCTCAGCCTAGAAATGGTAAAGAGGGTCAGACAACAGGCAAGAAAGAGATTATAGGGATACCTTTGCTGGTACTGGGTGTAGCTGGTTATGACTGGAAATTCTATTGCCCATAAGCAGTTCTGGGGCACAATTCCAGGGTGGAGAGGAGGTGTTTGTGGTCAGTCGCAAGGGATCAGGGACCCTGGTTATAGTTCTTGCTACCGGGGCAGTTCCTGGGTAAAGACCAAAACACAGACTAGGAGAGCAGTGACCACACCTCTTCCTGGGTCATACCACCTCAGAACCATAAAAAACTTTCAGACCCTCAGAACTAGCTCTGAAAACAACAGCACAGAAAAGTCTAAAGCTTGGGACAGTGCCTCCCCACCCCCAGGTGAACAGAGCCCAACTTAAACATAAAGCTCAAAGTCAAGAAATAGGCTTGAAAAATAACCAAATGATGGAAGAAAGAACGTGAACATAAAAATCTACTATGGTGGCAGGAAAGACGGAAACAGAAACTCAGAAGACAACAATGTGAAAACAAATACAACCAAAGCCTCAAACAAAAATTCCAATTGTATAAAAACCAAATAAGAATTGCTGATCTATATACTATTGTTCGTTTTCATGTTTGGTTTTCTTTCTTTTTTTCCCATTGTTCACCCCATTGGTTACAACCCTTCTATACAACCAGACAATTGTACAATGTGAAAGTATTTGCAGATCTTGACTGCATGCCGCCATGGTGCGGGAGGAAGGAAGGGGAGAAAATTTGAAAGTCAAGGGATTGTGAAACTGAATCTTGTAAACTAAAAGTAAATAAACAAGTCAACGAGAAAAAAAAAGAATTTCTGTAAGAGTTTTAAAAAAACAGAAAGAAGAGTGAGAGAAAGGTAGAGAAAAATGGGAAAAGAAAAAAGTCTCATTTCTCAAATACATAGGAACTGAATCAAATTTATATAAAAAAAATAAGAGCCATTTTCCACTTCATAGTCAAAGGATAGGAATAGGCAGTTTTCAGAAGAATAAATCAATCTATTTATAATCATATGATAAAGTACTCTAAATCTCTATTGATTAAAGAAATGCAAATTAAAACATCTGAAGTACCACCTCACACCTATCAGAAATGACAAATCCTGGAAGGGAAGAGGAAAAAATAGGTGCACTAATAAACAGTTGGTGGAGTTGTGAACTGCTTCAAATGTTCTGAAGAACAATTTGAAACTTATGTCCAAAAGGTTACAAAATTGTGCACACCCTTTTGTCCAGTAGTACCACTACTAGGTCTATAATGCAAAGAGATCAAAGAAGAAGGAAAAGGATTTATATGTCCAAAAATATAGCAGCTTCTTTTGTCGTGGCAAAGAATTGGAAATTGAAGGAACGCTCATCAATTGTGAAATGGCTGAACAAGTTGTGGCATAAGATTATCATGAAGTACTATTGTGCTATAAGAAATGATGTGAAGGGTGGTTTCAGGGGAAAAAATGGCAAGACCTATATGAACTGAAGTGAAGGTAGAAGAACCAGGAAATCATTGTGCACTATAACAGCAATATTGTTACGATGATCATCTGTGAAAGACTTGGCTATTCTGATTAATACAATGTTGTTGTTCAGTCCTGGCTGACTCTGTATAATTCCATGGACCATATTGCCCATGAAGTTTTCTCAGTAAAGCTACTGGAGTGGTTTGCTATTTCCTTCTCCAGTGGGTTAAGGCAAACTTAAGTGACTTGTCTAAGGTTACACAGCTAGTGAGTGTCTAAGATCAGATTTGAACTCAGGTTTCCCTGACTGCAGACCCAGTGTTTTATTCACTGAACCATTTGGCTGCCTTTGACAAAGGTGCCACCTCAAAGAGGTAACGAATTGTTCATGATTACAAAGACAGAAAATATTGGAGTTCAGATCTGAATTCAGATCTTCTTTTCTCAAATTCCACTAAACTCCACTGCCTGATTGTTGATGAAATTGCAGTCAGGGTCTCCCATTACATCCTGGGTCATCTCCAGCTGTCCTGATGAATCTCTGGTCACTGGACCCAGATAGTTCTGGAGGAGTGAGGCCGGTGACCTTGCATAGTCCTCTCAAACTCAAATCAAAGTCAACTACAAGTCATGTCATCATTTCCCCAATGCCATGGTCCTCTTCAAAAATGAAGGACAAACACAACCATCAAAGTATGTAAGTATAGGCAAGGTGTGTCCATGCAGGTATCTATCTATCTACACATACATACATGCATATATACGTATAGAAAATACACACACACACACACACACAGTTGAATGGATTCCAATGTCACTTCTCTGTAGATAATTTACAATTCAGTAGTTAACCACTTCAGCTGGATATCTCTTTATCACTTCAAGCTCATCATATTTAAAACCGAACTTTTTTTTTTACTTTAAAATCTACTTCTCCATTCTGTCTCTGTTCAAAATCTTCAACATATAAGTGAATAAAGGACTAGGCTTGTCAGTCAGGAAGAGGTGTGTTCAAATTCTCTCTCAGGTTCTAGCTATGTGACCTTGTCCAGGCTGCTTAACCCTCTCTGTGCCATGGTTCCTTCACCTTGGAAATCAATGGCCCATAATGTTCCTTCTAGCTCAGTCTCTGATCCTGTATTTCTATCATCACATTCACCAATGCCTGGAACCTCAGAGGCATTTTTTTTATTACTTCCCTGCTCTTTCCCACCACTCTCATATTTAACCAGTTACTAAGTCCTGACAATTTTGCTCTCATAATATCTCTTGCATCATTTCCTTTGATCCCCATTACTACTGATACCACCTATTTCATGTTCTCATTCCTTCATGCCTAGCTTATTCTGACAGTCTACTAACAACATGGTATGTCTTCAACTTGCCCTACACACCACTCCAGACTAATTTAATTAAAACATTTATTTTGTCTTGTTATTCTCCCTTTATCCCCTTTCCCCCCACTCTAAACTCTTAAATGACTCCCTTGTACCTGTAGGAAAAAAGTTTAAACTCCTCAGTCCAGCATTCAAGATCCTCCAATTTAAGTTAATTATAATTAAAGAATTTCTTACTTGAAATGGACCTTAGGGATCATTAAATTAGAAGTGATGTGACTTGTCTGAGATTGTATGGCTAGTTAGTGACAGTGACTGGAATAAAATGTTTATCTTTTAACTCCTAGCTACTGGTTCCTTCCATGCCTCTTGAAGAATTCAAGAATGATTCATTGAGCCCTTATTATGTGCAATTTTCTTTACAATCTGGATCTAATCTACCTTTCTAAGCACATTTCTCACTACTGTCTTTTATGATTTCTTCACTCTAGAAGTCAAACTGTTCTATTTATCATGGCATCTTTCTGGAATTTTGCCCATTCTAGTCCCAGAACCTAGAGCATTGTCTCTCTTTTTTATCTGTCTAGATTTTATCCATCCTTCAAAGCCCACCTCAAGGCTCGCCTCTTTTTGTTGCTCAAGCCTAGAGTGATTTCTCCCCACTCTGAACTCTTAGTGCTTTCAGAGGGTGATAACCACTTGGCATCTAACCAATTACTCACTTATGGCATGTCTTAGGTTATTATTCAGCTTTGCATGATTTATTTCTTATCTTTCCAAGTAAATCGCTAGATCCTTGAAGATAGAGGTTGTGTCTTGTTTTCTTCAAAGAGCCTATCATAAAAGGGCATACAAGAGCCATAAGCTTTGGTTAAATATTCAGTATGAGCACTAACAAATTGGCGAATGCTACAAATCAGGGCTTGATTTATTGCTTTACTGATTTCCAGCCTTAAGAAAGGGATGGAGAAAAAGCTAATAATAGAAATTAAACTTAATATAGAAACAGAATATTTCTTAATATAGAAATAGAAATTAAACAAACTACATATGACATACATGTTTGCCCCCCTCCAAAAGCTAGTTGTTAAACATTTACCACATAATGTTTCTAGCATAGTAATTTCCACATTGTAGGTGTGCAAAATTTGTGGTTTTCAAAAGGTATTTTTTATTAATTTTTTAAAATTTTGGATCTATTTAATTTTTTGTTTCTGGAATAAAATAAGCATGTCTATAACATGGTATAATAGAAAAAGATGATTGCACATGAAACTGTAAACTATTACACACAACTTGCTATTCCATGTGTGTCATGTATACATACACATGTATATGTATATACGTACATATATATATATACACACACATATATATAAAGTTATCATGTAAATTGTTTTTCCTTTTTTCCTTCCCTCCCCCAATCCCATCCTAGAGATGTCTACCATTACACAAAAATATGTATATGTGTTCCATACATATTTTTATTTATCAGTACTTTCTTTGGATGTGGGAGCATCCTCCTTCATACGTCCTTTGTAGTTAATTTGAGTATTTATAGTAGTCAAAACGACTATGTTATATATTTTTAATGGAATCTGTGTGACCTTGTACAAGTGACATCACTACCTAGTTTTTTCATCTACTAAAGGGGAGGTTCTATTAGATAGTCTTAGGATTCCTTCCAAGTTCTGACATTCTGTAATCCTGTGAATGAATGAGTGAGTATTCCAAGGATCTGTGAAGCCATCACTATCAGTACTCCCTCTACTTATATAAATTGTAATCCTTCTGTACTTTAGTAGCCAATCTTCATGAAGTGCTCTCCATATAAAAACGAATACTCACAGTCAGCCTTGTGGTGATGAAACATTCTGAAATGAGTGGGCTGATCCTTAGATGACAGATATATACAGTCCATCATTGGGTTCAACTTCAGTAACTTGCAAAACATCTCAGTTACCTTGGAAGTCTTTCACTTTGGTGTGTGAAAATACGATGCGGCATTCAGGCTTCTTCAACTTCTGCCGCTTTACCACATCAAACTGGCTTTCTAAATCACCCTGCTGCCCTTTCTGCTATGTCCTAGGGGGACTATTAGACATATTGATGAACAAAGGGAGTTGAATAGTTATGGAAATTAAAATCATTTTTTAAGCAACAAGATCTGCTTTCAAAGGACCTTCAAAATATGCAGAATATATGGAAAAAAGTGAAGTTGATGGTAGGGTCATTTGTAATAAATGACCTCAGTTGACAAATTGCCTAAAATTATCTCTAAAAGGGGGTAAACTCCTTAAAGGTATGGGTAGCATCTGCCACATCCTTTGTAATGGTCACAGTCTAGTCCTAGATTCCATTCTCAGGTAATTAAGAGACATAGGAGAAATCAATTATCTGGTCTATTCTGCAGTCTAAACAAATAGTCATCTTATCTCCATAATGAAAGAGCACTGGACCACTATTCAGAAAGCATAGATCGTAACAATAAATTCAGCATGAGCAATGTTTATTAAAAACCTACTCTTTGAAGAGACCTGAGGGAGATCTAAGGTTAGATCAGGCATGTCCCTATTCTCTAGAAACTTATAGTCAAGTACAAGTGGGTAAAAAAAATGTACTTAAGGTGGTGCAGTGAATAGAGCACTGACTCTGCAGTCAAGAGGATCTGAGTTCAAATCTGGACTCAGACACTTAACACAAAAAAACTAGCTGGGCAAGTCACTTGACCCAGATTGCCCTACCTTTCTCCTTCCAAAAAGAAGCAAAAAAATGTACTTAGAGTTATACTATTTATTAGTTGTGTGGCCACAGGCAAATTATTTAATCTTTTTGAGTTTTGGTTTCCTCATCTTGAGAATTGTAATTTTTGAGTAATTCTCTCAATTGAGAGGAACGGGATCTCTTAGGAGAGGCATCTGCATCAGAAGGCACCCAATGACTGTGGGTCAAAGATGGGAGACCGAAGTGAAAGCAAAGAAATGTATTTGCATGTGAAGGAACACTGTTCACAGCAACTTTACCTTCCTATTACAACTGTGCTGCAATAAGTGATCTTCATGTTTTCTGTAGCTTTTTAGAACTGATTAACATACCATATCAGTCACAGCCCCATTCTGTGGGAACCTAGGCCAGATAAGTAGGAAGAAGGAGAAGGGGGAGGAGGAAGAAGAGGAGGAAGAGGAAGGGAAAGAAGAGGAGGAGGAGAAGGAGAAGAAATAGAATGAGAATTAGATAAAGGAAAAGGGGAGGGGGGCATCTCTTGAGAAATATTTGGCATGTAGATGACCAGATGTTTTTTATCAGAATGAGAAAATATTCTCTGTTCAAGGGCAGGAGGCAAGGAAGGTGATCAAATAGTTTTAAAGTTGTTAAATAAGTCCATTTAGACAAAATTGCTGGCTTCTCATATCCAAGGATAATAAAAAATTGTGGATGAAAACATCTACTTTACTGTATTGTTGCATAGATTGCTGTTTTCTTCATTAGTAGCTGAGGCTTTGCCGCTATTAAACTAGTGGCTAGTTTGAGGATTAGTTCATCAAGATGGCGTAAAATAGTTATGGTTCTCCCTGCCCTTTGCCCTGCCCCCCATGATACTTCATAGGTTATTGTGAGGTTCACAACAAGTCATGTAGATGAGATTGTTATGTTAAGGGATATTATAAACCACAATGTGCCACAATAACACAGACCACATGAGACCTTACCTAACCTCCCTAGCTTGCTTCATCCTCAATTGCGTTGTATTTCCTTTCTATGTACTTGTAGGCATCATCCTCTGTAGAATGTAAGCTTCTTGAGGGCAGAGACTATTCATCTATGTCTTTATATCTCCAGCACTTAGCACAGAACAGGTACTTAATAAATCCTTGTTGACTGATGATGGTAAGGATTATGCAAGAATCAGGAGTAATATGTAGATGGGAATCTTGTATCGAACAACATAAAGGACCAGACAGACTGATCTTATCCCTTTTGCTCTTCCTGGCCAGTCTCTAGATTTCATGAACAGGGACAATACGGTAGACTTTCGGTGAGACAGGAGCATGGCATTAGTACCACAATTGAATCATAGAATTTTACAACAGAAAGGAGCCTTAGAGAACGTGGAGTACCTCCCCCCTCACCCTCCTTTTACAGATAATGAAACTGGCCCAGAGAAGTTACATTATTTACCTGAGGCCATGCAGGAGGTGAGAAAGTCACCATTAGAATCCAGGTCTCCTAAATCACAGCTGAGCATTGGAACTAGATGAAGGGCAAGAGGCTAAGGGAAGATAATAACTCCCTACCTTCCCTTGATGTTCTATTCCTCACCTGGATGGTGCGAGTCAATATTGATTTATGGGAATTGAATAAAGGACAATCTAAATTCACTAATCTCCCCTCCCACCTAGAACAGTGGTCATTCTTCTTTCTGGATAATGCAGACCTGAGCATCACTAGGAAGTAGAATGTAGCCTTTGTTCATTGGGGAATTTCAGAAGCAAGGAGAGGCTAATGATCCACAGTTTGCAAGGGAAAAGTGCAGAACTTTGCAGAGGTATTCTTTCCTTTCCCAAGTCTTATTAGCCCAGCTGCAGGGAGAGGCTGAAAAAGCAATATGAAGCACCATCATTCTGCTCTTAATACCTATAAAATTAGACTGAAGACTGGGGAGCTAAAGGTTAGGTGAGCCTGGCTTATGAGACACTAGAACTACAGTGTTCACAGTAAAGAGGAACTGAATAGCCTATATCAGATTGCATGCTGCTGTGGGGAGCAGGGAGAAGAGGGAGGGGGAGAAAATTTAGAACTCAATATCCTATGGAAGCCAATGTTGAAAACTAAAAGCAAGCAAATAAATAAAGAAATAGAATTTAAGAAAAAGAGGAACTGAGACCAAAATAACCAAGGTGAGATCAATTAATCAATTGACAAGAATGTATTAAACACCTACAATATGGTACACACAAATACAATCAACGAAACAGCCCCTTCTCTCAAGAAGTTAACATTCCAAGGGGGAAGACAACAAACACTTATCTAAATAAAAATAGAATAAATATAAAGAGAATGAATACAAGGTAGATCAGTATAAGGTAGTTAGAAAGTGTGAGCACTAGCATTTGTGGGGAGAGGGATGGAAATCAGGAAGAGTTTCATATAGAAGGTGGCATTAAAGGAACACAGAGATTCTATGAAGCAGAAGTAAGGAGGGAATGCATTCCATGCATGGAGGACAGCCTTGCAAAGGCACAGAGATGGGAGATAAACTTCTTGCTGCATGTGAGGACCAGGGAGAAGGCCAGTTTGGCTGAACCACAGAGGCCAGGTGTGGGAGCAATTGTACGTCTAGCAGGCAGGTGAGAGAAGCTAAATCAGAATATGGATGCCAATCTGACGGGTATGTTTCTGTAGCTTTCTCTCTCCTCATTGAAAGTTCAAAATGTTCCCTAGTATACATAGGAAAGGAAGATGGATAACTTCTGTAGTAGTCAAAGAAGGAAGTATTTTATCAGGTTCCTATGTGGCAGGGACAGTAAGGGGGAGAAAAAAAATAATGGCTAGTATAGACCATTTATCAAAGGAATGATGGACATCATTGTCAGGAAGAGCACAGTGTCCTTGAAGAGGCAGAAGGGACATAATGCATGGTGGGACTAGTGGTTTTTAAAAATTGATTTGCTTATTTACTTTTAGTTTACAAGATTCAGTTCCACAATCCCTTGAGTTTCAAATTTTCTCCTCTTCCTCTCCACCCCCCTCCCACTCATGGCAGAATGCAATCAAGTATAGGATCTGTAAATACTTTCACATTGGACATTAGTCTGGTTGTATGGAAAAGTTGTAACCAATGGAGTGAACAATGAGAAAAAAGAAAGAAAACCAAACATGAAAAAGAACGATAACATGTAGATTGTTTCAGTCTGCATTTAAACTCTGGTCTTTCTAGATCTTTCTCTGAATGTAGACATCTCTTTCCATCCTGAGTCTTTTAGAGTTGTCTTATAACTGTGCGTTGCTGAGAAGAGTTCAGTTTATCAAGGCTGGTCATCACACATATGATGTGTCTGTGACTGTGTACAAATTTCTCTTGATTCTGCTCTTCTCACTTAGCATCAGTTTGTATAAGCCTCTTCAGGTGAGTATGAAGTCTATCTGCTCCTCATTTCTTATAGCACAATAGTATTCCATTACATTCATATACCACAACTTGTTCAGCTGTCCCCCAATTGATGGGCATCCCCTTAATTTCCAATTTATTGTCACCACAAAGAGAGCTGCAATAAATACTTTTGTACATATGGGTCTTCCTCCCACTTCTATGATCTCTTTGGGATACAACCCCAGAAGTGGTATTACTGGGTCAAAGGGGTGGTGGGACTTTGACCCAAGTTAAGTCTAAATCAGTTTCCATTCTTTAACCTTAGTAAGAAGAATCCCCCCCCCCCCAAATCAGATGCTACATGTCTTTCACTGGCTAAAGCTATTTTTTCCTCTGGAACTTTTCCACAATGAGATGATCAGGAAGGCTGAATGATGACAAGGGAAGTCATGTCATTTGAGTAGAGAAGAACAGAACCATTTAGGGAAAATAGTTTCTAATTTTGACTGAAAAGAAGGGATCCACCTGGCCCTTCTAGGCCTCCTTCTGTGTGGTGGAATGAATAGTATGAGAAGGGATGGGTAAGTGGGTCCCTATGGGGTGCAATGTCTTCGGTGAGCATTAATTACTCAATGGCATTTCAGATATTGTCCAAGTGCTTGGGAATAGGGAATGCAAGTTTTTAAAAGTGAAGGCAGGAGATGTTGACCTTTGAGCTATGTTCTCATCTGGAGGAAAACTGTCCCTGAGTTAAGCTCTCTCTAATTGTAGGCATTGTCCTTTTTAGCCACTCTAAACAGAGATGCTAAACAGAGATGTCGAGGTGCTTCTATGAGAATCCTGCTGTTATCCTCAGCTCCATGCTTTGGCGCGATACTATTCTGAGAAACCGTCCTGCTGAATGAATGCTTTTGCACTGGTGTGCTGAGAGTTATTTCTTTTCTTGTGCTTACCTTTTTCTTGAAAACTCAGAAAACTCAAAACATTTTCAAAGCCTTCTAGAAACCTGAAGTGTCTTGGATTCCTCCCATTTCTACTTTTGAGTCCCCTTTCTACAGGTGATTGATTCCCTGGTAGCTTCTTTCCAGTGACCAGACTATTTCTTTTTACGGAGACATAAATTGGACCCTACAGGGGCTGCTTCAAATTTTTCCTCTTCTTATTTAGTCCCATATTCCTTTTTTTATCCCGTTCTCTTTCTAGGATTTGGGGTCCGATGTCCTAATGAGACTGGAGCACACCATGGAAACATGTTATCTTCCTAGGGGTCTCTTTTGAATGAACAATAGGATAGTTGACAGACTGAAGTGTACTTCAATAAGTAAACATGAAAGAAAAAGACAGACAAGCAGATTTAGTGGGAATAAGGAAGCACATGGACTATGAGAGAAAATTCTAGTTCAGTACAAATCTATATCTAGGTGGCACAGTGGACAGAGGGCTGGGCCTAGAGTCAGGAAGTCCTGAGTTTAAATCTGATCTCACACACTTACTAGCTGTGTGACCCTGGGCAAGTCACTTCACCTTGTCTGCCTGTTTCTTCATCTATAAATTGAGCTAAAAAAGGAAATGACAAAATATTCTAGTATCTTTGCCAAGAAACCCCCAAACAGGCTCATGAAGAGTCATACAGGACTGAAAAAGGATTGAACAACACAAACATACACATTATACAAATCATTCAAATGACTTCTTCAAATTGAGAATATCATTCTTAAAAGAAACCCCAAAGGTGCAGTTCCAAGAAGCTTCATTGAAAAGAGAAGGGGAATGAATTGCCAATTGATAGCCGTCCTAGTCCAACAAAGCCACCAGCACGGGGCAGACAATATATATTGAAGTTCAGTGTTGTGTTTATCACGAGAAAAGAAAGAGTCAGGAGAACCCGAAGTGAGAGGTTTCAGAAGACCCGTGTTTAGGTTCTGCCCATACTTCCGGATGAATGAGGGTCCCATGCTAGCTAACATGCTTATATTCTTCACATGTTCTTCAGTTCTTTTTCACTGAAGAGTGATAACCACAGCATAGACCTTTTGCATTTCACGTCGTGAAAGCTAGTTTTGAAAGCCAGTGGGAGCATCCTTTTTCCAAGGGACAAGTCAGTTTTGAGTCAAGAGTCTCTCTCTGTGAATGAACAAAAAGTTACCATCTCAATACAGTTATAAGAATCACACTGGGGATCCGTTGCTCTGATTGCAACCAAGCAGAGGAGAGTTGGACCATTATTTCTTCCTGATCCCCTAAATGAATGCAAGTCAACTGAGTGTCCAATAATAATTAGGATATTTGCAAGAAGGATAAACAGGTAGGCTCCTAACAGGCAGGACCACAGATTCATAGAAGATGAGTCTTGATTGACTCCATCACATAAGGCATCATTATTCAACAACAATTGCTTTTTAATTTTCCATGAACTTTAATGTTGCTGTTCTTTGCACTATGATTAAGGAAGGGAAAGCAAACATAACTCAGACTACTCATTATTTCCTAATGTTGTTATTATCACCACCACTGAATTCTCCATCTTTGATTCCCATTTCTGCAAACCACCTATTGGCACAGTTATCTTGACCAGAGGCCAGAGAGGCTTACGAGACTCCTATTCCCATTTGAGAAGGAGAAAACAAAACAAAATACTGCTCCAATTTTTAAATTTGCTTTGTTTCTTCACTGTCTCATGTTGAATGGTGGCTGGCATTAAATATAGACTTTTAGGCTGTGTCCTTGGGGTCGGTTTGATTTATTCCTGAGTTAGCATATCTGGGCCAATGTGTAAAATCTGGGTTCTTTTTCCATTAATATAATCTCCCTGGAATCTCTACCTTACTGGACCTGGCAGCTTTGATGAATGCTTTTGTTGTAGGCAGTATTGATTCTTGTAATTTGTTGTCAGTCTTTCGAAAATATTCTCCTCAGGCTTGGCCCACTTCAGAAGTGTTTGCATGGTCAACTCTAAAAAAATACATTGAAATGGTCACCACGAAGTATGAAAAAGGTCATTTGTATAACCTATGCTGTGTTTCCTTTCTCACTGGGTAGCTTTCACCTTTTTTTGGAGTATTTGGGAATGGTGTTTCCTTAAAAACAGAAACAAAAACTTCTGCAGGTGAAGAAACCAAACTTCATGACGTTAAGGTCATGGTAACCAATAAATGGTATAGCTCAGACTTGAACCCATGCCTCCATAGTCTAGGTCCAGTCTCCCACCTGTCTCCCTCCCTCCCTCCCTTCTCTTCCTCCCCTCCTTCATTGCAGTAACAGGAGAAGCAAGGACTGTCATTTTTTTCTTTTCCATCTCTAGTACTTGGCGCTGTATTGGGCACATAGTAGGCGCTTAACAAATGTTTACTGGGTCATTGACTGATTACTTTTTCCAAAATACAGGACAGCCTCACATGACTACTAAGTCATGATTACTAAGAGGACCCTTGATCCTCTCCAATAATTTAAAGGTCTCACTTTGAACATTTCCTGTACTAATAAATATTATAGTCCCTCTCTCACAAAATAAAGTAATTTTATATATGCAAACTTAATAGAGAATAAGATAAATTAGTGAAGCATTTAGCAAGTTTTTTTGATGTTTGGATATCTGTATGGACATTGTCTAGGAAGAAAGTGGTGGGATACAGAGGAAAATACTGAAGTCAAGAGGACCTTGGTTCACATCAGGCCTCTTACTTACTAGCTCTGTAACCATGGATTATTGACCCAACCTCTCTAGGCCTCTGCTTTCTCATCTATAAAACAGGGATATAATAGCACCTAGCTCACGGAGTTATTATGAGGAGCTACTGAGGTAATTTATGTTAAGAGTTTTGGAACCCACAATTTAAATGTTAGCCATTTTTAATAAAGCCAGTTGTAAAGCCAATCAGCAGTACATTCCTGAGAGAATGCTACTGTGAACAGCTTTTAAGATTCAGATTACACAGTATTAGTGAACACTTTGTTTATTCCATTACAAATCTTTATTCAGTACAATGTTCACAGTTTC
>CM053600.1:9719392-9734790 GCA_028646575.1 Pseudocheirus occidentalis
TTCCTTCCTTCCTTCCTTCCTTCCTTCCTTTCGTCCTTCCTCTGCTCTATAACAATATGCAAGAGTTTCCTGGGATAATGAGAATTTAAGACTTGGTTATGATCACGTAATCAGTATGTGCCAAGGGTGGGATTTGAAATCAGGTTTCCTAACTCTGAGGCCAGCCCACTATCCACTGGGCCTGGCTTCAAACTTTAATCTATCGAATCAAAGACATCTTCCCCCTCAGCCTGGAGTCTGGGTTAAAGCATTGTTTTCATTATTGAAGCTCCTGGAGATTTAATTGACTCAAGGAACTCAAGCTGGGGAGAATTATTTACACATATTCCTAGTGGTCTAGTAGAGAAAACCAACACCGGACAAGTCAAAGGCAGTTCATCCAGGCTTTTGAATGTTAGGTTAGTATGATCAACAGTGAGGCAAGTAAGTCCGATTCAATGAACGAAATACTCCTACTTTCCCTGCTATAGCTTCTGTAACAAATGACAACATATATGTGGGAGGAGAGAGGGAAAGAGAGTGAGAGAGAGAGAGAGAGCGAGAGCGAGCGAGCGAGAGAGAGAGACAGAGAGACAGAGAGACAGAGAGGAGGGGAGAAGGGAGGGAGAGAGGGAGGGAGAGGGAGAGAGACAGACAGAGAGACAGACAAAGGAAGAGAGAGAGGGAGAGAGAGGGAGAGAGGGAGGGAGGGAGGAAAACAGGGAGAGAGGGAAAGAGAGGAGAGAGACAGAGAGAGAGACAGAGAGAAAAGGAGGGAGACAGAGACAGAGAAAGAGAGGAGAGAGAGAGAGAGAGAGAGAGAGAGAGAGAGAGAGAGAGAGAGAGAGAGAGAGAGATTACTAAGTTGCTTCCACTTATCTGGAAAATGGATTTCTACCATTATGGAGAGTAGGAAGATTGCCTCTAGGTGATCACTCCCTTGTTCTCCTATTTTTAGGAGAGATATTGAGCTTGGAATTACATCTCTTTATTTTAAATCAAATATTTGAAATCTAGGTGCTTGACGTGTTTGAGATTCAAAATAAAAGCCACTTTCCCTTGTCATTTAGGGAAGAGGTGGGGGAAAATAGTTCCATCCCAGACCTGGAGTATAGCAATTAGCTTAATCTAGACACCCCTGCCAAGTACTTGTTATACAAAAGACAGACATGGGTAGTGAGCAAAATTTATCAAAGCAAGCAGTAAAAGAACAACAACAACCAAGTTAACGGAATTCATACAGATTAGATGGAACATATAGGAGTTGGGAGACTGCAGACTGAGAGAAAGAATGACATTTTAGCTCCTCTGAAGAGAAAACAATCTTACCCTGTGAATCCACTCTCTTTAGTGACTCAGGTTGCAAGCATTCAGAAATGAGGGACATGTAGGCAGGCCAGCTTTTCCCCAGATATTTGAAGACAGTGATCATGGTCCCCTGAGTCCTTTCTTCTTCTGGCTACACATGTTCAGTTTCTTCATCCAGTTCTCATATGTTAGACTCAAAGATCTTCATAATTATTGTGGTTCTCCTCAGGAGGTCCCCCAACTTATCAATGTTCTTAAACTATAAAACCTAGGGCTGAACATAGTTCTCTAGATGAGATCTGATGAGGACAGAGGAATTCTCAGAAGACATTTTTCTCTTAATCCCATCTAAAATCAGATTGGGTCATTTTTTTTTTGTCTCCAACATCACACTGATGAATTATATTGAGCTCGTAGTATACTTAAACTCCAAGATGTTTTCAGAACAACTGCTGTGCAAGCAACCAAACACTCCCCATTTTATACTTGTGAAATTGATTTTTGAGGAAGGGGCAAATTCTTGCACTTGGCTTTGATGGATGGAAGCAGCAGGAGCAATGGGTAAAAATTGCAAAGAGGTAAATTTAAGATGACGTCAGGAAAAATTTCCCAACAATGAGAACTGTTTAAAAGTGGAATAGGCTATCGGCAGCTAGGTGGCACAGTGGATAAAAGCACTGGCTCTGGAATCAGGAGGACCTGAGTTCAAATCCAGTCTCAGACATTTGATACTTATTAGCTGTATGACCCTGGGCAAGTCACTTAACCCTGACTGCCTTGCCCCAAAAGAAAAGTTGAATAGGCTGTCTAGAGCAGTGGTGAGATCTGTCATTCCTGGAAGTCTTCAGGTAGAAGCTTGATTGTTGCATATGTCCTAGTGGACTGGATGGCTATTGAGGACCTTTCTATCTCTCAAATTCAATGATTCTGTGATATTTAGGAAGTAATCCAACCAGAGAATGCCACAGGAACTGGAAATACAGGGAGTATTGAGTATTTTCTGCATAGAAAAGTCCTGTTCAGGTAGAGTTCTATATAACTTTACAAAATGACCTAAGAGAATAGAGAGGATACTCAATACAACCCAAATCAACCACCACTCAATATAATTCTACTCTGTGCTGGGCACACATTTAGACACTGGTAATATAAAGACTAGCATGAAGCCGTCTTTGCCCTCAGGGAGCTGCCATTCTACCAAGGAGAAACTATGTGCATAAGTAAGATAAGCAAATACAAAATCTACACAAAGTAAATGTAGGTAATTTGGTGAGATCAGTAACTCGGGGCTTAAGGAAAGGTTTCTGCTCCTAACAGGGCCATCCTTGAGCTTGGAGGGGAAGCCAGGGATTCCAGAACACAGTGAGTTCATTCCATGTGTGGAGTGAAAGCCTATGCAAAAGGCACAGAGGCTATGTCATGTGACGGTGATTAATGTGAAATCAATCCATCAGAGCCAGACTGTGAATGTCTTTCAGTGCCAAAGAGGAGTTTATATTTTATCCAAAAGGCAATAGGGGGATGCCGAACTTTCTCAAGCATGTGAATGACACGGTCAGACTCATACGTTAGGAATGCCGGGTCAGATAATAGGTTAGACTTCAGGAATACCGGTTATCATCAATGCAGAGGATGGATAGAAGACTGGAGAGACTAGATACATGGAGACAGGAAAAATTTAACAAGCAGAGTGACCTAATGAAGATGAGATAACTCTTCTGAAGATTATGATGGCAAATGTGAAGATCTAATTGTAGCATATAATAGTTATGAAGATTAGATAAGAAGTAGAAGATCCAAGGAAGATGAGTTCAACAATGAGAGCTATCTGGTGGGAGAGGCTGCCCTCAGAGGTGCAGGTACCACCTCTTTGGAATATCACTTGTCGGCATCCTTCTGAATGCAGATCTGGCTAGAGGGAGGTTCTTTAGCCCTTTTTACACCATAGATCCCTTTGGCAATCTGCTAAAGTTGTTATGGAACTTCTTTCAGAACCATGTTTTTAAAATTATGAAATAAAATCCACTGGATTACAAAAAAGAAATCAAGTATATTGAAATACAATCATCAAAATATTTTTAGAAGTTCACAGAACTCTGAACTGGTGAAAACTGGTTTGACTAATAGCCCCTATGATGCATTTATACTAAGGCTCAACTGACCTAGAGACCATACATTCACTCCCTTCCCCAGATGCTTATTTACTATAGCATAGTTAGAGCTAAATTTCCTGATTCTCTGCCTTTCATATCTCATTCCTTATTAGGCAACTCAGAAAATGCCCTAATTCAGTCCACCCTCCTAGTTTTACCCCACAGGTGATGGGAAATGTATTAGTGCCATATCAGCTTTTTTCCTTTTTTTTTTCATAAGTTTGATAACTTGGGGCCTAGGATCAAATTCCCCAGTTTATGGTACATCTGGGCCTCTAGCCTGCTCATGGATCTGGGGACAGTGGAGGGAGTCACCTCCAATGCTGTTCTACATTGGTATTTGTTCCTTTCCCCTGACTGCCAACCCTATGTGGCAATGTAATTCTTCAGGAACAGTCTCCACCCCCCTTTTCCCTGAAATATTCCTTTAAGAATCTTTGGACTAGATATGCTGTGGTCCCTTTTAACTCATAAGTTCTGTGATTCTGTGAAATTAGGTCTTACAATTGCAATAGGATGGACAAGAGGTAATTTGGACCCAAAGTAGGATGGTAGTGTAAGTAGAGAAAAGGGAATGGATATCAAGATTTGACAATTGACTGGACTTCACTCTCCTGAGGGAGAGTGAAGAGACAAGGAAAATTCAGAGGATGTGAAAATGAATGACTGAAAGGAGGTTTGTACCCCTGATAGAAGTAGAGAAATTAGGAATAGAGAAGGATTTCAGTGAGAAGATAATTAATTTTTTTACTGTGTTTTATTACGTATTTTATTAGAAACAATATTAAGCATCAATGCAAACAGGAAAACTTGCTTAGTAACTATTAAAAATTAATTTTCAACCCATAAAGTTCCACAATGCTTTTTTCCATCCTTCCCACTAAGGCATCATTAGAAATCTTTGTTCATTTCTTCTTACTTATCATCTTTCACATGATGGTAATTCATGAGTCAGCCTTTCTTCTCATTCTTCTCCCCCCTTTCATTTGGCATCCACCTGTTTTTAGCCTTTGCCATCAAATGAAATGACTTGTAAAGTGCTTAGCACTGTGTCTGGCACATACTAGGTGCTTAATTTAAATGTGTTCCCCTCTCCCTCCCCCATAAAGTATCTCTATAGTTTTATCCTATCCTTTATTTCATCTAGATTTTTCATATTTCTGTGTATTCTACATATTATTGATCATAATTACATTACAGTGTTTTATTACATGCGTGTATCACAATTCATTCAGCTTTTAGTTTTTTCTTTGTTTAATTTTCTGGTATGGTTTCAGGCAGACTCCAACAACGGAATTGTTGGGGTAAGAAAATGACAATTTTTGTATTTGTTAAGATGTACTCTAGATCTTGCTCCAATGGTTTAATTTCTTCTATATCAGTATCATTTGAAAACCCTTCATTTCTTACTTTCTTTTCTTTTTGGTAAATAGTGAAATGTTTTTGATATATTGATTTTGAGGTGCTTTTGGGATTTACATTTGGAGGTACCTAACAGACAGTGATTTCTATCTGGAATTCAGATGAAAAATAACCTCTGTGTATATAGATTTGGAAGTCATCTTCACAGAATGAAATTTAGTCCATAGGAGTGGACAAGAGAAAGAATGAAGAAAGGGATTTTTAGTCAGTCACCTATTAGACTTGGGAATTAGGTTAGTGAAGACATAGAGTCAGGATGTGTGGTTCCCAACATTTCTTCTCAAAGGCAGGGCTAATAGTCCCCAAGAAAGGCTCTGCTGTACAGATAAACCTCTTTGGTAAGTCAAAACCTGTTGTTGACAACTTATCTTCCCTCTAAGAATTCTCCTAGAAAACTCACTGACTTGGGTTACATACAAGTCCACTCTGATAAGAGAGTACATGATTTCTTGGTGGAATCATAATCCTTGGGGCTGCTGATTATCTCCTGTTCTGTTGTGGTAGATGGAAACATACACACTCAAGCAACAGCTACTGATCAATGGAGGATAAATATTCCATATAACATGTGAATGATGGAATGGGAACAAGCCTTCACTGTAATTTGCCCTTCTCTCTTAAACTTCAAAGTCACAGCATTAACATAAACAAGATGCCACTTATGACTGACAAGAGCAATGACAATCAGGATTCTCATATTAATAACTGATTAGATACTTTGATATTTTAAAAGATCCAAAATTTATGTACCATGCTTCCTCCTCTTCTTCCTCTTCCTCTTCCTCCTCTTACCTCTGTTGCTTCTCCTCCTTCCTCCTTCTTCCTTCTCCCCCCACCCCAAAATAACAGTAGTAAATGTCTGAGGTTGGATTTGGACTCAAGTCCTCCTGACTTCCATGTTTTCTTATACTAGACGATCTCTATTTATACTGTCCCATAAAAGCTCGATAGAGGGTCTGTTCAATCCACTGGGGGCCTTCCTCTTGGTCTTTTTAGTTTCTTCGGTGCTACTCCAACCGTCCATTTGTTGTCTCCCTTTCTTACTTGCTTTCACTGGATACAACAAAATGTGTGCAAACTTTCCATTTTCAAGCAGAGTCAACTCATTTATCAATTATCTACCACATGGAAGGCATTGTGCTATGTACTGAGGATACAAAGATGAAATCAGACAGAGTCCCTACTGTCAAGGAATTTATAATTGATGGGGATGGGGTTGGAATAGAGATACACACAGAAAGGTCTGGAAGGTTCCATTTAGCTCTAAGATTCAATAAATCTATTGTCATACTCAGTGTTGGAAGAAGTTGTTAAACTTTTTGTGTCATGGACCCCTTTAGAAGTCTTGTGAAGCCCAGGGCCTTTCCTCAGAATAATGGTTTTAAATGAATAAAATAATAAATGTATAATAGTGTATGAGAGAAATATATAAATATATAATAGGCAATATAAATAACAAAGAAAACTAATTATATTGAAATGGAAACTATTTCATTTTGCCCATAGAAGTTCATAGACCCCTTGAAATCAGCCATGGACCCCTTGAGAATCCAGAAACCCCCCCCAACCCTAATCTAGTTGTAGTCCAACACCCTCATTTTACAGCTAAGTAGACAGGTGCAGAGAAGTAAAGTAATTAGCCCAAGGTCACACAGTAAAAGGACTAGAACATAGACTCATAATCCAGCATGTTTTTTACAAACACTGCACTGCTGAGCATTCTCATTGGATCACATTTTTTTTTTGGAAAGGGCCTAAGCAAGAACTTCATAAATAATGCTGGTGAGAAGAGCCAAGCAAAAAAACCCCCAAACACAAAAACAAAAGACTTGAGAAGTTTCATTCTCCTGCAGCATTAATGCTGAGTAAGAGAAAGGATTTCATTTGGGGAATCTTGGCATGAAATTGGTAAAAACTACTCTTGTAGTCCAAAGCACAAGGCAAAGTCCCCTGCGTTTTGGATTTCAGCACAGTTTTCTTCCCCTTAGACAAGCATTCCACTCTTAATAGGAGAAAGCCGCAGCAAATCTATCACTGAATTTCCCATTCATACTCTCGTCAATAGCCAAGCAAAGGTTCCTAATGAAGCCCTTGCATTTGGAAGCACAATCAGTCTGCATCCTGGCAAGGTTCTGATGCTAGCTTATGTTGGCTATTTAAAAGCTGATGCAGAATCTTTCCTTCCAGCTTCCCCGACTCTGCAACTCCCTCCTTTCTCTCCCCTCCCTTCCCTATCCTAGGAGAATCTCACTTGGTTAGCTTAGGTAAATGCTGAGCGGCCTGCTAAAATTCTCCTAAGTAAGAGATGCTCCAAGTAGTGATGTTTTGGAGGGATACCCAACCTAGCAACTCAAAGGTATTATATTTAGGCAGAGAGCGGTGTTTTAATCAGAGAACTACTTTAGTTAAAAGGATTTCAGTAACAAATCTCTGCTCCTCTTTCCCTCCTCTCCCTCCCCTTCCAACTTCTACATTCTCTCCCTTCCCTTTCTCCCCCTCCTCCTATCTCTCCCTTTCCCTCTCCTCAACAACTCTTTCTGTCTCTGCCTGTTTCTTCCTCCCCTTCCTTCCTCCCTTCTTCCTTTCCTCCTTCTCTACCTCCTTCCTTCCCTCTTTTCCTCCTCCTATTTTCCTTTCTTTTCTTTTTTCCTCCTTCCCTTTTCTTTTTCTCTCCATCCTCCTCTCTCCCTCCCTCCTTCTTTCTTCCCTTTTATCCTCCCTCTCTTTTCTCTTTCTCTCCCTCCATCCTCCTTCCCTCCCTCCTTTTTTCTCTTCCTTCTTTCCTTTCCTCCGTTCTCTTTCTCCCCATCACAAACACTTCAAACAGCTCCCTCTAAATCCAAACCTCAAACATAAAATATAAAAACAAACAAGAAATGCTAGTATTTTAATGCTATAGCAACACAATTGCCTTTAGTAGGATGGATTGTTTGAAAGAAAGACAATGACCCCAAAGACTTCGTGCTGAGCTTCTCTGAGTCACTAGCACTTATGGAGCCCACCTCCTGTTCAGAGCCTTGCACTGGGTACTTAGCAGTAAAGGTCTGAAAGAAGCTGTTTTGGAGAGAGTATCCTTTTAAGGTAATTTTCTGGTGTTAAAAGCAATTTTTATTGATTCTCACCAATGGAATGGAACAGTAATGCAAATAATCCAGAAGAGCAGATTGTCCTGAAACCATTTATATATAGCTTTAGAACAAAGAACGATTACTTTACCAAGAGGTTTACCTTTCCAATAATGTTTTCTTTAGGTTAAAATTATTTTTCTTTCCCTCAACCCTCCCCACTCACTACAGCAAAGTGTGTGAGGATGCCATCATATAATAAAATGAAGCATGTTCTGTATTTAATTTTTTTTTAAAGAAAGAAGAGGGGCTCTTAAAGACTTCTGATAATTGTCAGTGGTGTCAAATACTGCAGAGAGATCAAGAAGCATTAACACTGCGAAAGGTTAGTTGGATTTAGCAAATAGCAAATCACCAGTACCTTGGGAGAGAGAAGTTGCAATTGTATGGCCTGGATAGAATATACATTTTATGAGGATCAAGAGGGAATGAGTGGTAAGGAACTAAAAGCAGCAGGTGCAAACCACAGGTTTGAGAAGTTTGGCTCTGAAAGGAAAGAAAAAACAGAACAGTAGACAGAGGGAACAGTGAAGGTTTTTTGAAGGTTTTCAGTCCTATCTGACTCTTGTGACCCCATTCAGGGTTTTCTTGGCAAAGATACTGGAGTAGTTTGCCATTTCCTTCTCTGAGGCAAACAGATGATGAGGAAACTGAGACAAATAGGGTGAAGTGACTTGCCCAGGGTCATACAGCTAGTAAGTGTCTGAGACCAGATTTGAACTTAGGAAGATGAGTCTTCTTCACTCCAGGTCCAGCGCTCTGCCTTTGAATGTTTAAAGGCAGAAGAGAAAGGACTAGGGAAGAGGGAGAAAGAGATTGGAGAAACTGGGAGAGGTTAATAAAAGCAAGATCCTAGTGAGCGTGCAATCCAGGGCACAGGTAGAAAGGTAAGATTGGAGGGACAAGTCTACTTTCTCCTCTGAGAATGGAGGGATGAGGGAGCTGACATACATGTGTACATGTATGTATGTATGTACATATTTACATATCTATGATAGGTAGAGTTAGGAAGGTCTGCTTCGTGGTCACTTATTTAAAATCTTTTAGCATTTATTTTCATTAAAATGCTTTGTTGATGCTCTTTTATGCTTTTAAAAACATCTCTTATCATTTCCCCTCATTCTATCTCCTACTGAATGATCTCTCAGAGCATTCTGCTTGTACCTCACTGACTGCCCAGTACTACTGTGACTGATACTACAGTGATTTGCATATTTGTCTCATCTCCCCAACTATAAGTTCCTTGGAGGTGGGGACTATGCCTTCTACCTCTTTGCATCTCCAGGCCCTACCTACAATAACTGAGATTTAATATGTGGTCAGTGTATGTTTGCTGATGATCAACATAGCTGTTAAAATATATTGCAGGAGCAGCTCTGTGGCACAGTGAATAGAACACTGGTCCTGGAGTCAGAAGGACCTGATTCAAATCTAGCCTCAGACACTTACTACTTACTAGCCGTGTGACCTTGGGCAAGTCACTTAACCCCAAATACCCTACTTTCTCCCCTCCAAAAAGCAAAAAAAAAAAAAAAGGAATAAAAAAAGAGCATAAGCTCTTTGAGAGCAAGAATTGTCTTATTTTCCTATTTGTATCCATGATGTTATAAATAGTACTTGGCACAAACTTTTTTATTTTTTTCCACTTTGAATTTATTTATTTCCTTCTTTACTTCACCCATTTCCATGAGATTTTGAGTTACAAATTTTCTCCCCATCTTTCCCCTACCCCCCACCCCAAAAACAGCGAACCCACTGTAAAGCCCCTCTCCTAATCTGCTCCCTCCTACGTCCTCCCCTATAGCCCCTCTAACTTTCCAGTAGGGCAGGATGGGTCTCCCTACCGCAGCTGGCACAAACTTAATAAAATGTTTTAATTAAAAAGAACACAAATTGATTGCCAATACTGAATGCCCAGTATAGAATAACTTTCCCTGAGCTAGCTGTGATACAGTGAAAGCCGGGTTAGATTTGGAATCAGGAAGTCTGTATTCAAATCCTAGCTCTGCCATTTGCTACTTTTGTGATTTGGGGCTAATCGCTTTCACTTTCTGGGATTCAGTTTCCCTATGAGTAAAGTGAGGGTATTGGACTAGATCAAAGGATATTAAAAGTACAATTGCTGTTATTTGGGAAGATGACTTTAAACAGTCAAAATGGGTCAACAAGTATTTATTAAGTGCTTACTATTAAATGTCAGCTACTGTGCTAAGCACTGGGAATAAAAAATACAAGTAGAAAGACAGTCCCTGTCCTCAAGGAACTTATACTCTAGTCGAGGAAGACAAGATAGAAAAGGAATCTGGAAAAGAGGAGATGGGGAGGAGGAGAAGGTATCTATTAGCGTATGGTCACTATTATAAAGTTAGAAGTGCAGTTTAGAGAGGAATGAATAAACAGGAGTTTTTATGGTCAAAAAAATTTAACCACTGCCCTGTGTGATCTCCAGGGCCCCTTCCAACATCAACATTCTATGATTCTGGGGTGGCTAGGTGGTGCAGTAAATAGAGCGGCCCTGGAGTTTGGAGGACCTGAGTTTGAAATCTGGCCACAGACACTTAACACTTACTAGCCATGTGACCTTGGTCAAGTCAATTAACCCTAATTGTCCAACCTTCTCCCCTCCACAAACAAAAAACAAAAAAACCCCAAAACCATTCTATGGTTCTAAAGCAAAGTACAAAACTCAGTATCTCCCCAAAGTCTTTTTATTATTCTTTTTCCATCCCCTTTCCTCAATAAAAACAACCATCTGCCTAATTTCTTCTGTGAATTCTGCTCCATCTATCACCCTTGGATGATGTTTTGTCCCTGACATTTCTTGTTAGTTGACAAGCTGGTATTATCTTGCTTTCTTGTTGCCTGAGCATACCTGCTGCTATCAGGCAAGGACACAGGTATCTGCACTACATGTAATTGGTGACAGATGTTTCAACCGCAGGAACCACTGTTCATTCCTTCTTTATGAAGAAGCAGTTGAGATTCAGTTGCAGAAACTGTTGTGGCCCAGAGGTTGTCACTGCTTGCAAAGGCACTTCAGAAACAACAGCTGCCTTGACATTAACTCAAAGGTCATGATGGAAAATGCAAAGAGGGAACACAGTAGTAGCCCCAAATGGGTCTTCTGCACTTATCCACCTGGGTTTTGGACTTTGGTTTCTAGCTTATTAGATTAGTGAGCAGATAAAGAAACCAACAGGGCCCTGGGAGAATCAGATTCCAGTTCAGTTCCTAGAGATGAATGCTTGGTAGCCTTTGGCAAGTTACTTCCTACAAGTCCCTCTGTGGCTCAGCTTTTCTATTAGCTATACTTTCCTTGATTTTTGATTACGATAACTGTGGTTACTTCCTCCATTGACATAGATCGAAACCCCTTGTTGCCCTAATAGACCATCTTATGGAGTTACTAGAGTCAAAATTCATCATTTGCTGTTTTGCCTTCTGGAATGAACCTCTCTGAACTTAGGCTTGTTTTGGGACAGTCTATCCTTTGGCCCTTTCTCAAAACTTCATTAGTTAAGACATGTAAGAGAATGACATCATTTTTGAGAACCCATCTCCACTTTTATGCCATGACAATGAGGGCCACCTTCAGCAAATTTCTTCCAGTGAAATAGGGAACATTAAGTCAATGAAAACTCATTATAAAACTACATCTTACTGTGTTATAAGAAAAGAAAAATATGATGGGTTCAGAAAGAGCCCTGAGAAGATTTTTGTGAACTGATGCAAATAGAAATAGCTAGAAGCAGAACATGATGACTACAGTGATGTCAAAAAAAGACATCTGAAGATTTCTGAATTTTGGTCAAGACAGTAACTAGTCCTGACTTCAGAGGGTGAAGTGTGCCTTCTGCCTCTTGGTTGTTGTTGTTTGTCCTTTGTTCTCGAAGATGACATCAAGAAGATGATGCCATGACTTGCAAATGAATTGGATTTATGTGAGGAAGGACTCTGTATGTTCACCAGCCTCACTTTCTCCTCTGAAACCATCTGGGTCCAGTGGAAAAATACAGATTGGGATGACTGGAGATGGCTCCTTGCCTCTTGGTAGAGAAGTAATAGATAGATGAGAGGTGCCCAAAGAGATCAAAGAAAGAGGAAAAGGACTCACACATAAAAAAACATATTTTTGATGGCTCTTTCTTTTGGATGGTAAGGGACTAGAAACTAACAAAGTACCCAACAATTGGAGAATAGCTAAACAAATTTTAGTATATAAATATGATAGAATACCATGCTGCAATAAGAAAAGATGAAGGGATGATTTCAGAGAAACCTAAGAAGATTTGTCTGAAGTATTGCAGAGTGAAGTGAGTAGGACAGCATTTTAGAGAAAAGCAACTTTGAAAGACTTCAGAATTCTATTCCATGCAGTGACCTATGATCATTTCAGAAGACCGATGAAGAACATGCTGCCCAGCTCCTGACCGAAAAGTGGGCTTTACAGAACGAGACATATATTTTTTGACATGGCTGTTGCAGGAATTTATTGCTTGACTATAATTTGTCACAAGTTTTCTTTTTCTTTTTGTTCAGTGGAATGGGGAAATGTGAGGGAGAGAAGATATTTTTGCCAATTGAACAAAATTAAATCAAATCATAAAAAAGAATGAGGCAAATTTCAGGCATGGTCGATGTGTTGAATTTGTTTGCTTGATTATATTTATTTGTTTCAAGGGAGAGTGTCTATTGGGAGCTGGGGAAATGGTGAATTACTGGTTATTGTTACAGTTGCAAAAATAAGAATGAATCAATTACAACATTAAAATTCACACATAAAAAATTTCAGGATAGGTCACCAACAAAAAGGAAAATGTTGCCACTGCGATGTTATAATATACATATATGTTGCATATAATAGATGTAATTTATATATTATAATATACACATGATATTCAAAAAAGCAAGAGCAGAAGTTTGTATTTCCTTTCTTCTTCTTTGTATACTAAAATGCTAATGTTTATAAGTTCACAATAAAAAGATATTAAAAATAATTCTATATACCAATACTCTGCACATTTGGGAATGAATAGCATCTCTACATATGTCGAGATATGAAATATCTATTTCACTGGGCCATGAGTCTGTTATACTCTGTTATTCAAATGGGCTTCAGCTCTGCCTCTCCCCCAAACTCACATGACAGTCAGAAGGACCATGGAGGTTATGGAAGTGAAAACTCTGAGGTTTTTGGAAGAAAAGTTTTTCATTTATCAGAGGAAATACTATATTTGTCTTGGAAGCTGACTCTCAAGATGCTTTCTAACTCCAGAAAAGTATTCTGTTGTTCTTTAGGGGAAAACAAATAGGATTAGACCAGTGGTTCTCAACCTTCCTAATGCCACGACCCTTTAATACAGTTCTTCATATTGTGGTGACCCCCAACCATAAAATTATTTTCATTGCTACTTCATAACTGTAATTTTGCTACTGTTATGAATCGTAATGTAAATATCTGATATGCAGGATGTATTTTCATTGTTACAAATTGAACATAACTCACAGGTTGGGAACCACTATACTAGATCATGGTGGGATCATCTAGGACTTTTTGATGACTCCCTTGTTGTCCTTTGTTTATGAAGAGGACTAAAATGATATCACTATGTTAGAGTCAAGTTATGGTGTGTCTGGCTGTAACTGATCAGACCAATACGAGCTCAGAATGTTCTGCCACTGGTTGGGCCCAAATACTGCATGTGAACCTTTGGTTTGGATTCTCTAAATCTCTGTATTTCATGTTTCTTTTCTTTTTTTTCTTTTTGGAGGGGGGAGAGCAGGGCAATTGGGATTAAGTGACTTGTCCAAGGTCACATGGCTAGTGAGTGTTAAGTGTCTGAGGCCAAATTTAAACTCAGGTCCTCTTGACTCCAGGGTCTGTGCTCTATTCACTGAGCCACCTAGCCATAACAAGTATTTCATGTTTCTTTTGAGCTACTTCAATTCTGCTTTGCTCATAGAGCAAAGTGTCTTCTCTGACAAGGGTATGCCATTCTGGGTAGTCCTGTGCCAGTGTCATTCGTGCCACACAATCAATCCTGAATTATTAAGAAAGACTTTGAGAATACCCTTGAATTGCTTTTTCTGACCACTTGCCCAGTGTGAGTTCTCCACAAAGTAGTCTTTTAGGTAAGTGTACATTTGGTATTTGAATGTGGCCAGCCCATTGGAGTTGTGCTCTCTGCAGTATAATTTGATGCTTGGCAGTTCAGTTCAAGAAAGGACCTCAGTGTCTGGCATCTTCTCCTGTCAGTGATCTTCAGAATCTTCCTAAGACATTCAAATGGAAGCAACTCAGTTTCGATGAACCAAGAGGTTCATCTATCCTAGTGTCAAACACACTTCCATGACTACAAGTATTGAATGAAAAATCATTAAACATCTGCTTTATGCCAACCACTAGCCTAAGTATTGGACAGAAAACTAAAAACAAGATAGTATCTGTGTCCTTATGGAACTCACATTATAACAGGCATAGGACAATACATGTAAGGGAGTAGTGGCCGGAGAGGAATGTTTTGGTTTGGGAAGGAAGAGGGATGGTGCATGGAGCCACTGGGCAAATGACTGATGTAACATTTTTAGTAGTAATGGCAACATTGATTTAATTAGGGTTGTCTGGGGAAGAAAGAGGTGGTGGTGATGGTGGTAGCAGTAGGAATGGTAGTAGTTGTGGTGGTAGTAGTAGTAGTAGTAGCAGTAGTAATAGATATAGTAGTAGTAGTAGTAGTAATAGTGGTGGTGGTGGCAGTGGTGGTGGTAATAGTAGTAGTAGTAGTAGTAGTAATAGTAGTAGTATTAATAGTAGTAGTAGTAGTAATAGTAGTAGTAGTAGTAGTAATAGTGGTAGTAGTAATAGTAGTAGTACTAATAGTATTATTAGTAGTAGCAGTAGCAGTAGTAATAGATATAGTAGTAGTAGTAATAGTAGTGGTGATGGCAGTGGTGGTGGTAATAGTAGTAGTAGTAGTAGTAGTAGTAGTAGTAATAGTGGTAGTAGTAATAGTAGTAGTAGTAGTAGTAGTAGTAGTAATAGTGGTAATAGTAATAGTAGTAGTAGTAGTAGTAATAGTAGTAGTAGTAGTAGTAGTAATAGTAGTAGTAGTAATAGTGGTAGTAGTAATAGTAGTAGTAGTAGTAGCAATATTATGTAGTAGTAGTAGTATGTGATAGTAGTAGTAGTAGTAGTAGTATGTAGTAGTAGTAGTAATAGTGGTAGTAGTAATAGTAGTAGTAGTAGTAATAGTAGTAGTAGTAGTAGTAATAGTAGTAGTAGTAATAGTAGTAGTAGTAATAGTAGTAGTAGTAGTAGTAATAGTAGTAGTAGTAATAGTGGTAGTAGTAATAGCAGTAGTAGTAGTAATAGTAGTAGTAGTAGTAGTAGTAATAGTAGTAGTAGTAATAGTAG
>CM053600.1:9735290-9786091 GCA_028646575.1 Pseudocheirus occidentalis
CTGCCCTCCCCTCCATCATCCCCCCTCTCATCCCCTTCTCCCCTACTCTCCTACAGGGCAAGATACCCATTTTAGAGTGTATGTCATTCCTTCCCTAAGCCAAATTCAATGAGAGTAAGGTTGACCCTTTCCCTTTCTGCCTTCCTATTCTTTCCCTCTATTGTAACAGTTATCCCTTGCCTCTTTTATACAACATGATTGACCCCATTCTGTCTCTCCCTGTCTCCTCTCATGCTACTCTTCTCCCACATCTTAATTTCACCTTTTAAAATATCATCCCTTCCTATTGAATTGTTCTTGTGCCCTCTGTCATTATACACATTTATACACACTGATTTCTTTTCCATGTTTACCTTCTTATGTTTCTTGTGTTTGAATGTCAGATTTCCTATTCAGTTCTGGTTTTTTCCTCAAAAATGATTGAAAGGCCTCCACCTCATTTAATGACCATATTTTTTCCCTGGAACATAATACTCAGTTTTGCTGAGTAGGTGATCCTTGGTTTTAATCCTGGCTCCCTTGATCTCCTGAATATCATATTCCAGGCCCTTCAATCTTTTAACGTAGAAGCTGCTAGAACCTGGGTTATCCTGATTGTGTTTCCACAGTATTCAAATTGTTTCTTCTTGGCAGCTTGTAATATTTTCTCCTAGATCTGGGGACTCTGGAACCTGGCTATAACATTCCTAGGAGTTTTCTTCTGAGATCTTTTTCAAGAGGTGATTGGTGAATTCTTTCAAGTTCTATTTTGCCCTCTGGTTCTAAAATATCAGGGCAATTTTTCTTGAGAATTTCTTGAAGGATGATTTCTAGGTTCTTTTCTTTCTTTCTTTTTTTTGAAGGATAATTTGGCTTAAGTGATTTGCCCAAGGTCAAAAGGCTGTGTGTGTGTGTGTGTGTGTGTTAAATGTCTGAGGCCAGATTTGAACTCAGGTCCTCCTGACTATGTGCTCTATTCACTGTGCCACCTAGCCACTCCTAGGTTCTTTTTCTGATCATGACTTTCAGGTACTCCAATAATTTTTAAATTGTCTCTTCTGGATCTATTTTCCAGAGCAGTGGTTTTTTCAATGAGATATTTCACATTTCCTTCTATTTTTTCATTTGTTTGGATGTGTTTAAAAGTATCCTGATTTCTCATAGAGTCATTTGCTTCTCTTTGCTCTACTGTAATTCTGAAGGAATTATTCTCTTCAGAAAGCTTTTGAGTTTCTTTTTCCATCTGGCAAATTCAACTTTTTAAGGCATTCTTCTCTTCATTGGCTTTTTGGGCCTCTTTTGTCATTTGAGTTAGTCTATTTTTTAAGGTGTTATTTTCTTCAGTCAGGTTGTTGACTCTCTTTTCATTATTATCTTGCATCATTCTCATTTCTCTCCCCAATTTTTCCTCCACTTCTCTTATTTGATTTTCAAAATCTTTCTTAAGCTCTTCTATGGCTTGTAACTAGTCTACATTTTTCTTAGAAGCTTTTGGTGCACAAGTTCTGACTGTGTTATCTTTCTCCTGTTCCATGCTTTGATCCTTTTTGACCTCCCAAAAAGAATCTAAAGTTGGATTGCTGAGCTTTCTTTGCTTCCTTTGCCTGCTTCTGTTGCCAGTCTATTACTGGACTTTTAGGTTCAGTATAACTCTGCTTTCAGAGGGGAGAGCTCTGGCCCAAATCACTGGGGTTTTCAAAGCTGCTGGAGCTATTAGGAGGCCACAGCCTCTGCAGCCCCCACCAGCTTTGGCTCACTGAAAATGCACCTCAGGACCGCCACCCAAGACCATAATCCCCATTCAGGCAGCTCAAAGCAAGAGCACTTAGCCTCTGAATGATTGCTTGTCTCCCCTGAAATCTGCAGGCTGGGAGCTTCTGAAGCAGCCTTGTGGAGGTGGCTACAGGGCCACCACTTCAGACTGCTTCTAGCTCTAGAGCAACGGTTCTCAACCTGTGGGCTGCAACCCCTTTAGGAGTCAAATGACCCTTTCACAGGGGTTGCCTAAGACCATTCAAAAACACATATTTCTGATGGTCTTAGGAACCAAGACACTGCTCCTCTATCAGTCTCCAGGAGGGTCCTCCCACATGCAGATACACCCACATACGAGTATTAAAGGGTCACAGTATTAGGAAGGTTGAGAACCACTGCTCTAGAGGCGGTTGGCCAGACCCTCTCCCTGAAATTTAGCCGAGTCCCACTGACCGTTTCCCTTTGTCCTTGGCTCTTATTGGCTGACAATTCTGGAAACCACCACACCTGCCGGTGATCCACTCTCCTGAAAGCTCCAGGCTTCTCCTGGATGGCTTGGGCTAAAACCTCATGGGGCTGGGCTCTGCTCCCAGCATGGGCTGCAATGGGCCCTTTCCATCTGTCTGCCAGGCCGCCTTCAGCGGGAGCCTTATTTCTCTGTCATTTTATGAATTCTGGGGCTCTAAAATTTGTTTAGAGTCATATTTTATACGTGTATGAGGTGGTTGTGGGGGGAGCCACAGAGTTCTCCTGTTTCTATCTTGACTCTGCCCCCATTGTTATTTTTTAATGGAAGGTAAAGATGGGAGGAGGAATTGAACCCTCCTTGAATATATCATTGAATGTAATTCAATAATGTGGGACATATATAGGATTGGGGTGGGGGGGGTGGGAGTTGGACCTGTGATTTCATTGGTGGGAACTCCTATTAAGGAAATTCCCTCCCTCCAGGCAGATCAGCCACTGGTCTACAATTTAGTCTTAGAGAGTTTGAGTCAAAGCACTGAGAGGTTGATTTGCCCCAGATCATAAAGCTAGGATTTGTCAGAGAAGGGACTGGAAGTCAGGTCTTCCTGACATGAAACCACTTCTCTATCTACTAAACCACTCTGCCCCTCTGTTATGTAAGATAGAATATAATAACCTGTAATATAAGATAATGCATATGACAAAAAATGCAGAGCTAAAGCTGTAGGACAGAAACCCATTCTTACCGGGGTCAGGAAAACTGAAATTATGACACCAAGAGCCTGGCAGTCTTCCCATGCTGCAACCATTTCCTTCTCAATCTGCAGGATCATTGAGCTCCTGATGTCCCTCTTGTGGGTAGATTGGGGCAGAGTGCTGTGGCCTTCAGCAGTAAAAGAATTTCCAGCACACATCTGATGGGAAACAGAAGCAAAATACTTCAGTAAATGAGGTTGTTGATTTCATCACAAGCATCTTGCTTTGGAATATCATTGCAAAATTCCTCTGAGTCATTTTTAACTTGCCTAGGAATGAGAGGCAATGATTTTCTGTCTTCCCCTTTCATGTATGGGGAGGAGATTAAATGGTACCTTTCCAAAGGTATCTTTCCCAGGGCTGGGTATTTGTATGCCACCATCACTAACAAGGAACAGCATGCTGGCTGATTGGTTGTATGTGTCTTTAAACCGAGATCACTCTTTATGGGCTACTTAGCTTAGTTCTGTTTCATGACCAAAAGATATACCACTATCCCTGTTGGACATCTTGCAAGGACCATGGATTATCAGTAAGATCAGGTGAAAGAGAACAGAAGGTTCAGCACCAAGGGTACACTAGAACTACTTTGAACTTGCTTAGAGAGCCGATTGTTAAATTTTGATCATGTGCATTGACATTTCAGAAATTGACAAATGCTACAAATCAACACAACTTATTATTTTGTTGGTTGTCTAGACTTAAGAAAATGATGGAATAAGTATTAATAATGTAGGTTAAATTTTAAAATGTGTCATGTGTACATTTTTCTTTCTTGGAGAACTAAATGTTAAACATTTACCAGTATACTACTGCTCAGTACTATTTCATCTTTTTTGATATTTCAGTGGCTCTGTAAGCTCAGTGAAGTAGGTATTACCTCCAAAAGTATAGGTCACAATTCACCCATGCCTTTTCAACCTATGTGACTTGTGCTCAGATCCTCCCATAATCTTTGGGAACTCTACTCAACACCTGGGGAGCCTCCTTCTACTTCTCTTAGCACTCTACTGGTACCACTGGAAGCATGGGTTGTCTATTAGACCTCAATCTTTCCACATAACCAGTCATATTTCTCTTTGATGACATTCCTAATACCACTTCTCTTGCATGATATTGCTGGGGTTTTTTTCAGTCATGTTTGACTCTTCATGACCCCATCTGAGGTTTTCTTGGAGGGGTTTGCCCTTTCTTTCTTCAGCTCATCTTACAGATGAGGAAACTGAGGCAAACAGGGTTAAGTGACTTCCCCAGGGTCACATAACTAGCAAATGTCTGAGGCTGCATTGAACTCAGATTCCCCTGACTCTAGACCTATGCACTATCCACTGTGCCTCCTAGCTGCCCTGCACTTGCATAATAATTAATTGGTAATGTGTCCATCTGGCTTACTCATACCACAGTGTCCTTCTCTACTGGCTTTTAGGTGACTCTGAACTTTAAATCTTTATCCTCAATAATATAAAAATAACTAAATTGCTAGCTTTGTTGATGGCAGTTTGAAAGTGTAATCTTCCTTATTACATTATCATATACATTATGACACATTATTATATAATGGGTCACTAAAGAAACTGGCTGTTGGCCAGTATTCTAGAACATATACATCCAAGTAGGTGTTTTGTCCTATAAATGAGTTGCTTTTGGAGGCTTCGTCCTTAGCCTAATGATGCTGTTTATTTTAAACATCTGTGCAACTCTTCTTTGAGTATTATCTTTTGAGCCTAGAGCTTATTTATTTAAGTAGTATCCTTAATGGTGATAAATCTTATAGGATGATAGATTTAGAGATGGAAAAGACTTTAGAGTTTATTTAGTCTTACATATGAGGAAGATGAGTTCCAGAGAGGTTATCTTGACTTGCCAAAGTCACACAGCTAAATGGAGTTCAATTTGAATCCAAGTCATTTGATGACAAATCCATTGCTCTTTTTACTGCACTGTCATTCCTCTTTTCATTTTCTAAAGCTGGATTTTATTTATGATTCAGCCAGAAGTTATTCAAGGCCAAGCCTGGTGAATAAAGTGGGTGATAAGTGGAGTAATTCTAGTTAAGGTGACAAATGTGGCTTGATTATGAAGCAACAAGAACAATTTCCTTTATCGCTCATAACCTGGCTTGAAAGGCATTTCCCAAAAAAGGGAACCAAACAGGCAATAAGTGCCAGAACAATAAGTGAATGGCTTCTCAGCATGACTTCTTTGATGGGACAACATTCATTTGTATTATAAGTTCTTATATGTGATTGCACGTGTATAATTTATATCTAATTGCTTGCCATCTCAGGGAGGGGTGAGAGGAGGAATGGATAGAATTTGGAAGTCAAAACTTTAAAAAACCCAAATGTTAAAAATTGTTTTAACATGAAATTGGGGGAAAAGAAAATATTAGATTTTTTTTAAACTACCTCCCCTACCATCTTGGAAGGTTGTTGTAAGGATCACATGGGATAGTATATGAAAAAAATAAAACACTTTGCAAATAAAATTCTATGAGAACAACAAAAATATGAGTTCTTGTATGTTCAGTTGGACAACTGTCATTTTATAGTCTTACCTTATGTATATATAAGTGTATATTTAGTCAGTTGTCAATAAAATATTTATTAAGTAACAAATGATGCAGCAGAATTATTTGCTTTCTTTGAGAACATTTCTCTGCAAAAATTATGATATGAGAAAATAGTTCTATCCCATCCCAAAACCATTCCTTCTAGTTGATGCTTAATCATAACTTAGCCATTCAACCAATAACCACTGTCACTGATTACTATGTGCCAGGTACTGTGGTAAGCACTAGAGTTACAAAGAAAGGTTAAAAAGATAATCCCTTCCTTCAAGGAGCTTACAGTCTAATGGGGGAGACCGTGTAAATAACTATGTACAGGGGCAGCTAAGTGGTGCAGCAGTGGCCCTGGAATCAGGAGGACCTGAGTTCAAATCCAGCCTCAGACACATTTACTAGCTGAGTGACCTTAGGCAAGTCCTTAACTCCAATTACCCTGCCTTGCCCCCTCAAATAAAAATAACCATGTATCAACAGAGGGGAAGCACTAAATTTAAGAAGGATCAGGAAAGGCTTCCTTTGGAAGATGAACTTTTAGCTGGGACTTGAAGGAAGCCAGAGAAGTCAGGAGGTGGAGATGAGGAAGGAAGACCATCCCATGCACAAGAGAAAATGCCTTGAGTCGAGAGATGGAAATTAATCACATAAAACAGCCCCATTTCCTTTTTTGATAAGTCAATAAAGAATAATTCTCATAGGACCAGACAACAGATTCCTGTGGTCTAAAGGTCATCCTTGTTCAGGAAGGCTTATTGCTAAGTTTGTCTACCCAGTAATGCTTTCTTTTGGCCATAAAACACCATCTACTAAGGCACAAATGCTTATTGACTAAATATACATCCGGGAATTCCTCACACTGTTCAAATCATAGGTCCTTGAAGTATATATAAAGTTAGACCAGGAAAATGCTATAGACATAGTCTATCATGATTTCAGTAAGATAGTTGACAAAATCTTATGGGTAAGATGGACTGTAATAGTAATGTAATTTGATCCCTTTGTATTGTCAAAGCTAATGGGTACTTAGCACCTAGTCTGAAGTCAATTAGATTAATCCTCTGTTAAGAAAAGATATGAACTCCTGTTGCTGACATAAAAGGAAGTTGCTGAT
Source organism: Pseudocheirus occidentalis (assembly GCA_028646575.1). Classification (NCBI taxonomy): domain Eukaryota; kingdom Metazoa; phylum Chordata; class Mammalia; order Diprotodontia; family Pseudocheiridae; genus Pseudocheirus; species Pseudocheirus occidentalis. The sequence continues at coordinate 9,741,926 of CM053600.1, forward strand.
GTAACAGGAAGGGGAAGAATGGGGAGGAGCTAATAAGTATATAAGGAGAAGCCTTAGCTGGAATTTCAGGTCTTCTTGGAGCCAGGTTCTGCAGACTGAGTCAGAGAGGCCCAGGCTAAAGAGAATGATTTTTATTTTGAGAACCTGGATGAAATGATTTTGATTTTGGGAGCCAGCTGAAACTTCTTCTGAGTTTGAGGGTCAGCTGGAGCTGCAGAAGGCTGGGGAAGCATGACTGTGGTGCTGGTGTTTTATCTGTTAGTGGCTTTATTAAGCCAGGAACAGAGAGTGTGGAGGATTTAAGGTGGGCTGGACACTGTGAGCTTCAGTGTGGAACAGGGACTGTGTGGAGAGTGGGACAAGGACCTGGGAGCTGTCTGCCTTTGAACTCAGGTGACAGTTTGATGAATCCAGGTAGGAGCTGGGACCATGGAAGAGGTACCTCGATTTTCTGTGAATGTTTTGCTTTGATTTGTTATTGAATAAATAGAGAGTTTGTTATATTGTATAATCAGAACCTTGAAAGATCTTCACAGCAGCATTCTTCTGGAAAGCTGCTCATCAGTGGCTTTACATGGACATATAATAATTGGACAACAAAGTTATTTCTAGTTTTTTCCCTCTTTCATATCCAGCTGTCATTTTAAAAAGCAACATTACCCTGAATGAATGTCAGAGTTGTAGATTACCAGCATGTAGAGATATATTTCATTCTACATAATACCTGTATTCCAGAAAAGCTGTGTGTAAATCAAAATTGTGTAAATTAAATAATGTTAAATCACACACAAAAAAAGACAGTGTTGAATAAATAGATTGATGGCAACCTAGAGGGATGTCTATACTACTGTGCCACAAGGCTCTATCCTCCACCATCTATTTTAGTATTTTTGTCAGTAACTTAGATGATAAAATAAATGACATATTTATCAAATTTGAATGCCAAGATCAGTCTCAAACTTTCAATAGATTTGAATGTTGGGATGAAGTTTAAAAGGTGACACAGAGCAGAAATAAATGTAAAGGCCCATATTTAGGCTCAAAAAGTCAAATGCACAAGCACAGGAGTGGGGGAAATACCTATTTATACAAGAATATATGTGAAAAATGACCTAACTCTACTACCTCCATGAAATTTCCTTGATCATTCCAGTCAGTGGTAACATTCCCTTCCTCTGAACTATGGTGCTTTCTGTGTATCTCTCTTGTGGAGCTGTCAAAGCCTGCCTTGTAATACAGTAATCTGTCTCTCTACCCCCCTTCCACCCCCCAACAACAACACAAATGTATTAAGTGAAAGGATTATGTCTTAGCAATCCTTCTCTCCCCCACATGACTTGCATATGCTGGGTATTTAATAAATTCAGTAAATGTTTTTGGAACTAACATGTGAATGACTGAGTACTGGGGGCGATGGGCATGATCCATGGGGAAGAAGGAGATGAAACAGGTCCCATCACTCCATGTTACTTGGAGTTCCTTTTGTCTTTACATTTGTCACAGTTCTATTCTTCACAAATGATGAAGGAGGACATGTGTTTTCAGTGCGACACACACCTACAGATCACAAAAAGTTACATTTGCAAGCATCAATAAAAGCTGTGATTTTTAGAGAAAAGGGAACAGAAATTGGTAAACCAAGAGGAGGTGTGATATAACAGAAAGCAACTCTCCAGCTGTCTCCTCTAGGCTCTACTGGCATTAGCCTTCAGAACAGTGCTAGGGCACCAACCTGGTGACAGGTGGTCTCCTGAAGACTGTCAGAAGCTTAGTCTTCTTAGAAGACTTATTCATAAGTTTGGGGGGGTAAAAAGCTGTACTCCAGTCTAGACCATGAGCTTAACTCTTTCTTTCTATTTAAGGACCCTCTCTCCAAACTCAAAGTCCAGCCTGCAAAATTTGACCCAGCTCTTTAAGATAACAATTTCTACATTTCTGAATTTCCTTTCTTAGTCAAGTTCATGTTTAATCTCTCTCCCCAAACAGTCCCATTCCCTAGTGCAAGAGAAGAGTGGAACAATCCAGGGAGAACCTTTTACTGTTTCCTTTTATCTGAGCACTATCTGCATAACTAAACACCTGAATTGTCTTCTGTCGCCTTCTTTTCCATCTGTTCCTAATCAGGGCTGATTCACTCAGAACCCACCAGTCTCCCAGAATTGGAGTTTTTAGAAGCTTTCAATACACCTGGGCAAAACTGACAGCAACCTTCATGTACTCCATGCCCTTAATGCTCCACTTGCTGCTAGCCTGCCAAAATCAAGCTGGTCAAGTGTTCTTCCTCTTGAAGTGATTGGTCTTCATCTTTGTCTCCAAAGAATCCTGGAGAAAATGCACCACTTTTCCTTCTTTACAAAGATTGGGGGTTCGTGGGAAGTTTGGGTGTGGTTTCGGGATCAATTGACATGTTGGTTCATTTTGCTGAAATCCTTTCTTTTTTCCTTTTCTTTTTTATTCTTTGTTATGAGGGATGGGTTTCATCAGGCAGGGGCAGAGAAGATATAATTTTTTTAAAAGGTGGTGAAAGTTGAATTTGAAAGGCTTCAATATATTTTCTAAAAATAAAGTGATTTGTCTTAACTGTACTGTTTTGATCCCTGTTATTTCTGCAAATGAAAAAGTAAACAGCAGGCTCCTGTGCTGGTCTGCTTTTATTTTCAATTACCAAGCGTCTTTCCCTCCTTCCTATTTCCTCCCATGCCAGAGACAGAGACAGAGACAGAGACAGACAGACAGGCACAGAGACATTGAAAGAGGGACAGAGAGGGAGGGAAAGACGGAGAGGAAAAGAGAGGGGAAAAGGGAAAAGAAAGAAAGAGAGAAGGAAAGGGAGGAAGAGATGGAGGAAACATGACTATATGATATCATAAGCAGAGTCAACAAAAACAAATTTCTATTTGGTCACATCCAAGTATCTGTTTCTCAATTTGCTTATCAGTCAAGCACAATTCTGACATGCAGTGGTCAGCTTTCTTATTCATAAGTCCTCCGGAGTCATGGTTTATCATTGCATTGATGAGAGCTTTTAAATCTATCAGAACGATTTATTTGAAAAATATTGATATCATAGTGTAAATTGTTCACTCAATTCTTTTCACTTTACTCTTCATTGGTTCATACGAGTCTTTCTAGATATCTTTGAAACCATCTCTACTCACCATTTTATTTCCAACCTTGAATGTAAAGATTAAAAATAAAACTCTGGAAAACTCAGAACTAAAGGGCATATATCAATTCATTTCCAACTTCACCAAAGCTAAAAGATAACCCTGAACATATTCTAGGCTACACATAGTCACTCTGGCAGGACATCAAATAATGCTATGTCTTGAAAGAGTTATGATTCTTCATTCTTACACCATAAAATCTGTTACTGAGTGGAAAGCAGGAACAAGTTGTACCCTTCAGACTTAATACAAATTCACCTTCTCAGACCAGAAAGCAATGAGACCTTCAATTGTACATTTGTCTGTTCTAACATATATAGTGTGGAGAGAAGACAGGTTCTGTTAATGATAGTAATGAATGAAAATTATCAGAGTTCCAGCACAGAGCTCTGAATTCAATGGATCAACTTTGCCAGAAACCAAGGGAGAGGGAAAAGGACAGGAAGTAGCTGTGGATCCTCTCTGAAAGAAAAGTTCTTATTAGTGGCTCAGAAATATTGGATGTGAAATAGTAATAGCTCTGCTTCTGTCTCCATTTTTCAGGGGCATTTTCAGGCAGGGTGAATTGTGAAAAGTTTATAAAAAGTAAATAGAGTCAGAAATACCTGGTCTCTCTAAACAGACATCTTTTCCCTCTATGTATGCTCCTCTTGCCAGTCCTCAAATATTTATTTTCCCTGCACACTAAAAAAAAAATTTAATCATTCAATAGAATATTTTACATGACAGCTCATGTATAGCCTATATTGGTGTGTTTAATGTCTCAGGAAGGAGGAAAGGGAGGGCAGGAGGGAAAGACATTGAAACTCAAAACTTTTTTAAAAGTTTAAAAATGGTTTGATGTATAATTAGGGAAAAAATAAAATATTACATTAAAAATCATTCCATAGGTATAAATTGCCTCCTGCTATACTAAGAGCAACCAATAATCCTAAGACTCATGTGGTGCCCTTCTGTTCCCATCACCAACTCTCAGAGCTGAGGAGAATGATGGGTCTTGTTTTGTTTTATTGCTGGCATCAGCCTTTGCAGAAGAACCACAAGCCACATAAACCCAGAATATTGTCAGGGGACATAAAAGGATTTGTTAAATCCTACCACTGATAGGACTTATTCTTTCATTAACTGATGTAGCTTCATCCTAAATGCCACTGTGGCCCAATAGCCACTTCCCACCACCTCTCTCCCTCTTTCTCTGACTTCTAAAGACACACAAGCCCAGAAGGACAAAAGGGGACTCTATTTAAATAAATACTCTTATCTACAAAGAAAGGTCTTTGACGAAGCACCACATCTACCTTCCTCATCTTAGAAGGACTGACTGGGTATACACAGATATACAAGTATACACATACATGCATTATTTTAATATGTGTACATGTATGTGTATGTATGCTGTATATTGCAACAGGATGAACACAAATATAAAAGAAAGAACTAGTGGTAGGTTAAGGAATTCTACTGCTCTAAAGCCTTTTCTATCTCTTTTCTTTATATATATTCATATACATAAGTATATTATATATATGTATATATGCATAAACATAGATTCCACCATAGTAAAAAAACCTATATTGCATTATGTATACATGTTTACTCAAGTCAAACTTAGAATTATGTGTTGGAATGAAGGGAGAAAGGAAATAAATGTGTGGGTATATACATTCCTTGTTCCTTGCAACTGAGAATGAAAAGTGATGGACCAGCAGTGAATTGAGGCCTTCTGGGGTCAAAAGTCTTAGTCTTTAAGCTATTGAAGCTTAAAATTGCACTGAGACTTTAGGGACAACTTATATAGTTTTACTGTGAATAACACAATATGTGTATGTGAGTGTATAGGTTTATGTGTGTGTGTGTATATACACACAATCTTGATTTTGAAATTGTGTATTGGAGAGGTGAGGAAGAGTGCATGTATAGACTGATATATAGATTTATATGAATATATGTAGATATACATATATTTACAAACAGATGTGTATATGCACACAAATGTGTATAGACACATATACATATATGTATGTTTGTGTGTATATATCCAAAAGACAAGAAGGAAATATTTATGGCATTCGAGTCATTGTTTGAAATTTGCATAGATGCATTATAAGCCAACAAAACTAATGACTTAAATGAATACCTACAAAAATATGAAATGTCCAGGTTGATAGAAGAAATAGATAGCTAAATAACCCTATATCCGAAATTTACATAGAAAATTTACTTCTTCAATATTTGCAAAGTCCCTATAGGGCAGCGGTTCTCAAGCTGTGGGTCACAATCCCTTTGGGTCACAGGGGTCACAGGGATCGCCTAAGACCATCAGAAAACACATATTTCCGATGGTCTTAGGAACCGAGACACGACTCCTCTATCCATCTCCAGGCTGGTCCTCCCACATGCAGATACACCCACATACAAGTATTAAAGGGTCACGGCATTAGGAAGGTTGAGAACCGTTATAGTAAAGGGCCTCAATTCGTCCTTGCATTTATAGAGCTACAAGTAAAAGGGATATATTTTTTGAAGGCTAGGGTAAAAGTGGTTGTGTCCTTTTGAAAGCTACAAATATTGTCTTCTTGTCTCTTAGATTTCATATTATCTTTTTAATTATCAGTACCCACAGTAGTTGACCCAGGGTTGACCTTCTACCACAAGGTCCCAAAACAGACTGGTCTTGCTGCATACTTCACCCATAACTGAATTTGTCCTGACTACTTTCACCCATAACTGAATTTGTCCTGACTATTTTCACCCATAACTGAATTTGCCATGACTGCTAGAATATCTACTTATAGTTGTACTTTGGAGTTCAAACATCAGTAACTCAGACCCAAGGGAAAACCCGAAATGTCACTGGAAGAAGAGATCTCAGATATTATAATGGTGGCACTTATCAAAGTCCACAATTTGGCACAAATGTGCCATCTACACAATCAGAGAGTCGCCAAACTAATAAATAAAATAAATACACTTTCCCAAAGTCCATAATTTGGCACAACGGTACCACCGATAAAATTAGTCTCCAAATTAAAAAAAAAATTTTTTTAACTCTTCCCCAGTATATTAGGGAAAAAAAGATTACTGTCAAATCACAAGTAAGTACAATTCTCTCAGCTGTAAAATCTGTGCTCTATCCCAATGCTTCCTTCCATTAATGTGGCTTGTCAAGAATTAGTTCTAGAAATCAATAAAGGAGACGAATGTCGGGTTTTAGGGTTGCTTTCGCAATAACTTCACAATAGGAGATAATTTGGGTGTGTCATTCAAATACGAAAATATTAATGCTGCAAAAAGAAAAAAGAAAAAATCAGGAAAAAATTTCTCCATCTTGCCTTTAGCTATTCTTTCCTTCTACCATTATGTATAAATGGATTCTCTGTAATATCCTTCTATGTTTTGCTATATTGACATAAAATCTTCCCCAAGGCTTCGCAAATACTTAAGTCTGACATTCCCTTCTCACTGTATTTCCACAATAATATTTAACAACATGTTTCTTTTCAAAGTACCTTGAATACCTCCCCATATTTGAGAACACTAGGAACGTTTAGAAAAAAAGATTTGTCTAAAGAGAGACAATCCTTCGATAAACATTTACTTTCACAGTATATACAAGAGATAATTCTAAGAAGTGAGATTTAATGTCTCTTCTAACACATCTGAGTTGAAAACCTAACTTGTGTCACCTGTGACAAAATGAAAGACCTAAACAAAACAAAAGAACACTTGGGTAGTGAGAATCATGATTTGCATTGCTATTGGAATATGAGGCAAAAATGACCTGCTCCATAGAGCTTTGTTGGCTTAGTTTTAATCTTGCTTCTTAGCTGATTTACACAGCAACGAGGAATATTATAAGGCTGAGGAGAATGACTTTGCCCATAGTTGTATCCAGGCACTTTATAGTTTTACTAAACAGAGTTCCCATGATTTGAAGAGGACCCAGGCTATTGATGCAGTGATATGAAAAGAGTTCAAAGGGAATTTGGGACCAACACACTGTTTAAAGTTTAGACAAAGAGGCATCCAAGAAGCCAAAATAGAAAGGACAGTTCTTAAAATACCTAAGGATTTCTCTATGTAGCTGGTTGGGCTCAGATAACTGGAATCTACATCACAAAAGCCCCAAAGACATAACTCAAGAACTGGTAGCCTCCTCCCTGTAAGGAAAAAAAGAAACCAACCACATAGCAGCTATAATTCCAGAAATATCAGAGATAACAGATGAAGACCAGAAGATGGTGACGAGCAGCAGGAGAGAGGCTTAGCAGAACTCAGTACAACAGAAGAGCCCAACTCAGTGGATAAATGGCCTATTGCATGACAACGGAGTTCATTGTTGTCCAGCCACACAATCTACCTTTCCTATGGATGTGCCACAACTGGACACAGTCACTTGACTGTAACATAGTGACATCATTTCTGTCATCTTCAAGAACAAAGGACAACAATCAGCTAACCAAGCTGCCCTTCCATGTATATACACAAAATAGTTCCTAATGTGTCTTTTCTTGCCCTTTGGGTGATAGGATAATGTCTGTGTATATAAGAGGTGGGGAAGGATCATTCTTGTCGGATATTTTGTTAAGCTATTTGACTAAATGCTTTCTGCTTTGAAGGAATGTATGCTCTGCTTATTCCAATAAACACACACTAGTGAATTAAGGCTTGAGATCTATGAATTGAAAATGCTTGGCATAGTCCCTCAAACTTTGAGTAGCTTTGGTGCAGCCAAACTGTGATGGGCTCCTTTGGTGGAGGCCTAGTGCTACATTTCAGATAAGGTTGATTTAAATCCACTTAGATATCAGTCTAATAGAATGTTTTTGTTGGTTGGGAGGGAAAAGCATTTTGACAGTCTTTTAAGAACATTTTTCTTATGACACTTTACCCTTGGGCTTGGACTTTTATCATTGGAATCTACCAGCAAAAGGTAAAATTTATTTGCTCACATTCAGCTTATCTGTAAAGCCCAATATTCAGCCATGTATGGAGCTATTATCTATCAGGAGACCAATATGATGGCTAGCATCCTAGACTTGGAGTCAACAAGACCTGAATTCAAATCCTGCCTCTTAAACTTACTAACTTTGCAGCAAGTTATTTCATTCCCTTGGACCTTGAGCAACATTCTACACTTATGTCCTATGTTATAAACAGATAAAACCACAGATTTTTATTAATAAATAGAATTAGAAGAGACCCAGAGAGATCATCAAGTCTTTTCCCTTGCATCCAGGTTGTACTTAACCTCAGGGTTTACTACACTGAAATAAGACTTCCTAAATCACTGCTCTCTCCTCACCATCATGTTGAAATTTGTCTTAATATTGACATATCCTCAGAAAAAAAAATTATGTTTTCACTGACTGGAAAAAAAAAGTTAATTGAATGAGCAATGGACTCAATCTATATCAGTGGTTCTCAACCTTCCTAAAGCCGCAACCCTTTAATAGTTGTATGTGGGCATGTCTGCATGGATAGAGGAGGTTCCTAAGACCATTGAAAATATGTTTTTCTGATGGTCTTAGGTGACCCCTGTGGCCCCTATGAAAGGGTTGTTCAACCCCAAAGGGGTCGCAACCCACAGGTTGAGAACCACTGCTCTATATGGACTATGCATGGTTTATATGCCCTAAAAAAATACATTTTCAAGCACTTACTGAACCCCTCTCTCTCACTAAGTTCTTACTGCCCTCTGACCAAGATTCAAAACTCAGAGGTGTCCATTTCCCTGATTAAGGCCATTATAAACAGCTCAGGCCACAGAAACATTTTATTTGTCAACAGCAGTATAATTACTAAAGTTTTGGGTTACTACGTGTACTTGAAAATAATTATACTCCACTTCTTCTTAAAATAGTCCATAATTTAGATGCTTCAATAATTCAGACAGGCCTCATTCCCATTAGTACAACTCAGTAAAGTTTTATTATTCACTATGGTATAATAGAAAGAACACTGAAGTATAAGTACAAGAATGAATGTTCTGCTTCTGGCTCTGGCCCGAATAAGTTGTGTGACTGTGGGCAAGAAATTTCACTTTTCTGGGCCTTGGCTTCCTCATCAGCAAAATGAAGGGACCGAAGCGGGCCAACTGAAAGGTCTTTGCAGTAGGATAAACTTTGAGGTTCCTCCTAGGTCTAAAAGACTTCTTCAAATCTGTGATTTTTAAAAGACCTAAGCTGATAACTTGCTCTACTTTGAGACAACTCATTTTTTTAAACAGTATTTCCCCCCCAATTACATGTAAAGACAATTTTTAACATTCTAAATAAAAATTATTTTAAAAATAAAATGTTGGGGGCTCACTTTGGAAAGAGTTGTGTGATTTGGCCAGAAGAGACTCTGAGCAGTCGTTGAGCCCCCCGGCTTTGAAATTGAATAGGTATGGATGTAATGGTGCATTCTCCATGGAGAATTTATGAAGAGACATGAGAAAGAATCATAAATGGCGAGAAGACATAAGGAGTATTTTTGATGGTGAATGGATAAAGTTAGAGTTCTACCATCAGTGGAATGAGCAATGCCCAGTCCATTTCTGGTTAAAGCTGCCATGTTTGGAATCCTGTTCAGACCTCAGTGACCAGGTCCAAGACAAGAACAAGGCCAATAGATCACAGATATAGAGCTGGAAGGAACTTGTCAAACCAACTCTCCCATTTCACAGATGAAGAACTGAGGCCCATAGAGATGAAGTGACAAGGTCACACAGGTAGAAATTAGAAGAGTTTGAATCCAGTTCCACAACTGCGAATCCAGTCTTTGTTCTACTATATGATACTGCCTCATTAAACATGCTTGGTATTAAAAAATAAATAAATAAATAAAAATAAAATGCTGAGTGTCCAATTATCTCTCCCCTTTATCCCCCCTAAGACGGCAAGCAATTTGATATAGGTCACACATGCTATGTGGGGGCTATTCTTGAAAAGCTTTAGAGATCTGGAGAAGGATAAAGCTCTACTTGGTCTCTTCATATTCATCTTTTTCTCCAATTTTTCTCCTAAAACATCCCTCTAGACATCAGGTTCCATCAGGTACCTTCCCCCTTTTCTCCCCTTTTCAGCTTCCTTTTGTTTGTGGTCTTCCTCCATTAGATTGTAAGCTCCCCCAGGGTGGGAACTGTCTTTCTTTTTGTATTTGTATTCTCAGCACTTAGCACACTACCAGGTATAGAGTAGGTGCTTAATAAATGTTTATTGACTGACATGTGCATTTTGCTAAAATTCTGCCTCTATTCCCTTGGGCCGTGATGCTGAGAGGCAGTTTGGCGTAGTGCAAAGACCACCGGATTTGGAGTCAGAAGTTGTCGTTCAGTCATTTCAGTCAGGTCCAACTCTTCCCACTTGGGGTTTTCTTGGCTAAGATACTGGAGTGGCTTTCATTTCCTTCTCCAGCTCATTTTACAGATGAGGAAACTGAGGCAAACAAGGTAAAGTGACTTGCCTAGGGTCACACAACTAGTAAATGTCTGAGACCAAACTTGAACCCAGATCCTCCTCACTCCAGGGCTGGCACTCCATACATTGTACCACCTTGCTGCCCAGAAAATCTATAAATATGAGCTATTATTACTGTTACCTACTTTTAAATGTTATATCATCAGCATCCTTATTTTATCATTACCTATGGCCCTATCTACCGATTTGATGAATCTGCAGACCCATGGCAGAGGGTACCACCAACTACCTAGCCCCTCCCCAGCAGTGACACGGCTTCTTCTGTCATGTTCTCTCCCCCTCCTTGTCCTGGAGTCTCCAACTCCTTTGAAAGCTCAGATCAAATGTTACCATCTACTTTATATACTGTACATATTTTGTATTTACTTATTTGTAACATTAACTTCTGTTAGGTACTTATTCTGTCACCTAGTAGGGGAAAAGGGAAATATAGGAAAGCAACTTGTATTAACTCAGTATGCAATATCTGAGTTAATTACCAGGCTATTCTTTACTCTAGAGCAGTGGTTCTCAACCTTCCTAATGCCGCATGCTTTAATACTTGTATGTGGGCATATCTGCATGTGGGCAGACCCACCTGGACACGGATAGAGCAGCGGTGTCTGGGTTCCTAAGACCATTGTAAACATGTGTTTTCTAATGGTCTTAGGTGACCCCTGTAAAAGGATCACTTGACCCCCAAAGGGGTTGCAACCCACAAGTTGAGAACCACTACTCTAGATGCTCCTCTCTATCATGCCTTCTGGGATGAGTTACTTTTTAGCAGGCAGTGGGAACAATGAATAGAGTGCTGGATCTGGAATTAGGAAGACCTGAGTTCAAATTCAGCCATATCCACTTGCTAAGTGTGTGACCTTGGGCAACTCACCTAAATCTCTGTCTGCTTTGGTTTCCTCAATTCTAAAATGAGGATAGTAATAGCACCTACCTATTAAGTGAGATAATATTTGTAAAGTGCTTAGCACAGTGCCTAGCACATAGTAGACTTTGTTGGTAACAGTAGTAATAGTGGTAGAAGTAGCGGCCATAATAGTAGTAGTGGTGGTGGTAGTGGTGGTGGTGGTAGTAGTAGTAGTAGGAGGAGGAGGAGGAGGAGGAAGAGCAGTAGTAGTAATAGTAGTGGCAGTAGTAGTAGTAGTAATAGTAGCAGTAGTAGTAATAGTAGTAGTGGTGGTAGTAGTAGTAGTAATAGTAGTAGTGGTAGTAGTAGTAGTAGTAATAGTAGCAGTAGTAGTAATAGTAGTAGTAGTAGTAATAGTAGCAGCAGTAGTAATAGTAGTAGTAGTAGCAGTAGTAGTAGTAGCAGTAGTAGTAGTAGTAGTAGTAGTAATAGTAGTAAAAGTAGCAGTTGTAATAGTACTCTGGCCCCTAGAGGGCACTCATAGCTGCAGGAAGCCTCAGAACCCAAGCCTTCCCTGCCCTAAGTCTAGCATCTTACTGCAAAGACCTCTTTCCTCTTTGCCATTTTGCCATCTTTGTGACACTGAAAGCAGCTCCATCTGGCTCAGGCTCTAAGGTTCCCTGAGGCCTTGGGTTTAAAAGATGAAATATTGAGAAAATATTAAAATATGGAAATGACCATAATTCAATTTTGTCAATAGTGGCCGCCTTTTGAAATAATTCATTCTCAATTCTCTTCCCTCGGCAACCACAAATTTAGACACATGGCATAGAGGTTTCCTAAATATTTAATGCATGAATAATAAACTGAAAATAAAAGCGTGCACATATCTGTCCACCTGAACAGAGAGATGATTCCTAACTTTATCTTTTGTGAGACTTTCCTTCTGAGGACATTTTGTGATATCTTTCCTCTGAGTGGAAAGAAGGCAGAAAACACTCATTAGACACCTTCTTTGAGCCAAACACTGCGCTAAGGGCATATCAATATTATTTCATCTTATCTTCACAACAGACCTGGGAGGTAGTTGTTATCCCTATTTTACAGTTGAAGAAATGGGTAGAGACAGAAGTAAAGTGACTTACTCAGGGTCACACAACTTTGGATGACAGATTTGAACTCAGGTCTTCCTGACTCCAAGCCTGATACTCTACACAGTGGGTCACCTAACTGCCTCATAGGTTCTGAGAGAAATGATTATTAAATAACCAACTATTGGGGAGATCCAGGGTTTTTCTTTTTTTCTATTTCCTCGAAGTCCAGTCTTTTGTCCTTGCCCCCAAATTTACCTCACCTAGACTATCTTACTGAGGTGGAGTTGTTGCTCCACTCAACTAGAAAAACATTACAAAGAATTTAATCAAGGCTGTATTTCAGCCGATTGTGTTCTACTTGGGTTTGGGGGGTATGGGTAGATCCTTTGTCTGGATATCCCAAGGCTGTGGGTGCTCTGGAAATGAATGGCAAACCAAGTCATGTCCCCCAGGTCCTCATTAGAATAGGCTCATCTCTCATTATAATATTCATTCTTCTCATTACTTGTTAACCAATTAGAGTTCATTTGCACCCTGAGGTATACTCAATCTTCCAATGGCATATAAGTGTTGAATGGATTCCATGAGGTGTCTTTGGTTTATGGGAGATGGCCAAATGACCATTTTTGTAGTAATTACTCACCAGCAATAATTAATAAAATGATTAATTTTCTAGAAACTATGTCTCCTAAACTTTTTATATGTCACAGTTCCCTAGGCCTTTGGAGACTCAAAAAAGAAAGAAGAGGGTAAGGGATTTCACTCTCCCTTCTTAGAAATAAAGGAATGCAAGGAGACAGAAGATTCTCTGCAGTTCACAAGGGCCAGTCATAGAACTCATCATAACTCACAGTCTTCTACAGACTCTGAGGGATGATATTATCCCTGTGAAAACTAGATACCCACTAGATATTCAACTTAATGGTCTTTGTGTCTTAACCTCCAGAAGTTTTAATTCCAAAGAGATAGTCAACAAGAGAGAAGACATAGAAACAACCAATGCCTCTTTTATGTTGCCCTTTGTCATAAATGCCAGGCACAATCCCTTTACCAACAGCAAAAGCTCAAAATCCACTAAGCCTAGTCCCATCTGTGAAATACGCTGGTGAAATAAAGCAAAATCCTGTGACCCATCCCCCTCTCTCCCCACTATATTGATATAAATTATCCTCCCCTCTTCCAACAGAATGTAGTAACAAGCATCAAATTAGGAGTGGCTGAACAAATGATGGTATACGAATGCACAGAACTATTACCGTGCATCATAAGAAATTATGAATATGAAGAATTCAGAGAAGCATGGTCTGATGCAGAGGGAAGTATGCGGAACCAGGAAGCCAATATACACAATAACTGAAACAATGTAAACAGAAAGAAAAAGAAACTAGACACTGTGTAATTATAATGACCAATTTGGACACTAGAGGAGAAAGAAGAAAATGTACCTTCCCCTTTTCTTTGCAGAGGTGGGACCTACCAGTGTGGAAAATATACTCTAAGATTCAGTTGATGTCGATTACTTTTTCTATACTGCTTTGTTTTCCTTTAAAAAAAATTATTTGTTATAAGGCATGGCTCTCTGGGTAGAGGAAGAGGAAAGGAAATGTAGATGATATAAAAACAAGTCATCATAAAAATGTAATTTCTTAAACAGAAGAAGGAAGGAAAGAAGGAAGGAACAAATGAACGAACGAACGAACAAAGGAAGAAGGGAAGGAGGGAAGGAGGGAGGGAGGAAGGGAAGGAAGGAAGGAAGGAAGGAAGGAAGGAAGGAAGGAAGGAAGGAAATAGGGGAAGAGGGAAGAAAGGAAGGAGGAAAAGGACAGCTTTCATTTTTTTATTTATCTCCCTAGTGCAATATCTAACACATCATAGACAATTAACAAATGCTTATTGAACTGAATTAAATTGGTTGAATCAGATTATTGACCCTTAAATAGATGCTTTCCCAAGCACAGATAGAAATTAGGAAAATGGAAGCATTGGTAAATGTGATCAACTCCAAGTCAGATTTGCTAGCCAAACAAGTTTCTGCAGCTTTATGATTTTTGAAGACTACCAGGAAAATGTCATGCAAGAATTTAAAGCCTATGATCTTTTGCTTCCTTTGAGCCATCACACCAAAATATCATCTACTAAAAAATGTTGCTGTTAGGGTTGTCAGTTTAACAATGGTTGTAAGAGATCCTTGTGCTATATGAAAACAAATTATTTTGGGAAATTTCAGCTTCCTACCAGTCTCAACCAAGTGGAAATTGAAGGTACATTATACTAATAGCTTACATTTATGTAGCGCTTTAAGGTCTATAAAGTATTTTCCTCACAACAACCTCTGTTGCAGGCCTGAATGTCAGATTCAGGTAGCTTGGGTTAATGCCGCCATTGCCACACCATCAACCACAACTGCTGTAAGTCCAGAATCTGTGGACTAAACCTGAGGAGGTATGTTAGTCTAGGGGTCAGCTGTGGGACCTTTGGTCAAGGAGGATATAAAAAGAGTTGGAGGACTTTGTAGGGGGAATACCTAGACCCCAGAGAATGTCTTTGCTGATGCCATTTACCAGCTTTTATTTGCTATTAACAGTTTTTTGTCATTGTTGTTTTGTTTTGTTTTACCACCTTGAGGAGTTCTTTTACCAGGATGTAATTAAATACATTTTTTTTGCTTTTTTTTTGGAGGGCAGTTGGGGTTAAGTGACTTGCCCAAGGTCACACGGCTAGTTTTTGTGTTAAGTGTCTGAGGCTGGATTTGAACTCAGGTACTCCTGATTCCAGGGCCGGTGCTCTATTCACTGTACCACCTAGATGCCCCTAAATACATATTTTTTAATTAAAGGAGCTGTTTATCTGAACCTTCAGACTCCAAGTGACCCATTGCACCAGACATAGAAGCATGACTGGAGCCAGCTGGTATGATTATTACCATTTTTACTTTACAGATGAGGAAGCAAAAGCTCATCCTGTTCAGGTGGCTTGCCCATGGTCACAATTTTAGTATGTACCAAATGCAATATTTGAACCCAAGTCTCTCAATTCTGAAATGTGATGTTGTTTAAGGCTTTTTTTTTCTTGAGCTTTCCCATTGGTACCTGTACATATGAGGAGCCTGAGTATTTGTGACTTCTTGGAAAGGCCTCTACTGGATTAGCTCAAAGTGTTCAGGAAGGCAATTGGGCTGGGAGGAGGGAAGAGTAAGAAGAGGAAAATTCATTTAGATGGTGTCTCTGAAAAGTAGGAGGTAAGGGGCAGCTAGGTGGCATGAAAAATAGAGCACAGGTCCAGGAGTCAGAAGGACCCGAGTTCAAAGCCAGCCTCAAACATTAACGAGCTTTGTGACCCTGGGCAAGTCACTTAACTCCAATTGCCTCTCCAAAAGAAAAGTAGTGGATAGACATGGGTCCTAGTTCCATCTAAACTACTTGGTTACCCTTAATCTGGCCCTCTATAGTCAGGCTCCAAATTTACCTTTTTTGGTTTTATCTCACACTACAAGCCTTTATGTAAGGTTACGTATGCCAACCAAACTCGAATACTCCTCATTCCAAAACATGCCCTAGGATTCTTTCTGGCCTCCTTGCCTGTCATTATCTATGTCTTGAACCCTTCTCCTTCTCTGTCCATTGAAATCTCACCTGTCCTATGAGTCTAAAGCTAGTTGTTCAAATAAGACCTCCCTGAAATCTTTCCTAACCTCCTAAATAAGTAGAATGTAAGAACTTTCTGGGTATTTTTTTTAACCCTAGCTCTTACCACAATGGATCCCCCATAATAAATGTTTGATGAGTGTTTATTGAATTGTTTTAAAAATGGTTTCTCCCTCCTTAGATTTCTCCTATAGCACTTATCATGTCCCATTTTTTTTTTCATTATACTTGTTTGTGTTTCTGCATGTTCTATTTCTAGATAAAACCCTTCAGGGCAAGGACCTAGTCTTATTATCTTTCTCTCTCCCTCAGCACCAGGCAAATAATCTACATGGCATACTTAATAAATAAATGTTAAGTGAATTAGTGGATTAAAAGTGCAATCTTGAGCAGGTTTCCCAAGGCCTCCCTTTCCTAATCTGCAAAATGAAGGAATTAGATTAGACAGTCTCAGGGGTCCCTTCTAGCTTCGATTTGTTATGATTCTATGAATATTACTCAATTTGCATGCTTGGGAACAGAGAGTTTTCTACTAAAAGGAAAAATCAATTAGAAGAGTGTTTTATTTTTGATGGACAGAATGAGACAACAAGCATATTTTGCCCTTTTCCTTTAAGGGGGGAAAACAAGAAAATTTAGCTTCTGTGTGCTCTGCCCTGTAGGCAGCAAGACGCCCCTGCTGTCTCTGCATCTCCTGCCCACCATGTACTGGTGTCATAACATTCCATATGTTTTGGGTTCCTCCAGTACACACCAGCATCTGCACAGCCATTTGACGCTCACTAGCTTGTGTTTTCCATGCTAAATATCACTTGGTTTGCTAGACTGCTACAGCGAGCAGTCTCATACACCTATGACTGTCCATCAGCACCACCTATTCTCTCCAAGTCCCCATATCTGAAAGCATTTGCTACCAAACATGATTTTCCTTCTTTTGTGCATGAAATATGTAATGTCAGGAATCAAGAAAGAGCCATTTACCCAAATTTTGAAAATGGTTCTCAGTATAATTCTGTATTTTGCATTGCAGCAAAGGTCATTCTCCTACACAGTCAGGATCTGTCTGCCTGGTTATGGAAAGCACCAAGCAGTCTCAAATTTTATGGAAGAGGACAATGAAGGTGGCGTGAAAAGAGAATCATTTCCAACCTGCTCGAATCATAGGATAGTATAAATGAGAAGAACCTAAGAGTTCATCTAGGACAACTGTTTACCTTTACTGATGGGGGAAAAAGAATCTCTGAGAACTTACATCGTTTGCTCAAAGTCCCATAACAAGGATGTGAACAAGTCAAAATGAGGCCCCTAAGTCCAATGTTCTATCTACTGGCCTCAGAAGTTTTTTAAACTCTATCTAGTTCTGTTATTTCAAGTTGAACTACTTAAAATGTATTTTATTCTGTAAGGGGACATGAAACTCTGCCATGGTGGCAGGAATATAGGACAGTGTTGCCAGCTCTATCCTTTGCCTTCCAGTATTTAAGTGTCTCCGTGAGGTTTTTCACAGCTTTAATGCAACCTGAGTGACCTATGTACTGTCAGTTACCCTAAATTATACAAGCATAAGATCTGGGACATTTTCCAGTGGGATGGGAGAGAAGAGTACATGTTGGGAAAAAAGGGGGGCCTTGATATCCAAGACCATTGGAAGATCCCTTTTGTGTGCCAGAAGGTTGGTCTATGTGATGAAGAAAAAAGCCAAAAGTGCATTAATTAGCACTAAATTAGGCATGTTGAACACCTAGAGCCTCACAACAACAAAAAAAGAAGATCCTTCACTCCAAAGATATGCAGGTAAATGTTGAACAACCCATGCAGGACACACTTTTAAGTTTAATTTGCACTATTAAAATGTTCTCCTTTACTTTATTAAGTCAAGAAATTAGCAAAATAATCAATCAAGACTTGATTTGTGTTTGCCGATCTCTAAGGTATAAATGCTTACACTGAGTATTTAACAACCAGGTCTTGTTGAGCCAGTCCCAGATGGCTCCAATACAATTCTGGTCTGGTTAATAAAAAAAAAATCTGAAGGTGTGTTCATTGATTAGCCCCAAAGATAAGTTTTATAGCACTGTCAGTCTCACAAAAGAACAAACAACAACAAACCATGATTTTTCCCTCAGTCTAATGACAAGAAAGTACAGCAGCAGAAGCAGCAATTACAACAGCAAATGACAATAGAGAAGGGAATAGCAGAGTCCGAGGGAGAGGGGGAATGACAGGTGTAAAAGAGGAGAGGAATCTCAATAAATAAAGAAGAAGAAAGACAAAGAACCCTGAGGTCCCACCATAGAGACTTTTAAGTGTTGGAGATGAGAAAGAAGATGCCTACAGTTGCTGGAGACAGAGCTGTGAGAAGTGTTCCAGTTGTTAGGTGACCCTTCCTCACCAAGGAGTATGCATTTTCTGGGGAGTATTAAACACACCATTGGTGGGAGAGTCTGTGAAGGATCATACACTGCTTGTGTATAGGGACAGAAACATTGAGAATAATTTGACTTCTGGATTTTCCATTGTTATTCGACAGTATTGCAAGGGGGATTGCATATGTCCCATAAGTCAATAAGACCTGGGTTCAACTATGCCCAAAGGGCTATAAAACTGTGCATACCCTTTGACCCAGCAAGACCACTACTAAGTCTGTATCCCAAAGGGATTTTTCAAAAAAGGAAAATGACAAATAAGTATAAAAATACTTTTAGCAGCTCTTTCTGTGATGGCAAAGAATTGGAAACTGAGGGGATGCTTATCAATTGGAGAATGGCTGAACAAGATGTGGTATATGATTGTGATGGAATACTATTGTGCTATAAGAAATGACAAGCAGGATGCTCTCAGAAAAACCCAGAAAGTCTTACACAAACTGATACAAAGTGAAGTGAGCAGAACCAGGAGGACAATCGACAAGATAACAGCAATATTGTATGATGATCTTCTGTAAATGACTTAGCTATTCTGATCAATACAATGATTCAAGACAATTCTGAAGGACTTATGATGAAATATACTATCTCTAGAAAAATAATTGATTGAATCTAAATGTAGATTGAAGCATACTTTTAAAACTTTCTTTTTTTTTGCTTTGTTTTGGGGTTTGTTTGGGTTTTATTTTTGTTCTGGTTTTTTTTTGTTTTTTGCTTTTTTTAGTCTGTGTTTTCTCTCACAAAATGACTAATATGGAAATATATTTTGCATGACTTCACATATATAACCTGTCAAATTGCTTGCCTTCTCAATAAAGGGGCAGGGGAGGCAGAGAGAGAATTTGGAACCCAAAACTTAAAAAAAAATGTTAAGAATTGTTTTTACATGTAATTGGGAACAAAATAAAAGATAAAATTTAAAAAAACTTGAAGACCTCAGTTCAAGTTCTGGCTCACATAGAATAGCTTCATAACCATGAGCAAGCCATTTAACTCTTTAGTACCCCCTAGGAATTCTCAGAGACAATCAGTTACAGAGAAGTTGTTGATCTATATTGGCATATGAAGGTTACACACCAAGAGTTCCCTACATGGATGCAATCAGAGAACTAGACCCCACACACATACTCTTCAAGAATATTTACTTGCTGTTCTATCCTCATGAAATACTTTACCATTTAATTTGATGGATCTTGCCTGGGTTGCTAATAAAACATTCACGCAATAGGACCTTGTTTCTAAATAGTTAGGAATAAGTGAAGCATCCTATACCAAACATGAAGTAGTAGGGGTCTGAACTAAAATAGGCTCTGTTATAAAAATTAAGTATGAAGTACATATGAATAAAGATGCTGCCTTTATCCAGAGAAAGAACTGATAAATAAATGTATGTGATAACTTTACATATATACCCATTTGTGTCTAATGGTAGCCATGGCGGGGGGAGAAAAAAAAGAAAAAAGAAATTTTCATGATAATATTTTGAAAGAATTGTCATTTTGTGTACAATCATCTTTTGATTGTACTATGTCATAAAAATTTTGCTTTATTCCACAAATTAAAAATAAAGAAACAATGACAATATATGTATGCATCTATGTGTGTGTGTGTATATATATATATATGAATATGTGTGTGTGTGTATTCTATTACAAAGGTCAAGCAAGGCCTTATGGAAATGATAGGAGCCATATATCAGACAGTCAGAAGACAAGACCTTTTTATGTTTGTTTTGGCCCTTTATACTTATATATAATCTATGTTTGAACTGTTTCTTCCTCTTACATTTTAAGCAACTAAAGAACAAGGACACTACCTTTTATTTCCTTTGTAAATCTCCATGGTGCCTGGTACTGTATTCTGAAGACAATGGGTTTTCAATAAATGTTGAAAATGAACTAGGTCAGAAGGTATGCTAGTTAGAGTCACAAATCAATCAAGAAAAAGCTCAGACTTAGTTCTTATCCTTGAGTTTATAGTTATTAAATTGAAGGAGACTCTGATCTACCTTTTTTTTTATCTTTCACTGACTTAATTTCTCTTACTCCCTTTCTTCCTCTGTCCTAAGTGCTGACGAGATCTGCTTTAAAATTCATCTAAAACCCCAAACTTTGTTCCATTGGCTTTTTACATTTGATTTTGGTGCTCAAATATTTTGGGGGTTTTATCACCAATAGTCTGGACTATTACAATAGTCTCTACTAATTAGACTGCCTGGAAACAAGTCTCTCTCCTTAATCCATCCTCTACACTGCTGACCCTGTCACTTACCAGCTCAGGAAACTGCAGTGGTTCCAAGTTCCTTTTATGATAAAATGGAAGCTTCATCAATTTATCATTTAAACCCCTTCATAATCTGTCTCCAACCTATCTTTCCAGACATTGCAAATAATTTCCCTTTGCACTATGCTGCAATTAAAGCATCCTCCCTGCTACTCCGATACACATTTCATCTCCTACCTCCAAGAATATACCCCAAACCTGGAGTGAACCCCTACTCACAGAATCTTTAGCTTTCCTCAAGACTCAGCTCTTACAACACCTATATGAAGCCTTTCTTCGTCACCAAACTTGTGAGTGGGTCTCTTCTCCCTCCACTCCCTACCACATCCTTCACCTAGAAATTCCTTTGTATAGACTACATATTTACTTAGATATGTTCAGGTTGTTTCTTCCCAACAGAAGGTAAGGTTCATGAGGACAGCAACAATTTTCTCATGCTTATATATAACCTGTTTTGTCCTGTTTCCCACCATTAGATTTTAAATCACTAAAGAACAAATCTTTACATCCCCAGCCCCTAATACCAGATCTGCAATGTTGTAGTTATTTAATAAATATTTACTGATGGGGGGATATAATTCAACAAAGGGAAGGCACTAGAATTAAGATGGGTCAGGAAAGGTTTCTTGTACAAGTTGGGATTTTTTCCTGAAATCTGAAGAAAGCCAGTCAAACCAGGAGACAGAAATGAGGAGTGGGAATATTCTAGTCTTCCGGTGGGAGGTGCAGGGCTTGAACGAGTGGAAAATATCTGGATTAGAGAGTCAGAATAAAACAAAGTAACCCATAGTAGACCATAAAGGGGGGGAAGTTACAGATGAGAGTAGAATAGAGTTCATGCCACAGCTCACTACCTACCCTGCTTTGAGGAACCTTGGTGTGTAGTTTTTCACTTGTGCCTGACTTTTCCTGCCTCGCTTGGCATTTTCTTGGAAGAGAAGTGGTTCGCCATTTCCTTCTCCAGCCCATTTTACAGATGAGGAGACTGAGGCCAACAGAGTTAAGTGACTTGCCCAGAAATCTGGTTTGAAATCAGGTCTTCCTGACTCCCTGCACCACCTGGCTGCCCTTTTAATCTACACAGTTAGGTAAGGGAGGTAGCATGGTTTATTGCAGTCCTACACAACATGGCAGTATGTAGGAGCCAAAATCAAAGTATACTAAACTTCTTCAGACTGCAGACAGGTTTTCAATAACTCACTTTCCAAGTAAAGGCATAATGAAAGATAAAATTATTTTGCAAATTAACTATTTTTAAAAAGACAAATTTCAATTAATATCAATTAATTACACTTATTACTTACTAGTTTTATTTATCATGAAATTGCTCCTCTCAGAGTAGAGACAAACTGACCATGGTTGGTTGACACAGATCAGGTGACCAACAGGAGCACGTGCACAGTGACAACCCACCTACCAAATGACATGGCAGGCACAGTAGTGACTAGTGGAAGGCAGATTAAATGGTGCATGGACAAAGCACTTGTTATATATTTACTTTCTTCTACATCCTCTGCATTTTTCGCTGGCTGCCCAAAATCCTTTGGCAAGGACCATATGTCATGCAGGCCTGGTTTATTGTAATGAGTGCTGGATTTGGAGTCAGAATATGTGGTTTTGAATCCTGGTTCTGCTGCTCACAGCCTCTGTCTCAATTTCTTCATCAGTAAAATGAAGGAGTTGAACAAGCATCCCTTGTTACTCTACCCATGCTCAATGTTGGGGTGGGGAGGAAGGTGGCTATTCATATTACAAAAAGATTCAACCCAAGATCTCTTTAGATACATGTTTCCTGAATGCATTAACAATATGATCTGACTGACAAAAATTTACCTTGCACAGGACATTTAAGCAACAGATTTTTTGCTTCTAAGAAGTTGTACTTGATCTCTGACCCAAGGTTTTTAAAAGCAAACACAGGACAGAGAACAAACTCTAGCTAGATTCTGGTAATTCCTCCCTCTTGTTGGTTGCATTCCAGCATTTCGGTATCCTGTTCAGGCTTTTGTACAAGACATCTGTTTATCTTGGCTTAGCCTGCCCTTTCTCTATTTTTGGTAGCTCTTAGGAGGGTTGGTATGGTACCATTTGGGACTTCATAGAGAAGGATGTACTTTTCTAGGCAGCAGTAGAGCTTACAAATTTTCTTTTCGAACCCTCTGGACCAAAACAAAAAAAAAAACAAAACAAAATCACCTCTTTAATATACACATCATGCTCTGACCGATGACATAGGTTGTGAGGGGAACAAGAGGATGTCACCAACAGCAGTCAGCAGCCCAGAGATGTGCAATGCTGAAAGGGCAGCTTTTTTCACTGGTCCACTGCTGTTTTCTATGGGGAGGTGAAGGAAGGAAAACTTTCAGCAAAACCTTTCGTTCATCTGCTCTTTGTCAGTGCACTCTCTATGTCTAATTGCACAGCGTTTTCTGTTGACTGTGTTGTGGCTAATGGCATGATTACCTTGGGGAAATTATGGGCATAATGCAAGGGATGGGTAACTAATTGGCCAATATGTGTGCAAACTGCCTACTGCCAGCTACTTCCTAATAGCAGGAAGTGGGACTATAAGAAAAAAGTTAAGGAGCTACCCACCCACACTCTTAAATATAGACCAAGTAAGAATAACTATAACTTAGCTGGAAGGCTTCCACTGCTTTCCTTTAACATAGAGGAAGCATTACCATCCCTCCTGTGGAATGAAATCAGTCAAGTCAACCACCAACTTTTAGTAAATAACCTCTTACACAGAGTACCACAAGGGAAAGGTAAGACATGGTTCTCCATGCCCAGTCCCACTAGCGATGCTGCAGACTTGGTAGAGGAGGCACAAAATTCACATGTAAAACTAACTGGTGTGGACTGCTTAAAGGGGATACATGGACAAGGGCAGATTAACAGTGAAGGCTAAAAGCCTAAGTCATGATGGATAAAGAAGGAACAGGGACAGGAAAAATGAATCAGCAAAGACTGAATGGAAGGGTAATGAACTCCCTATCCCAGCAGATATTCATAATATCAGAGATTTAGAGCTGGGAGGAATCTTGGAGATCAGCTAGTCCAATCTCCCTTTTAAGATGAGGAAACTGAGGCTAGGAAGGTCAAGTGATTTGCCCAGGGTCACAAGGAAAGCAGGGGCAGAGCTAGGATCCAAAGGCAATTAATTCCATCCAAATGCAAATCAAGCATTTCATGTACTGCAGGCTAAATGTTCACTCATCAGGGATGTATTCAGGATAAAGTTGAACTAGGTGATCTCCTGAGGTCCCTTCTGATTCCAGGAATCTACATTCTATTCTAAGATCCCCTCCAGAGTTACTTCCCAATTCCCTTTTGGAACTGTTTCCCTGATTGCTGTTAGCAGGGTCAGAGTCTGTGAGGACAGCTAAACACTTTTCCTGGTAAAGTTCTAGGGCTAAGCCTGAGGAACTGGGAGGGTTTTTCTAGTTCTACCACTCAAAAATCTCATTCACTGTGCATCCCCACCAGCTAGACTTAATTAGCTTTCAGAAAGAGGCATTTACAGAAATGGTATAGTATAGTAAACAAACAAAAAACCAAAGCAAAAAAAAACACATCACCCCAACAGTCTGTGACACATTCTCCTGAAGCACATGCTGGGTCTCTGGGGAGAGCAGGCTTAAGTTTAGAGAGCACATTGGAAAAAGGGGTAACTTACATCTCTTTTTTTTCTCCTGATGTAGAATGAAGTTCCCCTTCAAGATATGTAGCTCTATACTGAACTCAAAGAGTCAGGGCCCTTGGAGATCCCTGAGACTTCTTATCTTTGGTGTTTCTAGTTTGTTCTTGTCTCCTGATGTAGACGCTGCCATCAGTCACAGCTGTTCCAGGGACATTGAATGGAAGTCCAGATCTTAAGACCTTTCAAAGTTGACAAAGTCATCCTCTGGGAGAGGGGGATAAGAGAATACATTATCTATCCCTTTTCCCTTCTACTTCCACCAGTTCCTCTCAGAAAATTGACTGGAGCTTTCCACCACTAAGCCTGAACACTTTTAGAATGCCAGATTTCTAACTGGCTTGCTATTTTATCCGAGAGCCAAAGGGTGTACGGCAACTAGGTGGCACAGTAAATAAAGTGCCCGACCTGGAATCAGGAAGACCCGAGTTCAAGTTCAGCCTCAGACACTGACTGACCCTGTGTGACCCTAGGCAAATCACTTAACCCTGTTTGTCTCACTTTCTCATCTGTAAAATGAGCTGGAGAAGGAAATGGCAAACCACTGCAGGATCTTTGCCAAGAAAACCCCAAATGCAGTCACAAAGAGTCAGGAACAACTGAACAACACCAACAAAGGATGTGACCATTGGTTTTTATGATTTTAACAAATCATAAAATATTTTTCTGTGTGCTGTCATCTGCTTTCATTCAATTTATACCTGGTCTTCACTGTGATTGATTGACTGTTTAAAAAGAGGTGTCTATGAATTGTTCATACTGGGTTTACAACTTTTATTGATTCTGTAACTGAATCAAAGAGGCATGTTCACCTGATAAAGGTATTTGGGTATAGAGTATCTTATTGGTCATACTAACTGAGGTTGAGGAGGATGCTATTCCCAACAGATAAACAGGGGTGCTTTTGGAAAAGTCCTATATCTTGGATACAGGACTCTAGGGACTTGGGGCAGTTCAGAGTATTCTTTTTGTATGTTATCCTGAGTGCCTCCTACTAAAACAGTAGTTCTTAGCCTTTTTTGTATCATCAACCCCTTTTGACATTTGGCAAAGCCTATGGATTCTATCTTAGAATAATGGTGTTAAATGCATAAAATAAAATACATAGGATTATAGAGGAAACCAATTGTATTTAAAAGTTCTCTCTCTCTATTTCTCTCTCTCTCTCACTCTCTCTCTCTCTCTCCATATATGTGTATATATATATATATATATATATATATATATATATATATATACAAATATTTTAAACAAGTACATGGACCCCAGGTTATGACCTTTATCTAAAAAGTCTCAGGAAAAGTTGATACATCAAAGTTCATAAATAAATGCAAAAACTGATGTTGTTCCATACTTTTAAAATACATGATAATACACCTCAATAAATATTAAGAAAAATTAAGTGGAAGACAAAGGAGCAAGAGAGGAATAGAAATTCCATATCCTACTTCAGGGCCAGATTGCTATAGAAATAAAACTTAGCTTTACTGATTCAAAATGGTCACTCACACACACACACACACACACACACACACACACACACTCGCCTAGGACCCTGAGAACAAGAGCCTTGGGAACAGCAATATCCCCCATATCCCCAGAGGCATCTGGTAGTGCAGTGGGTAGAGCACCAGGCTTGGTGTCAAAAAGACCTCAATTCAAATCCAGCCTCAGACACTTACTTACTAACTGTGTGACCCTGGACAAGTCAATAAACCCCTCTTTGTCTCAGTTTTCTCAGATGATAACAAGAGCCTTTACCAAAAGGGTTTATTGTAAAGTTCAAATGAGACAATAATTGTAAGGCACTTTAGAACACAGTAGCAGCTATATAAATGTTGGGTTGGTTTGGTTGTTTTTTTTTTTTGGTCAGACCTGCTTCCAGCCGAGCCATTATTGAGAAGAGAAGTCATTGTGGCAGAGGGACCTCCCTTCCTCATCATCACCAGCAAAGACTAACAACCATCTATCACCAACAACAGATAAGCACAAAAGGTCTGGGAGAGACAGTAACCCCAAAGCACTGGTCCTGCCTCCAGATTCCTGTGAAGAAGACAACCATCCTGTCCAATTATCATGAACATGGCAGCTGGACCAGGCTAGCTGCAACAATGGGACATCCTGGGGGAGACACAGGAAGCAGCAGGAACCAAGTACGACCAACTTCCACCACCACCTGGACCATCTACCCTAGGACTCTGACAGAGACAACCCAGAACCCTATACCCCAAAGCCTTTGGCTTAGCCATGCCTCCACTCCAGTGCTTGTAGCCCTCATCTTGGGAAGCAGCCCTAACGGAGGTACAGCCTGGCAACTGCTCCAACAGAGGTTGCAACCAGCTAGTAAAGAAAGCTCTTGTCACCAAAGTGCAGCAGGAATGATTTTATCAGTCAGATGGTTCAATTTCCCCCACATGGACTGTTTCATCTTCTCTTCTTTGTTTCAGTCACATTTATGCTTCAAGATCCTGCTTAAATATTATAAACTGTTAAATATTATAAACTGTCATGTGGTTAAATATTATAAACTGATATCATTTTATTAGATCAAATGACATTAAAGAAGAGGCATTACTCCCTGCTTTGTCATTGCACTCTAAGGACCATGGGACTTTTCCATTTGACTTGCAGCTGAAACCTTCCATGTGTGTTGTCTCCTTCACTAGAACATATGCTCCTTGAGGGCAGGGGCCATCTTTTCTCTTTGCAGGCACAGAACTCTGCTCATAATAAGTGCTTAATAAATGTATTATTCTTTCATTCAAGTGACTGATTATATAGAACCCAAAATGAAGAACTGTGAAATCTAATTGATTTTTTTAAAACTCTGGGCTGATTTTATAATGCCTATCTTTCCTTTTAAGCCTGACTCCCTGATTTTTCTTCCCCAGTGCATATGTCTCCTCTGAAGGACATTTATTTCTTTTCTTCTCACTCCAGGCAGGCAGGTAACCATTCTTTTCAATATAAGGGAAGAGGGTCAGGTAGAAAAGTGCTCATTCTAGCTTTTCCTTTTGACTAGCTTTTCAAAGGAAAAAACAAATGAGATTGGATAAAACAGTCCCAGCTAGAGGGGCAGAAGAGCTATCTATCAAGCCATTTCCTTTTCTGTAAGTGAACAGATTTCAACAGCTTGCTAAAATGGGAATAGATTTTTCCTATTCTGGGTTATAGAGATCAGGCATGTAGGGTAGATTTTTTTAATTCTCTGACAATCTAAAAGCATAAGTAGAAAAGAAACTATTTTTCTCTTATGCACCAGAGACTCCTTCATCCTTTGCTTTTCATCCACATTTAGCTCAAGGGGCCCAAATGTACTTCTTGGACTTCAGGGGTAGTTCAATTCATAAGAAATAGCCTGGAGCCTAGATTACCTCTCAATATATAGTATCTTTCTTCAAGAAGCTCAAAAAATTTCCCATACCATGTCAAGTCAGACTAATTTAATCAGTCCCAAACAGAACTATTTATTGCATGCTTGCTATATGCCTGGTGCTGTCCAAGGTATGAGAGTATCCAAAGATCTATAAGAAACTATCCCTACTTCCCAAGGACTTGCAAATAAGCTTTAGACACAAATCTAATACAAATAAAATGACAAAAGTCTAAACTACATGGCATTAACAGGTATAGCAAGAATGTAGAAGAAGGAGTAAACAGTGAGCTGCAGTCTGTGGAGACTTCTCAGAGGGGATAAGATTTAAGCAGGATCTTGAAGTGTAAATGTGACTGAAACAAAGAGAAGATGAAATGGGCCGTATAGAGAAATAAAGTGAGCCAAAATACAGAAGTGGGAATCAGCATGGGGTATATCTTGTTTCAAAGGGTGTTTGCCCCCAACTTATTTGATTTGCTGCTCTCCCATCCTTTCTATTTTCAAAAGTTTGCAATGACTAAGTCTCAACCTCCCACCAGTGATCTGATTGCCTGTTTCAAGGTTGCATCTATAGCTTCCCCTTATTGAAAGTCTGAATTCATTTTCCCTCCAAATCCCAAATAAACAAAAATCCCCTGGATCCTTTCGACCAAAAGATCCCGAAAGGTCAGTAAAACTTCATCAAAAGCAGCTCATGTGTTGAGAAAATGAACCTCTTGACCTTCACTTAAGAAATGAGATTCTATGACTGTAGAATATTATATTTATTGACAGACACAGTCAATGTGCTAGTTTTGTCAAATTGCTTTTTGGGTTTTTTTTTCTTTTTATATTTTTGTTTCAAGGACTGGCTTTCTGGAGTGAGGAGATGGGGACTGGATCCAGAAACAAATGTGGTATAAAAACAAACAATATCAATAAAAATAAGATTTTTTCTAAAAGAACAGATCATGGCAAACTAATTTAACTTCCTTTTTTGACAGGATTTTTAGATATATTGATCAAATGCCATAGACACAGACTACAGAGATTTTAACAAAGTATTTAACAAAATATCTTGTGTTGTTCTTGTCAACAAGATGAAGAAAGGTTGAGTAAAATAAGAAACCCCCAAATATCAAAGCTAATGTGATTGAGGAATGATTATGACATCATACAGGTGACATTTCAACCATATGCAATATGTTGTTGAGTTGTTTCAGTCCTATCCGACTCTTCATGACTCCATTTGGGGATGTCTTGGCAAAGATACTGGAGGGGTTTGCCATTTCCTTCTCCAGCTTATTTTACAGATGAGGAAACTGAGGCAAACAGGGTTAAGTGACAGGGCCTTCCTCTGGGTCTCTCAATATTCTGGATCTCTCTTATTCTCATTTAATGACCACAATTTCCAATCAGACATCTCATCTCTTATTTTCATGAAACCTCCTATATGCAAGTTGTTTTTTAAACAATATTACAACCCCATGAAACATGAATAATAATACCAATGAAACATAATAATTCCATATAAAAAGAAGATGTGAAGACAAGGACTACTTCACTTTTGTTTTGAGGCTTGGCTTATTAAAATACCTGGTACATAGTAGGCACTTAAATGCTTGTTGATTGATTGAGTGTAAATTGCTTTACCGGCACACCTGCACACACACCTACACACACACACACACACACACACACACACACACAATGACACATACATACATACACATTTTCTGTTGTCTCTTTTTTTCTTTCTTTGTGATTCACCAAGGTAGAGAATTCTCTCGACTAGTAAAGATCAGCAACTTACATGTAATTTATAGCTGGGGACACTTAGGTGTTGAATAACTTGTCTCTGGTCACAAATCTAGGACATAGCAGGGGCAGTATTTCCTGACTCTAAGACCCATCCACATAGTATAATCTATAACCATTTGAAGTAATTTATTAGGCATGTCTAAAGAAAGGGGGGAAACCCCAAATACTAGAACAATCCAACAAGAATTTATTAACAGATGCTTTCCAACCTGTCAACTTATTAGCTTCCTTTTCAACTATTATCTCCCTGCAAATTCCAATATGTATGTATTCAGTCAGAGCTTCTTATACTATAGTCTGTGTACATTATAGCATTTTGTTTCTTTTTTCATCCTTATGGGGGGAAAAAGCAGGATTTCCCATGTTTTCTTGTTGCCAAAATAAAAGCATTTTTTTTATCCTATCCTAACTCAGACATTCAGACAAGTTTAATTAAAACTTAAGAAAACATATTTCTACACATCTGCCCCAATTAAGATATCGAATAGTTTAATATTAACTCTCATTTGCGTAGCAAGGTTTATTTGACAAAGCACTTTCACATGAATGTTGTATTTGATCCCTACACTTGCCCATTTACTTCCATATGATTATCATGCCCATTTAACAGATGAGGGAATGAAGTTACAGGTTGTATTCCCAGAGTTGCACAGTTAGAAAATGCAGGGGCTAGGATTCATATCCTTGCTAAGCTTCCTATCAGAGTTTAAGAATCTTCCTTTTATACCTATCCGTATAGCATAATCCCATATCCATTTGAAGTAATGTATCAGGCATGCCCAGAGAAAGAAAAAAAAACCCAATACTAAAAACAATCCAACAAGAAGCTATTAAGCAGCCACTCCATAATTTGGTCATCTTGTTAGCTTCCATGGATTCAATTATTATCCCTCTGTAGATTCCCACATCTATCTATTCAGCCCTAGTCTCTTTTCTGACTTTCAGTCTCAGACCACCAAATGTTAAATAGACATTTTGAAATTGACGTCCTATAAGTATCTCAACCTCAACACGTCTAAAACCAAACTCCTCATCTTTTCCACAAAAAACCTTCCCTTCTTTCCAAACTTTCTTTTGATTATTGAGTATATCAGCATCCCTTCAGCCACCCAGGCTCTCACCTATGACATTATCCTTATTCCCTCACTCTCACCAGGTAAACCCATCCTGTTACCAAAGTTTTTGCTTCTTCCTTTGCATTTCTTGTATCTGTCTCCTTCTTTCCACTCATTCAGCCGTCATGCTGAGTCTGCCAACTATTTGAATAGCCTTCTAAATGGTCTCCTGACTTTAAGTCTCTCCCCACTCCCATCATTCCCCATCTAGCTGATTTTCCTAAAGCATAGGTCTGGCTATGTCACCCCTCCTCTCTATTCACCAAGTTCCAATGAATCTTTATTACCTCAAGTAAGCTATAAAACTAGATCTCAATTAGCATTAAAAAAAATCCCCTGAAGTGGTCACATTATTTAAAATCACACTGCACTAATTTCATTGAGCAGGAACAAATGACCATATTTTACATAATTATAACTTCAAATAGTATGAATTTGAATTCATCTGACTCCTGTAGAGTATTCATTATTCAGCTGGTTCAGGAGATTCATTATTCAGACTGATAACCGACTTAACTTAAAGTTCTCCTACTTTAAAATTTGCCATTTAAAGGTTGTTATAACCTGGCCCTTTCCTACCTTTTCAATCTTCTTATACTTCTTATACTTTACTCTTCTCCATGCCCTTACTCTCTCTCCCATCACCATGATGATGCCTTGTCTGTCCCCCGTGCCAAGGATGCTGTCCCTCCTCACCTCCATCTCTTAGAATTCCTGTCTTCCTGAAGAAGGCACTTCTAGGTCCTCCCAGGTACCAGGGCCTTTTAAAATCACCTCTGATATATTCTACATGTATCAAGTATGTACCTGTTTATATATATGATGTCTCCTCCATTTGAATGTAAGCTTCCTGAGGGCAGGGATTATTTTGGCCTCTTTCTGTGTCTTCCACACTTAGCATAGTAACACCTTGATAAAGGCTTGGAAATTGATTATGTGCAGATCATTTTGATTTGTGCTGTAAGAGATGCATGGCTTAGCTAAGACATCATACAGCTCTCATGGAAATTGTAGTTTAGGAGCAGGATAAGGTACCCATGGTGGTAACTATGACACCCAACAGTACATGACTATTACAAGACAAAGTTCTACATGAGGTATGAGTGGGAAGATGAAGGAGAGGAAAATAGTAACATTGCAGTGAATGAAAGCTAAACTACCACACTTCCATCCTTCTTGGCTGTTGATACCCAGGATATCATAGTGATGGGGCTTTTCATTTTATGACTGATGAAGCTAAGGTTCAGAAATAAGAAGTGACTTTATCTAAGATCAGTTATCCAGTATGTGTCCAGTCTGGTACCTCAGCCCAGCTTTTGACTCTACAGTATTCTTTTCACTTTACTTTGTTGCTGCCCTCGGGGATAACATATATTACTTTTAGCCCTGGGTTTGAAAAACATAAATCCCAATCTTGTGTGATGTTCTACTGCTCTGTTTATATGCTTTCATCAGAATAGTCAATAAAGAGAAATTTCTAATACCAATTCTCTACTCCCATCTCTGCTCATATTTATAAACATTCATATGCAATGTTAATTCAATTGATTGTGTCTAATGTTTTTATTAGGAATGGAGGGTTAGAATTTTTTTCTATGCTTTTAACCATAAAGGTGAAATTTCTGTTTAAATGGATAAAAACTGATTTAGCATCATAAAGGATGAGTGAGCAGAGAGAAAGGGAGAAATTCTTTGGCTCTCCCTTGACTTTTTTAAAAATAAAACACTTCCCTCTTCCATGTTGTTAAAATTGGAAGCACTTGGTACCTTCCTCCAAGCAATTACCAATATTTGAGACAGTTCTACCCCTGAAAGCCCAAGCCTTTCCAACATGTGCATTCTCCCATTTTAATTGGAGCCCTAACATTATCCCATGCTAAACACTTCCTGCCTTTATATTACTTGTAAAATTAGGTTTAGAGGGGCAGCTTAGGTGTCACAGTAGGTAAAGCACCAGCCCCAGAGTCAGAAGAACCTGAGTTCAAATCTGGCCTCTGACACTTGACACCTACTAGCTGTGTGACCCTGGGCAAATCACTTAACCCAAGTGACCTCTCCAAAAAAAAAAAAAAAAAGAGGTTTAGACTTGATGATCATGATGGCTAGAGACTATGCTTGATGAGGTTCTACTGAAAGATGTGATGATATTTGAGATAGCAAAGATTTAGGAAGACCTGATACCTGTCTCCAAGTATTGGAAAGACTCTCATATGGAAGAAGGTTTAGAATTGTTCTTTTTTTAATAAATTAATTAATGTATTTTCTTGTTTACATCATTTATTTTCACAAGATTTTGAGTTACAAATTTTCTCCCCATCTTTCCCCTACCCAACACCTCAAAACAGCCATCCCACTGTATAACCCCTCCCCTAATCTGCTCTCTCTTATGTCCTCCCCCTTGCCCTCTGACTTTTCATTAGGGCAGGATGGATCTCCCTACCACAGTATCTGTATATCTCAATTTCCAGTTGGATGTAGATGATAATAATAATAATAATAATAATAATAATAATAATAAGAAGAAGAAGAAGAAGAAGAAGAAGAAGTACATATTTTTAACATTTAATTATAGAACTTTAAATTCTAGATTCTTTCCCTTCCTCCCCCATCATCCACCCCCACTGGAAGAATTGTTCTGTTTGATCAAGAAGGCAGTTCTAAGAACAGTGGGAAATCATAAAGAGGCCAATTTGAAGCTCATAGATTTATTAGCATTAGAAGGAACCTTAGAGATCATTTAGGCAAACTCTCTTATTTTATAGATGATGAAAATGGTGCCCAAGAAATATCCCAAAGACAGAAGGAAAAGGGCGGGGAAATCACATGATAACTTTATTTTATATTTAGAAGGAATAGCAAGTTGCATAATATTTGCACTTTAATGTACAATCATCTTTTTTTTCCTTTTCTACTATGTTATGGAAATGCCTATTTTATTTCTTAATTTCATAATAAAATAAATAAAATTGTAAAAAATAATAGAAAAATAAATTAACTAAATAGTATCATAGAATTAGAGCTAGAAGGAGCCTTAGAAGCCATCAAGTCTGACCTCTCCATTTTACAGATTAGGAAACTAAGGCATATAGGAAGAGATAACCAGTAAGCATCTGTCTGAGCTAGGATTTACCCAGGTCTTCCTGACTTGAACAACCAATATCCTACACCAAGCATACCAAGGTCATATAGGAAGAAAGTAGCAAAATCAGGATTTGAAGCAAAGGTTTTTAATTCAGTGCTCTTTTCACTATACTGTGCAGTCCCCAGGATAACATATTTCTTGGAAATACATCGAGATACACATTGATATATGTTTTATATATATATCGAGATACACATCTCAATATATATATATAATATATAATATATTATATAGATGTGTATCTCGATATATATATATATAAAACATATATCAATGTGTATCTCGATGTATTTTCAAATTATATATGTGTGTGTGTGTGGAGAGAGAGGGATATATATGCACACATATATGTACACACATACACATGTGTATGTATTATATAGTTGTTTGCATGTTGTTTCTCTCATTAGAATATAAGCTCCTTGAAGGCAGGAATTGCTTTTGCCTTTCTTTGTATCCCTTGTGTTTAGCACAGTACTTAGCATATTTTCAGTCATTTTTTTCAGTTGTGTATGACTTTTTATAACCCCATTTGGGGTTTTCTTGGCAAATATACTGGAGTTGTTTTCCATTTCCTTCTCCAGCTCATTTTACAGTTGAGGAAACTGAGGAAATGGAATTAAATGACTTACACAGGGTATCCTAACTAATTAGAGTCTATGGTCAGATTTGAACTCAAGAAGATGAATCATCCTGATTCTTGGCCTGGCACTGTATCCACTATACCATCTAGCTACATCACCCAGCACATACTAAGCTCTTAATAAAAATTTGTTCATTTGACTTGACTTGACCGTGAAATTCTCTTTGTTTAGGAAGCTTTCCCTTACATTGAAAGGTGAGAAAGCTTCCTAAACAAAGAGAATTTCTCAAAAATAGAAACAGGCTTTTTAAAAATGTGCAAACATTTCCATATTAGTAATTTTGCACAACAAGACTCAAATAAGTGAAAAATAGCATGCTTCAGTCTATATTCCATCAATATCAGTTCTTTCTTTGGAGGCAGATAGTATATTTCATCAACACTTCATCAATAGTCCTTTGGAATTGTCTTAGATCATTGGATTGCTGAGAATAGCTAAGTCATTAACAATTCTTCATTGAACCATATTGCTATTACTGTATACAATGTTCCCCTGGTTCTGTTTATTTCACTATGCATCCATTCATGTATGTCTTTACAGATTTTCTGAAATCATCCTCCCTGTCATTTCTTATAGCACAATAATATTCCATCATAATCACATACCACAGTTTGTTTAGCCATTCCCCAATTGATAAGCATCCCTTTAATTTCCAGTTCTTAGCCACCACAAAAAGAGGTGCTATAAAATATTTTTTAATAAATAGGTCCTTTTCCATTTTTTATGGATGTCTTTGGGACATACACCTATCAATGGCAATGCTGGATCAAGGGGTTTTATAGCACTCTGGACATAGTTCCAAATCTCTCTCCAGAATGGTTGGATCAGTTCACAACTCTAGCAACAGTACATTAGTGTCCCAGGTTACCTACATCCTCTCCAACATCTAACATTCACCTTTTGTTTGTCATATTAGTCACTCTGATAGGTTTGTCATATTAGTCACTCTCATAGTTGTTCTAATTTGTATTTCTCTGATCAATAGTGATTTAGAGCATGTTTTTCATATAATTATAGATAGCTTTGATGTCTTTGAATATTGTCTGTTCCTATCCTATGGTCATTTATCAGTTGGGGGATGACTTATATTCTTATAAATTTGACTCCATTCTCTATATATATGAGAAATGAGTCCTTTTTCAGAGATATTTGTTGAAAAAAATTTCTCAGTTTTCTACTTTCTTTACAATTTTGGTTGTGTTGTTTTGGTCTGCATAAAAACTTTTTAATTTTATTTAATCAAAACTATATATTTTATGTTTTATAATGCTTTTTATATCTTCTTTAGTCCTAAATTCTTCCTTTATCCACATGTCTGACAGATAAACTATTCCATGCTCTCTTAATTTGCTTATGGAATTACCCTTTATGTGTAAATCATGTATCCATTTTGATCTTATCTTGGTAGATGGTGTGAGATGTTGATCTATGCCAAGGATGGGGTACCAGCAGTCTCAAGGCAACATGTGATCTTCTAGGTCCTCAAGTATGGCCCTTTGACTGAGCCCAAACTTCATGGAACAAATCCCTTAAATAAAAGGATTCGTTCTATAAAACTTAGACTCAGTCCAAAGGCTTCACCCAAGGACCTAGAAAGCCACGTGTGACTTCGAGGTTGCAGGTTCCCCCCTGCAGGCCTAGTTTTTGTCTTACTGTTTTCCTGTTTTCCTGGCAGTTTTGTTAAATAATTAATTTTTGTTCCGAAAGCTTGGATCTTTGTGTTTATTACATCCTAGATTACTATGGTCATTTATTATAATGTAATTCGTATTCAGTAATCACTATTCCACTGATCTGCCACTCTATTTTCTAGCCAGCACCAGATTATTTTTTTATGATTACCAGTTTAGAATACAGAGAAACAGGCTTTTGAACAGATAGTCCATTATCACCCAAACTTTCAAATGGAGGCTGGATAACCAACCACCTGTCAGGAATGTTAGAGGAGAGGGGATTCCCAGTCAAGTGTCCATTGGAAGTGTTTCTTAAACTGTGGGCTTTGAAGTGTGGGCTCTCAAGTGGAAAGAGTTTAAGATGTCCTGGTAGATAACCACTTTAATTCCCCACACCCAGTACCCAGTATAACCTGTGTATATAAAAGAAATGCTTCATGAATGCTGATATGGTGAATAAACCATGGACGTTGGTAGTACTTGAGATATTTTCTTGAACTAAACATGGAAATTGTCTTTTAAAATTAAAAGAAGATATGGATAGAAGTGGATAAAAGGTTGCTTTTTTAAATATAACGTTAGGAATGATTGTTTCTTCCCTTCTCCATAGAGCTTAAAGGAATTTCAGAAAGAGGAGGAGTTGGGGGGAAAGGGAAGCTGTCAGAGGAAAGGACAGTTGAAAGTCTATCCAAGGCTGGTTAGGACTAGAAAGGGAGATCTCATACTTCATTATTGAGTGCTTTCCTACTAATAAAGTCTTATTCCACTTAGTTGTTGAGAGAAAAATGTGTTTTCCATTAAGTGAAGGTCTGGGCAACATGCTCAAAGAGAATTGGCAAACTTTCTTAAAACCTAGCCACAAGATTCATCTGGCTACAATTAAACAATGAGGTATAGTAAGTGAAGAGTGAAATCCTTTCCCCTGTCCCCAACTAAACCAGCTGTTCTTAAAGCTCAATAGCCAATTCTATTACATGACCTATTCTTTTTTTTAATATTCAAGAGCTTACTGTCCTTCTAAACTGTGAGAGAAGCTAAAAATAAACCGGAATGCATCACTGAAGCAGACAGTTTTCTGAGCTATTACTGACCCAACTGTACCAGAATTGTATCTTCCAAATCTGAAAGGCTGTTGAAATTACAGATAATTTCTTCAGCTTCATTCGGGTAGATGAAGCTACCTATTATAGAGCATCTATATGTCTGATAGCATTGTGCTAGCATTCTTTGAATCCGTTGTCAGACAGGAGATAAAGGAAACATGAGTTCTGTAACTGATAATTTGACTTTCAGATCACAGATTTGTGAAAATCAGGGTCTAGACTGAGAAGATATTTTGCAAGTCTTTCAGGGGAAATTAAGATACCTTTGCTTGTGAATGCATTGTAAGAAGAAAAAAAAGGTATGTTCCTTGACTGGTCATTTCTTCATCGTTTTAATTTTTTGTTGAATAATTTTTATGGGAGAATTATGTATTAGTCATCAAAATCTGAAGACAGACCATATTCACTAAAAATGGTTGTTCCATTTCTGAGAGTGATAATTGATGATTTCTGCAACAAAAGCAACAAATATGTATGTATTAAGTACTTAATGATATGCAAGACACTGGGCTAAGTACCCTGGATACAAATAAAGGCAAATATATGATCTCTGCCTTTAAATAGTTCACTTTCTAAGGTAGGAGACAGCATTTAAAAAAACTAGGAATATACTATGATGTATATATTATATCCAGTATAAATGAGAAATAATCTCAGAGGAAAGGAAATAGCAATTGGTGGAGGACAATGAGAAGAAAAATTCTTCTTCTAAAAGGTCAAAGGTAAGGAAATTCTTAAAGGAAGCCAGAAGATGGAGTAAATGAGAGAAAGCATTTTGGGTATAGGGGACAGTCAGTGAAAAGCATAGAATTAGGAGACAGAATGTTTTATAAGATGAACAGAAAGACCACCAGTGTCCCGATGTCACTGGATTGCCGAATACATGGAGAGGAATAATGTAGGAAGGGTCAGATTGCCCAATATTTAAATACCAAATAGAGGATTTTAATATTTGATCCTGTTGGTAAGAAGGAGGCACTGGCATTTGTTGATTAGGGAGTTGATGTGGTCAGACTTATACTTAAGAAGATCAAGTTAACAGCTGAGTGGAGGCTGGATTGGAGTGGGAAAATTGAGAAGCAAAGGTTTAGTTGATATAGGTCATTTACATTGTAGAACACCCATTCAGCATAGTTTTGTGAGCTAGAGAGACTATTTAGAATGCTATTGCAATAATCCGAGATGAGGGTGTGCACCAGAGCAATGGCTGAGTAAAAAGAAGGGGGTATTGTAAAGGCAGAAACATGTTATGGCAATGTATTGAATATATGGCATGAGTATGAGGGAGCTGAGGATGATGTCAAGGTTCTGAGCCTGAGCTATTGATAGGATTGCAGTACCCTTGACATTAACTGGGAAGTATGGAAGATGGGAGGGTCTGGAGAGAGATAATGAGTTCTGTTTTGGACATGTTGAGCTTAAAATATCCATAAAACATAAAGTCTGAGATATTTAAACTATAGTTGGTGATGTAAGACTTAAGGTCGGAAGAGAGATTAGGGCTGGAATCCTTAGGTTCCCAAAGTCAGTGATACTGCCCCTTGGGGGGTGCTACAACAATCAAGAGGGGTGGTACTAGTCTCAGGTACAATTGAGGGGGGCATTGGATAAAAATAAAGGGATAATGGAAGCATAAGGAAGGAAGAGTAGATAAGAAAATTTTGAAAACTCATTCATACATGTTTCATCTCTTGTATAACAGAGTTGAAGTTGTAGTGGTTACATTATTTTCCAAATAAGCACACAAAATGAAGGTTATAACTGATCAGTGGTCAAGTCTGCAAACAGATCTTAACAGGCAAGTGTTGGCAGGCAAGCATATTGTGTGTATTGTGTGTATTGTGTGCATTGGGAAGCCCAGGAATATGTGCATGTAATGACTTGTTTACAATATGATACTATACATTTACATGACACAATATTGTATCATCAAAATTTCAATGCAAGAAAAACCCACAAATTTACAATAAATTATTAAATTTAAGATGTCATTAAATTTTTTTAATGACACAAATGTTTTAAAACATTAAGGGTTAAAGAAAGTAGATTTCC
Source organism: Pseudocheirus occidentalis (assembly GCA_028646575.1). Lineage (NCBI taxonomy): Eukaryota > Metazoa > Chordata > Mammalia > Diprotodontia > Pseudocheiridae > Pseudocheirus > Pseudocheirus occidentalis. Next base: position 9,781,449 of record CM053600.1, read on the forward strand.
AGGGGGTGTTGAGCAATTTGTTGTTGTTTTTTGCAAAAGGAGCGGTAGGTCAAATAAGTCTGGAAACTTCTGGGCTTGATAAGTAGATCTGAGCATCATTGCATAGAAAAGATCATTAAAAAATGGGAGCAAATGAGATCACCAAGTGAGATAATACAGGGGCGGTAGAGAAGGTCCTCAGGTTAGGGTCTTGATTGGGGGAGGCAGGGAAGCAACCCTCACTAATTGGCATCACATGTAGAAAGATCAAGGATGAGGACTGAGAAAGGGCCATTAGATGTGTCGTTAAAAGATCACCAGTCACTTTGGAGAGTGAAGCTCAGCTGAATAATGAGGCTAGAAGTCAGATTGTAGGTAGTTTACAAGAAAGTGAGAGAAGTGAAGACACAACTTGCAGATAGTTTTCTCAAGGAGCTTAACCAAGAAAGGGGGAAAATTTAGGACAATAGCTTGTGGGTACTGTGTGTACCAGATCAAGTGGGTATTTTTTAAGGATGAGGGAGACATTGGCATATTTGAAAGCAGAAGGGAAGTAGCCATTAGACAGGGAAAGATTAAGGACTAATAAGAGAATAGTAATGAAAGGACCTGGCCTGTTTTAATCAACTGGAAAAGACAGGGAATGAATATGATCAAAATTGCATGTAGGGGGCGGCTAGGTGGTGCAGTGAATAGAGCACCGGCCCTGGAGTCAGGAGTACCTGAGTTCAAATCCGGCTTCAGACACTTAACACAAAAAACTAGCCGTGTGACTTTGGGCAAGTCACTTAACCCCAACTGCCCTCCAAAAAGCAAAAAACAAAAAATAAAAATAAAATAAAATAAAATAAAATAAAAACTGCATGTAGATGAGATTTGAACTAGCAGGAAGGGTCACCTCTTTATGTGAAATACAGTTGGAGGAGGAGATGGAGGTGGGGAGGAGGACCTCTCAGTGGAGTGAGATGGAAAAGAAGGAAATTGCTAGCCAATGATCTCATCGGATGAAAGGTCCTCAAAAGCGAGAGTGGAAGGAGGAGGGGATGCCACAGAATATTCAATAACAAGTAGAAACGTTTGAAATAAGTGCTGTGTTCAATGACATGGGGAATCAACTAGGGAGGTGGAAAAAGGTTGCCTTGCTACAGTGAAGGCCCAGTTGAGATTATGTAGCATATATTGTAGTAGACCCAGTGAGCACAGTTTTATGATTTTCTCCAGCTCTGTTCAGCAACTTGTAAATAGGAAGAAAGGCAGCAGATAGTGAAATTAATCTAAGGTTGGAGCTTGGCATGCCATGATAAGATATAATGGCAAGGATGTAGAGGAAAGAATAAAATTAAACTGATTCACCAATGGATCAAGATAGGGAAAGGAAGAGAGTATGGTCAGGACATGGGTGATGGCTTAGGACAGAAGTGAGAATTGGAAGGATTAGGACAGTGAGCATACAGGGACAGAATTAGGAGTCCTATAGCAGAGGAAAAGATAGAATGATAAAAGGTTATGATTAGCTAAAGGAATTTAAGCGTTTATGAACCTGAAAATAGAACACTTATGGATGATGACAAGATTCAGTGTATAACCATTTCTGTCTATAGCTGAGTCATAGTAGATGAGTAAGTTATCAATGCACAGATTTATTAACTAGGAAGATGAAGTATTTGAGTTTCAATATTATGTTTAAGTTCCCTAGTTTGAAGGTAGGAATTGAGGTGAAGGAAAGACTGAGGCAGGAACTGTTGTTTGTCCTTCATTCTTGAAGACATCAAGATAATGACTTGACATACAAGTGAATTGGATTTAAGTGAGGCAGAGCTGTGCAAAGTCATCAGCCTCACTTTCTCCTCCAGAGTCATCTGGATCCAGAGGCAAGATATACATCAGAATGGCTGGAGATGACACCAGACACAGTGGGAGACTTTGGCCTTTTTAAGCTAAGGTCTTTCTCAGTTTTCAGTCTGTCTCAGCTACACCCATTCAGCGACTGCCTATGTAAGAAATGAGCCTGGGGTGGCTAGGTGGCACAGTGAATAGAGCACTGGTCCCAGAGTGGAGGACCTGAGTTCAAAAACAGTTTCAGACACTTAACACATACTAGCTATGTGACCTTGGGCAAGTCACTTCACCCCAAATGCCCTGCATTCCACCCTCCAAAAAAAGCAAAAAAAAAGGGGGGGGGGTAAGAAATGAGGCAAAAAAGGCCTATTTACCTGTTCAAAAAAAAAAATCAGTCAGGGAAGGGAAGACCCACGGGGTATCTAGGCAGAACAGAAACAATTGCTATTTAGCTCACTCTGAGCCATCAAAACCAAAACAGTAGCCAACATAAGTTTGAGTTAGGGCTTATTATCGGCCAGTCAGTGAGAACCAGCGTGATTTGGGTTTAAGGCACACTCAAGTAGCTCCATTTGAACCCTAATGGGCCTTTCTGAAACCTGGTTTCCCAGAGCTCTGTTTCAAGAAATTCATCTCTTTTGGGCAGAATGTGTACATGATTCCCCATATGGACAAAGGAAGGGAAAAAGCATGGGGAGGAAAGAAACGATGGAAGAAAGAAGGAAGGGAGCATGCAGCATTGCCCAACAGGAACTGGCCAGTTGAATCCCCAGTGGGGCAGCTACTACTAATCACAGAATGTTATTTGTCCTTCATTCTCAAAGAGGACTAATGACATCAGGAGGGTGATGTCTTGACTTGCAAATGAATTGGATTTAAGTGATGCAGGGTTGGGCAAAGTAACCAGCCTCACTCTCCTCCAGAGCCAGGCACTGAACTCACTGAGAAAGAGGGTGAGCGTCCTAGGGATCAATCTATAATAGCTAACAGAATCTTGTTTACTTGATAAATTTAAAATAAATAAACCTCCAAAGTTACTCAGGGATGGAGATAATAGGAGAATCTGGAAGTAACAATGGGGATTAAGGAGTATTCTGAAATCCCTCACCATGATCAGTGAGTCAAATGGTGTGAGTGAAAGGGCAACCACTACTAGAAATTGTGTCTTTTTATGTTTTTCTAAGATCATTGAGCCCATTATTTCTTATAACACAGTAGTATTCCATCACAATCTTATACCACAACTTGTTCATCCATTGCCCAATTGATGGGCATTCCTGCAATTTCTAGTTCTTTGCCACCACGAAGAGAGCTGCTATAAACATTTTAGAACATATAGGTTTATTTTTTCCCTAATCATCTTTGGAAATAGACCTAATAGTGATATTGCTTGGTTAAAAATTGTGAAGCTAAAAATAATAAGATGTAATATGTGATATGGCGAGCATGAAAGAGGAGTTGAAGATGTTCCAAAGTGTTCAAAAGTGTTCCAAGAAGCATAGTAGAAAGGCTGGATAGAGAGATTTTTAATCTGTATTATAAAGCAGCAGTCATCAAAACTACTTGGTACTGCATGAGGAATAGAGTAGTGGATCAACAGAATAGATTTTGTACAAAAGACTCAGAAGTCAATGACTATAGTAATATACTCTTTGATAAACCCAAAGACCCCAGTTTTGGGGATAAGAACTCACTATTTGACAAAAACTTCTGGGAAAACTGGAATATAGTATGGCAGAAACTGGGCATAGACCATTATCTAACACCATATACCAAAATCAAGTCTAAATGGGTGCATGATTTAGTTATAAAGTCTGATACCGTAACCAATCTGTGGAAACAAAGAATAGTTTACTTGTCAGATTTATGAAGAAGGGAAGACTTTATGATCAAGCAAGAGTTAGAGAGCATTATAAAATGCAAAATGGATAATCTTGATCACATTACATTGAAAAGTTTCTGTACAAACAAAGCCAATGTAACCAAGATCAAGAGTGAAGTGGGAAATTGGGAAATAATGTTTACAACCAGTGTCTCTGATAAAGGCCACATTTCTAAAATATACAAGGAATTGAGCCAAATCTATAAGAATACAAGTCATTCCCCAATTGATAAATGGTCAAAGGATATGAACAGGCAATTTTCAGAGGCAGAAATTAAAGATGTCTATAAGCATATGAAAAAATGTTCTACATCATTATTGATTTGAGATATGCAAATCAAAACAATTCTGAGGTACCACATCTCACCAGTCAGATTGATGAAAAAACAGGAAAATTACATGCTGGAGAGGATGTGGAAAAATTGGAACACTGATGCATTGTTGGAAGAGTTGTGAACTGATTCAACCATTCTGGAGAGCAATCTGGAACTATGCCCAAAGGGCTATAAATAATTGTGTACCCTTTGACCCAGTAATACCACTTCTGGGGTTGTATCCCAAAGAGATCATAGAAGTGGGAGGAAGACCCATTTGTACAAAAATATTTAGAGGCAGCTCTCTTTGTGGTGGCAAAAAAAATTGGAAATTAAGGTGATGCCCATCAATTGGGGAATGGCTAAATACATTTTGGTATATGAATGTAATGGAATGCTATTGTGCTATAAGAAATGAGGAGCAGATGGACTTCATATTTACCTGGAGGGGAGTTTACAAACTAATGCTAAGTGAGAAGAGCAGAACCAGGAGAAATTTGTACACAATAACAAACACAACGTATATGTGACAACCAACTTTGATAAACTGGACTCTTCTCAGCAATGCAAGGTTATAAGACAACTCTAAAAGACTCAGGATGGAAGGAGATGTCTACATTCAGAGAAAG
>CM053600.1:9786191-9798840 GCA_028646575.1 Pseudocheirus occidentalis
GGCCCCCCGAAACAGGAGAGGGGAGAAAATTTGAAACTCAAGGGACTGTGGAATTGAATCTTGTGAACTAAAAGTAAACAAACAAATCAATTAAAAATTAAATTTTAAAAAATAAAATAAAATTCATTGAGATTTTTTTAAAAATGCAAGTCTCGATAGAACTGTAACTGGACATCTGGGAGGTAGAATTGATGGTGGGAGAAAAGTAAGAGAGCAGAGTATTGAGGATGAAAAACAGTTTGTATGATGACAGAGTTCAGAATCACTAGGATGGGAAGAGTACGATTCAGTAGAAGCATGTTAACCATTGACCAATGAGTCCAGGCTGATTATCAGTGACTGGAGAGAAGTCCATTGAGGCAGACATATGATGAGACTGTTTGAGTATCACCCTTGATACAGTACAATCTGTACAAATCCAGCCTCTGAAACTTACTGTGTACCTGGAGTAAGTCACTTAAATACTCTGTCTCAGTTTCCTTATCCGTAAATTAAGTGTAATAATAGTACCTTCTTCACAAGATTGCTGTGAACACCAATTGAGGTATCGTATATAAAGGCTTTTGCAGACTTTAGAGCTCTTAAACTTCTCTGCTGGCACAGCCTTCCAAACCCAGGGTCACCTTCACACCTGGATGAGAAATCTAAGAATGATTATATTGGAATTTAGCAATAGAATGCAGTTTTATCTTTAGGTGTATTCAGAAGCAGTTTTCAATGGGAATTTTAAAACACAAAGTTTGCAATTAAAAATTTGTCCCTGAGCAATACAGTGGCTCCTAGAAGGAACCTCTGTAACCAGATATAAGGAAGAGCATTTATCCTGCTTTTGATGAACCAGCAAAAATTTGATTCAGCCAGAGTTGTCCATCCTTACCATTTGAATAGTTTTGAGTTACTGGAAATTGTACTCTTTTGGAGTCAAATTTCATCCATCATTAGGGAAGGTAATGAGTATTTAATATACCACTAGACCCCAGATATAGGGCAAGGATCAGATGTCAATGAATTTTTAAAAAAAAATAATCTGAAAGTTATACTTCAATATAATTGATTTCCTTTGTAATCTTATACATTTTATTATATGCATTTTAAACCATTATTCTGAAACCCCGGGGTTCATCCATCAGATGGCCAAAGGGGTCCATGACACAGAAAAGGTCAGAACTTGTGTTTTGGAAAAACTAGAATCAAAGCAAAGAATAATTGTGAAGTTTCACAGTAGATACTGGAAACTAGAAAATGGGCTTCCCATTAACGTTCCTCATGATTGTGCCAAGAGGTTGGAAACAAAATATTTACACATAACTTCAGTAATCTGATTTCCGGGTGATTAGTCCAATGGAATTATTTTTCACAACAAATGAAACTGGGGTTTGACAAGCCAGAGGAAAAGAAAGAGTGAATCCTATGCATCTGTTTCATTAGCATAGTACTCCCATAATTACTAGAGCCCTAGTCCTCATGAAGCTGCTTCCAATTGCAGGTGTGAAATGCTGAGGCACTCCAAAGAAGCTGTGAGGCAGGAGAAACATCAAAACCCCATACAAATATGGAAAATAAATGGACTGGTGGGAGGAGAGTATGAACTGCAAATAATAGTTACTTAATAAAAGCTGGGAAATAAAAATAATTATAAAATGTATTTTCCTGATAATATTCATCTTTTTAAAGATAAATTATATTGTCTACAAATCTATAACATATCCAATTGCTTGCCTTTTCAAGGGGGTGGGTGGGTGGGTGGGTGTAGAGGGGGAGAGGAAGGGAGAGAATTTGGAACTCAAAGTTTTTTAAATGAATGTTAAAATTCTTTTTTTTACAGATAACTGGGGAAAGTTAAATACGAAATAAAAGCTAAAAAAATAAAAATTATATTGATATTTTTAGTGTTTACGTATTGCTTCTTCCAGTATAACTTGTCCCTTCCATCCCCCCCAAAAGAACTATTCCTTATAATAATCAAAAAAAAAAGAGAGAGAGAAAGAAAATTTCAGCATAACTAACCTTCATATCAAAAATGTATGTCATGATAAACTTAGACTTTCTAGCCACTAGACTGTAAACTCCTTGAAGGCAGGAACTGTTGTTCACTTTTTGGCATGGTAGCTCAGGTAGAAAGTAACTTTTAAATATACTTCCAGAATACTTGGAATCATAATGGGAAACAAAACACAGCTGTTCTAATGGATGTCAAAATTGTATTCCCTCTAAGATATATCATACAGTGGAAGGAATGCTTGATTTGGAATCAGAAAATGTGTGTTCAGACTCTATCTCTGCCATTTATTGCCTGTTACCTCAGCCAAGTTAATTAACTGCTCTGGGTTTGTTTCCTTAATTATCAAATGAGAAGCTTGGAGTAGACCCCCCCCCCTTCACCACAGTTCTTTTAACCAAGCCTGGGATGTGTTCCATACTACTGAGCTGTCCAGGGAGATGTGACTCGAAATTCAAAGAAACAGTCAGTCCTTGACACTATAGACTTGTGTGAAGGGTGGAGTTAATGCCATGGTCCCAAACACTCTTTGGAAGAATGACACACAGAAAGATTTTGCAAGCTGTGATTGTGTGGTGTAAGTCAGCTCCCCAACACGTCCTTGATTTCCAGCTTGTTTCTTCAGAGACTTTGGAGACTTTCCCTTGGGTGTGATCAAGCCAACTCTTTTGGTTGAGATTTCATCTCACCCATTCAAAAAACTCATTCACTCTTGTGTGTCATCTGGTATATTTTTATCTGCATAACTTCTCTGATTTCTATTTATAATTTGTTTAGATAAATGGGTTTCCTCATTATTTGCTATTTGTAATGGTTTTGGGTGGGGTTTGGTGGGAAGGCAGCAACCCAGAAGTGTAAACTTAGAACTACCCTCCTCACCTTAAGACTAGTATAAACAAGTAAATTAAAGAATGAATGATTGAATGGATAAACAAATTAAAAAGTGACTATGGTTGATAGGTTTTGCTCTGATAATATTTACCCCTAGACCAGCAATATTTGAGAGACGTCAGGCAAATGGATATAGATAAATCTAGGACAATTACTCTCAGAGATAGATGAGCGAAGGAGCAAACATCCAGCAACAATCCTTCTCTTGCTCCCCTCGAGTCTCCCTTTGAGAGATATGGACCTGATTTCTATTTCTGCCACCTGAGAGTCTCATTTAGACAATTACTGATGACATGCATATTTTATATGAGCACATACAAATATTATATTTCCATCTATAAATCTGTGATCCTATGACCTTTGAGGAGTTTCTAACTTCTACAGTGCCTAGCAAAATACCTTAAATATAGTGCATTTCCTTCATAATAGTTCGTTTTTTCCCAATTACATCTAAAGAGAATTTTTAACATTTTTTTAATTCTGAATTCCAAATTTCTCCCTCCCTCCATCATCCACTTCTCCCAGATAGTAAGCAGTTTGATGTAAGTTATTCATGTGCAATCATGCAAAACATATTTCCACATTAGTTAGCTATAGCACCTTCTTAATAAAGGCTTATTTAATTGGATTCAATTCTTCCCCCTGAATGGTCTCTCCTTTGCTTCTTGCATCTATTCCTCAATAGGTCCTGTTGTAAGTTTTTTGCTTGATAACACTTTCCTTCTTAAAAAAAAAAGAAAGGAAGGAAGGAAGGAAGGAAGGAAGGAAGAAAGAAAGAAAGAAAGAAAGAAAGAAAGAAAGAAAGAAAGAAAGAAAGAAAGAAAGAAGGAGGAGGCAGCTAGGTGGCACAGTGAGTAGAGCACCGGCCCTGGAGTCAGGAGTACCTGAGTTCAAATCCGACCTCAAACACTTAACACAAAAAACTAGCTGTGTGACCTTGGGCAAGTCACTTAACCCCAACTGCCCTCCAAAAAAAAAAAGCAAAACAAAACATTTAAATGTTGTTAAGTATTTCCTTCAGATGAATTGCCTATACATTAGAAGGGGATAGAGACCTCTGAGATGGTCATTATTCTATCCACCTTAGAAACGTGTTAATATTGTATTACCATACTTCACAAGAAGTTATCATTATTCTTTCCACATTGTGAGGGCAAGGGACACAATGCCCCTGCACTCTGGAAAATCCAGGTGAAATGTTCTGGCCTGCTCTTCATCCCAGAGAAGTTTGAATTATTACATGATTAAGAGATAAAATATGTTGAAATTATACAATATTACACATGTATTTCATGCATCTCTGAGTTTCTAAGCTTTTTCTGTGTTATCTGCTGGCCTTCACATGTAGCCTGAGGCTTCTACAAAACTCAAAAACTTCCCATTTCATTTCTTACGCTGAGCAGTGATATATCAAAACCTCAATGGGGTAAGTTGAAATATCCAAGGGATAATTGTAGATAAAAAACCCACCATATATACCTGCTATTAAAAGTTTAAAAAAAAGCCATACTTTGTTTAAGGTCTGTGGCCTTTATGACCTGTACTCACCAATATGAGCATGTGTGATTTCATCAATGAGGGGTCTCCAGGTCTACGTAATGACTGCATTAACTTATAAAATAGTGAAGTTGTGGGAAGTTGCTTAAGGCACATAGAAATTAAGTGACTTTCCAGTTGTCACAAAGCAAGAGACCGACTTCAAACCTGTGTCTTCAAGACTTCTGACCGATATTGCACACTGAGTACCCATATGGGAGTTGGGTACCCAATAATTCACATTTGGGGAGACCTAAACATTAGCTTTAGAAGTAGACATAGGGAAAGATCTGTTATTTATTATTTATTCATTAGTTTGGGGGACTCATGAATGAGGCAGCTAGTTGGTTCAATGGATGGAGCCCTAGGCATCGAGTCAGGAACACCTAAGTTCAAATCCAGCCTCAGACACTTATTAGCTGTATGACCCTGGGCAAGTCACTTTCCCTTTGTCTCCGTGTCCTAAATTAAAATGGAGCTAAAAATAGCACCTGCTTTGCAGGTTTGTTGTCTAGATCAAATAGCAGTCACAATGTTCTTGGCATAGTGCTCGGTGCATAGCTATTTGACTCTTTGTGACACCATGGACTGTAACATGCCAAGTGTTTCTATCCTCCACTATCTCCCCAAGTCTGCCCAAGCTCATTTTTGTTGCTTCTATGACCCTATCTATCTCATCCTCTGCCCATCCCCTTTTCTTCTTGCCTTCAATCTTTCCCAACGTCAGGGTCTTTTTCAATGAATCCTGTCTTCTCATTATGTGGCCAAAGTATTTAAGCTTTAGCTTCAATATTTGACTTCCAAATGAATAGTCAGAAATAATTTCTTTAAGTATTGACTGATTTGACCTCCTTGCCATCCAAGGAATGCCCAAAAGTCTCCTCTAGTACCACAATTCAATTCTACCTCACTCAGCTTTCTTTACACTCCAACTCCCACAGTCATACATTGTTACTGGAAAAACAAGGTAACATCTCTGTTTTTTAGTATGTGATCCAGATTTATCATAGCTTTCCTTCAAAAGAACGAGTGTCTTTAATTTTCATGGCTACAGTTGCCACCTGCAGTTGTCTTTGAAACCAAAACTACAAAATCTTATTTTGTCTTCCTCTATTTGTCAGGAAGTGATGAGACCAATGGTTAAGATCTTAGTTTTGTTTGTTCATTTGTTTTTTATGCCAATCTTTAAACCAGCTTTTACACTCTCCTCTTTCTTCCTCATCAAGAAGTTTCTTGATTCTTCTTCATTTTTTTTGCTAGCAGAATAGTGTCATCTAAATATCTGAGACTGTTGATATTTCTCCCAGAGTCCTCCAGTCTGGAATTTTGCATGAAGCACTCTGCATATAAGTTAAATAAATAGAGCAATAATAAACAGTCTGTCATACTCCTTTCCCAGTCTTAAACCAATCACTTATTTCATGTTCAGTTCTAACTATTGCCTCTTGGCTTGCATACAGGTTCCTTAGAAGACAATCAAGATGATGTGGTACTCTCGTCTCTTTGAAGACCTGCCACTTTTTGTTGTGATCCACACAGTCAAAGGCTTTAGTGTAGTCAAAGAGGCAGAGGTGGGTGTTTCTCTAGAATTCCCTTGTTTTCTCCATAATCCAGCAAACGTTGGCAATTTGGTCTCTGGTTTCTCTGACTCTTCAAAAAAACAACCTGCTCCTCTGGTAACTCTTGGTTCACATATTGCTGATGCCTGGTTTGCAGAATCTTAAGCATAACTTTTGCTGGAATGTGAAATGAGTATGGCTGGTTATTTGAACATTCTTTGGCACTGCCCTTCTTTAGGATTGAGATATATACTCAGCTTTTCCAATCCAGCAGCCACTGTTGAGTTTTCAAAATTTGCTGGCATCTTGAGTGTGGAGCTTTAATTGCATCATTGTTTTTAGAGTTTTAAGTAGCTCAATTGGGAGTCAATTAGGTCCTTCACCCTCACTGTTAGCAATGCTTTCTAAGGCCCACTTGTCTTTATTCTCCAGGATGTCTGACTCTAGATCAGTAAAGTACCATAATGGTTTTCAATTATGTTACAATCTTTCTTGTATAGTTTCTCTATATATTCTTATAATCTCTTTTAATTCTGTAAAGTCCCTGCCATTTTTGTCTTCTATCATGCCCATTTTTGCACCAAACATTCCCATAGTGTCTCTGATTTTCTTGAAGAGATCTCATCTTTTCCATTCTGTTGTTTTCTTCTATTTCTTTGCATTGCTCATTTAAGAAAAACTTCTTATCTGGATGTCTGCACTCAGTTGTATCTTTCCCTTTCTCCTTCACATTTCACCTTCCTTCTTTCTTCAGCTATTGTAAAGCCTCACCAGACAAGTCTTTTTGCTTTCTTGCTCTTCTTTTTCTTTGGGATGTTGGTTGTTGTTGCCTCCTACACACACTGCTGTCCATAGTTCTTCAGGCTCTCAATCTAGCAGATCTAATCCTTTAAATCTATTCATCACTTCTGCTTCATATTTATAAGGGATGTTATATAGTAAGTGTTTAACCAATGTTTATCTTTCCCCCACCAACCCCCTATCAGTTAGGATGGGCACTTTCTTTTTTTTCCCAATGTTTTTTTTTTTGCTTTTTTTGGAAGGGCAATTAGAGTTAAGTGACTTGCCTAAGGTCACACAGCTAGTAAGTGTTAAGCATCTGAGGCCAAATTTGAACTCAGGTCCTCCTGACTCCAGAGCTGGTGCTCTATTCACTGTGCCACCTAGTCACTCTGTTGGGCACTTTCTGTACTATTTATAGTCTTAAGGAATTGCCTTGGGCACTGAGAGGCAAATCAGGCTCACACAGCAAAGATGGGTAAGAGGCACAATCTGAAAGTAAATCTTCCTGACTCCAAGGTAATTTTTCAATGAGGAAGCAAATAATTATGATTATTAGTAAAAAAAAATAATTATTACTATCATTAATAATATTGCATTAATATTTTATTAAATAATAAATTAATAATACTATTATGAATAGGGCTGCTAGGTGGTGCTTAGAACTAGGCCTGGAGTCAGGAAGACCTGAGTTCAAATTCAGCCTCAAATACTCACTAGCTATGTGACATTGGGCAAGTCACTTACCCCTGTTTGCCTCAGTTTCCTCATCTGTAAGGAAATAGCAAACCACTACAGCATCTTTGCCAAGAAAATGCCAAAATGGCGTCATGAAGAGTCCTACATGACTGAAGTGATTGAACATCAACATAGTGCCAAGCACTGTGCTAAAGTGCTATTATCCCCATTTTGCAGATGAGTAAATTGAGGCAAATAGTGGTTAAATGACACCCAGAATCATACAGCTAAGTGACTGAGGCTGGATTTGGACTCAGGTCTTCCTGACTCCAGGTCCTGCCCTCTATCCCCTTCACCATCTCCCCTCCTCACTATGTAATACTGTCTCTAACAAGCCATACATATTTTCCCAGACTAAAGCTCTGGCGTAGGGGCAACAAGGCAAAGAGAGAAAGCAATTCTCTTGGGGTCAGGCTCTCAGAATGAGTCTACATCCTTCCAAGGACTCTGGGCCACCGATTACATATAAAATAAGATGGTTGTATGAGATGAACTCTACAGCTCTTTTCAGTTCTAAATTTGACATGTCCGAGATTTATTAGAGTACACGTGCCGAGAAATATTTGCCTGATGACCTGGAGCACTAAGGATCTCAATGTTGCTTGTTTTTGTTTGTTTCCTCTGGGGGAAAAAGCTGTTGTACTAGCCAAGCAATTTTCAGAGGGAAAATATGCAAACCCTGAAAAGGGTCTTTATTAGCTGCTTAGCGACAGTTTGCTATAAATAAAAGCTCTCTGTTTTGCTATTTCATGATTAATAGTTCAGCTTTCTCAAAACAACATTGGCCTTGCTCGCATCCTGATTTTTTTTTGTTTGCTTGTTTATGGAGTGCCTGGCCCTTTCCATGAGCCATCTCTGAGTATGAGTTAATGGAAAGGTTTGAAACAAAAGAAGGGAGGCTTCTTTGATGTGGTGGAAACTCTAGTTTTCAGCTATAATACTCCTGGGACTTTTCCTTTGGGGGTTTCTTCTAGGAGATGATCAGAGTGAATTTTTCTGTTTTCATTCACCTTGCCTTCTGGTTCTAAAAATCTGGGTAATTCCCATTTATATTTCCTGAAATGTAGTGGCAAAACTTTTTTTTTATCATGGTCTTTGGGGAATTTAATGAGTATCTCTCCTTGACCCATTTTTTTAGATCAGTTGTTTCTAATGTCAGAATATTACATTTTCTTCTATTTTTTTTAATCTTTTGTTTTTGCACTAATATTCCTTTCTGTCTTATGAAGTCATTGATTTCTGTTTGGTCTCTTTTAGTATTCACAGCCCATGACTTGGGTAAGGTTGACCACTTTCACTTCTAAGCTATTTATTCTCTTTCTAATTATTTCTTTCAGAATTCTTATCTCTCTTTAAAAAAAATTCTTGTTTCCTCTCTTCTTTAATTGTTGTATTCACATAGTCCCTGTGGAAAATCTGTTTCTTTTTTTTTTAAGACTATATATATAGCTTTATTGCTTTTTGGAGGGGGGAAGGTAGAGCAATTGGGGTTGACTGACTTGCCCAAGGTCACACAGTTTGTTGGAAAATCTATTTCTTCCTTCAAATCTGAACTTTCAGTTGTTATAAAGTTATTTCTAGGCTAAAAACTCTTGGGCATCTCTAGAGCTACAATATTTCTTTTATGCTGGCTAATGTCTTCTTTGCTTTCTTACCTCTTATGCTTTAATTCCTGAATTGAGTCTCTGGTTCAGGCTTGGCCCTCTGCAGTAGTTTTTGTTCTTGACCTGGGTCATCAGGGTTCCTCCACCAACCTCCACCTCTTAGGATTAGACCCCCGTAAAAATGAACAACTTTAAAAGGCTTAAGTCCTCTGATCAACAAAATGATCAACTATAATTCTATGATTCACCTCCTGACAGGAAGGTGATCAACATAATATGTAAAATAAGACACATTTTGGAAATGGACAATGAAGGAATTTGTTTTGAATAACTATGGACATTTGCTAAAACGTGTTCATTTGTTTTGAATTCAGTGGAAGAAGGAGAACCATCTAAAGAGAGGAAATAATACTACCTAACTGAAAAAATAAATTGTAACAAAAATGCCCAAAGATCAAACAATCAGAGTAATATGTGGAGTAATTACATATTTGAGAGTAATATGTGGAATGTATTTTTTGAAAGTAAAAGGTATGAAATGGAAATTCATGGTTTCATATGCAATCTTGTTTTCATGTTCTGCTGTGTATATGGAAATGTTTATGTTTGTGTAAAAGGTCACAATAAAAAATAAAATTGAAGAAAGATAACTTCCTTAAAAAAATATGCCTATTTTTACCAAAGAAGAAAACAAGGCACTAAGTATATGGTTTTCTTAGGCACCCAGCAAATAAGTGAGATACTTCAAGATGTCTATCCTTACCTATTGTGTTAAGGGAAAGATGATGTTTCCCTTAAGGATTGGAATATGCTGAATACTAGCCTGAATAAAACAGAATATCTTCATCTCTTTGAAATGTTTTTATTTCCCACCAGGCTACACTCATCTGGACTTCTCCATCATGCCTTAGAAAGCACTTCATTGGGGGCAGCTAGGTGGCAACACTTAGCTGTGTGACCCTGGACAAGTCACTTAACTCTGATTGCCTCGGGGCAGGACAGGGGGAGAAAGAAACTTCTTCATCCTGGAAGATCATTTCAGCCCTGGAACTCAGACCTCAGAAGTATTTTCTGCCCTTGGGTACCCTCCCTCTGATCAAAGGGTAGAGGACTCATTCCCAAGAAGGACAGAGTCCAGGACATTTACCACCAGGATGTACTGCTCTGTGTCATGCCCAATCCCTGGAAACTTTTTTTCCACCACTCCCATTTTCAGCTTCCTTTCATGTGTTGTCTTCTCCATTAGAATGTAAGCCTCTTGAGGGCAGGAACCATCTTTCTTTTACCTTATATTTGCATCCGCAGGGCTTAACACAGTACATGGAACTTAGTAAGTACTCAATAAATGCTTGTTGACTGACTGATAGAAAGATTACACTTCCTCTGCCTGATACCACAGAACAGAACCACACCCATGAGTAAAGCTTAGAGGAGGAAGGAAGGCACATTTCAGCTCAAAGTAATGATGGGAGCTAAGCAAAAATGAATTGAGCTAGGACGGCTAGGTGGTGCAGTAAATAGAGCACCAGCCCTGAAGTCAGGAGTACCTGAGTTCAAATCCAGCCTCAGACACTTAACACAAAAAACTAGCCGTGTGACCTTGGGCAAGTCACTTAACCCCAACTGCCCTCCAAAAAGCAAAAAAAAAAAAAAATTAATTGAGCTGTCTTTTAACGTAGGGATGTGTTGTGGTTGCTATGTTTTGTCTGTATAGGTTATGTGTGCCCATATGGGTCTATCTAAATGTGGCTCACAAGGCACCAAGAAGAGATGTCTCTAAAGTCCCCCCCCCACCCCCAACCCCAGCCACTTCTCCAAGGGAGAATTTGGTTCTTATCAGGAAGGGAAGCAAGAGAGGCTGGACACTGCTTTCCACAGAGAAAGGAGGTACTGGGCTAGAAATATATCTTTTTGCTCCTTTAAATATTATTAGTTGAGGGGAAATAATTTTTAGGTTCAAGCTGTACCACTATCCCTTAATGGGGAAGGAGTGCCTCAAAATATATACCCATGACTTGACTCCCATCCCACCAAATACACAATGAACACATATGGCAAAAAGTGAATAAACCCATTTATCCAAACCAAATCCAAAACCATACCCAAAGCAAACAGAAATTGCAGAGAGCATACATAGGAGAATAGTTGCCACATAATACAGAGTGAATGAGCTCTCCCACTGGGAGCTAAACAACTCAGCTCAAACAAGTGAAAGTCTCAGATCTCAACCACGGGGAAATTGCCCTAAGTAAAAAGTTAAGAATAGGGCCATGATCAAAGTACTAACTTTCTACGTGTCACAGCTTCCCAGTCTTTTCTCTCCTTTAGGGATCTTTATTGTTAGTCTTTTATTCTTGAAGAGGACCAATGACCTCAAGAGGATGATGTCTTGACTTGCAAGTGAGATTTAGGTGAGGCAGAGCTATGAAAGTCATTAGCCTCACCCTCTCCTCCAGTCATCAGAGCCCCGTGAATCTCCCCAAAGGAATATACATTTTGAATGCTTAAACTTCACAAGATATCTTGACGTTTGGGGCTATATTTTTCTTTTCTCTTCTTATTTAGTCTATCTTTTTTTTTAACGGAGATATTTCACTCTTTTTGTCCCATGTGGTTTCATTTATGATTTCTTAAAAGCAAGGATCTGAAAAAAGGCTAGAATGGTGTGTATTCTCTCTCAAAGCCTGAAGAATAAAAAACTCTCTTCTCTCCAGCTCTCACCAATTCTGTTCCTGATGTAGGTGAGGAGCACTGAGTAATCAATCAGTCTCCACCAATGAAGAGAGTCCCAGGTTTTGAAGCTCAGTTTACATAAAATAATGAGTTTCCAGTCACTAGAGAAGTTCAAGATGAGGCAGGATAAATAGTCTGTTTCTATTACAAAGGAAATGCATGCCTCAGGTAAAGGATGGCTTTTGACTTCTGAGGTATCTTTCAATTCACTTTCTCTGAAATTCATTATTTGTGAAGCAACTGTGATCTACTGGGTGTAGCCCTGAACTTGGAGTCAGAAGACTAAATCCTTGTTCTGCTTCTCTTCTGAGCTTTATCTGTTATCAGTTCAACCTCAACTAAGTCATTTCCCCTCTTTTTGGCCTAGTGTCCTCATCTATAAAATGAGGAGATGACTGGCTAGATGACCTCTAAAGTTCCTTCCAACTCTAGAACCCTATTATTATACAAAGAGTCTTTTGGCAAACTTCAGTTTTTTAAAGAGTGATAAAAAAAAATTGGTGTCATAACCAGAGAATTATGAACATTTCCAGCGGAGAGCTGACATCATCCTTGGGTCTGGAGGGTGTTACAGACATTGATTAAGCACCAATAAAACATTAAGTATTACAGGATGTAGCAGGAAGTGGCCCCTTCCTAGAGTGTCAATTTATAATAATTCATAAGAGTAAGAGAAGGCTATAGATGCATTTACAGTACTACCTGATAATTATAGACCCAGTTTCAGCAAAAAACTGAATCATATATATATATATATATATGTGGATTTATTCCTGATTGTCTGCAAGTACAATGCCATTAAACTTTAA